>CM072780.1:107369375-108018333 GCA_036936925.1 Cenchrus fungigraminus | reverse complement strand
CCCAAATCCCATGCCCGCAAATACAAAATCCGCCCATTAAAAAACCTATGTCCATCGGGTTAACGGGTACTCATGGGTCGCCCGTGGGTGCCAAATCAATCAACAAAATTGGCATATACGTATAAATATGTTCACATTTCAACAAAAAAATCATATACATGTGTATCTTCACAATTTAAAACATATGCATGCAACATCGATGTAAATTAACGATAGTATAGTATTACTATCCAATCATACACCGCATGTTAACAAAAGCACTTCATATGAGTGACATAAAACATAGGATAGATTGTTTAACAATTAAACACATGAGAAATAATACATGCATATAAGAGTTGGGGTTTAGCCATTAAAATCGAGGTGTGAGCTAAGAATGTTGGTTTATTTGGTGATATATACTCGGGCAAAAAAAAACCCATGGGTTCACAGGTTCGGGTTTTATGTTCCCAAACCTGTGCCCACGAACCCGCTGGGTCTCATTTTTTGCCCATTAGTAGACCCACGGGTATACAAATTGACCCATGTACGTGCCCTAATGGAGTAAAAACTCATCGGGTTTCGGGCACTCTTTACCATCTTTACGTCGGCTCATCCGGTGATAGCCTCCCACGGTACTATTTCGACCATCTCAACCGGTGGTAGAAGGTTAAATTTTATCACGTGATGTTATTTAGGAAAATATTAAAGAAATAAAATAGAAATAAAAAATTCCAGCCAACCAAAAGTTCAAGTGATAGAGGGGGAGTGCCCGATCTTTCGGTGAGTGGAGATAAATCCGATTTGGTGGTTGTTGACTCTCACGATCCGACTACGACGAGCAAACTCGAAGCGCCAATGCAATCGCTGAACCAACTCCCGATGGTTACCGACCTTGCCGGTGCAAAGTCAGCCTGATCACGAAGATCATTTCCTGCACGCAATCGAAGAACGAACAAGAAAAAGAGGCGAGCAATCTTATATCACTCGAAGGTGGAGTCTGCAATACACGAAGGCAGCGCTATGCGGCTGTTCGGTTGTAGCTAAAGCTAACTTGTAAAACAAACTCAAGTCTGAAAATAAACGAGGGGTCTATCTAAATAGGGGGCGCAGCCCTGGCGCCCACGAAGGGTGACACTACAGTACCCTAGGCTCACATGGGCCTCCTGTTGGGCCAACAGCCCAAAAGGTATTGGTGCAGCGTCCTGACAGATTCTGGACATCCACTTCTTTCGATGATTCCCGTTGACTCAGGAAGAATTTTGGCATGAGACCAGTGCCATTGGAAGCTCTATGAAATTGTGCTTCCAACCATATATAGAACGTCCAAAACCGACTCCGTATGCGACTTGGGCGTCCGTTTTATTGCGCACTGCTCCTGGACTCCGAACTGGGCTCGAACTTGAATTGCTTTTGGCCTCCACCTTGGGGACTCGAACCGGATTAGCCTCGTGCCTCCTCTTCGACTTGGACACCCTTGTTGGACTTCTTCTACTCCATTCCATGCACCAATCATGGTCGTATGCATGGGTGTCATGTCCTCATCATTCTCCCCTTCTTGACGAAAAGCCGTCCTCGGCGTCGATTGTACTTGGAACCGATCCTGCACAACACAAGAGAGAACGGGGTTTCGAAAACAAAGGAAATCAAAATTATTGTGAGGAGGAATGTCACCATGTTTCCAATTGGTGAATATGTCATCTTGCATAGAAAATTTAGCGAGCATGTAAGCATCTTGATCGAACGACACATAATATTTGGCAACACTATCCTGCAAAAGATTAGTACCAACAAAAGACAAAGCAGGGATAGGTAACGAGCAGCATTGCTCCCCTTCTTGGGAGGAAACTTGTTTCACCAAAACAGAGCTAGGGGAATGTGGAATAAAATCTGTAGCAAGGCTGCCCTCTAGTGGATCAAAATTGCGCACAATAAAAGGATAATGCAGATTGTCACAAATGTACACTCGATGTATCATATAATGTCCTTCATTGTTATATTTGCCAATAGCATGATATGTGTGTTTAGAAAACCATGGCAAATTAGCATATTTAGAAATTATATCTTCCAAACAATCTAGATTACACAAAACATCAAATTCAATGTAACCCAAAGTATGTAAGGAAGATGACAGTTCAAGCTCATCAGTCGTGTTTGAAATATGAATGATATGTTTAATTTCAGCACAAGTTGTGGTTTTAAAGCATGTACAACAGAAACATTGTCAGACAAATCATCTTTATCACAAGGAACATCAAGTAAAGCATCACGTGACAAAGAGAAATCAAGAATAGGGTCCACTAATAATTGCTCTATGATAGCATGAGGTGTGGAAAAATGCAACACATCAGAAGAGGTCTCACCATCCGTGAGTGGAGCACCACCTGTGGCCGAGGGCGCTGCAGGTATGGTCGTCCCCTCGCGCGGTGTAGTGCTAGTCGTGGATGGCACAGGGAGAGTAGGATCTGCACTGGATGCCAGGCTTTGTCCTGCAAAAGAGTTAGTAGCCACAGGGGGAATATCCAAAGACGGCGCACTATCAAGCGAAACGAGCACACTAGAGCAGGCAAGTGCATAGCAGGGCAACTGAGCATCGCATAAATCATCAAAATCAGCACGTGTAGCAAGCAAAACAGGATTATCTGATTTAATTTCAGAATTAACAGAGGTCGTAGGAATATGTGGCGCCTCAGGTGGAGGAGTGACCATGGCTAGCGCTGGAGAAGCGGCCGCTGAACTGGGTGTCGAGCTGTGTCCTGCAAGATGATTAGTATTGGTCTTCGAGCGGCGTCCCTGCACTTCACGTTCAGCTTTACAAGCATATGCAAATAATGTGGTCATGTCAGCATACTCCTTATAAACAAGTATATCCTGAATTTCGCGGTTCAAGCCACCACGAAAACGTGCCATCACAACGTCATCCCCCTCAACCAGACCACAACGAATCATACCTTTTTGCAGCTCCTGGTAATATTCTGCAACAGACTGTTGACCATGCTGGAACCGCTGCATCTTATTAAGCAAATCTCGTGTATAATATGAAGGTACAAAACGACGTCTCATAGCAGCTTTTAATTGTGCCCAGGTGGTGGGGTGTTTTTGTTTATATTCATGATGCCACCAAAATAAAGCTAAATCAGTAAATGCACTAATAGCAGTCTTAACTTGTGCACTTGCAGGAATATCATGGCATGAAAAATTCTGTTCAACCTCTAATTCCCAATCAAGATATGCAGCAGGATCATATTTGCCATTGTAAGGTGTGATTTTAAATGTAAGCTCAGCAAAAGAATCATTACCACCACAGATGAACGCATGGCGGCCGCGTCCACGGAGGTCTCTAGCGTCCACCTCCTTCTGTAAACCCGTGATCAGTGTTTTCATTGCATCGAGGTGTGACACAATGGTGTCGAGCTTGGTCTTAGTGGTCTGCGGCTGTTCATCCCTCTTGTCGTCGCCTGCCATGGTTAGCGCAAACACAAAAACAAAATCGACAACAAAGCAGGGGTGTAATGGCTCACAAGGCTCTCAAACTAGTGCTGTTATCAAATTCTTATACGTTCTTACCACGCACACAGGAGCGACCTGCAACCAACCGGTGGAACCTGTGAAAGATTGGAGGAGCGATTGCCTGGAGAAACAAAATCTGCTCGTCGTAGAACTTTGTGGAGTTCTGGGTAGGCTGCACTCAAATCAAGGATTAGCACAATCAAACAATAATGCAAAGTTGAATAAGGGTGCTAAACACGTCACAATAGTTGCTGATTACTAGTGGAAGGGATCAATCCGTGAGAGGGTGGTGCGGTAGGAAAGAGAAGTGCGGGCGCTGTCAGGGAGGAACCGCGAGGGAGAGGCGTGGCGCGAGAAAAAAAAACGGCATGTGAGAGGTTGTGGGCGCGAGAGGAAAACGATGGAGGCGCGATGACCACGGGAAAAAAAGGGCGGCACGCGAAGGATGAGTCGGCGGGCGTGGGACTCGGCAGGCGTCCACGAACCGGATTGTTTCTTCTCCCGTTACTTTTTTTTTCGAGAGCAGCCGGTCCTTTTTTTTTTTGAGAGGAGCAGCAGATGCCCTTAGGGGATTGCGACCCACCGGGGAAGGGCGGCGCGCGTGAGCCTCAGCAGGCCACCCAACCAAGCCGGTTCCCCCCTTTTTTTCTGTTTGTTTTTTTTCACTTTCCTTTTCTTTTTTGCTTTTCTTTTTTTTACTTTCCTTCTTTTTTTTGCCCTTGCCAATCACGCAAGCAGGGAGGATCCTCACGGGGGACGTGCGGCTCCTCACGGTGCCAGGAGTCACGGTGTCTTTTCCTTTTTTTTGAATTTCCTTTTTCTATTCCTTTCCTTTCTTTTTTTTATATCTTACCAAAATGTCAATCACGGGAGGGAGGTGATCACGCGAGGGGGTGGGGAGTCACGACGTATGCAAGACGCGACCAGGGAAGCCCGTGCGGTGACGAGGAAGGGTGTGCGGCGTGGGAAAAAAAACAGCGGAGAAGAAAAAGAAACGGCGGCGAGTTAGGGTTTAGAAGAAAAACAAGAAGACACAAGGAGAGACAAGTAATCAGCAACAATTGAACGAACAAAGCACGTAAACTCAACAAAGCAAGTTATTGAATGAATGTGCAAGACTAAAACGGGTTGCTGGGACAAGGGTCTAACCTAGAACAAATTTTTTATGGTTTTTGTGGACTATAGGAATTAAAAAATACTGGATAAACTCACCGATCAACCTGGAAAGCTGATACCACTTGATAGAGGGGGAGTGCCCGATCTTTCGGTGAGTGGAGATAAATCCGATTTGGTGGTTGTTGACCCTCACGATCCGACTACGACGAGCAAACTCGAAGCGCCAATGCAATCGCTGAACCAACTCCCGATGGTTACCGACCTTGCCGGTGCAAAGTCAGCCTGATCACGAAGATCGTTTCCTGCATGCAATCAAAGAACGAACAAGAAAAAGAGACGAGCAATCTTATATCACTCGAATGTGGAGTCTGCAATACACGAAGGCAGCGCTATGCGGCTGTTCGGTTGTAGCTAAAGCTAACTTGTAAAACAAACTCAAGTCTGAAAATAAACGAGGGGTCTATCTAAATAGGGGGCGCAGCCCGTGCGCCCACGAAGGGCGACGCTACAGTACCCGCGGGTACTGTTCACGCGCGTGAACAGTACCCTAGGCTCACATGGTCCTCCTGTTGGGCCAACAGCCCAAAAGGTATTGGTGCAGCGCCCTGGCAGATTCTAAACATCCATTTCTTTCGATGATTCCCGTTGACTCAGGACGAATTTTGGCATGAGACCAGTGCCATTGGAAGCTCTATGAAATTGTGCTTCCAACCATACATAGAACGTCCAAAACCGACTCCGTATGCGACTTGGGCGTCCGTTTTATTGCGCACTGCTCCTGGACTTCGAACTGGGCTCGAACTTGAATTGCTTTTGGCCTCCACCTTGGGGACTCGAACCGGATTAGCCTCGTGCCTCCTCTTCGACTTGGGCACCCTTGTTGGACTTCTTCTACTCCATTCCATGCACCAATCATGATCGTATGCATGGGTGTCATGTCCTCATCGTCAAGGATATTAATTGTTTTGGGGGAAAAGAATAAGGCCACCAACTTTGTTGCCTCCTCATTCTCACTCGCTCATGTCAGGGCCCAAAAAGCTTAAAATCAGCATAATCTGGCAAGGATTCGTTGGCCCTTTGGTGCAGTCCGAACCAACAATTTGTGAGGTCCCTAATGGCAACACGCGCCCCTCCCATGAACGCAACACGCGCCCCCCATGAACGCTGTACGCTGTTCTGCCTTGGGACGGATGGGTGGGGCCGAGGTGGGCTCCACGGATTGGGGAAACCTCCGTCGCTGTCCGCTGCTGCCTCGTGATCTGACAACCTTCTTGGCGCTCTTGTCGCAAAGTCTTTTGTTCCTTTGTGTGCAACATGAATACGGAGTATACTCTATAACAGCCGGTCGTGAACAGTCTCATTCGTTCCTACAGAAAAAGACCATTCTTTCCAAGAATGTTCATCTATATACCTCTTTATCAATATTGTACTCATACTATGAATCTGGTGCATATATATACATCGATACATATATATACATCGACGGCTTAGCTTGAGACATAGGAGTAGCTATATCGGGATCGAATGCAAACGAGACATATAATCATGATCTAATTAACTCTGAGACCGATCGATGCAAATCTCTTTGAAAATACTATTAACTGTTTCAAAAAAATGTCCGATTTAAGTGAGGCCACATTTAATTTCTCGCACGACAGTAGTGTTAATTAGTAGGTGGTCATTATTATATTTGACCGATCTTGTGGTACAACAGCTTGCTGGATCTTGTTGCCTCGCTCTCTGCATCCCTTTCTTCTTAGCCGTGTAAAACCTAAGCTGGTGAGATTAAAACCGATCCACGATTTTCTTTAGAGAGAATTTGCTGAATGTCATTGGGAAGTATAACTCATTCTCTGTGTGCCATTGCAAATTGATACATGAGCCTTACACCACTGTTTTAATTTTTTTCATTCCGCATGTGCCATTGCCGTTATTCCTCCTGTTACCTACACCGTTTGCTGTTGTGGGGCACAATTGTTAGTCGGTGACGGGAAAAAGTCCCCCATCCTGCCGCTCTGGCCGCCTGCCGAGCCTCACCACCATTGGAGCGCCTCCCCACCATCTTCCCTGCACCTTCTCCATGTCGTCGTTGCCGCTCACTTCGCCGGAGCCCCATCGCGCCGGTCTGGTAGGGCGGGCGGCGCGAGGCCCGGCGGGCAGGGTAGGCGGCGCTCCCCCGCCATTCGTTGACCCCTTCGCGGTCCTCCTGCGCACATTCGCCGCCGCACTCGATCTATTCCCCAATTGCACGGGGCCGCGTCGTCCGCGGCGGCCACATTGTCCTAGATGTCGACGCGATGCCCCTCGTCGTCGCGGCATCTGATTTGTCGGCAGTTGACGTCGACACTGACAGCCCCAGCTCGGCCCTGCTCGACTGCCTCGCGTCGGGGGACGGAGATGGCGGTAGCGTCGCGGATGGCCTGGCTCTTGCGCTCCGGGTCATGTGGTTCGCATGCGGCGGCATCACGCTCGGGATGCGGGTGGCGCACTCGCTCTGTGACGGCGCAAGCGCCACCAAGTTCTTCGCTGCCGCTGCACGATTTGCACGCGAGATGGGTGGTGCTGGTGTGGGACCGAGGCAGCCACCGCGCATTGTGACGCCGGTGTCCGACCGCGTCCTCGTGCTCAACAACGCCGTCGCGCGGCACGAGCCGTACAGCACCGCTGGGGAATGACATGAGCAGCTCGCCGAGGAGGTGGTGGTGCTAGTGGCCCGCACCGTCCTTCGCATCAGTCCCCGCCATCACACGCAGCCGGCGCCTGTCCTGCCTATGCGCGAGGCCGGCGCGGAGGAGGCAGCAGTGCTGGCGGCCGGCGCCCGCGTCCCCTCGTGGCGCTTGTCCCCACCGGCGTGCGCCGCCGGCGCCCATCCCTCCCAGCGCGTTTGGGTTGGGGAAGGAGGGGATTGCAGTGTTGAGGAAGAAGAGCAAGTTTTTGCCAACCACCACTGACTTGCAGGCCCCCGACAGCAAACGGCACAGGTAATAACGGTGGGAGATGACAGAATGGCACGTAGGGAATAAAAAATTAAAACAGTGGCATAGAGCTCATGTCTCAATTTTTAATGGCACATAGGGAATGAGTTATATTTCCCAATGACATACAATAAATTGTCACTTTTCATTAAGTGAAGGGAAATGAATCCCGACTTAGAAAATATCCGAATCTCGGCTTCATCAGTGAGAGGGTTTTCAAACCAGTCTCGTAAATTCGCTCCAGTAAGGAATCGAACTCGGGTCTCGTGATTGCAACCATACATCAGCCCCTCTAACCAAGTAGGCTAGAGTACTTTTGGTTAGCCGTGTCGCACAAGACAACCACCACAAACTTGATTTTGTGGTATACACGCATGCATGGTAGCTAGCACATACGCACCGGTGACCTTTGTTTTTGTCCTTAAGAAAAGTTCCATTTAGTTGCATGTGCTGTCATCGTCAGATCTACGTGTACTGAAATTATCATCATCTTAATTTAATTAGAATGTTTTATTACGAGTAGGGACATTCAAAATTGATACGGTTAATTAGATTAGTTTTTTAACAAATAATTAGGTTCAACAAATTTATTTTGCGAATTAGTCTTCATTGGTATAATTATTTTAGGTATACAGTATATATTTATTTAATATTTCTAATTAATAACAAATATTTGACGTAACTCCTCCTCCTCCGTACACTGTCAAAACATGCAAATCATTTTAATTTGTAGACCTGACACCACGTGGCACTTGAAGCTTTTTTTAAAATAAAAGCAAGAGCATTGCTATGTCATTTAAGAAGAAGACGCATTGTTACATAACAAGCCGAAACGGACACCCACCCTGGAGCTTTGTTGGCATCCATGGACGTGTATGCGCCGTGCCTCGCGCTCCTATATATGCTATGCATCAATGCCCCTATTATATGATTCAATGCATGGTGGTCAATCAAATTCACCCTACAGATTAGTGAGAATTAAGCTTAAATTCAGAAGGCGAATCAAAGAAAATTAAGCTTAAATTCAGAAGGCGAATCAAAGAATTTCGTTAATCAGTGGCTTGGTTAAGAGAATGGATAACTCAATTTTTAACTAGAGTAAAATGCACCGGAGGTCCATCAACTTAAAAGAAGGTGTCGCTTAGGTCCATCAACTTTGAAAATGCATTTTTAGGTCCATAAACTTGTTGAGTCGTTCACCGCAGGTCCATAACTGTCCACTATGCTTCTACTGGTGACATGACATGATGACTTGGCTAGAAGAAGCATATCCTAATTGAGGCATTTCATCGAGCAGCTTATAAGTGACACATGCTTGATATTACCGGAGCTAAACGACAACAGTCTACTCCTAGCTATCGTACACGTGAGGAGGCTACCGTTATTCACCCAAGGAATGTTTAAGTATATATGTCGCCCATTTGTAACCTACTCATTGAAATGCCTCAGCTACAAGATGCTTCTTGAGTCAAGTCATGTCATGTCACTAGTACAAGCATATCTGGACAGTTATGGACCTGTGGTGAATGACTCAACAAGTTCATGGACCCAGAAATGCATTTTGAGAGTTTATGGACCTAAGTGACACCTCCTTACAAGTTGATGGACCTCCGGTGTATTTTACTCTTTTAAGTATAATTTGTGTCTGACTTGCCTCCTTCCTGCACATTCCAAAAAGTAACTTGGCTTTTTCTTGCTTGTTTTATGGTTGGTAATTGCTTTCCCGTTAACACACAACAACCCCCTAAATATTGAATCAAAAGTTCCACGACGATATGTATTATTTCACTCCCGTACGTGAACTCTTTTTGAATTGTAGTTTCATATGTGCGCACCAAAACACTGAGGAGTTTAAAATATAAAAGGATGCACGAATCAAGAGAGAGGTAGTTAAATGGGGATCCGTCGTTGTACTTTTACTACGAGTTTCTCTAGCCAGGGGCATGTTCAACAGTTTGAGATAGCTGCTAGTAGTTTATTTATAAAACGAGAAAGAAGGTTCAGCTCGGCCCCTTCATATAGGGGATTGCAAGTCTCTTCTCTATCGGGGTTTATGTAGTCTATTGCAGCAGTAATTACCCAAAATGTAAAAATAATTAACTATTGGAGATGGAAAGAAGATATTTTAGTAGTGATGGATGAGTAATCTACTGAAGATGCTCTTAGCTAGGCCTCCTTCAACCGCAAAGCAGTTTATAGAGTATGTTGCTACCTCCGTTCTTAAATATATTACATCATTGACTTTTTCCTTCATTTAACTATTCGTCTTTTCTATAATTTTTTTGCAAAAACGATAAACCTACTAGTTAAATCTAAAGTATATTTGACAATAGACATAAGAATACACATTTTATTTTAGTTAACTAACTTATTTAACAAATATCGGTGGTCAAAGTTGGAGTAAAAAGTCAAATATATTTAAAAATGGAGGGAGTAATCGCCAAACAATGGCGAAACATCCACGCACTACCACCGGGAAGCGTTGGTCAGGCACGCTCTCCCATGTCCTTCCCTCTTGCACGCTGCTGAGAGGCACTGTGCTGTCAATAATTACTGTCGCTATAAGCTGGAAGTCGGCTCTTGTGCGCTGTTGGAGGAGGCTTATTACAACATGAATACATTGTGTCACCTCCTATCTCTGTTTGTAGTTGCCCATACCACTGAACAACGATGAACCGGCTCACGCTAAAAGCGTAAAAGTTAAAAAGAATCTTGGCAATGCATAGCCTGGCTTTTCAGCTTGAATGATTGTACAACCATTGCTGATGCCCTCGAACGATTGTCAATATAATGAGGTTTCGAAATTTGAGCCCTGAGTTGATCTAGTGCTACTACTGCTGCTACGTACTGAGTATATGAAAGTTTCGAAATTTTTCTTTGGTTCCAGAATCGGGGAGTAATTTTAACTAAAAATAACCTTGTCAGGAGAAAGTGGAAATGGGATGAGAGATGTTGTTTTCTTGATTCAAAATAGAGTATTCAGCATCTGTTTTTCGATTGTCGATTGGCAAGGCTGGTGTGGTGTGCGATTTCCATTTCGTTTGGATTTCAACCACCAACAAGCGTGAACTCTATGTTTTGCTCATGGCTAAGAAGTTTTCCTTTCAAACTAAGAAATAGAGTTTTGATTGGTGTTGCAGCGGTGCGCTGGGCCTTATGGCTTAGCAGAAATGAAGTTGTTTTTCCAAAGAACAAAGCCTAAATCGTTTTTGCATGTAATCTTTAGAAGTAGGGCTATTCTCTCTAGAGAGGAAGAGGAGAAGGCTCTAAAGAGAGAGGGGCATATGATGGAGGCAGGGGCGAATCTAGGTGGAGGCTGGGGGGGGGGGCTCTAAGAGAAGAAGGAAGGAGAAGAAAAAAAAGAGAGGAGGAAATGAGGAAGATGAAGAAAATGAGCCCCCCCCTCCCCCCTATTCCAAATTTCTGGATCCGCCCCTGGCTGGAGGTCCAGACTTTAAACTTCTTCACGAATCTTAAGGCCGCCTGGAACACTCTGATGCGCCTTCAGTGGTAGTTGTTATCGAGTCTGAACTGTATCACAGATTGTGTGGAACCAACTAGGAAATGCGAATTTCCTTGTGTGCACACGAAAACCCTCAGAAAAATCCGATACACACATAGAAATTTTGTTTTGCAGTAGTATATATACTACTCCTACACAAGGCGGCCAATCGAAGCAAATCCGGCGATTTCTTGTAAGCTTTGCCTCCATCACTACTGCTGCTATTTAACCCCTTGTGTTCTGTGCATGCAATCCATTTTTCCAACCTCGCACAGTAAAATTTTTATTCATCCGTCCGTTTTTACACTGTCCCTGTTTGGGGGTGGGGGGGGGGGGGGCTGGTTTTGATTTTATTTATACAGGCTATAGGAGAAGCCAATACTGTATTTTTCAACTAATTAACCTATCCTAAATGTCATATATGTTAAGCTAGAATGTAGAATTGATTTTACTTTTTTTACCTTGTGACGTATAGTTTTTGAAAAAAGATTTTTGCTAATATAAATCTAGGCTTTGTAAAATTTATGTAAACTGTTCAACGTCAGAGCAGGTAGCTAGATACAACTTTCATGTACTGCAAGATCTGCAGAAGGTTTCCTTTCTGGGGAGAAAGAAAAAAAAATGATGATCAAGATAGAATATTTTTTTTGAAAGATAGCAACATAGAATATGAGCTTCCACGCACTGAAGTGGGAATAACTATACAAACAGTCATCAGCACTTAAACTAATTATTAACAGTGCACAGCAGGAATATATTACATGTCTTTGGATCCAAGTTCCCTTCATATGCATGCTTTGTTCTGGTAGTAATTACTGACAAATTATGCCCTCATAAGCAAATAAGAATGATGATCCAAAAATTAAGGTTTTAATTGGGGTGAAACGGCTGGAGAGGTAGTGGATTGAAGCAAGGTAGTAGGAGTACTAGTACGGAACTGGATTTATATGGGTACCGTAGCCAAGCAAGCAAGAAAATTGATTTTAACTTAATGACGAGCCTGCAGCCTGCTCAAGGTGCGTGCGTCGCCAAGATCAATCATATCTAGAGCCTCAGTTCGAGGTCGAGATCCTCGCCGGAGCTGGACGGCGGCGGCACGGTGCTCTCCAGTTGGGCGGAAACGCGGGAGGTCCTCCTCCAGTTGAGCATCTCTGCCGTGCCACCGCTTCCGGCGCCGGCTGCCCCCGCCACCGCGTAGAGCGGCGAGCTGCCGTTCGGCACCTCGAGCTTGACTCCGGCGGGTGGCTCCGCGACGGTGCCGCCGTGCGAGGCGAACGGGACAGAAATGGCGGTGGCGGCTGCACTGCTGGCTCCGCCGCCGGTCGCGGCGGCGTCGCGGTGGCCGTAGACGTAGGGGTTCCAGCCGATGGAGGCGCGGTCCTTCTTGTGCGCGTTCTGGTGGCCACCGAGCGCCTGCGACTTGAGGAACTTCCTGTTGCAAAAGAGGCAAGGGAACAGCCGCACTTGCTTCCCGGCGACGTACGCCGCTGCCTCTTCGTCCAGCTCCTCACGGCGTCCAGCGGCCGCCGGCGCCAGGGCCAGGGACAGGTTCAGCCCTGCTTCCGCTTGCAGTGGCGGCGACGATGGCTCCTGCTGCTCCATGCCAACGCCAAGCTGAAACTGTTCCAAGAAGGCAGGAAGTATCTGACATCTCAGCCTAGCTACGAGCAAAGAAGAAATTAAAATTGTGGTCAGTCCCTACGTACCGGGCACGACCAGTCGTGCTTTGGTTTCGCTAAATTTGGAGATGGCGGCGGCGTTGTGCCGGTCCAGAAATGGGAGGAGCTGAGCTAGGACGAATGGAAGAGAAGCATTGCTAGGACTTGAGGCACGCTGTTTGTTTGATGTAATGGATTAGAAGGACTACCAAGTCAATAAATAAGAGTGATCAGAAAGGACTAATGTTGATAATTGACATTAAGAGCAGCTTGTCAAGCAGATCTCTATCTTCCAGTGATCACCTTTGGTACACCCTTTTAGTCCCTGTTGAAATTTGAAGTCGGGATTAAGGGTTTACGTCGGCCTGACCTAGAATGGCTGCGGGAGCCCCCTACTCTTTTGTCCTGGTTGGTTATACCAACCGAGACTAAAGGCACCACATCCAAAATCTACGCGACAGCAATTATGGGAGCAGATCTTTAACCTCACGTGCAGTTACCACATGAACTAAAGCTCCTTCCTCCATCGCCGGCCCCATCCCCCCTCTCTCCTCGTCTCTTTCCTCTCATCTCCCACCAGCCATTCTTTTTCTTTCCTTCGCTTCTCTTTCTTTCTTATCTTCTTCTCCATCCTTTGCTTGTGCGCAGGGTGCTGGCAGTCGCCGAGGGCGCGACGCAGGCCGGCCAGCGCGCGGCCTCTCGCGACAGGTGGTGACACGACCTCGCGCGACTACTGGTGGGCACGGCCTCCCGCAGCCGGCGGGCACGCGAGCAGTGGCGCGGTGCTGGCGGCCACCAGCGGGCGCAGCGACCTCTCGCGATCGGTGGTGACGCGGCCTCACGCGGCCAGCGGCACGGGCACGTGGGCGTGGCAGGACAGGGCGGTGGCGCGGGCAGGCATGGTGGCTTGGGCAGCCAACATTTGTTTGAATGATTTTTAGCGATTTGTTCTGTTGAATCTAGTTGCGAACTGAATTGAATTCATGTGATGTGTTGTGATGAATCAGACTTGTGTGTCTGTAATTTCTCATGTATTGAACTCATATTTTTGTGGTGAATTGAGATGATGAATCAAATTGAACTCAAGTGTTGAATGTAATTTACTCAATTTGTGAAGTGTGTGAAGTCTGTTTCTTGTTCTTGATTTAGAGCTGGAGGAGATGTGTGACGCCCCAGGTTTTCATTTAAGGTTAATTGACGCAAATGACCTAGTCAATCCGGTCAAACGCGTTGACTTTGGTCAAATCTGAGTCAACCTGGGTCATCACCTCGAAAACCTAGCCAACAATCCCTAATGATCAACTTTTGGTCAAACCTCAGTCAGAGTATGGTCAAAATCCCTAGTTAACCCCTAGTGCACATAAGTCATCTCTAGAACTTTTGCCGCGTTCTCCGAATTTCACCTAAACACTTCAAATTCTCCCAATATAAAAGTTGTCCAGTTTTTAAAGGGACACAACTTTTATGTTGGGTGGCATTTTAAATTTGAAGCATAAATGGGTGAAAAACCTTGATCAACACAGCATAGCACTATTCACCGGCACCATGAAAAGTTCCAACTTGGCCAGCAGTTTATGCAAAAACCATTGATCAAAACACCCATCGGCCTTTGTAAAAGTTGTAGAGGGTAGTGAGATCTACAACTTTACTTATTACCTCTTGGGGCACTTCAGTTTCAAAATGAGGAGAAAATCCCGGTCAAACCTTGCTAAGCCGAAGCAGTCTGCACTCCTGCGTGTTCCAGCGTGCGTCGTCTGCGCCGGCGCCGCGCGTCGTCCTCGCCGCGGCCCCCACTGGGTCCGGACGTCGAGGCCAAGGCTGCCACGTGGTGAGCCCGGAGCAGCGTTCCACACCGCACAGCAGGCCCCGCCCCTCGACCACCGCCGTTTCCCCCCTCTCCTCACGCGCCATGCGTGCACGGCGCCACGCCGACCATCGCCGCCATGCCAACCGCGTCGCCGCCGTACTTCACCCCGCGCACGCCGCCATGCCGCTGCCCATACCGCGACGTGCCCGTGGACTTGACGTGCGCGAACCGCCCTTACTCGCCTTCCTATAAAAGGAGCTAGAGCTCCACTCCTCGCGCGCCGCCGCCGGTCACCGAGCCGCCGCCGCCTTGCCATTGGAACCCTGTGTGGAGCTCCTTTGCCCGCCTTCTTTCCCAGCCGCCCAGCCACCCAGGAGTCTTCCCTAGGACCTAATAGAGCCCTCACGCCTGCTTGTTGCCCAGGCCGACCCACAATCTCGCCGCGCTCCAGCGGCGCCTGCCGTCCTGCTCCGCCGGCCGCCTCCCTGCCACAAATAAGCACCTGAATCGAGTCCTTGGGATCCCTAGACCCCGCTCCACCTCTTCCCCGGTCAGCCCCGCCGCCGGCCTCGCCGGATTCCGACCGGCCGCGCCGCCCCTAGCTCCCAAGGACCCAATTGCTTGAGCTTTTCTAATTCCAGGGGCTTCTGTGCGAACCGAGGGTATTTCTGTGAACCTCCAAATCTTTCCAAGGGCCTACTAGTAAATAAGATTCTTTAATCTTTGGTAGCTTTGACCAGATCTTGGAAAATTCATATAAAATCACAGAAAAATCAGAAAAATGTAAAACCAATTTTATTGGCTTCCTTGTGAGCAGACCTACATCTTTTGCAAAGCATGTATATACTTTTGAGTGATAGTTTTTGCATGAAAAATTGAAATCAGTTTAAGCTACTTTTGTTGTAGTTCAAAATATCTGTGTGATATCAAGCTGACCTTTGGATATGTTGTTGTAGATGGTATGTGTAGGCTCTGTACAAAAATTTTCACAAAGTTATGGAGTAAATCTTTTATTATGATTTATCTTGTATTTATACTATTTCTGCCTTAATGATTTTTGTAGCAAAAATTAAATAGATTTTTGATGTCAAATCCTGAGTACAGTCTTATAAAGCCTAGATGCACCTTTCCTGAATTAATCATGATTTTTTGACTGTTACAAATATTTATTTCTGGTTTATGCTTGTTTTTAATCATAAATGCTTAGTTCAAGATCTAAAATAGCTCTTGATGTGTTTGTTGGTTTCCTAGCCTTGTTTTGAGTCAGAGATGGTGTAGGAGAAAGTTTGGATCCAGAAGTGATGTATTTATTTTTGTATGCATTTATTTCAATTGTGGTAGCTAGAAATGTTATTTGTGGTATATTTATTTTCGTAGCTCAAATATATGTGCTTGCTGGTTCAGTGGCTTGAAGTAGAGTTGTGAGCTCAGTGAGCACCACCCATGCTTTTTATAAATTATTTTGATGAATAAAAGTGGAGAAGCCATTTTAAGCTTAATAAGGAAATTAATTGGAAAACCACCCTACCATCCTTAGGAACCCTATGGATGGGTTGTGGAAATGGTTTAAGAGTTGAAAACCACCCCTTGCTGTTTGTGCAAATAAATAAATTATTTATTTAAATATGCACACAATCACTATAAAGAGAAGAATAAATAATAAAGCCCTTCATAATATTCTTTAAAAGGAAAAGTGATGAATATGTTTTTGTCAAGGTGAATATGGTCAACCATGTGCTTCTTGTTGTCTTTGGTTGCTATTTTAATTAAATTAAATTAATTTCACCACTAATTATTGCATATGCATCCTCCGTGTTTTAGTTCCCGACGGTAGCTACACGCTCGTACCGGCTGACGAGGACGAGGGAGCAAGAGGAGACGTGCACTACGTGTCCGTAGATCAAGACCCGGACCAAAGTCCGGAAGTTTGTTTGACTGCTTGTGCTGACGAAGGCAAGCCCCGGTTTAAACATTAACCTATGTGTTTATTTTAAGCTTCTGAATTTATCTTTGATTATCTATGTGCATTTACGTTCAGGAGTTGATTTGAAACCCTAGTTGCATGATCCCTAAGTACCTACGATCTTTTACTAGCATGCTAGGTCGCTAGTGGCTATGTTCTAAGGATCCGGTACAAGTCGAGTGATGTTCGTCACTCGCGAGAATAGGATCTCCTTTATGGAATCACCATATTTATTAATGGATTGCTCATGTGGTAAGAGCATGGGATTGGGCTTCGGTCCAGTGGCTTCGTGGGCTAAGTGTTTGAACGTACTAAGCATTTGTCGGAAATGGGCACGGTAAGCCTAGTACCTAAATGAGACGGTACGGGATTTTACTATCACTAATCTTAGGGTTGCGGCCCCGGGCTCGCCACCTGAGTACATGCGTGAGGCTTGGTGACCTTGGTGGCGTAGCCCAGATAAACCTTGTACTTAAGACTGTGAGCTATTATTCCCAAACCGAAGAATGACGGGAACCGCCTGGTTGGTGAACTCTTAGTGAGGATACCTCCCGTGTGTTTAGGTCTACCTTGCAAGGTTTAAATCAATCGATTGTCGGCCTCTCACCGTTATCTGAGACTACTTAATCTACTGGTCATGATATCCCTTTATGATGGAACTTTGTGAATATTGTTACTTGATTAATTGTATTGTACAACTTATGATTGCAATAGTTGCCTATCTAGTAAAGATTACTTCTACTAGAACTTGAGCTAAAATGTGAAAGTAAGGATTCACTACTTAGTAGCTTTTTGGCAAACAAACCCACTAGCCAAAAGCCTTGCATGCTTAGAGGTAAAGTCTTTTATTTTTAGACGGGTAAGCCTTGCTGAGTATTAGTATACTTAACCTTGCTATTTAAATGTTGTTTCCAGGTAATGCATGTGATGTGTGGCCTGGAGAAATTCCACCCGGCTGGGAGCTGGAATGGGTGGATGATGACGAGTGATTGCATCATGGACGGCCTCCTATGATGCTTATCGTGCCATTTAGTTAATTCCGCTGTTTTAATAAACTCTGAACCATTTACTTTCATGTCAAGAACCATGGTTTGTAATAATGGACCCTGCGGGGAAGATTTACTTTAATTTGTAAGGCACTCTGGACTCTCCTTCGTGGGAGTTTTAATGTATACGTTTCGATTCTCTGTGTGTGTTTCAAGTGATTTACCGGGCTATGACCTGGCAACACTCAACGGGATGATTCTTTATTATCGCTTAATGACCAAATGGAGTGGTTTAGGCGATAGTACGGAATTATCTCGGATGGGGTTGTCATAAGATGGAGGATGGCAAATGGGGGATAAGGAATGAGGAATGAGTGATGGAGGATGGGGATGGGGCACCGAGGAGGGGGACAGGCAGGCAAGTGGGAGCTTTTTATTTTTATTTTTGGAACCCTACCAACGGGGACTAAAGGCCCCCTTTTCAACCGGGACTAAAACCCGGATCTCTACTGGTGAACATACCTCCCCTTCCAAAAGGCGTTATCAAACATCACTATCTGGAGGTGAGTGCAGGCACTGCCCCTCACTACTTTTAATGTTACAGTAACTAGTAAATTGTCACC
The DNA here is from genome assembly GCA_036936925.1 of Cenchrus fungigraminus. Lineage (NCBI taxonomy): Eukaryota > Viridiplantae > Streptophyta > Magnoliopsida > Poales > Poaceae > Cenchrus > Cenchrus fungigraminus. The sequence continues at coordinate 108,000,214 of CM072780.1, read as the reverse complement.
ATAATGAAGGTTAAACCTTGTAGTTCTTAAGATGTGCCCTCGCGCTCAAGATTTGCCCTAGCAGATTCGTATATGCACCTCTCTACCACCTCCTTTTCAACTAAAAAACTGGGTGTCGCGCCGGTTTCTTCACAAATGAAAACATACCTATATCCTAGATAACACTTTTTTTCTAAAAAGTAAACATCTACATTTATTTTCCACTATTTTGCAAGCTAGTAGTCATTAATCTGGAATATCTGGCTTCCGATGTTCGTTCCCCTAAATATAATTTGTGCTGTGCTCGACATGCTTTTGAGTTCGTGTTTCATTGGAGCTTGGAAAAACTTTCACAAAGGGAATCTTACATGCATGGAGTATTTAATGAAGTCTATTTGCAAAATCTTTTCATAGATAAGTGCAATTTTGCACGACGAATCTAATGAACCTCATTAATTCATAATTTACTACAGTAATGTCAAAAGGGGTGAAATTTTTTCAACCCCGAATTGAAAGCACGTCCATCTGTTTGCGCTGAGCACGGGGGGGGGGGTCTCGAGGGAAGACATGGAAAAAGGTATCATGACAAGGAGAGCAGGAGGAAAGATGCACATGTGGACCTCAAGGGCCGATTGTACGGATAACAGCTACCTTGCGGCCCCTCGACCCGTGACACGTATTGTGCTAGATTGTGATTCCTGATCGACGCTGTTCATGATCAGAGGCCATCCCTGAAAGACGAGATGCAATCAATTAGTTGGTGAGCTTGCATCTCGACCGATTTTGGCCTTGCACCTTCAAATCAATCCTTCATCTTCTCTGGTGTGAACCAATGCAACAATAATTAAAATAACACCTTTAGAAATATAATTTGCTCGTTGTGGAGATCGTCTTGAATGTCTGCGTATACCTGCAAATAAATTAAAAGCAAAGCAAAATACACCCTCTACCGATGATGCAGATTATTACCACCTATTACTAGGCTTAATAAGGCATAGTATGTGTAAGACCAATGCAAGGCCAACAAGTTGAAAAAAAGGAGGTGGCTAGCCCGAGAGGGCTCTCAATTTAACCGTACCGCGAGAACCCCTTGCCACATAAGATCCCGAGTGGGACCCACCTTATAATCACGAACGGGTGCAACCCTCCGCCGCTTCGCGACTCGTCTTCCTCCGCGAGTCATCGTCCTCCTCAGTCCGTTTCTCTCCCTGACGAGATCTCATCGACCCCGCCCCCTCCCTGCCACCGCCGACCTCCACCGCCGCCCCGCGGCCGGCGGCGACCTCGCCGCCGTGCCGCCGCCCACCAACCGTCCCTCCTCCTCAACCCCGCCGTTCCTAACCTCTCTCATTGCTTGCCCCTGCTGCCGACCCTGCCCAACCGACCTCCTCCTCCACCACCTCGGCAGGCGGCGCTGCCGCCGCCCGCCATTCCGCCCACACCCTGCCACCACCGCCGGTCCGGCAGCCGCCCCGGACCTCCCTCTAGGTCCGGTGGCCATAGAGGATCCCCCAACCCCGAAACCCTAAACCCTAACCCTAAGACTGCCTAGCTCCCTCCACCGCCGCCCGCGCCCGACGGCACCCCGCCGTCGGTCGCCCCGCCCACCAACCGCTGGAGTTGGAGAAGATGGTTGGTGCTTCGTCTGCTTGCGACCCTGAACCCGAACCCAGGTAACCCGAAAACCATAACCTCCGCCCCCTCCACCGCCACCCGTGGCCGGCGGCGACCCGCCACCGGCCTCCCCGCCCACCTCCTGCTCGTCAGTTGTCAGGTTACCTTCTTCTTATCTTGACTTGGAGAAGAGCTACTTTTTTGTGTGTGCAAAGAAAGTAATTGTAGGGGCTTTCGATTTAAGTCTAAATCCAGATGATTCTCGGTTTAGCTTTTACGGAAAAAATATGCAAGGCCAACAGAACCAAGTGGTCACCAGTCCGTACCTGCACGAGGAGTCAAGGTCCCCCACCTGTCCGCCAACAGCTAGCTACGAGGAAGACGACAAGCTCACTACTGCCCCGGAGCAGCATATAATATATAACGAGCCAAAGTGTTGTGGACCTCTCTTAACTTCAGTCAATTTTTATTCCAGCCCCCACTAGCGTGAATAGCCACTCCTCTAGGTGGTTAAAGCCAGATTTTTTTATCCATCATTAAAAAAACGTGAAAAGCTAAGATCACTGTTGTTTGGCACGATTCCTGTTTGGATCATCAACTAAATTTTAGCGGTCTAAATTTAGCTGCTATATATGGATCCAAAGAGGAACCAACTAAATTTTAGTTGGCTGAAGACTTAGTTCTTTAACCGGTCAGGCCAACTAAATAAAGTGATAAAAGGCCAAACCGTTCTATCCTCGGACGCTACTGGGGGTGCCGCTGGTGGCAAGGCGTGGTTGGGACTTTGACTGTGTCGCCGGGCTGCTGTGGAGGAAGTGGGAGATGAGACAAGGGAGGAGGAGAATGCATGGATGGGAAGGTGGGACGTGGGAGAAGATAAGACTCACCTGGCACTACTGGAAATTCAGGCTTTGCTGAGAGCTTGAAACTCTCGGCAAAGACCTCTACACCCTCGGCAAAGCCTTTGCCGAGAGTCGGTCTCGGCAAAGGGCCTCCGGGAAATTTTTTCTCGGCCACGAATCTTTGCCGAGCACCCGAGCTCTAGGCTCTCGGCACAGCCTTTGCCGAGAGCCAACTGCGGGCCGTCGGGCAAAAAAAGTAGCTGTTAACAGGGGTGAAGTTGACAGTTTTTTGAAATCCTCTTTGCCGACGGCCTCATGACCGGGCCGTCGGCAAAGGAGGGGTTTTTTTATTTTTCTTACAAAATATGTGCCGAGAGTCCGTGTCCGGACCGTCGGCAAAGATGTTTTTTTATTTTTTTAAAAAACTTTCTTTGCCGAGCGCTCCTGGCCATTACGCTCGGCAAATCTGGGAACACCCGAGCTGGGAAAATTTATTCCCAGAGTTGCCGAGAGTAATGGCCAGGAACTCTCGGCAAAGACCTCTTTGCCGACGGCCCCTCTCGGCAAAGCGATCACTTTTACAGTTTTTTTTTGCTTTCCACATTGACAAACATACATATAACATATCACATTGAATTCGATGCGTAAATGTCATCCAACACTACATATATAACATATGTAGCAAATGTGCATCACCACAAGTCCACAAGTGCATCAAGTTTGTCCATACAAATCCACAAGTGCCTCAAATCCATCGAAACAAGTTCACAACATGATCAACTAAGTCAAAGGGCCTACGGTGACTGCTGGTGCGTTGGGAAAGGTGTGAAAGGTGGCATCTGAGTGGCGGGCGACTGGAGGACTTGCTCACCACTTGGAGCTTGCTGATTCGAACCCGTCGAGAAAGGCTGCGCAAAGAAGACAAGATTGCAAGTGTTAGACATGATTAGACAGGAAAACCAGAAACTCTTTGCTATCATACTCACAGGAGTACCGAGGACTTGCTGTGTCGGAAACACCTGTGGAGGCGCCGCAGTGCAGGCAGACCCGCAACGCCAAGGAAGAAGATCAGGGTCGTCGAGGTACTCCGGCTTGCCTTCCACTAGCCCATCTCTGCAAAAAAAGAAATGAACATACAACTTAGCTCAAAATTTCGGCAGCACCTCCCCTGCACGGTGAGGTGTCAAAACCTGCAATTAAACATTCGACACGAAGGCCGACAACCAGATATATGAATTCGCATCGAACTCAACAAGGCATTGCCAATTCACATTCATATTCTACCACTAGTCATTCTACCACTAGTCATTCTACCACTAGTCATTGCCAGCAAGTCATTACCACTAGTCACATTCACATGCCGGCTCACCTTGCTCGGGCGGACGACGATAGCGTGGGCGGGACGTGGATGGACGACGACGGCGGGGCTGTACCAGGCGTTGGCCCTGTGCTTCTCCTCCCCCCTTCTCGATCCTCTCTCTCCTCCTCCTCTCCCCTTCTCCTCCCTCTCCTTTTCCTCCACCCCCTACTCCATTGCTCCCTCTCCCTTCCTCCTCTTCTCCGGCAGCCGGTGTGGGGAGTAGGCGGGGTGGGCGGGGGCGGACGAGCGAGCGGCGGCCGGTGTGGGGGAGTTGGCGGTGGCGGCGGGCGGGCAGGGGCGGGGGCCGGCAGGGGCGGGCGGGCAGGGGCGGGGGCGGGCGCGCACGGCGGGCAGGGGCGGGCGGGCGAGGCGGGGGCGGGTGGGCAAGGCGGAGCCGCGCGTCGGCGGGGGCGGGCGCGCGCGGCGGGGGAGGCCGGGCGCGCGTGGCGGGGGAGGCCGGGCGCGCGCGGCGGCGGGCGGGCGGGGGCGGGAGGGCGGGGGCGGGCGGGCGCGGTCGCAGCGGCGGCGGTTGGTCCTGTGTGCATTCCGGGCGTGTGTGCGTCTATGTGTTGGTCGGGCGTGCGTCGGTCTGTAAAGGCGCTTCTTTGCCGACGGCCTTCAGATCTGGCCCTCGGCAAAGGTAACAATATTTAAAAAAACGAAAATATATATTTGCCGACGACCAGATCTGAAGGCCGTCGGCAAAGACGAAACCTGTGCCGAGCGCCGCGGCCCAGCTCTCGGCAAAGCCGTGGACCATGGTTTACTACGGTTGACTGGCCATTGCCGAGAGCTGGGTGGAGCCGTCGGCAGAGTACACCTCTTTGCCGACGGCCCACCCTCGGCACAGGTGCCTATGCCGAGGGCCCCTCTAGGCTCTCGGCAAAGTATTAATTTTTTTTTATTTTTGGGTTGAGTTTTTTTCTGTGTTAAAGGTACAGTAATTAAAGCTTGATTTTCAATTTTGGGATTTTTTGACAAAGTTTTACTATATTTCATGCATTTTCGTCTTTTTTTTAATTTCTTTACATAGTTCAAATTTGAACTGCAAGTCATAAAAACAGTGTATGTATATGATTGGAAAATTGATATTCTTGCTTGTTAGTGTGAGTTTAGTCCTAATCTATGGCCATGTGCCAAAATTCAAACATCTTTGTGCGGATCACATGTCCACCCACTTGCCTGCGAATCGTTTTCAAATTATATAAAATGCAAACAAAGTCGAAAAATCATGAAATTTCACGAGTTGTCGTTATATCACATGTGTAGTCAGTGGTAAAAATTTGACATGATTTCGTGGAAGTTTCCGTCACGGACTGCAGAAACCAGGAGATCTCTAGCATGTGATCATAGAGAATGTCTTGGAGATCTCCCCATTTCTACAGTCCGTGACAGAAACTTCCACGAAATCATGTCAAATTTTTACCACTGACTACACATGTGATATAACGACAACTCGTGAAATTTCATGATTTTTTGACTTTGTTTGCATTTTATATAATTTGAAAACGATTCGCAGGCAAGTGGGTGGACATGTGATCCGCACAAAGATGTTTGAATTTTGGCACATGGCCATTGATTAGGACTAAACTCACACTAACAAGCAAGAATATCAATTTTCCAATCATATACATGCACTGTTTTTATGACTTGCAGTTCAAATTTGAACTATGTAAAGAAATTAAAAAAAAGACGAAAATGCATGAAATATAGTAAAACTTTGTCAAAAAAATCCCAAAATTGAAATCAAGCTTTAATTACTGTACCTTTAACACAGAAAAAAACTCAACCCAAAAATAAAAAAAAATTAATACTTTGCCGAGAGCCTAGTGGGGCCCTCGGCATAGGCACCTGTGCCGAGGGTGGGCCGTCGGCAAAGAGGTGTACTCTGCCGACGGCTCCACCCAGCTCTCGGCAATGGCCAGTCAACTGTGGTAAACCATGGTCCATGGCTTTGCCGAGAGCTGGGCCGCGGCGCTCGGCACAGGTTTCGTCTTTGCCGACGGCCCAACGGCAGAGCCGTCGGCACAGTGGACGGCAGCCCAAATGTGACGGTGCTCGTTCCTTCTCCGAGGGTGCCGTCCTTGCCAAGTGCTGGCCCTCGGCAAATATTTGATTCTGCCGAGGGTCCCATCCTGCCGACGGCCCGACGCTCGGCAAAGGTGACAATGCCGTGAGTATTTCTGTGCCGAGCGAGGCTCTCGGCAAAGCTCTTCTGTGCCGAGGGCTCGATAAATAGCCCTCGGCAACGACCAAAACACTCGGCAAAGCCTGAGTTTCCCGTAGTGTGGTCATTTTGACTTTTTATGTGCTGTGCAGAGTTACCAAGGGTGGACAGGTGTTTTCATTTAGGGTGCCTTTGGCATGGCTCCGCGAGATGTTCTAGGTGAAGTTGTGCCAAACAGTGACCTAAAAACAACTCTGGCACAAAAGCACTTCGTCCAACACTCCCTCTTTGGAGCCGTCGACAGGGGAGGAGCTGAAAAACTCGCTCCCCACAGCTCCATCCCGCGGTTTCCTACCCTTGCCCTTTGGGGGGCCCACGACTGGAATGGTGAGGACCGGAGCGTCCGAGGACCGGTGGATGGTCGCTCCTGGCTGTGATGAGTGATTAACAATGTGGTGTGGACTGACTCTTGGCCGAGTAATGCAGGTGCAGGTTGCGGCTTGATTCGTGTTAGTGCAGGTGAAGAGCGGGCGTGAAAGGTCTTAGCCTTGCAGGGCCTCCACTACTAGAAAACCCTCCCATTAGCTACGCTATATTTAGAGTTAGACACACTTTATTTCGTCTCTATGGCTTTGTAGATACACTTTGAAAAAGCATGTTAGAAGCGTCTTCGCAGGGACCGGGTAAGGCTTCGTAGAGGCGAATTCGTTAAGCGTGTCTACTTGCATTGATACAATTTTAGAGACACATTTATATCATGCTTAGTGGTGTGTTACGTAGTATAGTAACACTTCATTGTGTGTTGAAAAATATAGAGACAAACTCCTATATACGTTTGTAAAACGTCTACTAATTTATGAAAAATAAAAAATCATATTGGAGAACACCTATCCATGATTATGTATGTGTAATATGTGCGATGCGTAGGATTCGAACTCAAGATCTCTCACCTCACACATAGCTTCCTTACTGTCTCACCTACACAACAAATCTGACTTACATAAGTATGTTTTACTTTTGAGTTATCCTACGAAGAACCATTATGACACTTATTTTATACGCTTTATGACGTTCCTACATGCTACTCACGATTCAAAGCATGTCTAACCATGCATCATTTTGAAGCGTTTTTTATAATCATGTTAAAAAGTACCTTCACGTGGCTATAGACATTGTTTGACACGTATTGTAACGTGTCTTGACAATAATGACGCTTTAAATCGTGTCTAACTTCGTGTCTTTTTTAGATGATTTCAGTAGCGTGTTGAAAAAGTATCTCTATAAGACTACTAATAATGTAAGCGTGTCTAATATCGTGACACTTTGATATGTTATCAAAATCGTGTCAAAAGGCACCCTTATGCACTGACATAGAACGCTTTCAGGGTGCGTTGCTACTATAACGTAGCTAAAAGGGGGGTTTTCTAGTAGTGCTCCAAGGAGTGGAGAGACAAGTAGGCTCGACTCGATGGACCCGGTGGCCGAACGGGATCAAGTGCGGGCCGCATGGTGGCAAGAAAAGCAAGACGAAGTCGTCGACTGGAGCCGGTGCAGGGTAGCGGCTCATGACCGAAGTCTACACGCGGGGTTTGCGGTGGTTCCCCACAAAACCGTCGGGTTACTTGGTTGAGCCACAAAACCAAGACCGGAGGCTCGGCGGGCGGAGACGGGATCTGGGCGCACCGAGAAGCTTCGATGTCGGGGGACACGCGACGGGATCACAGGGCTTGCGTCGGGAGGACGTGGACTGCGGCAAAGACGTGGCTGCCCGATGAAGAGGAGTGCTACTTGACCATATTGCCCCTGAGGGGTTTGTATCTCAGTTTAAGTTCTAGGGGTAGCTTGGTCATTTGCCCAACCTAGAGGGACTCCATATATATAGCTCTAGGGTTTCTGGGCAAACCATCCATCTGGACTGCTTCTCATTTCCCAGCTCCATAGGCTTAGATTTTCTTCACCGTTTTGTAGAGAATCTGTCCTCCGAGTGTATGGAAGCTTTCATGGTTGCGCTGATTTCCATCTTGTGGCTCGAGTGATTTTCGTGTCTTTTTCGGGCTATTTTCGTTGGATTTTTGGCGCGGCTTGTTCCTCTGATTCTGAGGTGTTTGGGTTCGGATTTCTTTGTGGGGATCATGGATAGGTACATTGTGCATCTTTGTGCTTGATCTTGACCCCTCAAACTCCGGATTTGGCCTTGGATTTGAGGATTTCGGGTGGTTCCCTAGCGTTTTGGTTGAGCTCGGTTCGTGATCAATTCCCGGCGATTTAGTTGGTTTGAGGATCCAAGTTTTTGGATATAGCATCCCCTAGGGATGCTTCACATCTCCCCTAAATCTTGTCTCAATCCATGCGGCCGTTTGGGAGATCCATGGAAGGCTAGGTGGAGTTGACTTCGCGGGTTGGGCAGTTTCTGCTTCTGTTCACGTGGGACGGACCGTCCGTAGGGTCCCCACGGACCGTCTGCGAGTCAGCAGTTCATCGCGTGTTCGTCCAGTTCTTGCGAGCTCGCGCGTCGATCTGTTGAAGGGTTAGGTTTTTGTTGCGTGAGGTTTTCAGACTGTCCGCTGTGGGGTGACGGACCGTCCGCAGACTTGACGGACCGTCCGCGCAGAGTCCAAGGACTGTCCGCCGTCATCGGACCATCTAGATGGTTGGATCGGACTGTCCATATTTTCGAGGGTAGCTAGTGGAGGTTCTGTCCAGTAATACAAACCGTCCATCCGAGGGGGTCGGACTGTCCGCCAGGGCCTGACGGACTGTCCGCGACATCAGGTCGGACCATCCGAACCAGCAGGCTGGCAGATTTGCCTAAGTCCTTTGCTTCTTGAGTTGTGCTTCCGCTTTGCAACTTGTTTGGACTTGTTCCTAGAGTTGGTAGGTCCGTTGTGACTACGTGACCTTGGCAAGTCGTGTGGGAATCCTTGGTTGTGAGTTTGGGACATAGTCGAGTTCGACTCTTCGGAGAAGAATTTTTATCGGCTCCCATTCACTCCCCCCTCTCTGGTCGCCTAATCGGTCCTTCAATTGGTATCAGAGCCGGTTACGGATCTTCGTGATTCTAACCAGTCTAAGATCTAAAGATGGCATACCAGGAATGGGGTTCGGGTCCTCCACACTTTGATGGTAAGAACTACCAGATGTGGCAGAGAAGGATGGCTACTTTCCTTCACAGCAAGGGTCAGTTGCTTTGGGACGTTACGGTGAACATAGCTTATGTTCATCCGGTTAACTTCCTGGCTCCGAGTTCGAGGGATATGCACGACTCCAACAACAAGGCAGTCGATTACTTGTTTCGTGCTCTGTGTCAATCCGAATTCGTTCGGGTTCAGACAGAGGACTTAGCTTGTAAGATTTGGGAGCAGTTGAAGAATGGTCACGCTGGGAACGCTCAGGTTCAGGCTCAGTTGTTCACGACCTACCGGACAGAGTACGAGAACTTCACTCATCTCCCTGGTGAGTCCATAGACACCATGTTCCAGTGGTTCACTGTGATTGTGAACAACATGAGGGCTAATGTGGTTGTGCTCCCGTACGATGATCATGAGAGGGCTGTGAAGCTGATGCACTCTCTGGATCGTACCGTGTGGAGTGAGAAGGTCGAGGCCATTCTTGAGTCGGAGAAGTATGAGACCCTCACGGTGGACGAGCTGTTTTCCAAGCTCAAGTCATCCGAGGTGGACCGTGGGGTGCGAGCAAGGATTGAGAACCCGACTGACCCTCATACTCTGGCTCTCGTTTCTGGACCAAGGACTAATGCTAACATGTCTTCGAGACAGTTCTCTTTGTCTTGTCTTGTGTCCATGCCAGATGAGGAGTTCGACGTGCTGGGCGAGGAGGATCTCGCATTGCTGAGCAGGAGGTTCGAGCGCATGTACACGAACCGGAAGAACGCTAGGAGGAGCTCGGGCATGTGCTACCGTTGCGGGAAGCACGAGCACTTTATCGCTAAGTGCCCGCAGGCCATGGAGATCAAGCCCGAGCACAAGCATCGTCCGAGGGCCGACCACAAGCACCGCTCGAGGGATGACCACAAGGGCAAGAACAAGTCCGAGCGAAGGCCGAGGAGGAGTGGCGGTCACAAGAAGGAGCGAGCGATTGTCAAGGGTTGAGACCTGGACAGATCCGCAAGGGGGCTACCCAAACAGTTTGTAGGTTAAAGGAGGGATGAAGGAACTAAGAGCATAGATAGTTATGCACGGGATGCACACGGAAATCTCGGTGAGACACGAGGAACACATCGATTTATACGGCGGACAGTCCAGAGAGTAAAACCCTACGTCCAGTTTGGTGGTTGAATTATGCGAGAGAGATCTTCCCCCGAGGAGGGTACCCCAGGCCGTCTTATATTGGCCGACGACCTTGGGCTACAAGTCGGTTTCCATCTATCCTAGTCGGTTACAACATGGAAGGCTTATCCGAACTACCTTAAACTGACTGGACTGTCTTGACTTGCACTCCAAGTTGTCTTCATGTCCTTGGGCCCACATGTCAGGTCGGGGAGGGCCCACTGACAGGTCAGCGGGTCTTCTGATAGGTCGGGCCCGCCTATCGGGGACGGCTGAGACCGTGGTCGGTGGGGACCCAGGGGTACCCATGTCTCTCAAGCCCCCGATCGACGTGTAGGCGTAGCGGCCGAGACGAGGTCATGTCGAAGCGAAGCGAAGGCATGGCACCGCTGAGGTCGCGTAGGGTGCACAGGGATCCAAAAAAGAAAAAGATGTCTTCAGTCTTGAGCGAAGTCGAACGTCGATCTGCTGGAGATCTTGATGCCAGGAGGTCGAAGCAGAAGACAAGCTACTCAAACCGTGGATCCGCCGACCTGACTTGGATCAGGTGAAACAAAGTGGTCTCCGCGACCTTTTGAAAGGTCGTAGTGCCAACCGTAAGTAGGTCGAGCAGAGGAGTAGTGGAAGCAGGCTTCCAGTAGGTCGATGCGACGTAGAAGAAGAGGGCGTCATAAGACGCACTCGTGTAGTAGCCCCCGAGTAGTAAAGCGACCAGAATGGTCGGTTTGATGCTCCAGAAAAGAAGAAAGTGAGAACCTACGGCCTTTTGTTGCCATTATGATGCTTTGACGAACTGAGTGAATACGCCAAAAAACATGGAATCTTGAGGAAGACGCCAAACACTGAAAGCTGCCAAGACCTGAGTCACAAGCGCACTGTACGGTCACGGGCCTGCTCCCTCGTAAGAGACAAGAGGCACCAGGATATCGTCAGGTAGGGGAAAGGTGCGCCAACTGCCAGAGCTGCAGCGATGTCCACCGGCCTGAAGTAAGCGAAGACGGAGACACCAGGAGGTCCGAATACCTGAAGAAGGCGACGACAAAGCCGCCGGGAGGTCCGTAGACCTAAAGAAGGTGACGACGGAGCCACCGGGAGGTCCGTAGACCTACAGAGGGCGACAACGGAGCCGTCGGGAGGTCTGTAGACCTACAGAGGGCGACGACAGAGTCGTAAGGAGGTTTCCCGACCTGAAGAGGGCGACGACGGAGTCGCGGAAAGGTCTCCCGACCTTGAGTGGGCGACGACGGAGTCGCGGGAAGGTATGTAGACCAAAAGAGGGTGACGACGGAGTCGCAAGGAGGTCTCCCGACCTGAAGAGGGTGACGACGGAGGCGCGGGAAGGTCCGTAGACCTAAAGAGGGCGACGACGGAGTCGCAAGGAGGTCTCCCGGCCTGAAGAGGGTGACGACGGAGTTGCGGGAAGGTCTCAGGACCTTAAGTAGGAGACGACGGTGTCGCGAGAAGGTCCGTAGACCTAAAGAGGGCGACGACAGAGTCGCGGGAAGGTCTCAGGACCTTGAGTAGGTGACGACGGAGTCACGGGAAGGTCTCAGGACCTTGAATAGGCGACGACGGAGTCGCGGGAGGGTCTCAGGACCTTGAGTACGCGATGACGGAGTCGCGGGAGGGTCTCAGGACCTTGAGAAGGTGATGACGGAGTCACAGGAAGGTCTCAGGACCTTGAATAGGCGACGTTGGAGTCGCGGGAGGGTCTCAGGACCTTGAGTGGGCGACGACGGAGTCGCGGGAAGGTCTCCCGACCTTGAGTGGGTGACGACGGAGTCGCGGGAGGGTCTCAGGACCTTGAGTAGGCAGCGACGGAGTCGCGGGAAGGTCTCAGGACCTTGAATAGGCGACGACGGAGTCGCGGGAGGGTCTCAGGACCTTGAGTGGGCGACGACAGAATCGCAGGAAGGTCTCAGGACCTTGAGTAGGCGACGACAGAGTCGCGGGAAGGTCTCCCGACCTTGAGTGGGCGACGACGGAGTCGTGGGAGGTGTTGGTCTTGAACAAACAGAGTGTAGAGATACCCAGATATCCTGCATAGCTACAAAGAGTCTGGCAGAGCCACCCAAGGCATGCCGACCTCAGGAAGGTCTCAAGTTAGCAGCGCCCAAGCACCCGGAGATGCTTGGCAGGGCCATTAGGCGCGCACCCCACAGGGAGGCCTTCATTCGCTACGCAAAATCCTGGGTGTCCAGATCAGGCTAGCAGGGCTACAAAAGCACACCGACCTCAAGGAGGTCACGCATTAAGGGCGCCCAACTAGGTTGGTAGAGCCGTAGACATACCGAGGTATTGCAAGACCTAGGTATGAAGGCACACCGACCTCAGGAAGGCCATTTTGGTGCCCAGACGACTAGCATAGTTGCCAATCATCCAGCGGAGCCATGGTACAAAGGTATTGACGACCTAAGTAACGGGCACACCGACCTCGGGGGCCCGACGAAATCATAGACTGGACTCCAGGCGCCCAGACGGATCTGGTAGAGCAGCGAGGCACGCCTACCCCAGAAGGTCTTCAATCGAACCTACGACCATTCTGGTTAGGAAACAGAAATATAGGCTGATTGGAATAGGTTCGTTCACGTGCAGAGTCATAGCGGGTGCACCAGGACGCAGACTCTAGCGGGTGCAATGAAGACACAGAGCCGTAAAGGGTGCGTTTTCGTCGTCGTCGTCGTCCGTAGATATAGCAAGGTGCAGAGCCATCTGACACAGAGTCAGTCTTATCCCTTCGTAAACTGCAGGGTCACGGGTTAACCACTGCTCGTAGAGAGGACGGCTTACCGAGTACACTGCTCAACAAGGAGGCTTGGGTGCAGCCGACGCGCGGGGGGAGTCAGAGACTCAAGGTCTTGCAACCACACAACTACGAATGCGCATATCAAATTAACAAGCCTTTTAAGGAAAGACACAAAAGTAATTAAAAATCCCTCAGGTCGAAGGACCCTTAGATTGGCAAAGCCAAGCCCCCGAGCGCATCGAGGTCGGCTATACCAAGCCCCGAGCGTGTCGAAGGGGGAGGGAAAATAAAGCAGGAAAAAACATGTAAAGCAGGTCGGTGAAAGTCACGAAAACTATCGATGAAACATACGGAAGCCGTAAAAATATTAATTGCAAATAACACTTAGCTTGTGCGTCGCCGTGGCCGAGGTCGACGTGGCGAGCTCGAGACGCCGAAGAGGTCGGCGATGAGTCATTGAAGGTCGGAAGAGCCGAAACTGTGAAGACATCGAAGAGGTCATCGGCACGCACGTGATGACGTAGCAGGTCGCCGAGACAAGCCACAGCCATGACGAGCTGTGAAGACGTCGAAGAGGTCATCGACACGCGCGTGATGACGTAGCACGTCACCGAGAAGATCAACGATGAGCAAACGAGGTAGTCGACGAGGTCGGCGCATAATTGTTGATGAAGCAAACAGGTCGCCGTGACGAGCTGTAGCCGTCGAGGTGTCGAAGTAGTTGCCGGTGGGAGCTGGACTCGTGCCGACCCGTGGAGACCTCCACGACGCGACTCAGAGTCGTGTAGACCGGAGGATGTTGCGCCATCTAGTACGTGACTGCATGCATCTCGTGAGAGAGGATAATAGATTAGTTTAACCTTGTCGGCTAATCAAACAAAATCAGATATTACAGTAAAAAAGTAAAATAAGGAAAATATTATTCCCTGTTAATGTAGCTTCTTGTAGATTGATTTGCCTCCACGTACAGGTCGACGGAACAAACTGGTGGGCGGCGGCGGCCTCACGTACGCAGATGCGTACGACCTGATTTAGTGGCCGAACACCGCAGCTCCGGTATGCATGGCCGTCTCGATCCATCTTGCATGCATACGCAGATGCGCTAGGGGCACCTGAGTCATCCGTGCGTGAAGGCCAAGGGCGATTCACGCGTTGATGATGCCGCCGGGGTGTTGATGCGAGCTGAGACCGTGTCGAGATCGAAACGTCGACGAGTTCGGCGATGCACCGTTGGAGGTCGGGGTGTAGCTAGGGTCGTGCCGACCGACATGATTGCTCGACGGAGTCGGGGGCCTCGACTTGTAGTCCGTCCCGTGACCGGAAGATGAAGTCCAAGCCGTGCAAAGGAAAAAAGAGAAAGTAAATATTAATTAAGCACCTAGCTTCCATAATTAGATAGATCTAAACAGAATATAGTAAATAATAGATGGAAGGGGGGATTTTCCCTGTCTTGCCATCGCGGACGTGTTGGACACGTTGCTGATGCGGGAGGGCAGTGCTCCAGGCTGCCGCCAGCCTTGAATCTTCGTAGATGTATATTTTTTGGTCGCCTGCAGCCGGACGGACGTAGGATCCGTCAGCTCTTTCCATGGGTCCCCACCGGCAGCGCAGGGAAAATCCGCCAGCTCCGCGTCCAAGATGGCCGCGCAAGGTCGTCTGCGCACGGAGGAGACCGGAGTCTCGTCGGGTGGGTGGGTGGAGAAAAATTTTGGTGCGCCGCCGTCTCGCAAGATACAATTGCCGGAGTGAGATGCCATCGCGCTGCACAACGAGCTCCCGATCTCCCCTACCTGGCGCGCCAACTGTCAGGGGTTGAGACCTGAACAGATCCGCAAGGGGGCTACCCAAGCAGTTTGTAGGTTAAAGGAGGGATCAAGGAACTAAGAGCATAGATGGTTATGCACGGGATGCACACGGAAATCTCGGCGAGACACGAGGAACACGGCGATTTATACTGGTTCGGGCCAACTGTGACAACCCATCCGAGATAATTCTATACTATCGCCTAAACCACTCCATTTGGTCATTAAGCGATAATACAGAATCATCCTGTTGAGTGTTGCCGGGTCATAGCCTGGTAAATCACTTGAATCACACACAGAGGATCGAAACGTATACATTAAAACTCACACGAAGGCGAGTCCAGAGTACATTACACAAATTAAATCTAAATTCACCCTTAGGGGTTTAATTATTACAAATCATGGTTCATGACATGATAAGTAAAGGTTCAGAGTTTTAAAACAGCGGAAATTAAACTACGATACGATAGACATCACAGGAGGCCATCCGTGATGACATCACTCATCGTCATCCACCCATTCCAGCTCCCAACCGGGTGGAAACTCTCCAGGCCAAACAACTTCACCTGAAAACAACAATTATAGCAAGGCTGAGTATACTAATACTCAGCAAGACTTACCCGACAAAAGTTACCTCTAGACATGTAAGGCTTTTGGCCAGTGGGTTTGTTTTGTCAAAAAGCAACTAGGATCATGGATCCTTACTTTCAATATTTTAGCTCAAATTCTAGTGAGTTTACCATTACTATAATAAGCAACTAATGCAATCAAGAATTCTACAATACAATTAATTCACGCAGAAGAATTCACATAGTTCCATCATTAAGGGATATCATGGCCAGTTGATTAAGCAGTCTCGGATAACGGTGAGATGCCGACAATCGATTGATTTAAATCCTTGCAAGGTAGACTTAAACACACGGAACGGTGCCCCAACAGAGCTGACACCGACCAAATGGTTCCCAAAAATCCTCGGCTTGGGGTAATAGCTTACAGTCCCGAGTACAAGGCTATCTGGTATGACCTCACATAGTACATCCAGCCTCACATATGTACCCTCCTCCCGGTTGCATGCCGGGCAGGAGAATGCTCAAGATTAGTAATAGTAAAATCCCGCACCGTCTCATTAAGGTACTAGGCTTACCGGACCCATTCCCGACAAGTGCTTAGTACGTTCAAAAGCTTAGCCCACGAAGCCACTGGACCGGAGCCCAAATCCTATGCTCTTACCACATGAGCAATCCATTTATAAAGATCTTATGATTCCAACATAAGAACCTATTCTCGCGAGTGACGAACATCACTCGACTTTTACCGGGTCCTTAGAGCATAGCATCTAACGACCTAGCATACTAGTAAAAGAACATAGGCACCTAGGGATCATGCAACTAGGGTTTCATTCAACTCCTGAAACGTAAATGCACAAGCATAACAAAGATAGTTGCATAATTTAAACAAAAACATGGGTTAATGATAATCCGGGGCTTACCTTCGTTGGCAAGGTTGGCCTTGGGCCCTTCTGGACTTTGGTCCAGGTCTTGTTCTACAGCGACGTAGTGCACGTCCTCGTCAACTCCTTCGTCTCCTCCTTCCGGTACGAGCGTATAGCTACCCTCGGGAAGATCTACACGAGGATGCATATGGAAGATTTAATTGATAATTTTGATTTAATTAATTATAAAACAACACATGACAACCATGGGGTGCATGGTTGACCACATTCACCTTGATAATAATACATTCAACATACTCTTCCTATAAAGGAACAATATGCGGTGCTTTATTAATTATTCTTTTTAATGGTGACTGAGTACACATTTGTATAAATAAATTAATTTAAATTCACAACAGCAGCAAAGGGTGACCCTAAGCCCTCTGGCTTGCTTCACATCACAATTGTAGGGTCATTAGGTGGGTAGTGGTGGTTTTCCAATTTAACTTCATTAGTAAGCTTAAATTGGTTCCCATAGTTTTTATTCATAAATAAATTCATAAAATACAAAGGGTGACACTTCTGAAGCTCTTTAACTCCAACAAGGCCACTGAACACAAGTGCACACTTAATTAAGTTATAAATTAATTATACCATGAATAACAACATTTATTTACCACAACAAGATAAATGCATATAAAAATAAATAAGGCACTTTTGGATCCAAACTTTCTCTCACTGATTCTCTGGTTCAAAACAAGGCTATGCAACCAACATATACATCTAGGGCTACTATAGATCTTGAGCTATGCAATTACTTTTAAAACTAAGCATAAATCAAGAATATATATTTGTAACAGTTATAAAATCATGATAAATTCACCAGAGGTGCATTTCAGCATAAAAAGACAATAACCAGAAGTTGCGCACAAAAATAAATTTATTTTTGGCTACAAAAATCATTTAGTCAGATTCATCATAAATACAAGATAAATCATATTAAAAGATTTACTCATCAAGTTTCTGCAAATATTTGTGTAGAGCCTACACATGGCATTATTCACAACATATCCAAAATGCAGCTCAAGATCACTTGTAGATTTTGAACTACAGCAGATCTAGGGTAATTTTTTTTTAATTTTTCATGCAAAAATTATAACTCAAAAGTAGGGTCATGCTTTACAAAAGTTGCAGAGTTACTCACAAGGAAACCAACAAAATTGGTTTTGCATTTTTCTGTCATTTTATACGAATTTTCCAAGATTCAGGACTTAGATACAAAGGAACTAAGAATCTTTTTCTTCCCGGGTCCCTGGATCAAGTTTATTATTCACAACGATACCCTCCATTATACACTTAGGTCCCTGGACTAACATACACACCCCTGGAAAGAATTGGGAGCCCGTAATTGGGTCCCTAGGGGCGGCCGGCGGCGGTCCTTGCCGGAATCCAGCGAGGCCGGCGGTGGAACGGGCCGGGGAAGGGTTTGGCGGGGACGAGGTTCTCACCTAGGGGTGTTGGGTGGCCGGAGATGGGGTCGAAGGGCACCGGTGAGGTGGTTCGGCGGCGCTGCACGGCGGCGGCCGCTAGGAGTTCGGCTCCGGCGAGCTGGCCGGCGAGACAGGGTCACACGCGACTCGGGAAGCTTCTAGAGGCGCTTGTGGTGGTGGAGAAAGCTTCAGGCACGCGAGTTAGGGGTCGAGATAGGGAACCCGTCGTGGGCGGTGGCAAAAGCGGGCGGCGGCAACTATGGTGCACGGCGGCGTGTGTGCTCGCGCGAGAGACGGGGAAGGTGGCCTTTTATAGGCGTGGGGCGAGCTGGAGAGGCGGCAAAACACACGTCAAGTCGTCGGCAAGTCGCGGTATGGGCGAGGGCGGGCGGCGACGTGCGGCGGCGCGGATGGCCAATGGCGCGAGGCGGTGCGGCCGGCCGACGCGTGAGGGCGTGGCGCGTGGCACCGGCCAGGGGTCCACCCACGTCAAGCACAGGAGCCTGAGCGCAGTGCTCAGACCGATGGACACCAGCCTACCTCGGCGTGCGCGTACGGCGGTGGCCGTCTTGGCGCCGGGCGACGTCGCGCGCGTTCCAGCACCGGTTCAAAATCGGTTTGGGCTGATTTGACCACGAATTACTCGAGATTTTGAAACTAAAGTGCACCAAGGAACCTATACCAAAGTTGTAGATCTACTAACCCTCTACAACTTTTACAAAGGCCGACAGGTGTTTCGATCAACGGTTTTTGCATGAACTGCTGGCCAAGTTGGAGTTTTTCTTGGCGCTGGTGAACAGGAGCTGCTGGCGTTGACCACAGCTTTACACCATTTTCCACTCCAAATTTCAAATGCCACCCAACATGAAAGTTGTGTCCCTCGAAAAACTGGACAACTTTTATATTGGGAGAATTTGAAGTGTTTAGGTGAAATTTGGAGAACGCGGCAAAAGTTCTAGAGTGGCCATGGATGTCAAAGGGTTTGAGTAGGGGTTTGACTAGGGTTTGACAAGATTTGACCAAGCTTTGACCAAAGGTTGACCATTAGGGGTTGTTGGTTAGGTTTTCGAGGTGATGACCCAGGTCGACCGAAGTTTGACCAAAGTCAACGTGCTTGACTTGCTCATTAGCGTTAATTAACCCTAATGAAACCTGGGGCGTCACAGCCTACCCCCCTTAAAAAGAATCTCGTCCCGAGATTCGAAGATAAAAGACCATGGTAAGGAGGGGTGCTCTCGGATAGAAAAGATACCCGTGAAGTTAAGCTGGCCTTGCTTCACTTGAATCGTGGGCTTCTTGTCGCGATTGCCCTTATCCACTCCGGGGTTCTGTTTCTGCTGCTGGGGCTTGTTCTGCCTAGGGTTCGGGCATTCATTGGCATAATGCCCCAGTTGCCTACAATTGTAGCAAATGAGGGGTGGAAGTTCCTTTGGCTTAGAAACTTGTGGCTGGGCTTGGCGGTACTGAAAATTTCCCGAAGGCTTCTGCTGGGATGGGGTCACTCTCCAGTGGCCCGATGCGGATGATTGGGAAGAACCATGCGCATTCTTCTTGACGAAGCGGAATTTCTTGCCCGATCCACCTCCCGAAGCAAAGTCGTTCTGTCTCTTCTTATCCTTCTGTACCTTCATCATGGCTTCCTCTTGAGAGATAGCTTTGTTCACCAACTCATGATAATTGTTGGGCTCCAGTAGATTTAGCCTTTCATACAAATCACCATTAAGGCCATCACGGAAACGTTCCATCTTTTTGGCATCAGTGTCCATGTGATGTTCTCCGTACTGGCAGAGATTGTTAAACTTCTGTGCATATTGATACACAGTGTCGTCTCCTTGCTTAAGAGCAAGTAACTCTTTCATCTTTCTAACCATGAGTCCTTTCGGGATGTGGTGGTCCTTGAAAGCTTTCTTGAATTCAGCCCACGTGACTTCATGTCCAGCAGGTTGCATGGACTTAAAGTGCTCCCACCACATTAAAGCTTCTCCGCGAAGCTGCAAGGTCGCAAAGCTGGCCTTGCGCTCCTCAGAGCAAGGTAGGACAAATGCAGAAAATTTTGCCTCTATGGCCCTGACCCATGCGTCAGCATCAAGGGGCTCTTCTGCTTTAGTGAACGTTGGGGGCTTCATCCCGATAAACTGGGCGTAGGTGGTGACCATATGCGGTCCATCATGATTGGCCCCAATTGGAGGTCTCTGTTGCATCTGTTGGGCCATCTGCTGCTGCGTCTGCAGGATCTGGCGCAACACTTCGGTTTGGGTGGCCATGAATGTCTCCACCGGCGTCATGGGCGGTGGCGGCGGTAGGTCACCACTACCTGACGCACCAAAACCGTTGGGAGTGCTGCGTGTCGGTCCGACCATCTGAAAATTTGAGTTCTCATTAAACACATATTCATAAGCTTGCTCATAAAAATTAACAAGTAGAATATGCACGACGAAAACTCATCATGGCAAATTTTTCGGAACCGGACAGCACAGCGGTCATAAGCATAAAATTCGTAGATCGCTGCTTATATACCGAAAAATTCTCATTTTTGGTCAGTAGATGTAGGATTTCATAAGCTCCAATGTTGGTATTCAACTCCGGGTCAATTTCCAATATTATCATGCTCGAAAAATTCCATAATCGAGGTTCTGCCTAGCTGTTTTCACAGGAGGCCGAGGTGCACTAAAATTGCCTTAACTCTCGGTACGTGTATGCAAACATGATGAAATTTGGTGAGCATGATCTCCGCAACAATCCACACAACTTGGTATTCAACATAAGGTCCAAAGTTGATCATAACCAACGTCATTAAATTATCCATCCTACTACAACACTCGTACAACTCATTACTTTATTAAAAGCATACCCAACATCAACTAGATGACAAGCTAGCCTAGGTTCACTTCCTAGGGGATTGATTTTCCTAAGCCGAAGAAAGGCTCAAGGTGAAGCAGGTCCAGACTCTACTCCAGATTCTCCTTGAATGTCCTCAGGATTCCCTTCCTCTTCTGGTTCAGGAACGACAGGTTCAGGAGGTGGAGCTGCTACAGCTTCCAGTTGATTCTCTAGTTCAAGCATATATTGGTCATTATGCTGCAACATGAAATTCTGCTCATGAATAACTTCACTCAATTCTCGTATTTTTGCCTTATCCTTGCGTCTTCTCTTCTTGAGATTGGCTATCATTGCTCGAGCTTCTTTTAAATCTTGGGTGGTATCTTCTACTTCCTTAACTTGTTGCCTATAAACTTGATGTCTATAGAACATGCTTTCTCCCACCATCCGTTGATAGGTGTCAAACATAGATTTGGAGAAATGGATCGAGGTAGCAAGATCAGGACTATAGTGAGAGTTGCACTGAGCGGAGAGAAAAGCTTCGCGCTCGACCCATCGTCCGGAATGCTGCTCAGGTAAAGGAATCACCTTGGCTGCAGTGCTAGCTACCAAGTCAGCGTGCTTCCCACAAAAGGTGGTGAGTGCTTCCAAAGCAGCCTTTTGCACCGTGTCAGCCAAGTTCAACCCTTGTGCCTTACTCTCCCACTCTTCCCAAGCAGGATGTGTCGGGCACACGGGGATCTTCACCTTCACTTCCCAACGAAGGAGTTGGCCTGTGGTCATGAGCTCACGTGCCGAGTACTCTGGATAAGCGGTGTACCCAAAGTCCTTCAGGGTGTCCCACAAAAGTGCAGGAAAACCACCCTCCTTGAGGCAGTTCAAGTGAGTCCACACCTGCGCATCAATGGTCATGGATCCGGAGGCAGACATCTGGATAAAGTGACAAAAGTAAGAACCAGATGCAAGCATGTGCACAAGGATAGATTCGCATAGCTATAAAAAGAGAGTTGCATACAAAGACCACTACTAAAGTTTCAAACGATCAACAAGATCTCAGGGAGTATGGAGGAATAAGTTTAATCCTCATTTGGGTAAAATTTGGGGTGGCCATTTATACAAGGTACAAGGTATGCCCAACTCGAAACGAGCGTACATACAAAATGGCGTAAAGTTCGGAAGTCGTGAACACAAATTCATAACTCAGAACCTATGACCCCGAAAATTTCCAAATTTTGGTAGCAACTCAGCAAGATTATGAGGCACCTTTTTGGTATTCAAAGGTTGATCTAAAAAGGTTTGGAAGATGCTCAACTTAAACGAAAGTTAAGACTAGGTTTCCTGGAAAAAGACAGCATGACAGAGGTTCACTATTTTGGGCATAACTTGAGATCTATAGAAGCTATGACCATGAATTTTTGCGAGCGAAAACTAGATTAGATATGGAGCAACTTTGGTATAGATCATCTAGTCTAATTATTTTTAGAACAGGGGGCAAAAATTCAAGCAAACAGCCACACTGGATTTTTGGACAGCAACACATCTACACAAGAGAGGCTATATAAGAAAACACACACTAGCAAAATTTCACCTAGAGAGCACACAAAACATGTGTGGGGTTCAGTTTTAAGTTTCCACGGTTTTTAACATGATGCAAGACGTCCTATTCGTCCTCACAAGGCGATCAAGCCAGAAAATCGAAGTTAGTGTCGGTGGCAAGGCTCATATACGTTTCTCCCTATAATAACTAGTCGAGAGCTACTCGATTCTCACTTAGCGACTTACGAAATGTTGTTAGTGTACCTGCAGAAAAGAACCTTCCATGCCAGCACGTCACAGAAGCGTCCACATACATTACCGTTCACTATAGAAACGGTATTCATGCATCAAGCCGCTGCATGGACAGCGTCCAACCTCAGACACCATCCGTTTGAATGGAGTGTATCCTTGCCTCGCATATTCGTAATGCGGAATGCACACGTATGGCAAAACGTGGTGACATCACAACCCATGACATGTTCATCTTGAATAGAGCACGTCATCCTTCGTATGACTTGCATACGGAAAGCACACGTATAAGACACGTGGCATCCAACTGAGAAGATGGGATCCGTGGAATACATCACTCCATCAACCCTCGCATACTCGTGATGCGGCACAGCACACGTATGAAACACGTGGCTTCATCTAGTTTGGTTGTGCAAGAAAGTAAGTCTGACATGAAGTAAAGTGCTAGAAGTTAGCAAAGTAAACCATAGATTATTAAGCCACCTGAAAGAACCCAAAATTCCCTCTAGGGCCTCTCGGTCTAGATCATTCCTTAACGATCCAACGTATTTTCAAAATCCAATCAATCTTGGCAAGTTTTATTCTAAATCATGTGATTAGTATTAATCTAATCACTCTGGTGTATACAGATGCTCTGATGCCAACTGTGACAACCCCATATGAGATAATTCCGTACTATCGCCTAAACCACTCCATTTGGTCATTAAGCGATAATAAAGAATCATCCCGTTGAGTGTTGCCGGGTCATAGCCCGGTAAATCACTTGAATCACACACAGAGGATCGAAACGTATACATTAAAACTCACACAAAGGCGAGTCCAGAGTACATTACACAAATTAAATCCAAATTCACCCTTAGGGGTTTAATTATTACAAACCATGGTTCATGACATGATAAGTAAATGTTCAGAGTTTTAAAACAGCGGAAATTAAACTACGATACGATAGACATCACAGGAGGCCATCCGTGCTGACATCACTCATCGTCATCCACCCATTCCAGCTCCCAACCGGGTGGAAACTCTCCAGGCCAAACAACTTCACCTGAAAACAACAATTATAGCAAGGCTGAGTATACTAATACTCAACAAGACTTACCCGACAAAAGTTACCTCTAGACATGTAAGGCTTTTGGCCAGTGGGTTTGTTTTGCCAAAAAGCAACTAGGATCATGGATCCTTACTTTCAATATTTTAGCTCAAATTCTAGTGAGTTTACCATTACTATAATAAGCAACTAATGCAATCAAGAATTGTACAATACAATTAATTCACGCAGAAGAATTCACATAGTTCCATCATTAAGGGATATCATGGCCAGTTGATTAAGCAGTCTCGGATAACGGTGAGATGCCGACAATCGATTGATTTAAATCCTTGCAAGGTAGACCTAAACACACGGAGCGGTGCCCCAACAGAGCTGACACCGACCAAACGGTTCCCAAAAATCCTCGGCTTGGGATAATAGCTTACAGTCCCGGGTACAAGGCTATCTGGTATGCCCCCACATAGTATATCCAGCCTCACACATGTACCCTCCTCCCGGTTGCAGGCCGGGCAGGAGAATGCTCAAGATTAGTAATAGTAAAATCCCGCACCGTCTCATTAAGGTACTAGGCTTACCGGACCCATTCCTGACAAGTGCTTAGTACGTTCAAAAGCTTAGCCCACGAAGCCACTGGACCGGAGCCCAAATCCCATGCTCTTACCACATGAGCAATCCATTTATAAAGATCTTATGATTCCAACATAAGAACCTATTCTTGCGAGTGACGAACATCACTCGACTTTTACCGGGTCCTTAGAGCATAGCATCTAACGACCTAGCATACTAGTAAAAGAACATAGGCACCTAGGGATCATGCAACTAGGGTTTCATTCAACTCCTGAAACGTAAATGCACAAGCATAACAAAGATAGTTGCATAATTTAAACAAAAACATGGGTTAATGATAATCCGGGGCTTGCCTTCGTTGGCAAGGTTGGCCTTGGGCCCTTCTGGACTTTGGTCTAGGTCTTGCTCTACAGCGACATAGTGCACGTCCCCGTCAACTCCTTCGTCTCCTCCTTCCGGCACGAGCGTATAGCTACCGTCGGGAAGATCTACATGAGGATGCATATGCAAGATTTAATTGATGATTTTGATTTAATTAATTATAAAACAACACATGACAACCATGGGGTGCATGGTTGACCACATTCACCTTGATAATAATACATTCAACATACTCTTCCTATAAAGGAACAATATACGGTGCTTTATTAATTATTCTTTTTAATGGTGACTGAGTACACATTTGTATTAATAAATTAATTTAAATTCACAACAGCAGCAAAGGGTGACCCTAAGCCCTCTGGCTTGCTTCACATCACACTTGTAGGGTCATTAGGTGGGTGGTGGTGGTTTTCCAATTTAACTTCATTAGTAAGCTTAAATTGGTTCCCATAGTTTTTATTCATAAATAAATTCATAAAATACAAAGGGCGACACTTCTTAAGCTCTTTAACTCCAACAAGGCCACTGAACACAAGTGCACACTTAATTAAGTTATAAATTAATTATACCATGAATAACAACTTTTATTTACAACAACAAGATAAATGGATATAAAAATAAATAAGGCACTTTTGGATCCAAACTTTCTCTCACTGATTCTCTGGTTCAAAACAAGGCTATGCAACCAACATATACATCTAGGGCTACTATAGATCTTGAGCTATGCAATTACTTTTAAAACTAAGCATAAATCAAGAATATATATTTGTAACAGTTATAAAATCATTATAAATTCACCAAAGGTGCATTTCAGCATAAAAAGACAATAGCCAGAAGTTGGGTGCAAACATAAATTTATATTTGGCTACAAAAATCATTTAGTCAGATTTATTATAAATACAAGATAAATCATATTAAAAGATTTACTCATCAAGTTTCTGCAAATTTTTGTGTAGAGCCTACACATGACATTACTCACAACATATCCAAAATGCAGCTCAAGATCACTTGTAGATTTTGAACTACAGCAGATCTACGGTAAACTGTTTCTAATTGTTCATGCAAAAATTATAACTCAACAGTAGGGTCATGCTTTACAAAAGTTGCAGAGCTACTCACAAGGAAACCAACAAAATTGGTTTTGCATTTCTCTAATTTTTGTGTGATTTTATACGAATTTTCCAAGATTCAGGACTTAGATACAAAGGAACTAAGAATCTTTTTCTTCCCGGGTCCCTGGATCAAGTTTCTTATTCACAACGATACCCTCCGTTACACACTTAGGTCCCTGGATTAACATACACACCCCTGGAAAGAATTGGGAGCCCGCAATTGGGTCCCTAGGGGCGGCCGGCGGCGGTCCTTGCCGGAATCCAGCGAGGCCGGCGGCGGAACGGGCCGGGGAAGGGTTTGGCGGGGATGAGGTTCTCACCTAGGGGCATTGGGTGGCCGGAGATGGGGTCGGAAGGGCGCCGGTGAGGTGGTTCGGCGGCGCTGCACGGCGGCAGCCGCTAGGAGTTCGGCTCTGGCGAGCTGGCCGGCGAGACAGGGTCACACGTGACTCGGGAAGCTTCTAGAGGCACTTGTGGTGGTGGAGAAAGCTTCAGGCACGCGAGTTAGGGGTCGAGATAGGGAACCCGTCGTGGGTGGTGGCAAAAGCGAGCGGCGGCAACTATGGTGCACGGCGGCGTGTGTGCTCGCGCGAGGGACGGGAAAGGTGGCCTTTTATAGGCGTGGGGCGAGCTGGAGAGGCGGCAACGCGCACGTCAAGTCGTTGGCAAGTCGCGGTATGGGCGAGGGCGGGTGGCGACGTGCGGCGGCGCGGATGGCCAATGGCGCGAGGCGGTGCGGCCGGCCGACGCGTGAGGGCGTGGCGCGTGGCACCGGCCAGGGGTCCACCCACGTCAAGCACAGGAGCCTGAGCGCAGCGCTCGGACCGATGGACGCCGGCCTGCCTCGGTGTGCACATACGGTGGTGGCCGTCGTGGCGCCGGGCGACGTCGCGCGCGTTCCAGCGCCGGTTCAAAATCGGTTTGGGCTGATTTGACCACGAATTACTCTAGATTTTGAAACTAAAGTGCACCAAGGAACCTATACCAAAGTTGTAGATCTACTAACCCTCTACAACTTTTACAAAGGCCGACAGGTGTTTCGATCAACGGTTTTTGCATGAACTGCTGGCCAAGTTGGAGTTTTTCTTGGCGCCGGTGAACAGAAGCTGCTGGCGTTGACCACAGCTTTACACCATTTTCCACTCCAAATTTCCAATGCCACCCAACATGAAAGTTGTGTCCCTAAAAAAACTGGACAACTTTTATATTGGGAGAATTTGAAGTGTTTAGGTGAAATTTGGAGAACGCGACAAAAGTTCTAGAGTGGCCATGGATGTCAAAGGGTTTGAGTAGGGGTTTGACTAGGGTTTGACAAGATTTGACCAAGCTTTGACCAAAGGTTGACCATTAGGGGTTGTTGGTTAGGTTTTCGAGGTGATGACCCAGGTCGACCGAAGTTTGACCAAAGTCAACGTGCTTGACTTGCTCATTAGTGTTAATTAACCCTAATGAAACCTGGGGCGTCACACCTACGGAGAGTAAAACCCTACATCCAGTTTGGTGGTGGAATTATGCGAGAGAGATCTGCCCCCGAGGAGGGCGCCCCAGGCCGCCTTATATTGGCCGACGACCATGGGCTACAAGTCGGTTTCCATCTATCCTAGTCTGTTACAACATGAAAGGCTTATCCGAACTGCCTTAAACTGACTGGACTGTCTTGATTGCACTCCAAGTTGTCTTCATGTCCTTGGGCCCACATGTCAGGTTTGGGAGGGCCCACTGACAGGTCGGCGGGTCTTCTGACAGGTCGGGCCCGCCTGTCGGGGATGGCTGAGACCCTGGTCGGTGAGGACCTAGGGGTACCCATGTCTCTCAGTGATGGTTGCCGGAGCGAGCGACATCGATTCGAGCTCCTGCTACTCTTCATCGAGCTCAAGTGATGAAGAAGAACGGCACAAGGGCAAGTGGTCAAGCAAGAACATCAACGACCTGTTCTTCGCCGCCCAAGGCATTTGCGGCATGGCACATAGCTCCGCAAGCAAGAAAAGCAACAAGGATGACTCGAACTCCGACTCCGAGGATGAGGTAAACAACGATCCATCCTTCTTGGTAGCGGAGAATGCTAGGTTGACTGAATTGCTTGACAACCGTGATGATGTGCTTAGAAAAACCAACAAGGAGAAGAGGTAGTATAGGTCTTTGCTTGGAGAGGCTAAGGAGAAGGTGGTTGAGCTGGAGTCTTTGCTTGTTGATGCTAGGGCTCAAATAGATTCTCTGAAGTCTGCTCCTATTGTGACCGATGAACCTGAATGCACTGATTGTTCCACTTTTCTTGGTGATTTGCCTGTGCTTAAGGAAAAGTATGCCTCCAAGGTTGAGGAACTAGATGTGCTTAGGGTTGATCTAAATGAGATGAAATCTAGGCCCTCCTTGCTTGGTGCTTGCACTTCTTGTCCTGTTTTGCATGAGAAGCTAGATGTTTCGCTTGCTTATGCTAGATCACTAGAGGCTAAGCTTAAAGCTCGTATTCCAACATCATGTTGTACTTGTGAAATAAATGCTGTGAAGAATTTGGAGCTTGCACACTATGTTGATCGTTTGCAGGATGAGAATGATGAGTTGAGGAAGATGATGGGCTGGTTGTCGGGCCATGAGCCTCACCTCAGGATGACGATTGAGGCATACAAGTGCTATGATGGGCAAGCGCTTGGGTCGGATAAGGTTGGGGAGTGCAGTGGCGAGAAGGAGGAGAAGATTGGTGATATCATAGCTCCACCAAAAACCTTCCACAAAAATGCCTATGCTCCTCAGCCCAACCCAGTTAGGAATCGACTAGACACAACCCCAGATCCCCCCGTGTTTCCTCCACACACCGACAACTTCTAGAAACCCATCAAGTTCAAGAGTGACTTGGGAAACGAGTTCTTTGGGAAGAAGGGAGAGAAACCGAGTGAGGAGAAGCCACAGCCCAAAGAGAGCCTAGAGCCAAAGCCAAAACCAAAACCCTTCCATTGTGAGCATTGTGGGAGGGATGGGCACCTAGCTGAGTTTTGCTTCAGGAGGAAGCGTGAGGAGAGGTTTGCTAGGGAGATGGCAAACAAGGACAGGTACTGCCCGTCTCGTGGTGTGCCTGAGCCTAGGATGGTGCCTAGGGGTGAGCGTGTGGTGCATACCATTTACCCTCGGGAGAGGCGTGAGTTTGTGCCTCGAGGTGTGCCACCACAGAGAGATGGTGGTAGGCGTGTTGGGTTTGGGCGTGGTGAGTTTGCTGGACGTTCCTTCACTCGTGGCCAATACGAGTATGGGGGGAACGATCGCAGCTTTAGGTCTTAGAGGGGCTACGAGCCACGGTCTCCACCTCGTGGTATGCGTAGTCCTCCAAGGAGACGTGTGGGTGTTCCACCTAGGGGTGATAGGATGGATTTTGCTAACCCCACTTTTGAGCAAATGGCACGGCACTGGTTTGATTCATTTTATACTAACCCCAGTGCTGAGTCGTTTGCTCACTCTCGCTCTCATTTTTTATTTTCAGGTGGGAGGCTTGGAGGGCTTTTGGTTGATCGACTCCGGTTGCTCTCGACACATGACCGGAGATCGAAGGTGGTTCTCCAGCCTCACCCCGGTGATGACTAAAGAGTACATCACTTTTGGGGATAATGGGAAATGTAGAGTGCTTTCAGTGGGCACGGTGAAGGTGAGCGAGTCTGTGACTCTTAGGCGTGTTGCTCTTGTTAAGTCTTTGGGGTTCAATTTTCTTTCGGTGTCCCAACTTCTTGATGAGGGTTTTGAGATCCGTTTCAAAACGGGCGCTTCTCGTGTTTTGGATTCTCGAGGTGATCTTGTGTGCACGATCATCCCCGAGGGTCAGATTTTCAGAGCCGATTTTTCTCAGTGTGTTGGCTCTTCTCATTGTTTGGTTGCTGGTGTTTTGACAGAGCTTTGGAAATGGCATACGAGACTAGGTCACTTGAGTTTTGACTTGTTGTCACGCTTGAGTGGGCTAGGTTTGGTCCGAGGATTGCCTAATTTGAAGTACCAAAAGGATTTGGTGTGTGCTCCGTGTAGGCATGGTAAGATGGTCGCCGCCTCTCACCCGCCTCTGACATCCGTTATGACAGAGAGGCCATGTGAGCTGTTCCATATGGACTTGGTTGGTCCGGCTCATGTGTGCTCGGCGGGTGGGAAATGGCACGTCCTTGTGATAGTGGACGACTATTCTCGCTATGATTGGGTCTTCTTTTTGGCTGACAAGGGGGAGACATTTGGTTTTGTTCGGGATCTAATCTTGAGGTTGAAGAATGAGAGGAATGGAGATGTTGTTCGAGCTATTCATAGCGACAATGGCACTGAATTTAAAAACTCTCATTTCGAAACCTTCTGTCGTGATTTGGGTCTCGAACATCAATTTTCTTCTCCCTATGTTGCTTGTCAGAATGGTGTAGTTGAGAGGAAAAATCGTTCCCTTTGTGTGATGGCTCAGACGATGCTTGACGAGCATAGGACTCCGAGGAGATATTGGGATGAGGCAGTGAATACCGCGTGCCATGTTGGGAACCGGATTTTTCTTCGGGCCTTCTTGAACAAGACGCGCTATGAGCTCATGCATGGGCGAGCACCTAGAGTGAGCCATTTCAGGGTTTTTGGTTGTCGGTGCTTTATTCTCAAGAAGGGTAGGCTTGATAACTTTGAGTCGAGGTCCTCCGATGGCATCTTTTTAGGTTATGCGAGTCATTCTCGAGCATTCCGTGTGCTCAACCTTGATACTAACCTAGTCATGGAAACTTGCGAGGTTACCTTCGACGAGACCCAGCCATGCAGTTCGTCTGTTTTTGAGTGTGCAGGTGACAACGAGATTGGCAAAAAGATCTTTGTGGACGAGGAGGAGGATGCTGGAGAAGATGATGGTGATGATGGTGAAGCTCCAGCCAAGCATGTACCCTCTACTTCCACTACGACGACTACGTTGCAGGATGGCCCATCCCCTACCCCGACTACGATCCAGCAAGATCAAGTGGAAGCAGCTGCTGAGGGGGAGGTCGTCTCCAGGCGAGAGGCACCGAGGCACGTTCAAGTTGATGATCCTCCTTCAAGAATCATCGGCGACATCAACGAACGTATGACACGGTCGAGGTCCAAAAATGCTTCTCACTTTGCTCATTCAGCTTTTGTTGCTACCTTTGAGCCGGAAGACATTGGACACGCCCTCTCTGATCCTAATTGGGTGAACACAATGCATGAGGAGTTAGAGAACTTTGAGAAAAACCAAGTTTGGGAGTTGGTAGAGCCACCACCACATTGCAAACCTATTGGGACAAAATAGGTGTCGAAAAACAAAGAGGGTGAGAATGGTGAGGTGGTGAGAAACAAATCGAGGTTGGTTTCTCAGGGTTATAGTCAGAAGGAGGGGACAAACTATGAGGAGACATTTGCTCCTGTAGCTCGTTTGGAGGCGATTAGGATCCTTCTAGCCTTTTCTGTGGCTAAAGGGTTCAAATTGTACCAAATGGATGTGAAGAGTGCCTTTCTGAATGGGTTTTTAGAAGAAGAGGTTTATGTGAAGCAACCACCAGGCTTCGAGAGTGCTGAGTTTCCCCACCAAGTGTATAGGCTGAGGAAGGCGTTGTATGGGCTGAAACAAGCTCCCTGTGCTTGGTATGGCCATTTGAGGGGGTTCTTGTTCAGCAAGGGGTTTGAGATGGGCAAAGTAGATAAGACTCTTTTTCTCCTCAGGCAAGCTGATGATATCCTAATTGTTAAGGTGTATGTGGATGATATTGTCTTTGGTGGCTCGTCTCACTCTTTGGTTGCGAGGTTTGCAGAGGACATGAGCAAAGAGTTCGAGATGTCTATGATGGGAGAATTGTAGTTCTTTCTCAGGCTTCAGATCAACCAGGCGAAGGAGGGAACCTTTGTGCATCAAGCCAAGTACACGAAGGACAATCTCAAGAAGTTCAAGATGGACGACTCGAAGCCCCTGTCGACATCGATAAGTACGACTACAAACGCTGGATGCGGACGAGGACGGAGAGCCCGTGGACCAGAAGGAGTACCGGAGCATGATAGGCTCCCTCTTGTACTTGACGGCGACGAGGCCGGACATTCAGTTTTCTATGTGTCTGTGTGCTTGTTTTCAGGCGTCGCCGAGGACTTCACATCGGCAGGCCGTCAAGCGAATCTTTAGGTATCTTCGATACACTCCTGAGCTCGGTCTTTGGTACTCGGCGTCCTCTTCCCTTTCGCTTCTTGGTTTTTAGATGCCGACTTTGCGGGGTGTTAGTCGATAGGAAGTCAACTTCGGGGACGTGCCAGTTTTTGGGTTCCTCGCTTGTTTCTTTATCTTCTCGCAAATAATCTAGTGTAGCTCAGTCTACCACAGAAGCCGAGTATGTTGCTGCCGCTAGTTGTTGGTCCCAGCTGCTTTGGATCACATACACGCTGAGTGACTTTGGTGAGGAGTGTACCCATGTTCCTCTCATGTGTGATAGCATGAGTGCCATTAGTGTTGCCAAAAATCCCGTGCTACACTCCAGAACCAAACATACAGAGGTGAGGTACCACTTCCTGAGAGACAATGTTGAGAAGGGAAACATAGATCTCATCCATGTGCCAACCGAAAAACAGTCGCCGATATCCTAACAAAGCCTTTGGACCAAACTACATTTGCTCGTTTGCGAGGGGAGCTTGGTGTGGTTTTTCCTTTTTGAGCTTCGGTTGGGAGTTTGATGTACATATGCATGTTGCATTTTCATCTTTATATCATAGACTGCATTTGTATCATATGCTTT
The DNA here is from genome assembly GCA_036936925.1 of Cenchrus fungigraminus. Taxonomy (NCBI): domain Eukaryota; kingdom Viridiplantae; phylum Streptophyta; class Magnoliopsida; order Poales; family Poaceae; genus Cenchrus; species Cenchrus fungigraminus. The sequence continues at coordinate 107,968,058 of CM072780.1, read as the reverse complement.
AGAGATGTGCTTCTCCTATATACTTTGATCACTATGATATGCTGGATGTGAGCTTATGACTTTGCTAGTGATGCTCATATGAAGTATAGCTATGCTCTTGGTAGTTCTGGGATGTATATGCATGTGTGTTGGTATTTCTTAACCTCACCACTAGTGGCGCGTCTAGCGTGAGCGTGTAAGGAACACCTAGGTACACTGACGGGTGCGAACGAGTCCGCAAGCGCACGGATACACCGTTGTAGCACTTCTCCCTCGGGTGTATTCCAAAGGGTATCGAATCCAAGGAACGGTTGGGTCCTCTACGAGTGATTTATCCAAGGACACAAGATCTCTGCTAAGGTAGGTGAGAGGTATGGTATCTCTTGTAGGTACCTGGTTCTAGGGGGGTACAAGCTGCAAAGGATCCGAACGTGGGGGATTCCGAAAGGGTCCAACGGCTGTCACCACTGCGGCCTACCCCAAGACAAACCGTGGGATACAGGGCAATCGAAGGATAACCCGTAGTCCAGACACCACGTCTGCACCACCGACTACTACTATAGCACGGCTACGTCTGACGTCCCACAGCAACACTATAGCACTCCGTAGAAATACGGAGCGACGAACCTGCGAGTACAACTAGACCTTACCCATCATGGAATCAAGATGATACAAAGAGATATTAATGACACTTTGGTCTAAACCAGATATGCAGGGTACTCACTATGTTCTAATTGACAAGCAGTCATACAAACGGAATGCAGAATTATTCATCTAGTCAACAAGATCAAAGGATCGTGTCACGAAGAACACGAGCCTCTAAACGATGAACAGATGGAGAACTCTAGAACATATCACCATGTATGAATACGACTTTAGTCTAATTGGAATATAACGAAATACTCACTTTAGTCTAACTGAAGAACGGTATCACTCACGAGGTACAAACAGTTGATGAACGAAGAACGGATCATCGCATCTCTCTTCTACTCACCCACACTCTCTTCTCTCTACCTAGCACTACCTAAGCTAGATCCTCCTCACACTCATATTCCTGGTGGGATGAGGTTTCACCTCCACCAAGAAGGGATGAGAAGGAGGAAAGGAGGCTAAGGTAAGAAGTTGTCTTCAAGTGTGTTGTCCTATTCTTACCCCCTCCCCTTCTATTTATAGGCATGGGCACCGGCGTCAAGTGGAGCGAGACACCCCGGGGATGGCCTCTAGGACCAATGGGCGAACACCACGTGGAGGCCCGGGATCAGCCGACCAAAGGTCGGTTCGGCCGATCCCTGGGTCGGCCGACCTCCACGTGGCCCGCCTCGGCTTGTGCTTTCTCTGAGCGGCTGACTGGTGGGCCCTGAGGTCGGTTCCTGGTGTACACGTGTGTTGGAGGCGGTTTAGGCGCTCTGGTGGGCCCATGGATCCATGTGATGCACGCGTGGCGATCTCTGATTCGCCGAGGCTCTCTCTCTTGGATTGGTGACGTCATTGATCCAGGGGCTGCTTGCATGGCAGCCCCTCATTGGCTGAGCCTGAAGTTCTAGGATCATAGAGGTGTGCTTTCTCCTCATTTCTTATGCTAAACACCTGCATTCATCTTCATACAGCCACTTGTGGAAATTGTCAGTTTAAAGCCCTATTCTAGTGTGGATGCATGATTCTCATGTTGAAATGCAGGGGTTGACGGCCTTAAATTAGGCACTTAGCAGCCGTCAACAACTCCCCCACACTTGCCCTTTGCTCGTCCCGAGCAATAGGGAAGTGATTGAGCGGGTTAAACCATGGGTATGAAACATTCATAAGAGTCATTTCAGGTCATACCTTGCTCTTGTGAACTTTGTGGAGTGGCTACCATGCCATCTTGGGTAGTTGATAAGAGGAACGACCATGAATCGAATCCCTCAGACATCTGAGGGTGAGCACTTGGGGTTTCAAAAGATTTTCAAAGAAAAACATGCTCTGCCTCCTCCTTTGATCCTCTCGAATCGCTCAATATGTATATGTCCTCACCTGGGCATGACTGCCTTAAATCCATCCTATTTCTAGCAGTCTTATGTGGAGCTCAGGGTAGGATATGAATAGCAAGGCGTACTTGTATTGTATATATCGCAAAATCAAAAACTAGATCCAAAGAGTAAATCAAGTCATACAATCAGATCAAGAAGTGCACGTATATGGATGTGGTAGATATGGTAAGGTGGACACTAAGCCCGGAATGGGTGCTAGTTATTACCATATTCGCTAAATGAGATGAATGAGCTAAATGACTCCATTGCATGATTCCCTCTCTCTTATATATATATGAAGTTATGAGAACATGGCTATCCTCTTCTTCTTTTTTAGTGGACCTTCATGTGCCCACATTTTCTCTTTTCTCTTTTTTTTCACAACTGAGGGACCTTCATGTGTCCACATTTTTTTTCTTCTTTTTTTTAGATAGCCATGCCTCTTTACAAAATACTTGAGGAGAGAGAAATCAATGCATATGATGGAGCATTTATGTAGATGAATAGATGAATGATACAATGCTAACTTCCAGAGTAGAAGCATAGCAAGGGGGAAATGGTGGTGTGCACATAAATCTTGATCATGAAAGCATGAAAAGAATCCTCATAGGGTCACAGGATTTGACAAAGCTCAATGCAATAACAAGCAGCATATGAGTATAAGGTTTTCAACTAAAAACATCATATGGCTTTGGTAGGACTGTGACATATCAAAGAAGAGCTGCAAGAGCGTTTTTTTAAGATAAACCTAAGAACTTACACCTTCAGAGCTAAGATCTTGTCATCAAGCCATATCTCTCTTGTCAACCACTTAGATGAACATGTTGTCCTTATAAAGACATGGTTCACAAGCCTCAAGAGTATAAACATGGGATAGAACTTATGCATGTCAACCACAGGTATGGAGCAAGCATCACCATAGAATTCTTGAGTTGCTCATAAAAGATTTTATAAACGGGCATAATGAACTCGAGAATCATGGTTAAATGAGGTAGAGATGCAAACCAGCGCTGGTTGTTGATGCAGACCGAATGGGGTTTTCGTGATGTGCAAGAATGTGTCTTCGTTCAGGTTCTTTAAACATGAGTAGTCATAGCGCTGTGCGAGTGTGGTGTGGGTGCAAGTATCCATCGTGTTCGTGTTTACAGAGTACGACTCTCCCCCACACTATCTTGTACCTGGGTGCAGTTCTTCAAGACAAACAAAAACAGAAACAGCTAGCACACATGTGACTCGACCGGGTTATCTGACCGGTGGAGACAAATTATTTTATTCAAGTTCATAATGAAATAGGCGCTTACACACATGATGGAAATAAAAATTGAAAGGGAAATAAACATGGAAGGAAACGAACCAAACTAAGTGCCTATGGAAAATAAAGAATGGGCGTAGCCCTCTACTCCGCGTCGTAGAGGTCCTCATGCCCTGTGGCCTTGAAGAGGCGCCTCATCTTGGCACACAGGCCACGACGAAGGTCACGAAGGTCATCCCTCAGCTCAGCGAGGTCCATCTTCTGTTCTGCACTGACAGACTCCAGCTTCTCACACTTCTTGCCAAGCTCTTCCACCAACGGGGCCATCCGGGCAGAGGGAGTCTTGGGAGATCGCTCGGTTGCCCGAGTCTTCTCCCTCGACTTCCTGGGTGCCCATGGTGTGGAGCTGCTGCCCAGCTCAAAGTCCTCGTCGGTTGCCTCCAGGGTCACCGGTGCTCGGGTACCTTTCCTGCCGGTGCTGCCTGGGCTAGCGAACCTGGGCTTCCCAGGCTGAGGGGCAGGCGGAGGAGACGTCGGTGCAGCGGGGACCGGATGGCCCTTTGCCCCTGAGGCTCCTGGAGCGTCGGTCCGAAACGGCGGAACCACCGGTGGCGGCGGGATCACCACGGGTTTCGGCCGAATCCCCACTCCCCTATGGTAGGGGCTGCTGGCACGTCCTCGCGACTTCCTCACCTTTCCAGGCGAAGCAGATCGGCTTGAGGAGCGGGGGGCCAAAGGCACGAAGGGCTGGACCACTACCCCCTTAGCAACCGAGGGTCCTTCCCTAGCTGCCCCCGATCCTTGGCCTTCCGTCGGAGAACGGGAAGCGAGCGGCCGCACATCAAGAATGCATGCAACCTCCATGGGCGCTGCCTCCTTGGGAGACGCAGCAATGGCAGGGACGTCTCCCTTGATGGGCTCCATAGAGGAGGACTCCGCGGGGTAAGGAACGATGCTCTTGTCGGCCATAGCGATTGCTGTGGGAAGGAAGAAGCAGGGAGGATGGAGTTCTGCGTGGCTCGAAATCCATCACGCAGCGAGGAGGAGATCTCTGGAGGACGAAGGGAGGCACACGCGAAAGGGGAGAGGCGGCGGCGCTCTTACTGGGTCGGCCGAACCCATATGGGCCCTACTGGGCCTCCCCTTTGGCCTGTGGGTTCTAGCAAGGCTCACGGTCTCAGGGCCAGGTGTCCCGCAGATTTTGAGGTTGGAGGCTCTAGTAATAGCTAAGACAAGGTGTTGGGCATAAACGCTCTCACTCCTCTTTTAGCTTTACTTAAGCCTCTTCCCGCATAAATAGCGCAACATAGGGGGTTCACCTTGACCCATATCTCTGGAAGCATGGCTCAAGAATGCTCGGACCCCAAACAAGCGAATAGAAATCCGTGGGTCGGAGGAACATTCGAGCCTTAGATCAAGAGTAATAAACTTGCCAGTTCGTTCTCTCCTTAGGTTGCTACGGGTTCTCACCCTCACCAGTGTGAGGATGACACGTAAGCCAACCCAAGCTTCCAACGGGAGTGCAAAAGGTAGGTGAGAGGTATGGTATCTCTTGTAGGTACCTGGTTCTAGGGGGGTACAAGCTGCACAGGATCTCGCTTCGGACACCGAACCCTCCTGGATATAACAGTCGGTTCACGGCAAATGGTTGCCTACACCTGTATCCGAACGTGGGGGATTCCGAAAGGGTCCAACGGCTGTCACCACCGCGGCCTACCCTAAGACAAACCGTGGGATACAGGGCAATCGAAGGATAACCCGTAGTCCAGACACCACGTCTGCACCACCGACTACTACTATAGCACGGCTACGTCTGACGTCCCGCAGCAACACTATAGCACTCCGTAGAAATACGAAGCGACGAACCTGTGAGTACAACTAGACCTTACCCATCATGGAATCAAGATGATACAAAGAGATATGAATGACACTTTGGTCTAAACCAGATATGCAGGGTACTCACTATGTTCTAATTGACAAGCAGTCATACAAACGAAATGCAGAATTATTCATCTAGTCAACAAGATCAAAGGATCGTGTTACGAAGATCACGAGCCTCTAAACGATGAACAGATGGAGAACTCTAGAACATATCACCCATGTATGAATACGACTTTAGTCTAATTGGAATATAACGAAATACTCACTTTAGTCTAACTGAAGAACGGTATCACTCACGAGGTACAAAGAGATGATGAACGAAGAACGGATCATCGCATCTCTCTTCTACTCACCCACACTCTCTCCTCTCTACCTAGCACTACCTAAGCTAGATCCTCCTCACACTCATATTCCTGGTGGGATGAGGTTTCACCTCCACCAAGAAGGGATGAGAAGGAGGAAAGGAGGCTAAGGTAAGAAGTTGCCTTCAAGTGTGTTGTCCTATTCTTACCCCCCTCCCCTTCTATTTATAGGCGTGGGCACCGGCGTCAAGTGGAGCGAGACACCCCGGGGATGGCCTCTAGGACCAATGGGCGAACACCACGTGGAGGCCCGGGATCAGCCGACCAAAGGTCGGTTCGGCCGATCCCTGGGTCGGCCGACCTCCACGTGGCCCGCCTCGGCTTGTGCTTTCTCTGAGCGGCTGACTGATGGGCCCTGAGGTCGGTTCCTGGTGTACACGTGTGTTGGAGGCGGTTTAGGCACTCTGGTGGGCCCATGGATCCATGTGATGCACGCGTGGCGATCTCTGATTCGCCGAGGCTCTCTCTCTTGGATTGGTGACGTCATTGATCCAGGGGCTGCTTGCATGGCAGCCCCTCAATGGCTGAACCTGAAGTTCTAGGGTCATAGAGGTGTGCTTTCTCCTCATTTCTTATGCTAAACACCTGCATTTATCTTCATACAGCCACTTGTGGAAATTGTCAGTTTAAAGCCCTATCTAGTGTGGATGCATGATTCTCATGTTGAAATGCAGGGGTTGACGGCCTTAAATTAGGCACTTAGCAGCCGTCAACAATGTGGATGGCTTATTTTTGTGAAAATGCGATATATGATCCTCTCTGGTGAGTTGAATGCCTCTCATGTTCAAATTGTGCGCATATGGCTATATGTTGCTTAAATTGTGCTTGGGAACCATGTTCTTTTCATTTGGGGGTCAAAGACTCATTTGTCATCATGAATGTTTAGCCTACATGCTACCTTGTGGAGAAGCCTAAGCTTCTTTTTGCCGCAAAGGCACTTCATGTACCATGCTTAATTTTAAATCACGAAATTGGTATATGAAATGCTTGTGCTTGAAAAATATGCTTCCATGTCAAATTTGTTTTAAAATTCCTTATCTTGGGTGCTAAATCGTTGCATGATGTTCACCATTGAGAAGTCTCATATTTAGAAGTGGACACATGGCTCGGTGGCTTTGACATGACATGAGATAGCTTGTAGGTGTTTGTGATGATCTTGTGATGAGAATTTGTGACCTTGCATGAAGTCTGTGAGTTATATGTTGTTTGTGCTCATTTTGACCATGTTTAGGTCCTATGCTCATGAGAGGGAAATTTGTGTTGAAAATGCTTCATTTTGATCATGGCTATGTTACATGCTTATATGTCCCTATCTATCTTGTTGGCGATGCTTGTACTAAATTTGTGGCTATCTTGCTTGTCTACGTCTCAATTTTAGCATGTTGTAGTGCTCTTTGTCTATTTGAGAAGCACATGCTTGCATCTGTAGATTTGATTCATGCATTACCAACAAGGGGGAGGAAAGTACCCAATTCATGAATCCAGGGGGAGTTTTGCATCAAGGAGGAGAAAAATTGGGAGAAATGCATTTGTTTAGGGGGAGCTTGCATTCATGCATTTGGGAGCTCTTTGTCGCTTGATTTTAGTTGTGCTCTTTTGCCGATGGTGTCGAGCCCTTTTGGCTCACCTTGAGGAGTCGGCAATTTTTGAGCATTTTATCTCGGTTGTGTCGAGCCGTTGCCCTTATCTTAGGGGACCGAGATTTTTCTCTCTCAAGTGATCTTGTTTTGTGTTTTGTTTAGCTTTTGATCACTTGTTTGAGATTTTTGTTCGTTTCTTTTCTTTTTCTTTCTCTTATGAATTGGTTACTATGTGTGTTGTCAATGCACTCATCAAGGGGGAGATTGAGGACCGGAGCGTTCGAGGACTGGTGGATGGTCGCTCCTAGCTATGATGAGTGATTGACAACGTGGTTTGGACTGACTCATGGTCGAGTAATGCAGGTGCAGGTTGCGGCTTGATTCGTGTTGGTGCAGGTGAAGAGCGGGCGCGAAAGGTCTTAGCCTTGCGGGGCCTCCAAGGAGTGGAGATACAAGTAGGCTCAGCTCGATGGACCCGGTGGCTGAACAGGATCAAGTGCGGGCCGCATGGTGGCAAGAAAAGCAAGACGAAGTCGTCGACTAGAGCCGGTGCAGGGTAGCAGCTCACGACCGAAGTCTGCACGCGGGGTTTGCGGTGGTTCACCACAAAACCGTTGGGTTACTTGGTTAAGCCACAAAACCAAGAGTGGAGGCTCGGCGGGTGGAGATGGGATCTAGGCGCGCCGAGAAGATTCGATGTCGGGGGACACGCGGCGGGATCGCAGGGCTTGCGTCGGGAGGACGTGGACTGCGGCAAAGGCATGGCCGCCCGATGAAGAGGAGTGCTACTTGACCATATTGCCCCTGAGGGGTTTGTATCTCAGTTTAAGTTCTAGGGGTAGCTTGGTCATTTGTCCAACCCAGAGGGACTCCATATATATAGCTCTAGGGTTTCTGGGAAAACCATCCATCTGGACTGCTTCTCATTTCCCTGCTCCATAGGCTTAGATTTTCTTCACCATTTTGTAGAGAATCTGTCCTCCGAGTGTATGGAAGCTTTCATGGTTGCGTCGATTTCCTTCTTGTGGCTCGAGTGATTTTCGTGTCTTTTTCGGGCTAATTTTGTTGGATTTTCATGCGTGGCTTGTTCCTCTGATTCTGAGGTGTTTGGGTTCGGATTTCTTTGTGGGGATCATGGATAGATACCTTGTGCATCTTTGTGCTTGATCTTGGCCCCTCAAACTTCAGATTTGGCCTTGGATTTGAGGATTTCGGGTGGTTCCCTAGCTTTTTGGTTGACCTCGGTTCGTGATCGATTCCCGGCGATTTAGTTGGTTTGAGGATCCAAGTTTTTGGGTATAGCATCCCCTAGGGACGCTTCACATCTCCCCCAAATCTTGTCTCAATCCATGCGGCCGTTTGGCAGATCCATGGAAGGCTAGGTGGAGTTGACTTCGCGGGTTGGGCAGTTTCTGCTTCTGTTCGCGTGGGACGGACAGTCCGTAGGGTCCCCACGGACCGTCCGCGAGTCAGCAGTTCGTCGCGTGTTCGTCCAGTTCTCGCGAGCTCGCGCGCCATTCTGTTGAAGGGTTAGGTTTTTGTTGCGTGAGGTTTTCAGACTATCCGCCGTGGGGTGATGGACCGTACGCAGACTTGACGGACCGTCCGCGCAGAGTCCACGGACTGTCCGCCGTCATCGGACCGTCCGAAGGGTTGGATCGGACTGTCCGTATTTTCGAGGGTAGCTACTGGAGGTTCTGTCTGTTAATACAGACCGTCCGTCCGAGGGGGTCGGACTGTCCGCCAGGGCTTGACGGACCGTCCGCGACATCAGGTCGGACCGTCCGTCCTAGGCTGGCAGATTTGCCTAAGTCCTTTGCTTCTTGAGTTGTGTTTCCGCTTTGCAACTTGTTTGGACTTGTTCCTAGGGTTGGTAGGTCCGTTGTGACTACGTGACCTTGGCAAGTCGTGTGGGAATCCTTGGTTGTGAGTTTGGGACATAGTCGAGTTCGACTCTTCGGAGAAGAATTTTTATCAGTCCCATTCACTCCCCCCCTCCCTCTCTGGTCGCCTAATCGGTCCTTCAAATGGGAGGTGGGGCACCAGCGAGATTGAGGCAAGGAAGATGGTGGCACAGACGATGTCACAGTGTGGTGAGTCCATTACGGTGGTGGAGGAGCTCGACGGCGGCGAGCAGAGCGGCAACAACGGGTGAGTGAAGGTGGAGGGGTGGAGGTGCCGACCAACGACGGGCAAACAGAGCTGGAGACCAGGAGAGAAGAACAACGAGAACTGGCGGTGGGAGCTTTATGGTGAGGCCTGATCGGGGGAGCACGACGGCGGCACGGGGAAGGACAGTAGCGTGGGGGATGGCGCCGCTGGGGGAGGAGGAAGGCGGCGAGCGCAAGTCCGGCGGGAGAGGGCGTCGGCGAGGGGGAGCGTAGGCGGCGAGGTCGAAGCACTACGACCTATGGGTTGGCTTTCGTGAAGGAAGAGGAAAAGCATAGAAGGGAAAAAGGAGAAAGAGAAGAGAGAAAATCTTATATATATACATATATTATTATTATTATTATTATTATTATTATTATTATTATTATTATTATTAAAGTGAGGACCGCTTCTGCCCACTTTTTGGTTTGGTCCAACATCTATCATTGACGGGTGGGGCCTTGAATCACATAAGGCTCCGTTTGGATGTATGAATTGAGCCATGGAATTGAGAATTGGCATTAGAACCTCTGAATGCCAAGTGTTTCGATGTTCTGGAATTTTGAATTGGAAATAGACTCCAATGCCAACAGGTATTCATCACCCACTCCAGCGCTTGCCTTCAATACCGAGCGGTACCCCTTTGTATTCGGCGGAATCGTGTGAGCTGGTCTCCTCGCCTCTATCCGTGCCGCTACTTCTCCTTCCGCGCCAGAGCTGGTCCCCTTCGCCGCCTCTCCAAGTTCCAACCACTGGCCCCTCCAGCTGCCTCCGGCGTCCGGCCTCAGCCACTCTCCTCCGTTTTCCACCGCCCGACGGCCCTCCTCCGTCTTCCTCCACAGCGGCTCCCCACGCCGACACGCCGGAGCGGTAGGAGAAGGCCGCCCAGCTAGGTGGAGGGACGGCCGGCAGTGGCAGCCCAGGCACGGTTGGGTTGAGCGGTAGCCGACGGCAGCCCTCCATCTGCATCCCCGGCGGCGGCCCTCGCGATCTCTCCCCAGCCTCCACCGGCCAATGGCCCGCGCCGCCTCTCCCTGCCTCCGATGACCGGCGACCCGAGCTGCCTCAGTCCTCCCTCCCTCCGCGGACCCATGGCTTGCGCCGACCCTCCCCTGCCTCCGACGACCGACACCGCCCTCTGCTGCCTTCGCGACTCGACAGCCAGCACCACCTCAGAACTTGTCTCCCTCTGGGATGCGCCGCCTCTCCTAGGCGGCCCTGCTTGACTCCACCAGTGTGTGGTTCTCCATGGCTGGTGGTAGGCGTAGCTGGACCAAGTTTTAATTGATTGCATTTGCACGTCCAAACAAAGAATAGAATTGCTATGGTTCCAAGAATTTCAAGAGTCAATACATAGTCAACCAAACAATAAAATTGAAATCAACACTCAATGTAATACCATTGCTGATTTGGTATTGGAATCAATTCAATACCAAGGTCTCCAATACCAACATCCAAACGCAGCCTAAGTGAATTCCCACATGTAACACTGTGGTGTTCTCCTAATCCACTTCGCCTTCGGTGACCCGGATCCTACAACGACACCATTGCCTCTCACTGGCGTGCATGCAGTGGGATGCTGGCCTGCCATGCCCAGATGCCCCTAGAAGAATATAGAAGATGTGCTTTTTTTTTCTACTATGAATGCATGATGTGCAAATTATTCAAAAAAATGCATGATGTGCATGTGTCGTTCTAGGCTTCATCGGTTGCTTAACCTCTACCCTATCTTGAAATATTTGTTTTTATGTTTAGATTATATTTTGCTGAAGAAACTAGAAGTTGGGTTCAATGAAACCATTCTGTTTGGCATACTTCAATGAACAATTTTAGACTACCAAACAATAATTGTCAACCTCAATTACAATATTATAATATAAAATTCAACTATAGTGACAACTATTACTCTTTTAGTACACATACATGACTACTATTTTTTTGAAAAAAAAGGTTTAGTCATACACATTTTATATAGTGTATAATATAATATACCAAATATCTTCTTCACTCGTAGCAACGCACGGACACATTTGCTAGTAAAGGGAAAAGGTGAAGTAATAAATAGGAAAGGAAAAAGAAAAATTAAAAGAAAGAGAAAAGAAAAAGAAAAGAGAAGGGCACTATGAGTACCCAGCGTTTTCCATTAGTCAAGCCACAACCAGAAAAAGTTGATTCACCAGCACACCCGCAGGCCGCAGCAGAGCTGTTTCAGCCACTAGCACAGCTATGCCATACACATATGCCTTGATTTCCGTTGGGAATGAAAAAGGAGTGAACAAATTAAAGGCAGGGTTCCTGTCATAGTATATGATATGATGCAGCACTATATATGGAGTACATCAGGATGTGAATCTCCCATATCAACAAACAGTTACTATGGCAGGCAGACATCCAATAATTGATCAGTGACCCACATTGAAATGGACTTTTGGGCAAACGACAAGCTATAGTATGCCGACACGGAGACACCGGATCCGCGCCAATACCACAATATACGTACACATACGGTATGTCGTAAAATTTTATCTACCTTCCCTTTCTCTTCTGAATTATTAAAGAAACTACAGTCTACACTCTTTAAATTTATAAGATAATATTGTTTTTTTGAACATTATTATCACACCACAAGCTTTGTTCTGGTGCTTGGTTAGTATCAGGTTGTACCTTGTAGTGATATTTTTTCCACAAGATAATTTAAGTGGGCAGTATCAAGTAATATCATATAGTATAGTATCAGTCAGTACCTGCTAGTACAGGATCCACCAAAATGATATTATCATGATACTAACTGGTACTAGCCACCGTTATATTTCACCAGATGGACGGCTCACATTAATTAGCACATTAAGACAACATTAATTTTATCCACGGTTCTCGAATCTCGCAAGGCGATTTCCTGCAGTTGCATGATCCAGTAGCGCAGCTTCCAAATCGTGCACTACTTAAAAAAAACTTCCAAAACCGCTACTATTGAGTATGTATAAATCTTTCAGAGATCTGTCAATAATGGCAAGCATAACTTGACAGCAAGCATGCTGCTACTTGCTAGGTTGATAGGCAAACACACACACTGGTCATGTCGTTGCATGGTGGGACCTCTGGTGGTTGGAACCATGCATATCGTATTTGTTGCAGCCGGTGGTGGGCCCACGAAAAACGCTTGATGTCAATGCCTTGGATAGTAAAGTCGTTCGGGTCATAAACTTCCCAAAATACTACTTAGCAAAGGAACGATATATAGAGATATATACTACCCCCCTCGGCTTTAAACGGCAGGTCTTTTGATTTTTTTTTCATAATATATAAACATAATTGTGCACCTACAGATACATTATATTTAAGTGCATCACAAATGTACCTAGAAAACTAATAAAATGATTAAGCAACTTGTGACTTACTCCCGCTGATCCAAATTATACTTGGTTTTGACATCTCTAGATGCATATATATTATTATGCATCTAAACATAGAGTATATATATATATAGTGTTTTACTATAATGCACATGAGTGCATTTTGTATAGAAAATGCATCCACCCTGATTTTTATTGATTTTTGCTCAGTTGCAACTAGACCGACTCTAGTTGTATATGATTTACTCAATTATCGAATATCACAAGTTGTCAAAGTAACCATGGCATATTATTGCATATCTGAACATATGAGGGGTCACCGAGAGGGTACAAATTACATGCAAAGGAGTATACATAGCAGTGCTTGAAGAGGGAGAGGTCTTTAGCATGTGCATATACATAAATGTTTGTCTCAATTAAAAATCACATAGCAACCACTATACTATTGAAAAAAACATGATTCGCACATCCGTCGGTATAAATGTCTGGTTCTTTCACTTTTTGGAATGATCAAAACCATCAATTCAAGTACAGGCATCGGCATGTGTCTTTGGCAAGGATTCAGTGAAGATATCCACTTCCAGTCTGAATCTGGCCCAGAGGGAGCTCTTCTATCTCCCAGATAAGGCTCTTTTGCTCCCTTTGTGGAATATAAGCTCTGTATTAGGATCCAAGGAGCTACTGCAAAAAAAAACATATGTTAGATGTGCTTAACCAAACAAGTAAAAACACATCTTTAGATTCAAAATTACTGAATTTAAAAAAACATAGGTTACGTAGCCGAAAACACATCTAAATAGATGAAAAGTATCCATGATTACTGAATTATGGAATCGCCATATCGCCGGAAAAATGTGAGATTTACTGGGTCTACATATTACTGAATAAAATTGAAGCTGACACTGATGCTGATGGGATCATCTATTACTAAATCCCATCAAATGATTACTGAACTTGATCAACTATCGAAGCTGACACTGATGGGATCATCTATTACTGAATCCCATTAAATGATTACTGAACAAATGATTTATGAAAAAGATTATTTGAACAAACAAAATTATTGAACAAATGATTACTGAACAAAATGATTTTGAAAAAGATTACTGAACAATTATTTTTGAAAACTTATATTACAGAACAAAAAGATTACTAAACAAATGATTACTGAGCAATGGATTATTGAACGAAAATGATTACTGAGCAATGGATTACTGAAAGTACAGGACTATTGAATGAATTACTAAATTACTAAGTCTTGTGCACTAGGCAATGAATTAGCCTCCAATTGCTGAATCTAATCTGCAGCTGACTCTATAATCGCAGAAGCTAAAGGGACTCTTGACGCTTCTCTTGTTCCGGGATCCAAGGATCTGCATTAAAAAAAAAAGGCATGTGTGAGGTAAGCCCGACCAAACACAAGTACTAGTGTGTCCTGTAGCATTCAACTAAGGTTATCCAGATAGAAAAGGAAAGTGCTTGAAGGTGTCAAATTTACTACTGAACTAAGAAAAAAGACTTAGTACTACTGAACTAATCTGTTAATGAAGGCTAAATACTGAGCATAAAAAGACAAATGAACTACTGAACTAATCTGAGAAAGACTTTGTACTACCAAACTAATCTATTACTGAATGCTAATTACCGAAATAAATTGTACTACTGAACTATGAGAAAAAGACTTTGTACTACTGAACTAATCTATTATTGAATGCTTATCTATTACTCTTATTAGTTTACTAAAACCAATTACTCCATTTACCATCCTACTTACAATCATTGATGTATATATGCTCGCAAACGCATCACAGACAGAAAACATTAAAAAAATTGAAGGAAAATAGGGAGGGGCAGAAGGTGTGTCGAGGGAGGGAGGGTGTCAACTTGATTTCACAATGCTTCTCCCGGTCACTGGAAAGTAGTTCTGGCTTACGACTGAACTACTGAAGAACATAATACCCTATTATTGAAAGCAAATGGTTGTTGACTACATGAACCACAAACCCATAGATTATTGAACTCTCCAACATGATGAAAAAAAAAGCAAAACTATGACTACCTGCCCATTAACAACCGGATGAAATTACTGAATTACCAAAATAGTTCACACAACAAACAATAGTCACATAGCAAACAAACAGTTGGGCCAGGGGTCACATATTACTGAACTACCTGCAAAAAAATGTATAAGGAATTACCGAAAAAAGACGATGGATTATTGAACTAGAAAACTGAAGAACAAGATTGAACTGTATACTCATTTTTAAGCAACTCCATATACATTTGTTAGTAACAAATTGTGAGATTTAATGGGTCTACATATTACTGAATAAAACTGAAGCTCTAGATTACTGAACATAACATGTGCATTTGTTGGTACTACTGAAACTAAGCAAATGTTTATTACAGACAAAAGCTGCAAGGACGAGACAAATGTAGGGGGTCTTTCAATTACTGAACATGAAAATTACAGACATGCAATTTTCTACCACTTTAATTACTGAATTCGAAAATTACTGAATAAACAACAATGATTTTGTTTATCTGGTGCTCCCGTTCGCGGCAGAGTGGCCAACATGCCACGGTCAATGTGAAATCTGAGGAAATCTGACAAAAAATTGAAACCCTAGCACATCAGAAAAAAAAACAAGGATCCATAGCTGAAACGACAAAACAGAGCAGGGGTTTGGGGGTACTCGTCGGAGCCTTTTGGGAAGGGTGTGAAGGGCTCTGCGCCGCTTGAATGAAGACCCGGCGGCGCTGCACCCTGCACGGAGATCCGCCCGACACTGCTGCGAGAGAAGAGCTTCAGGGTTTGGATCGAGGATGGGCGAGGAGTGCTCCATCTTCTAGTTACGCACCGTTGCTGCCGCTCGCGACCCTCCGCCGCGGCTCTCCAACGTCGTCGCCGCCGCCGCCGCCACCGCCGCCCCCTCTCCCGAATCGCCGCCGCCGCCGCCCCTCGAACCGTTCGGGAAAAAAGAAAAAAAAATGAGTCGAGAGGGTACGTACGGGCGAGGGCGGGGTGCTAGTAGGGTCGGGCGCGGTTTAGCGGGTCGGCGCCCGGGAGTGTGTAATGGGCGCGCACGGGTTGGTTGGACTCGTCTGTTAGGTGGGCTGCTGTGTAGTTTGGGTGCTAGAATACCACATAGGCATATATATATATATATATATATATATATCTATATATATATATATATATATATATATATATATATATATATATATATATATATATATATATATATATATATATGACGTGTTTTTTCTACACCTGCGTGTAACTACACCCACCAGATTAACCAGGTTCGCGGGCGCAGCTAGGGTCGCGCTTGTGAAACCCGCTAACGAAGGTAGCCTAATCACTAGATTTACGGCAGCCGTGCCTGGGCGGTTTGCATGGCGGATCGAATCTTGCTCTGGATTTGTGAGATGACCGGCCCCAGCCATTTGAAAATACTGTTGCACTACGCGACCATGCATGCATGAGTAATTGAGTATATAGAGATTAGTATGCCAATGACCGTGTATAAAATAGAGTACGCATGTGCATGTACTATAGGCAAAAAAAAAGCAACAGAAATTTAGATGTATCCACTAATATAAACTTTGTGCAGTATATACATATTTTATGCGAGCATACGATCGATGAGTAGCCAATTAAAGTGTATATGAAATGCAGGCGACGCAGTTTCGTGAAATCAATGGAGTACATATTCATACGTGTCAGACACGGAAGATAAGGAGGGAGAGTATGCGCATAGTACGTACATGCCTACTAGCTAGGAGAGTATGTGTGCATACATGCCTAGTGGAGTATGTACGCATACTCATTCACCAACAGTACTTTTCTCTCACAACAAACCAGCCAACACCAACCAGCCAGCAGTACTTTTCACTCAGAACAGACCAGCACCAGCAATCAGCCACCAGCCAAACGAACAGGGCAATACTTGAGTATGAGGGAATACTTATATGAGTACCAAATCGGTGTACGGATCGATACAACCATGTAACAGAGAGTATCAGTGCATACGAGTCTGCTGAAAAGTATCACTACATACTGTTGATCGTTTTTTGTAAGTATCGCCTACATACCGCTGGTCGTTTTTTGCTATAAAAAAGGGGAGTATCAATGCATACAAAAGCCCGCTGAAAGTATCAGTGCATACATGTTTCATGAATGCATACACAAGCCTGATGCCTGCTGAATATCAGTACGCATACATGTTTCAAGCATGTGGATTTCTTTAGTTCTTAAAATTCTTCACTGAAATCTGAAAGGCAGTAGTCATAGACGTTTAGATTTGCTCCGTTGGAGAACTGATTTGGAAGACACTACGTCATTCACGCATACAGTATTTAGAGGAGATTATCAGTTGAATTAAAATTGCTCAAGTCTGAAAAAAGTATCAATTGATACATCAATCTTTAAAAGTATCACTTGATACACCAATCTAGAAAAAGTATCAATTGATACATCAATCTTAAAAAGTATCAAGTGATACTCCAATTTTTTTTTTAAATATCAGAAAAACAACAAATACGAGATATCTGCTGCTGGTGCTATATTCTTCTCCTCGAATATGAAACAGTCCGACGAGCAGTGTGAGATGACGACCAAATTCTTAGATGGATCTGATTGAAAAGTAAATAATAAGATATTTGAATGATGGAGGTTAATTGAGCACGGTTGATACAGAACATGGTAATGAGTGCTCGCGTTATTATAGCTAAACAATGGAGACACGTACGATGGAGAGATGTGAATCGCAACCTGGTCACTTGTTGCTAGAGAAGGAGAGTCGACGAAACACAAGCAGGCCAGCAGGGGTATCTGCAGTCGTCAGAGAATATGAGCCTCCAGCATAATCGCAAGGTCCAGAGGAGATGTGGGAACATACCCGGTCATCGTCGCCATGCCTGACAGCAAAATCCACGAGCAGACCGAAGCGCAGGTCTTCACCGATGATGAACTGGAACAACTGGAACGAGGACGAGATGCATTTGATGAGACGACACGGTTGGATCAAGGATCAATCTTCCAAGATTCAGACTGAGTATAGGCCCATACATACTAGTTCACCGTCGCCTTGCCGGACGATACAATGAACGAGCAGGTCGCAGCTCGTCACACCGTCATCAGCGCCGGCCGTCGGGTAGGACGACAACGTCTTACCTGGTGCCTGGAGGTTGTATGAGGAGTGAATTGCTTCGTCAGTTGGCGTGAATTTGAATTCTTGTCGCTCAACAGCAGATTCAGCGAATGGATAATGATTGTCAAAAATAAAATTATTTTACTATATACTTATGTACTCATCGGTAGACGGCAGCTATATACGCGCGAGAGAGCGAGAGGTGCGCACAGCTAACGGGTCCGGCGGTTTTACAACCCGTACGGGGCATCATGGATCGGTGAGAAATCAAGTAGGAGTAGTTAGGTGTAGAATGGATTTTCCCCATATATATATATATATATATACACACACGTAACAAAATCTATGACCTAATAAAAATCAAAACGACTTATAATTTCAAAGAAAGTAGCAGCGAGTACTCCCTCCGTTCTGGAATGTAACCATTCATAGCATTCAAACTTAAGAAAATATTAGAACTATTAAAAAACCTCTATACCTCTTATTTTATACTACTCACCAACTCTCCACCTACCCCCAACTCATTTAGTTTTGTCATATCGTTAGGAATATATACATTTTGGTACAAAATTGAACCCTAGGAATGATTATATACAGTACGTAACTTTATGTCGTTGCCAGCACAACAGTGATATGATGCGAATGGACGCCTTGAGGAGAATATGCATCAGTGCCACTCCACACACCAAGAAACTGAGCCTTCCCTGAAAAAGGAAAACTGAGCCGTCCCTCAATTATTGAAGGATATCCCTGTTGATTTAAGACCACTCGATCGGACAGAAGCTTGCATTGCTGGATCCTGTTCCCCGCTTTATTTATACTTCCGTAAAAACCAAACGACGATTAGTATTTATAATGGCTACTATTATCGTGACTCACTACGTTTTTGTCGTATCTAGTCGTACGGAAAGACTATTCTCAGTCGTCTTCAGGAATTTGAGGTTTGAGAGCGAAAAGCAAAATGGAACCGTAAAAGTTATAGAAAAATCATATGTCTAATATATCTGAGATATACTATGTAATTTTGTACATGTTTCATGAAGAAAATATTTTGAACTAATTAACATGAAGTCTAATCTTCTCAAGATAATAAAACAAAAGAAGGTTTAGGCTGAACCTTGAAATTATAATGAGCAGGAAATTTATCATTTTAAATTTTACACGTGGTGTACAGAACATAGGGAGGATCATTTTAAATTTTAAATTCCTTCATTGAATTATTTTAATGTTAGTGATTTAGAGAGAATTAATTAAAAAATAGTTAAAATTGTAGATGGATTAAGGGTGGATATCTTTTTGTGGCAAGATGGAGCCAAATATTCCTAGATGATCTCGTAACCTTTCTAGAAGTTGTGGGGGTGGATACAATGACTATGAAGGAGAAACAAAATGATATACTCCCTCAGAGCATCTCCAAGAGTCTTTCTAAATTTTACTCTCTAAATCATCATTTAGAGGACCATTTGTATGAAAATCGTTTTCTATATCTTTTCACTTTCCAACAGCTTCTCTATTTCTTCTACACACTCTAGAGAGTCATTCTCGTCTTCTATATTTGAGTAACGAAAAATCCGGAATAGAAGATGACTATATTTGGATGACCATTCAGATAAGTGGTTGGAAGGCATTTTTTTACCAAAATCTTTATTTCTACTATTTATAAAAAATATAGAGAGTCTCTTGGAGATGCTCTGAGTCCTATTTTTTTAAAAAAAGGAACATGAGGGGCAATGCCCCTACTAGATATATATTAATTTAAGAAAAAGTCTAAAGAAACAAAAAAGCGGGATGGGAAGGCAAAGAAAAGGAACAACGAAGTCTAAAAGAAAGAGAAGAACGCGTCAGAGCCTTATCTTAGAACCGTCGTTTGCATATAAGAGTTGGGGTTTAGCCATTAAAATTGAGGTGTGAGCTAAGAATGTTGGTTTATTTGTTGATATATAGTCGGAATTAAGCAAGTTATATTTATATATTAAAAGACGATGTAGAACTTAGTCCAATTTTATTTATAAATATTCAAGTATGACTTATGCAAATTAAACATTTGAATTCAAAAGAAGCATGTAAAGCATCTAAGCGTATAACTTTAGGTTTCGAGTTCAACTAAACAGATTATAATTCAAAAATACATTTATATTCATATTAACCAAATTAACATTTAATTAATAAAACTCGGGATACCCTATGTAGCTTTTATTTAGAAAGCAGATTGAATAATATTAATCAATTTAAATTTGATTATAAAAACCGAGGTATAACCCTACTAGCTTTTAATTGAAAGGATTATTTAAATAAGTATTAATCAAATTAGCTTTAGTATGAAAAACACGAGGTTCAACTCTAATTAGATTTTATTTAGAAAACAAGTTTCATAGGCATTAACCAAGTTAATATAGAATAAATTATCAAAACTCATTTTAGAGTAAACATCATGACTAGCGTGTATTTTATTGTGAGACGAAACTACGCAACAAGAACGAGGTTAAACTGAGCTAAAACGTGACATCTATAGATTAAACAAGGTTGAAAGGATATATATGTGATTACTATAGATTGGAAGGTCTGGCAAAAATGATTTCCGAGACACAAGAGATGGCAGATGATAACATATAGATAAAGATAAAAGAAAGGACAGGCTATATTGCTGACGGACACATGCAGAATTTTACCGGAATGGTATTTTTGAAGGAGTGACTATGTACTGATGACATCATGAAGACGAACTTGTACTGATTATATTGCTTGCTTTCTAGCGTAGACAAGCACATGCATGATTGTTGAGGCAAAAAGAAGTGTTGTGACATCAGCATGATGTTATGCTCACATCATGCAAGGGAAATAACACTAGTTTGATTATTCTGTTTGGTCTACACAGGAACATCAAGCACATGCACGCCATCAGTTGCATGCTACTGCTTGGTCTGCATGCTTGCAGCTAGCTTTTGATCATCACTAAACAGCATGCATGACATTTGGTTTGAAACGAATGATCATGATGATATATATATAAACCGAGCAGAGGCACTACTAGTCTCACCAGTGTGCGTGATGGTCGACAGTGGGGTGATGATGGACAACAGATCAACAGACATTGGTAGAACTTAATTCATGATCACGGGTGCATGACAAAGGATGAAAAACTATAAGCATTATGGAGTCGAACAAGAATTAAACTATTGATGTTTGCATTCAGCAGAACTACTGCAAGTGGTGGCCAACGTGAGAATCAGAGATAACATGCTAGATGAATATTTATAGAATTACATGATAGATATTTTTCAGGATGTATATGACATCAGTATGATGAAATGCTGACATCAAGCAAGGTAGTATGAGCTGAACGAATAAGTGAACCTACAAGTTTATTAGCTTCTAGATAAAAAGAGCACATGCACGTACGTGTGACTCAGCAAATATGATGTCGACAAGAATGGAACTATTGGAATTCACAAGTGATACTGGTTTGTACGCAAACAGTATGGAACATGCGGTGGCTTGCTTCTTGGAACACAGGCATGCATGTTCAGAGAGCTATTGACAGCAAGATAAATAGGGCATCTATATCACGATGACGTACTGATGGAGCTTTGTATACCTTCTTGTGTGATGACGATGATTCATGGTGAACGACGGCGAGGAGCTGACGATAGCTTGTACAGAAATGATGAGACTCGATCCAAACATGGCAGCTTCAATCGTCGGACGTACGGCAAGCGTATTCAGTGATTTTAGCATGCATACCCACCGGACAAGCAAGATGGATTGGGACTTGGGAGACACACTTCGATGCTGCACAGCTGCAGAAGTGCAGAGACGGAACGAATGAGTTTGTTTAATTTATAGGCATGGAGAGAGAGAACTGAAAGGTGATCGGCACTGAAAATTTGGTTGATGAAGCGTACATGGAGCTTGATGTTGGGCTCACCAGTGGCAGCAGATCACGGAGACGACCCGGAGTTGAAGCAGACGACGACTGGTGGTATGCGACTATGCGGCCGGTGCGAGCGGCAGTACTCCGTCCGGTGGGCGACGAGCGACGAGCGACGAGGGCCGGCGGTGGAGCTGCGCCTTGGTCTTGCAGATCTCCTGGCAGCTTCGTGTTGCTCAGGTGGCGCACGGCGAAACAGACAGAAAGCCCGTGGAGCTCGGCGCAATGGTGCTCACTGCTCAGAGCGGTGCGGATTCAGTCCAGAGATCGACAGGGACGGTGAACCGGCGACGAAGGGGTGCGGCGGCCCCTCCGGCTCTGCCAGCTCGGAACACGACGGCTCTATGCGAGGAGGAGACTGCCGAGTCGAGGCGAGGCGCTGGATGAGGCGAGCAGCAAGGAGTCGCGAGCGGCTGGCGGCGAGGCGATGGGAGGCAGAGCTAGCAGGGCACGCGAGGCGCTGGGTGCTTGCCCTTTATAGGCATGAGCAGGGCACCCTGGTTTGCGGCGCATTCACGCTGAGGAAGAGGAACAGCCAGCTGCGGTCACTGATGGGCGGATTGAAGGCAGTGACAGCCGGCCATTGATGGCATTAGTGGCGACGGCCGTTTCTGATGGAGTGCAGGAGGCGACGGTTTCGTGTGCTGGCGCATGCATGCGTGGGAGGTGAGCAAGAAGCTTCCAGGGAGGATTAAAGAGGAGGCCAACCATTAATGGTGGCTTTGAAGGTGGAGCGATAGTGGCGGTTGTTACCAGAGGAATGAAGGGAATTGGAGGGGCGCTGTTGAATGCCCCATGGAGAATTTATGGGCAGACGGCTCAGGGGAGCTAGCAGCGCGGGCAGGCAGATTGCTGGGCGCGCCTGACGAGATGGCGATGACACGAGGATTGGCTCGGGCGACACGGTCGGATGCGGCCGAAGGTTGGGAATGATCGGGCGCATGGACCCATGTCGTCACGACACGCGGGTAGGGTGCGAGCGGGCACGGGGAGCTGAGCACGTGCGGTGGTACCGCAGGACGGGCTGAAGACAGGCGTAGCGGCACGAGAGTTGAGCGGCTCGGGCACGGATGAGCGCCGGTGCAGTGCACGGGTGCGTAGAGCCGAGCCAGCGTGCGGCGCGAGGTAGACGGCAAGAGAAGCGCGAACACGAGGGCCAAGCGGGCGGCGCACTGTGCAGGCGCACGAGAGTGCACGGCTCAGGTGCGAAGCACAACGCACGGGACTTGGGTGGGTGTAGGAGTACGAGTGCGACACGGTGGCGACTGGAGGTGGAGGATGGAACTGATGGGTGGGCCCGACTGTCAGTAACTATGGAAGAGAGGGAGATGAAGCTGGGCGGCGAAATGGATTGAGCCGACTGTTGGGCCAGCTGAGAGAAATGTGATTGCGAGAATTAAAGGTGGGCCGCGCGTGACTGCTGGTCTAATAGAGAAGAGAGCCAGATTGGGATAGAAAAGAAACAGAGAGGTATAGAGAGAGGATGAGTTGGACCATAAAAAGATACAGAGAAAGATTGAGAGAAATTTGGGTCTGATCTTTTTATGATTTTTGAAAACCACACACAACAATCAAAAACCATGCAAACGAAATAAATGCAACACTCAGAGAACTATTTTATTTAATTCCAAAAGACAATCAATTATTTTCCTACACTAAATTTCCTATAAACAAAATAAATGTTGGTAAAATTTTAAAATTATGAGAAATCGTTGTTTTATTATTCTTCCTATTAACATCCTGAAATCGGAAAATTTCAGGGTGTTACAAATCTACCCACCTTAAAAGGAATCTCGTCCCGAGATTCGGAGAGAAAAAAAACAAGGAGTAGGGAGACAAACAAGATTTTGATGGTAGAGTGGATAGTCTTTCATCTTTCCGTGTCGCATGTGTGAATCTTGATGCTTTTATCTTCATCTTGATTCTTGAAACCTTCATTAGAGAGTGAGATTAGGGAAATGAGAGTAAGGTCTTCTTTTCTTCAACTTGCTTCTGTGTAGAAATTCGTGAAGGTGATAACATCTTCTTGTTGTTGACGTTGCTACATTGTTGCTGCTCCCAATTTCTTCCGATGTCATTCATTGGATTGAGCAGAGAGAAAGGAGGATAACAAGGAAGTGGGAGATACAATTGAAGAACCCAACTAAGCAACCGATATCATTGTAGGTAGAAGACCCACAATACACCAACAATCAATACAAAGAACCAACTCAAACAAAGCCATAAAGACAAGCATCATCAATCAAACACAGAGCTTCACCAGTCAGCACACAGTCAAGGGAACGTGCTACACGTTGTTAACAAGGCTGCAAGGGGTACTTCCTAAACCTAGCAAAAAAAATCCATGGGTTCACAGGTTCTGGTTTTATGTTCCCAAACCTGTGCCCACGAACCCGCTGAGTCTCATTTTTTGCCCATTAGTAAACCCATGGATATACAAATTGACCCATGTACGTGCTCTAATGGAGTAAAAACTCATCGGGTTTCGGGCACTCTTTACCATCTTTACATCGGCTCATCCGGTGATAGCCTCCCACGGAACTATTTCGACCATTTCAACCCGTGGTAGAAGGTTAAATTTTATCACGTGATGTTATTTAGGAAAATATTAAAGAAATAAAGTAGAAATAAAAAATTCCAGCCAACCAAAAGTTCAAGGATATTAATTGTTTTGGGGGAAAAGAATAAGGCCACCAACTCTGTTGCCTCCTCATTCTCACTCGCTCATGTCAGGGCCCAAAAAGCTTAAAATCAGCATAATCTGGCAAGGATTCGTTGGCCCTTTGGTGCAGTCCGAACCAACAATTTGTGAGGTCCCTAACGCAACACGCGCCCATCCCATGAACGCAACACGCGCCCCCCATGAACGCTGTACGCTGTTCTGCCTTGGGACGGATGGGTGGGGCCGTGGTGGGCTCCACGGATTGGGGAAACCTCCGTCGCTGTCCGCTGCTGCCTCGTGATCTGACAACCTTCTTGGCGCTCTTGTCGCAAAGTCTTTTGTTCCTTTGTGTGCAACATGAATACGGAGTATACTCTATAACAGCCGGTCGTGAACAGTCTCATTCGTTCCTACAGAAAAAGACCATTCTTTCCAAGAATGTTCATCTATATACCTCTTTATCAATATTGTACTCATACTATGAATCTGGTGCATATATATACATCGATACATATATATACATCGACGGCTTAGCTTGAGACATAGGAGTAGCTATATCGGGATCGAATGCAAACGAGACATATAATCATGATCTAATTAACTCTGAGACCGATCGATGCAAATCTCTTTGAAAATACTATTAACTGTTTCAAAAAATGTCTGATTTAAGTGAGGCCACATTTAATTTCTCGCACGACAGTAGTGTTAATTAGTAGGTGGCCATTATTATATTTGACCGATCTTGTGGTACAACAGCTTGCTGGATCTTGTCGCCTCGCTCTCTGCATCCCTTTCTTCTTAGCCGTGTAAAACCTAAGCTGGTGAGATTAAAACCGATCCACGATTTTCATTAGAGAGAATTTGCTGAATGTCATTGGGAAGTATAACTCATTCTCTGTGTGCCATTGCAAATTGATACATGAGCCTTACACCACTGTTTTAATTTTTTTCATTCCGCATGTGCCATTGCCGTTATTCCTCCTGTTACCTGCACCGTTTGCTGTTGTGGGGCACAAATGTTAGTCGGTGACGGGAAAAAGTCCCCCATCCTGCCGCTGCCGCACCCGCTGCCATCGTTGGCGCCGCCCGCTCTGGCCGCCTGCCGAGCCTCACCACCATTGGAGCGCCTCCCCACCATCTTCCCTGCACCTTCTCCATGCCGTCGTTGCCGCTCACTTCGCCGGAGCCCCATCGCGCCGGTCAGGTAGGGCGGGCGGCGCAAGGCCCGGCGGGCAGGGTAGGCGGCGCTCCCCCGCCATTCGTTGACCCCTTCGCGGTCCTCCTGCGCGCATTCGCCGCCGCACTCGATCTATTCCCCAATTGCACGGGCCGCGTCGTCCGCGGTGGCCACATTGTCCTAGATGTCGACGCGATGCCCCTCGTCGTCGCGGCATCTGATTTGTCGGCAGTTGACATCGACACTGACAGCCCCAGCTCGGCCCTGCTCGACCGCCTCGCGTCGGGGGATGGAGATGGCGGTAGCGTCGCGGATGGCCTGGCTCTTGCGCTCCGGGTCACGTGGTTCGCATGCGGCGGCATCACGCTCGGGATGCGGGTGGCGCACTCACTCTGTGACGGCGCGAGCGCCACCAAATTCTTCGCTGCCGCTGCACGATTTGCGCGCGAGATGGGTGGTGCTGGTGTGGGACCGAGGAAGCCGCCGCGCACTGCGACGCCGGTGTCCGACCGCGTCCTCGTGCTCAACAACGCCGTCGCGCGGTACGAGCCGTACAGCGCCGCTGGGGAATGACATGAGCAGCTCGCGGAGGAGGTGGTGGTGCTAGTGGCCCGCACCGTCCTTGGCATCAGTCCCCACCGTCACACGTAGCCGGCGCCTGTCCCGCCTGTGCGCGAGGCCGGCGCGGAGGAGGCAGCAGTGCTGGCGGCCGGCGCCCGCGTCCCCTCGTGGCGCTTGTCCCCACCGGCATGCGCAGCCGGCGCCCATCCCTCCCAGCGCGTTTGGGTTGGGGAAGGAGGGGATTGCGGTGTTGAGGAAGAAGAGCAAGTTTTTGCCAACCACCACTGACTTGCGGGTCCCCGACAGCAAACGGCACAGGTAATAACGGTGGGAGATGACAGAATGGCACGTAGGGAATAAAAAAATTAAAACAGTGGCATAGAGCTCATGTCTCAATTTCTAATGGCACATAGGGAATGAGTTATATTTTCCAATGACATACAATAAATTGTCCCTTTTCATTAAGAGAAGGGAAATGAATCCCGACTTAGAAAATATCCGAATCTCGGCTTCATCAGCGAGAGGATTTTCAAACCAGTCCCGTAAATTTGTTCCAGTAAGGAATCGAACTCGGGTCTCCTGATTGCAACCATACATCAGCCCCTCTAACCCAGTAGGCTAGAGTACCTTTGGTTATCCGTGTCGCACAAGACAACCACCACAAACTTGATTTTGTCGTATACACGCATGCATGGTAGCTAGCACATACGCACCGGTGACCTTTGTTTTTGTCCTTAAGAAAAGTTCCATTTAGTTGCATGTGCTGTCATCGTCAGATCTACGTGTACTGAAATTATCATCATCTTAATTTAATTAGAATGTTTTATTACGAGCAGGGACATTCAAAATTGAAACGGTTAATTAGATTAGTTTTTTAACAAATAATTAGGTTCAACAAATTTATTTTGCGAATTAGTCTTCATCGGTGTAATTATTTTAAGTATACAGTATATATTTATTTAATATTTCTAATTAATAACAAATATTTGACGTAACTCCTCCTCCTCCGTACACTGTCAAAACATACAAATCATTTTAATTTGTAGACCTGACACCACGTGGCACCTGAAGCTTTTTTAAAATAAAAGCAGGAGCACTGCTATGTCATTTAAGAAGAAGAAGCATTGTTACATAACAAGCCGAAGTGGACACCCACCCTTGAGCTTTGTTGGCATCCATGGACGTGTATGCGTCGTGCCTCGCACTCCTATATATGCTATGCATCAATGCCCCTATGCTATGATTCAATGCATGGTGCTCAATCAAATTCACCCTACAGATTAGTGAGAATTAAGCTTAAATTCAGAAGGCGAATCAAAGAATTTCGTTAATCAGTGGCTTGGTTAAGAGAATGGATAACTCAATTTTTAACTAGAGTAAAATACACCGGAGGTCCATCAACTTAAAAGAAGGTGTCGCTTAGGTCCATCAACTTTGAAAATGTATTTTTAGGTTCATAAACTTGTTGAGTCGTTCACCGCAGGTCCATAACTGTCCACTATGCTTCTATTGGTGACATGACATGATGACTTGGCTAGAAGAAGCATATCCTAATTGAGGCATTTCATCGAGCAGCTTATAAGTGACACATGCTTGATATTATCGGAGCTAAACGACAACAGCCTACTCCTATCATACACGCGAGGAGGCTACCGTTATTCACCCAAGGAATGTTTAAGTATATGTGTCGCCCATTTGTATCCTACTCATTGAAATGCCTCAGCTACAAGATGCTTCTTGAGCCAAGTCATGTCATGTCACTAGTACAAGCATATCTGGACAGTTATGGACCTGTGGTGACTGACTCAACAAGTTCATGGACCCAGAAATGCATTTTAGAGTTTATGGACCTAAGTGATACCTCTTTACAAGTTGATGGACCTCCGGTGTATTTTACTCTTTTAACTATAATTTGTGTCTGACTTGCCTCCTTCCTGCACATTCCAAAAAGTAACTTGGCTTTTTCTTGCTTGTTTTATGGTTGGTAATTGCTTTCCCGTTAACACACAACAACACCTAAATATTAAATCAAAAGTTCCACGACGATATGTATTATTTCACTCCCGTACGTGAACTCTTTTTGAATTGTAGTTTCATATGTGCGCACCAAAACACTGAGGAGTTTAAAATATAAAAGGATGCACGAATCAAGAGAGAGGTAGTTAAATGGGGATCCGTCGTTGTACTTTTACTACGAGTTTCTCTAGCCAGGGGCATGTTCAACAGTTTGAGATAGCTGCTAGTAGTTTATTTATAAAACGAGAAAGAAGGTTCAGCTCGGCCCCTTCATATAGGGGATTGCAAGTCTCTTCTCTATCGGGGTTTATGTAGTCTATTGCAGCATTAATTACCCAAAATGTAAAAATAATTAACTATTGGAGATGGAAAGAAGATATTTTAGTAGTGATGGATGAGTAATCTACTGAAGATGCTCTTAGCTAGGCCTCCTTCAACCGCAAAGCAGTTTATAGAGTATGTTGCTACCTCCGTTCTTAAATATATTACATCATTGACTTTTTCCTTCATTTGACTATTCGTCTTTTCTATAATTTTTTTGCAAAAACGATAAACTTACTAGTTAAATCTAAAGTATATTTGACAATAAACATAAGAATACACATTTTATTTTAGTTAACTAACTTATTTAACAAATATCGGTGGTCAAAGTTGGAGTAAAAAGTCAAATATATTTAAAAACGGAGGGAGTAATCGCCAAACAATGGCGCGGCGAAACATCCGCGCACTACCACCGGGAAGCGTTGGTTAGGCACGCTCTCCCATGTCCTTCCCTCTCTGCACGCTGCTGAGAGGCACTGTGCTGTCAATAATTACTGTCGCTATAAGCTGGAAGTCGGCTCTTGTGCGCTGTTGGAGGAGGTTTATTACAACATGAATCATGTTCGAGAGGGAGAAATAGTCGATTCAATATTTTACACCCTTTGGCTTCTAGAGGTAATAACAATATATTGTGTCACCTCCTATCTCTGTTTGTAGTTGCCCATACCATTGAACAACGATGAACCGGCTCACGCTAAAAGCGTAAAAGTTAAAAAGAATCTTGGCAATGCATAGCCTGGCTTTTCAGCCTGAATGATTGTACAACCATTGCCGATGCCCTCGAATGATCGTCAATATAATGAGGTTTCAAAATTTGAGCCCTGAGTTGATCTAGTGCTACTACTGCGCTACGTACCGAGTATATACTGAGTATATGAACGTTTCGAAAATTTTCTTTGGTTCCAGAACCGGGGAGTAATTTTAACTAAAAATAACCTTGTCAGGAGAAAGTGGAAAGGGGATGAGAGATGTTGTTTTCTTGATTCAAAATAGAGTATTCAGCATCTGTTTTTCGATTGTCGATTGGCAAAGCTGGTGTGGTGTGCGATTTCCATTTCGTTTGGATTTCAACCACCAACAAGTGTGAACTCTATGTTTTGCTCATGGCTAAGAAGTTTTCCTTTCAAACTAAGAAATAGAGTTTTGATTGGGGTTGCAGCGGTACGCTGGGCCTTATGGCTTAGCAGAAATGAAGTTGTTTTTCCAAAGAAGAAAGCCCAAATCGTTTTTGCATGTAATCTTTAGAAGTTGGGCTATTCTCTCTAGAGAGGAAGAGGAGAAGGCTCTAAAGAGAGAGGGGCATATGATGGAGGCAGGGGCGAATGTAGGTGGAGGCTGGGGGGGGGGGCTCTAAGAGAAGAAGGAAGGAGAAGAAAAAAAGAGAGGAGTAGGGATGAAAACGGATCGGATACGGACGGATACTGCGGATACAGATATAGATAATTTTTCTTTCTTGGACTGAATTCTCGGATCGAATACGGATACGGACAGTATATTTTTTTGTCGAATAGTGATATTCATCATATTTGGATCATAGAAATTCAATTTTGAATTTCCAGATACTAATACGGTATGGATAGTTACGGATATTAAATGTTCGGATTCGAATACGGTCTTACCATTTGAGTGTCTAACCCTTTCGGTCGGTCGGTCGGACGGATAATATCCGTACCACTTTCATCCCTAGAGAGGAGGAAATGAGGAAGATGAAGAAAATGAGCCCCCCTCCCCCCTATTCCAAATTTGTGGATCCGCCCCTGGCTGGAGGTCCAGACTTTAAACTTCTTCACAAACCTTAAGGCCGCCTGGAACACTCTGATGCGCCTTCAGCGGTAGTTGTTATCGAGTCTGAACTGTATCACAGATTGTGTGGAACCAACTAGGAAATGTGAATTTCCTTGTGTGCACACGAAAACCCTGAGAAAAATCCGATACACACATTTCAGCAAAGGCACAAAAATGTGCATAAACCAATTCAGCAAAAACTAACCTGTGTGCCATTCAAAGAAAAAAATCAACCTGTGTGTGTGCAGTGGGATACTAACAGGGCCGGCCGGCCTGCCTGCCTGCCTATTTCGGCCTTTGGGAGTGGGGATTTAGGCCTGCCTGGCTGTTTCGGCCTTTGGGGGTGGGGAGAAAAGGTCTGCCTGGCTGCATGGGCTGTTTTTGTGGGCCGGAGTCAAAGCACAGCACGCTGGCACATGTCGCGAGTCGTCTTCAACCTCCAGACGCCTCCAACTCCTCTTTCTCTTTGCATCCATGGCAGATTTTTGTAGGGAAGGCTAAGGAGGGGCTCCAAGGTTTCCACAGCGGTAGGGGGGGCCCGAGCCCCCCCCCCCCCCGACCCACCGCTAGATCCGCCACTGGGTCCAGCCCTGCTGCTGCTTGCAGTGGCGGCAACGATGGCTCCTGCTGCTCCATGCCAACGCAAAGCTGAAACTGTTCCAAGAAGGCAGGAAGTATCTGACATCTCAGCCTAGCTACGAGCAAAGAAGAAATTAAAATTGTGGTCAGTCCCTACGTACCGGCCTGGACCAGTCGTGCTTTGATTTCGCTAAATTTGGAGATGGCGGCGGCGATGTGTCGGTCAAGAAATGGGAGGAGCTGAGCTAGGACGAATGGGAGAGAAGCGTTGCTAGGACTTGAGGCACGCTGTTTGTTTGATAGTAATGGATTAGAAGGACTACCAAGTCAATAAATAAGAGTGATCAGAAAGGACTAATGTTGATAATTGACATTAAGAGCAGCTTGTCAAGCAGATCTCTATCTTCGAGTGATCACCTTTGGTACACCCTTTTAGTCCCTGTTGAAATTTGAAGTCGGGATTAAGGGTTTACGTCGACCTGACCTAGAATGGCTGCGGGAGCCCCCTACCCTTTTGTCCCGGTTGGTTATACCAACCGAGACTAAAGGCACCACATCCAAAATCTACACGACAGCAATTATGGGAGCATATCTTTAACCTCACATGCAGTTACCACACGAACTAAAGCTCCTTCCTCCATCGCCGGCCCCCATCTCCCCCTCTCTCCTCATCTCTTTCCTCTCATCTCCCACCAGCCATTCTTTTTCTTTCCTTCGCTTCTCTTTCTTTCTTATCTTCTTCTCCATTCTTTGCTTGTGCGCAGGGTGCTGGCAGTCGCCGGGGGCGCAACGCTGGCCGGCCAGCGTGCGGCCTCTCGCGACAGGTGGTGACACAACCTCGCGCGACTACTGGTGGGCACGGCCTCCCGCAGCCGACGGGCACGCGAGCAGTGGCGCGGTGCTGGCGGCCACCGGCGGGCGCAGCGACCTCTCGCGATCGGTGGTGACGCGGCCTCACGCGGCCGGCGGCACGGGCACGTGGGTGTGGCAGGACAGGGCGGTGGCGCGGGCAGGCATGGTGGCTTGGGCAGCCAAGATTTGTTTGAATGACTTTTAGCGATTTGTTCTGTTGAATCTAGTTGCGAACTGAATTGAATTCATGTGATGTGTTGTGATGAATCAGACTTGTGTGTCTGTAATTTCTCATGTATTGAACTCATATTTTTGTGGTGAATTGAGATGATGAATCAAATTGAACTAATGTGTTGAATGTAATTTACTCAATTTGTGAAGTGTGTGAAGTCTGTTTCTTGTTCTTGATTTAGAGCTGGAGGAGATGGAGGATGGCAGATGGGGGATAAGGAATGAGGAATGAGGGATGGAGGCACTACGTGAAAACCTCAAATAGGTCACACAGCATTTGTAACGGGCCCTTAACACCCGTTACATGCCCCCACATCTGTAACGGTTGTTGTTTGGCGTCCGTTACCCATAAGCGCGGCAGGCCGACCCCGGGGTTGGTCTCCACTACGCCCGTTACCAATGTGGACTTCTGGTAACGGGCTTCTTAAACGCCCGTTACATGAATTCGTTGTAACGGACGTTAAACCGAGTCCGTTACAACAGTTAAAGCTATCAGTAACGGGCTCGTAAAGTCCGTTACCGATCAATGCCCTATCGGTAACGGCCCCTTTAAGTCCATTACTGATCGCTGCCGTATCGGTAACCGGCTTTAGTGTCCGTTACTGATGACCATTTGACGCCCGTTACTAGACTGAGAGCTCAATAATTAAAGTCTAATAGCACTCTTCACTGCCGTGAAGCGGGAGCGCGGCGGCAGTGAACAAAGGAGACGGAGGTTTGTTAATCCGTGTCTCCTTTGTGAAGAAAGGAGACGGAGGTTTGTGAATCCGCGTCTCCTTTGAGTCTGTCTTCATTGACAGGTCAGCTCGATCTCTCATTGCTTCCATTTCGACATACAGGCACAATCAACACATATATCTTTTGAGACAAAACAGACATCATAAGAGAGATAACTTGTCCACATAGATGAAGATAACTTGTCCACAGGAATAAAGAATAATTATTACAAACAGTTAACTTAACTTGTCCATCAGGCTAGGACTTAACTTATCCGTCACATTAATTATTTACTATGGGTCGTGCTATCTGACCATACACATCAACAAAAGCATGCCCCTTGAACATCCACAAAAGTATGGCTACCTGACCCTGCACATCAACAAGCTTGAACTTCCTCATGCCCCATCAAGATTGGCTCTTTTTGCAGCCTCTTCGTAAGCAACCAAGTATTCTTGAAGCCCTTCGAGTACATCTTCAATGGGCTCAAGATTCTGTTCAGTAGTATACTTATACCTCCTTATGTGCTTAGCCTTTTTGATGAGGATGTTCACTTCTTTCGTGATTTTTTCAAACTCAGGTTTCACATAATCCCAGACATTAAGGTTTAGAAGTAACTCAAGCTCTGCTCGCGACTCATAGAGTTTTGCCTGAAACAGGGTTAAACATGGTATAAGAATAACATAGTTAATTCAGTACTAATTTGCCTCAGAACTTGGAGTAGTATAGGAACAGTAATCATCATAGGAAAATTATATAAGAAATTGAAAATTATCCTAGGCTTCATAGCAGGGTGACAAGTAAAAGCAGAACTTAGTTCAGAACTGATTTGCCTCAGAACTTGGTATAAGATCATGACAAGCATGGAAGACATCATCATAGGCACTAACTTTATCAAGCTCAAACTCAAGCTCAAGCTCCATCTATAGAACAAGTAAAAAGGCAGTGAAATTCAGAGAAACTTGCCTCGCCGTCGTCGTGGTCGTTGCCAGAGTCAGAGATGAGGTCCTCTACACCTTCGCCGCTCTCTCGACCCCTCTTCGTCGTTGCCAGACACTTGTGCTCGCAGACGTGAGGCAGGCGCCTTGCCCACTTCGCTGCCCCCTCGCCGGCACGCTCCTCCTTGCCACTGCTTGGCCCCTCGTCGGAACCCGAGAGGATCCAGTCGAGGACCCTCGTCTCCGGCATTGGGTTTACTCCATCGCCGCTTGGCCTCTCTCTGGCGCTCATCGTCGTCTCCCTCTTCGCCGCCATCTCGCCGGCACGCGCGCGGATCCAGTTGCGGCACCGCTTCGCGTTCCGGTTCTCCTCGATCTCGGGTGCGCGGGGTCGTCCGCTGCTTGGCCCCTCGCCGACGCTCATCGTCGTCTCTGTCTCCACGCCTCTCTCACCCTAGTGAGAAATGAGGAAAGCGTCGTGTGCTGCGCTTTTTTTTAAGGAAAGTGCTGCACTTATCCATTCGGAAAGAATAAGGGGAGACAGAATGGGCCGGGGCGGTTGAATATTCATTTTGCAAAATGGATAGTCGCTGCCGACGCGGGTTAGCAAACCCGCGTCGCTTTGTTGGCTGGTACGCGGGCGGGCAACGGTTACCTTCTTTATACTAGGCTGCTGACGCTGACTCGTGGGCCCGACACTTTTTTTTGAAATGACACTTGCTTCCCTAAAAAATTAGGGCCCATAAAACAGCACCTAAAAATTAATAAAAATACGAACAATTCATAGTTTTTTTTGAGAATCGAACAACTCATAGTTGGGCATTTGGTATTTGAATAAAATATGAACAGTCACACGTCTCCTTGTGACCACATGTCTCTTTTGTGGCCAAGAGCTCTCCTGAGCGTACACGGGTTCCGAGGCGCGTGACCGGCCACCTGACGGTTCCCCATCTTGTCAATATAAATCCCCGGCCGGCCAAGAACTTCGTCAACCGCAGCACCAAGAAAACCCCAGCACCACCGTCTCTGGTCACCAAGAAGTGAATCCAAGAGCTTCTTCTTGCTCAAGCGCGCGCATGGCATCGTCAAGCGAGCCGTCCAGGAAGCGGGGGAGGGAGGAGGATGATGACGAGGAAAGCCCCCGCTGTCGGCTCATCAAGGAGGGGACGGCGCTGGCACCCGAGGAGCCCGAGGAGGTGCCGCCGCCCCCGCCCGACGAGCCCGAGGAGGTGCCGCCGCCCCCGCCCGAGGAGGCACCAGCGCCGCAGCCTGTGGAGGCCGTTTCTGCTCCTGTACTAACTGCTGACGAAGCCAGTTGGTCAGTCAACTTGTTCTGCGAAGCTTTCAACAGGCTTCGACGGGTGGCCGTTCATCTCGGGGTCCCAGGACCCAATGATCCGCTGTAGAGGACCGTGAAGGATTACACCTTCAAGATCCATATCTTGGCTAGGGACCTTGAGAGAGGTGTGCTCGACCCCGTCGATGACGACAGCGGCGACGATGGCGGCTTCGATGGCGGCGACGATGGCGGCCTCGATGTCTCCGGCTCCGACTCCGACGGTGGGGCTCCTCCGGTGGCGACTACCTCTGCTTAATTAATTTGTTCCTCTGTTAATGTGTTCCTCCTGTGTGTTTGTTGAACTTGTGATGAACTAGTAGATCCTATGTTAATGTGTTCCTCCTGTGTGTTTGTTGAACTTGTGATGAACTAGTAGATCTAAGAGACGTGGGTAGATCAATCCATGTCTCCTATAACGCATTGCAATGTCTATGGCAGCAGCTTACAATGAATTGCAATGTGTATGCCAGAAGTTTGTTACTCTGTTTGTGTCATTATATGGCAGCAGTTTATAATAAATTGCAATGTGTATGCCAGAGTTATGCCAGAAGTTTGTTAATCTGTTTGTGTTAATCCACGTCTCCTTTGCCTCGTGCTGCAGTGAAATGTCAGCACAGATGAATTGATGAATTTTGTGATATGTGACACATTAAGATTTGTGACCCAATTGTCATTCCATCCATTCTTCATTCATACATTTAAGTTTGTCATCTGTGACAGATTTTTCATTCTTCATCCACACAGATGAAGCAAAAGCACCACTTTTGACATCAGAATTACTTCTTTGCAGCATACATCCCCAGTAAACATCCAAATACTACACAAACAACAGCCACAATAATCAAGTTCATCTTCCAGATCACATTGTCCATCTTCTCCTCCAGTGCTTTCTTCCTCTGCTTGTCCTCCAGTGCTTGCCTCTGCTCACCGGTCCCAATTTGACATTCCACTGAATCAACTACTTCATCGACTGCGTCTGCCCAGTTCAACTGTCAAAAAACAATGACGCCAGCATCCTTCAGCATCTGGAGATACTCCTTGTGGAAACGATAAAATCCACAATTCTTGGTGTACTGCAAATCAAAAGCACATAAGAACCCTAACTCATATTTGGGAAACACAGCAGACTACTCACCGAGTTCCTTGCACACTTGAAATAAAGACGACCGTGGTTTTCACCTACCTTCTGTGTCCGCCCCTCCACCACCCGAGCCATACCACAGTCCGGGCAAGGGACCAGTGGAAAGCCGCTTAGCTCACCGACTGGATCCAAGCTGATGGAGTGATTGCGGCTGCTCCGGCAACCTTGAACCCTGCTCCTCACACGTGCACCTCCAGATGAATCGGCGTAGTGCGACATGTGCGCGACAGCGGGGAAGGACGGGCGGGCGGCGGCGGTGGAGCTCAGATCGGGGAAGAAGAAGGGGGCCGGGGCCGGGGCGTATGGATATTCATTCAGCCAGGGGCATTTCGGACAATGGAGCACTGGTTGGCGACGAGGGTTAGTGTACCAGCGTCGCCGGGGTGGATGCATATTCATTCGGCCAGCGGCATTTCGGACAATGGAGCACTTGTTGGCGACGAGGGTTAGTGTACCAGCATCGCCGGGGCGGATGCATATTCATTCGGTCAGGGGCATTTCGGACAATGGAGCACTTGTTGGCGACGCGGGTTAGTCTACTCGTATCGCCTTTGTCGGTCAGGCAGGCAATGGTTATCTTTTTTTATATAGGCTTCTGACGCTGACGCGTGGGCCCGACACTATTTTTTCTGAATTAAAACTTGCTTCCCTCAAATATTAGAGCCCATAAACAGCACCAAAAAATTCATAAAAAATACGAACAATTCATAGTTGGTAATTTAGTATTTGAATAAAATATTAATAGCCACAATTGTTTAACCAAATTTCTTAAAATTAGATTTTTATCTCTTGTTTACGATATAATAATTATAATAATGTCTTAGTGTGTTCTAAAAATTCTACAAACTGACTTGGCAACATGATTTAGGTCCCTAAGCTTGTCTACAAAAATTCAAATGGTTTCGAAAACAGAAGATTATACTTGTGTACAAATGTCTACATCTCTCACATAGTTTCTTAGAATGTTACTTCAACATTGAAGTTTTCCACACTTTAAAACATGTTGAAGTCATATGCATTTGAAATTTTAACATAACCTTGTGTTCACCAAAAGATTACGAAATGCAAAGTTTCATTAGTAATGGTTGTGTAAAACAAATATTAGTTCTATGTTGTACTTATAAGGAACAAGATAAGGCGTATAAACAACATCCAAGAAATGGAATTACATACGAAA
The DNA here is from genome assembly GCA_036936925.1 of Cenchrus fungigraminus. NCBI lineage: Eukaryota > Viridiplantae > Streptophyta > Magnoliopsida > Poales > Poaceae > Cenchrus > Cenchrus fungigraminus. Next base: position 107,930,917 of record CM072780.1, on the reverse strand, counting down.
AAATGTCATAAATGAATAGATGTTGATTTTAGAAAAATTCAGAAACAAATATCATCAAATTTGGATTACGGATGACGGAGAAATACGTGATACAAAATTTGATTGCAGATTAAAAGGGGAAAAGCAAACTGTTCTTCATTCGAATAGACCTGGCCCCACCCCTTCATTGGCGACGTGTGGTTGTTAATCAGCGTATCATTTGCGCATTCGAACCTTTTTAATAAACGCTCCGCCCCGCCTTCCGCCTTCTATCCCCTTCTCCGGCTTCCGCCTTCCTCGTCTCCGTCGCAGCCTCGTCTCCATCGCAGGGATGGCCCGCCACTCTAGGGGGAGGTTCTACAAGGAGGAGGCCCCGCGGCCACGTCCCCGTCCGTCTTCCTCGGTGCTGTTCGCCGCCCCCGCCAAGAGAGTGAGGTTCCGCGGTGACGAAGAGGAGCCGTCCCAGCGTGCCGCCCCCGTGCGTCTTCCTCGGCGCTCCATGGAAGAGGCCGGTTCTTCGTAGGCCCGGGGGAGGAAGCCGTACACGCGCGCAAGGGCCAAGTTGGCGGACTCCAGCGACACCCGCCATGGAGAGGCAGGGTTTTTTTCCTCGACGCGAAGGAAGAAGCGGTCCACGCGCATTGAGGTGAGCGCGGACTCCTCCGGCGACGACCCGGGCAGAAGAGTGGTGGTAGACCTCATCTTCTCCGGCGATGACTCCAGCAACAACTCCGGCGACGACTCCGACAACAACTCCAGTGACGACTCTGGCAACAACTCCGGCGACGATTCTGAAGACCATGAGGCAAGTTCTGAAACCATCACGCACGATTTGTCCTTGTACCTTCACATCTTCACTGATCAATTGTTCTAATGCATCAATTTCCATTTGTTGTAGAAAGTTGCTGCACGTGACATTAACAGGATTTGGACTGAAATAAACAAGCTCAAGGAATCGGCTGAAGAGAAGCAGGCAAGTTTTGAAACTAGTTAGAGCTAAACAACTTTCTTGTAAGGAGTTACAACTGTTATGAAGCTTGCATCAATATAATTTTCCTTTCTTTTAGGAACGTGCTGTTACTCGGGATGACATTGACTACATCTGGAAAGGAATCGAGAAGCAGGATGAGCAGCTTAAAGCCACACAAAAGAGGCAGGAGATTGAACTTCTAAAGAAGAATGCTGAGCTGGCAGAAAGAGTTGCAAAACTAGAGACAAGGATAGCTGAACTTGAGGCAGCAGCACAAAAGAAGCCATCTAGCTAACTAGTTCCCTTGCAGCTACAATCTAGTTTGGTGATGCGCCCAGCTGATGCAATCTTATTTTGGTGATGTGCCCTGCTGATGCATGTCAGATGTGAATATGTTTGTTATGAGTTAGTTTGCTTGGTGATGTGAACTTGTGATGCATGTCATATGTGAACATGTGATGTGATGCTATATCAACAGTCACACTTGTTTGCTTGGTGATGTGAACTTGTGATGCATGTCATATTAGAGACCATAAACAACACCTAAAAATTCATAAAAAATACGAAAAATTCATAGTTGGTAATTTAGTATATGAATAAAATATCAACAGCCACACTTGTTTAACCAAATTTCTTAAAATTAGATTTTTTTATCTCATGTTTATGATATAATAGCAGAGTAGTACTTGACTACATTACTCGTTTTAAGGCTCACACAAGCCCACTCGCGCTAGGTTAGTAGGGAAGGACGCCTCCCTCACGCAGTCTCTTCCCACTCTCCCCTCGCGCCGCCGCCGCTTTCTCCCCCTCGCCTTCGTCCCTCTCACCTCCCTCCACGCCGCGACGCACGCTACACCCCTTCGCTGAGACGCGCGCCACACCACGCTCGGCGTGACGCGCGCCACACCTTTGACAGCAAGATCTGGAGGAGGAGGGACCCAGTAGCGGCGATGACGACGACGACTAGAGGAGGGATCCAGCGACGACGACAACGACGACTAGGAGGAGGAGGAGGGATCCAGCCACAAGGTCGACGCGAGGACGAGGACGTGGCGGCGAGCAGGCAGCGACGAGGAGTAGAGATCCCTCCGCTCCGACAGTGACAAGGTCAGTGGCGAATCTAGGATTTGAGTTTATGGTATGCCGCTCTAAAAATGTCTTATACAATTCGGTAAATCCATTCTACCAACTCAGTAATAATTGTAAAATTAACAACAATTCAGTAATAATTGTAAAATTAACAACGTAATTTGGTATATTTGCTCGAGTTTATGCAATTAGGCCAAGCGAGCGTATGCAGCACACATGCGTTCAGATAATCAAGTATACAACATATGTGTGCGTATGCTTTCTTTTTATATAAATGCGTATAAATATACTTGTACTTGTGGGAATTGTAGGGTATGCCGGTGCATACCCGGCATACCCTGTGGCTCCTTTGTATAAGTACATGTGGACATACTTAGCTGTTGATGGTATACATACTTAGCATTTCCCTTTCGATTGACTCTTATATTTGGTTTTGCTCTTGTTCCTATGTACATGTGCACATTCTCTCTAAGTTGAATAAGTACCTCATCAGCAACAGAGGCAGCCTGCATCTTCCTCTTTAAAATGGTAAGGTCGCATTGCCTGAACTAATTTTTTGGTTACTGAATTTTGCATTTATGTTAATGTTTTACCAAGAACCAATGATATTACAGTGGGCTAAAGTAGTTACTGTAATTGTTTTCTTATGTGTTTTCTCATGCTTAGCTGCTAAGCATGGTTAACTAAAAATGTGCTCGACTTGTCTCCTGTTGTAGCATGTCTCCTGGGAGAGCTAGCAGTATGGTCTGCTTTTTTGTGCTATTCTTGGACACTGAGCCGACCTTTCTTAAAATCCCTTGACTATTAATTCATAGGATAAATCTGACGAGGACTATAGACCTGGGCGACAAGATGAAGAAGAGGGTTATGGCACTGCTAGTGCACAACAAGACCAGGTGGGTGGGGCTCAGCGCCGAGGCACAGCGCCAAGGACATCCACAAAGTGGCCAAGTGACACAATGATAGTCACTGAGGTCGACATAGGAGGGATGCCAGTACCATTGACTCAAAAGCGCAGGTTCAGGGCGCTTGCGGGGCTCATTGCTAGACAAAAAGATACCTTTCCACTTGCCAGAATTCAAAGAACTAAGCAATGATGAAAAGTGGGACTTGTTTGATAAGCATGTGCAAAAACACTTGAAGTTCCAGGAAGGCGTGAAACCGCAGACATTCAAGCTTTTCTGGAAGACGACAGCCAAGGCATGGAGACAATTCAGATTTCAGCTTAGGCGAGATTTTATCAGAAAAGGACTTGAGCCATTTACAAGGCACCCGTTTATCGTCCCGGAACAGTGGAAGGAGTTCATGAAACAGGAGGAAACCGAGCAAGCCTCATCTGTTAGTGTCAAGTTCAAAGAACTCCGAAGCCGGAACACAAGCGAGCACAGCATGGGTCTAGCTGGTTATACTGTGAAACTAGAACAATGGGAGGAAGAGGACAGACAATTAGCTGCAGCTGGTATCCCCAACCCATATGACGCCTACCCTGACGATCGTTCCAAGAATTGGCTGCGAGCAAGGAGTAAGCTAGTGATTAAAGACCGTGTTGCCGTGATAGTGTTCAACAACAAAGAGGCAGAAAAATTGGCTGCAGACATCAAGGAGAAGATTGCATGTGCAGAATCTTCAGGAATGGCAGGGCAGAGGGAGTATGATGTGCTAAGTCAGTGCTTGGGCCGCCCTGAACAACCAGGTCGCGTGCGTGGTGTCTCCAGCTACCAGGGCTGGAAGTATGCATGGCCTCAGCACGCTTCCATGTACAGGAAGAGGAAGAGGACGAAGACCGACGCATCAGTTGATACGGAAAAGATAAAGGAACAAATCAAGCAAGAACTGCTGGCTGAGATGCAGATGCAGAACATGCAGATGCAGAACAATTTACTAAAGAGGTGGTGTTGTCACCAGATGGTGTTGTCACCAGTGTCCAATCGTGTAAGCCTTTCACCCGCCACACTGAAGAGCAGTTGTGCGTCCGCAGATAATGTAGGTTTGATCGATGGCACTGCAGAGTTGGCGACTGAGGTGCGCTGTGACGATCGTACACAGGAAGACCTTATAGGCATGTTGCCTGAACCCACACACTGTGGCCTATGGATCACGTGGAGGGGTCTTGAATGTGAGGCTACAATTTTTCTTGTTCATCCAGAGCAGACTACGCTACAAACAGTCCTGATTCATGAAGACTGTGTTGTGGTTGAAGTGCTCACTGTATATAATATCTTTGCGGATGAACTGGTGGAATACCCTCCTAATGACGAGGTGATGAAACTCGGACAAGCTCAAGGACAGAGGTTACAGTGGATAAGGTGTCGGATTCACATCAAGGGAGCACCAACATGTAAATCTCGTTCTCAGGCTACGGTAGAGATTCCTTGTAGTTCACAGAGTACGGGACAGGTTCCTTCCTCACATGGTTCCCCACATCCTCCTCCTCCTCCTCCTCCTCAATCCCCACATCCGCAAGACGTTCCATTCGGACCTCCTCCTCCTCGTCCTGAAAAACTTGCATCCCCACCTCCTCATCATCCTGAAAACACAGAAAAACTTGCATCCCCACATCCGCAAGATACACCAAATATTCCATCCCCACCTACTACTACTCGTCCTGAAAAAATAGAAAAACTTGCATCCCCATATCCGCAAGAGACACCAAATATTCCATCCCCACCACCACCACCTCCTCCTCCTCCTCCTCATGAAACAACAAAACCAACACCCCCAAACGAAAGTGCTCAAAACAATCATGCCAAAGCAGGAGCCTGTTGACACATTTTATCTTATATATTTATAAGTCAACTAAACATGAGAAAAGGGCATAATTGTTAATACCAACTTAGAATAGGGTGTCACTAATAGTTTTTCTGGAGTTTTGGAGAATTCTATGTCTTGCAAGGACTAATCAGAAAAATATGAAAAGAATGAAGTCTAGAAGGCTCCAGAAGGCTCCGGAACTCAACGTGACTTTGCACCCAAGAAAGAAGCATCTGGAAGAGGCAAAGACCCACCTGGCCGAAGTGGGCCCCGAGGGGGGCCCACCATTGACCGGTCAGCCCCATGGTGGGGCCGGTCGGCCTCCCCCGGGCGCCACGTCAGCCCTACTTCTGGAATGTTCTTCCACCGCCTATGAGGATCAATCTAAACCGTATGTTAGGTCGGTTTGATCGTACGGCTCATGGCATCCCCTCAGGACTATATAAGCAACCCCCTGACCCTCTGGCAGGGAGAATCTGTCTCTCATCTGTTCATACACCAGATCAAGTCATCAAGTCAGAGATACTACGCCCTAGAAACACCATATAGCGAGAGTAGCTAACTAGTCTAGATCTAGGAGGAGGCAAGGCGTCTACTTGGCTCCTGATCGTCTAGAAGCTGGTCGAGATACTGATCTAGCTTCGCTTTTGTAAGTTCTTCACATTTGCTGTAGAGACATATGTTCTTATCAATGATTATATTCGAGATTATATGCTTTGGTGCTTATTATGATTACATGTTTAGCATAGTTGATTTACCTTTATATTCGTGTATGGAGTCGTATAGCCCTCACCTAGATCATCTGTTAATATGGGTGAGTGGTAAAGATAGTGTAAGGGTGGTGCTTATACTGTATTTACCTGCGATTGCACCCTACATGCCGGGTCGCGTGGTAGATCGTGGTAGTGACAGCACTATTGAGTCCTTTGCAATCCACCCCCCGAGTGTAGGACTAGTGGAGCCTTATACTATTTGGGTTGTTTCAAGTTTCGGCCTTGATCCTCCTGATTAGTCTCCCCATGCATTAGTATAATAGTTCTTCTTCCATGATTGTTAAATGTATTGCAGTAATCATAGTTTGCATTGACATATAGTTTAGGGTTACCGACTAGTATCCTCGCTAACTAGGCTGTGAATATGCTTCTCTCTCTATATGGACACTTTCTACTGGCTCACGATGTTATGACTTGATCAATGCTATCATTATTATTATCTTTATGTGACTTACACCTGTTTATAGTAATTGATATATTTTGGCCGCTCTACATTACACAACTGAGAGATATGCATGTATTTGTTATTATAGATAAAAGACTTCTTTCCCTGAGGTAGAATATAAATACGATACCTGGTTTTACTCCTGGTTAAAATGCTACAATGGTATATTCATATCTGTGCGCTTGCGGATACCCATATATATATATATATTCTTATCTAGAGATCCAAGGCATATGTAAGAGTACCAATCCATGTGTTTTAGTGGCTCTTCTGTCAGGGATGACAACCTAGATCGAGTTGTGCTATGACCCGTATTGGATTTATCTTTTAGTTTATATCAAAGCAACATCTGATATACACTTAGCATCATGTTAAGATATACCTTTGCATTTCTGGCGTCGTCGATACAGATGGATCTTATATCTATTTCTAGTCAATGACGTTAGCAATGTCAACAAGCATTTTTGGCGCCGTTGCCGGGGAAAGAAAGTCTATAGCCTAAATAATAAATTTAGTAATAGCATGCATGCATCTCTCACACGTAATGTATCGAGAACCCAAATTATCATTGCTTAAACAGGCTTACCCTTGTTCTTTCCACTTTTGTCTATCTGATTTCAGGGTAATGTATGAATAAGAATCTTCCAGATAACTTCGTCTCAGATCCAGAAAAAATCCTAAGGAAGGTAAGGTCAAAGCCCGAGTCTCTGCCCACGACCTCTGTCTTGGTTCAACAGTGCGAAGCTTAACACCCACGTTCGAAGTAATGGCAAACAAGACCCTTCGCGAGTACTCCGCACCGACCCCGGACAACATTCGTACTGGTCCGGCAGTCGCTATGGGAGATGCAGCTTTTGAGCTCAAGCCTGCACTGATCAACATGGTACAAGCTAGCCAATTTTGTGGAAAAGCTCATGAAGATGCCAACGCACACCTTCAACATTTCTTGGAGATATGTAGCACCTTCACGATCAAAGATGTGCCAAGTGATGCAGTCCTACTTCGCTTATTCCCATTCTCACTCTTGGGGCGAGCGAAGCAATGGTTTTACTCCAACAAAGACAAACTTACAACTTGGACATTGTGTTCTACTGCCTTTCTGGCAAAGTTCTTTCCTATAGGCAAAACCAATGCCTTACGGGGGGAAATTTCAAGTTTCCAGCAGCAACATGACGAATCTGTTCCTGAAGCGTGGGAACGCTTCCAAGACTACATCTCAGAATGCCCACACCACAGAATGGAGAATTGGTTGCTCATGCAGACCTTCTACCATGGGCTCTCTACCAACACCCGTGAAACAATGGATGCTGTAGCTGGAGGTGCCTTCCTGTCCCTTACACTTACTCAAGCTACTAACCTTGTGGAAAAGATGGCGTCCAACCAAGCTTGAAACGAGGAGCGTCAACGCTGCAAGAAAGAAAGAGGAATGCATCCGCTCAAGGAGGTTGATATGCTGTCTGCCAAAATGGACTTAATCATGAAGAGGCTTGAAGACAAAGGCCCTGAGAAGAAGGAAGTCATGCAACTCTTCGAATCCCGCTTGACCTGTGAAGAGTGTGGAAACACTGGACACTTGGGCAATCAATGTCCTCAGCTGGAGGAGGACGTGAACTACATCAACAACAATAATCAATATCGTCCCCAACAAAATCAAGGATGGACCCAGCAGAGGCCCAACTACCTAGGTAACTATTCAGGTAACTATCAAGGTAATAACTCTTCCAATAATTTTCCACCTTTAAGAGACTTAGTTCAAAACCAGGGTAGAGTTATGGATAATCTGTCTAAGAAATTAGCTTCCAATGATAAAATGTTAGAAACTATTAGTAATAAAATGGAAAGCTTTTCTTCTGCCATTAAGAACCAACATAGTTTTAATAAAATGATAGAATCTCAGATATCTCAGCTGGCATCATCTGTTCCCACGGCTAACCCAGGTAAGATTCCGGGCCAGCCGGAAGAATTAGAATCTGCAAATCTTGTCGATATCTGTTCTGCAGGCGTGTACGCTAATAAGACAGAAGAAGGCCCAAAGTGGACTGACTGGGGCATGCCCGCCAAGAGAGGAGATCCAGGAAGGCTTATCATCACCATCACTATTGGAGCCTACACTTTCGAGAATGCACTCTGTGACTTTGGGTCTAGCGTCAACATAATACCCAAGGTAATATATAAGAAAATCAATGGTTCACCTTTATTGTACACAACCATGTGCTTGCAGCTTGCAGACCTGTCACTATGCTACCCTGAGGGCATCCTAAACGACATATGTCTGGGGGTAGGAAGTTCCTACGTAGCTGCCGACTTCGCTGTCGTCGAGACTAGGGGAAGTGAGAACGCCCCAATCATTTTGGGACGTCCTTTCCTTGCCACTGTTAAAGCCGTCATCTACGCCGACACTGCGAAGATCATCTTCACCATCAACGGGAAGAAGGAGAGATTCAGTTTCAAGAACAAGATCCTAAGAGCTCCTGCACACCCCCAATATCCTTACCCTCAAGAGTACAAGCTAGCTGTCGAGAAGAAAAGGAGAGATAGAAGGAGGAACAAAAAGAACAATCAACCTCGACTACACGTGGAGGACGTTTGGATGATCAACACAATTCAATCAGAAAACGAGAACCTGTTTCCTTCACCACTGCTGCCAAAGTTAGACGACCCTGGAGTCCCATCAATCCACTGCTCCATCAATCAATGGAACTTCCAGCGAGTTGTCTGCGACACGGGATCGGGCATCAACTTAATGTCTAAGGTAACTTATGAATTAATATACGGTGACCTGCCTTTGTATTCCACCTATATAATGCTGCAGATGGCAGACCAATCACACCGATTCCCAGAGGGAGTTGCGCGAGATGTACCTGTCAAGATAAAAGATCACTATGTCCTAACTGACTTTGTAGTCATAGACATGGGAGATGAAGAGCAAGATCCTCCCATAGTACTTGGGAGACCGTTCCTGAACACCACCAGAGCAATCATCTACATCAGGACGGGCGAGATCCACTTCCAGTTCAGAACTGATAAGGTACACTGCTACTTTAATACTTATACTGACTTTGAGCAGCCCAAGAAGAACAAGACGCGGAGACGCCTTCAGAAATTGCAACGCAAGCTGAACACGAAGTTGACAGACATTAAGAACATTGAGGAAGAGAGTAAAGAGAAGTCCGCTCAGCTCCTACCATTCAAGAACTCTGAACCTGTTACCCCAGAAAGGTCTCCACCGAAGAAACAAGTCTGGAGGAAGGAAGACAAGAGTACACCTTCGGAAGACCAATCACTACCCGCGTCACTAATTGATCAATCATCGGCTATTACATCTACGCCATGGGAGTAAGTACTCGAAATTCTTGCCGCGAGGTAACTCGGTATTTATCTGCATTTTTAATTAGCATTTTTCCTTTAGCATTTTTACTTACCTATACTTGCATTAGAAAAAGACCATAAAAATGTTTTCTGCATTTGCATCTGTTCCTTAAGGCCCCATGTACTCCGTACCGTGGTGGCATAAAAAAATTAATAATATATTGCATTCACATGTTTTCGCTTTAGCATCCCTTTTTGCATATAAAAATTCACAAAAATATATGGGCACATGAAGGTCCACACTTTTCAGAAAACCCCAAAAAGAAGTGGGCACATGAAGGCTCACAACATAATCCTAAAATTTGTTCCTTCGGGTATGTGCGAGATTAATATTTATAGGAAGAAATTACGGAAAACCTAAAGGAAAACAAGTTTTAAGGATGGATGAAGGACTACTTCAAGATCTAGCTTGGGGGAGAGCACCCCTAGTTATCACGATAAGTATCATTATCCTATGTTTTGGTTAAAGAGTCTTAGTTAAAAGTCTTAGTATGAATAAATACTAGAGTCTGCTAGTTGGCTTTTCTTTTTTATGATGAGCTTGATGATTTATGCTTGGAAATGATGAATAGTTGCTCCGCCGTGATTCCTCTTAAATACTTAATTTTCAGACCTAGATTCTCCTAAAGCTTTAAATGCTTAATTTGCTCTAAACCCAAAACCCGTGGGAAGTACATGCTTAATCTGAGTGTAGGCTTTGAAAGATAATTCATGAAAAGTTGAGCTACTATTTATCATATTCCTAGAGAAGCTTGATTCCTGGTTTTTATGAAAAATCCTACATGATGAGTTCCTGTGTTTATGATCCTTGAGAGTTTGTCATACACATCAAGATCATTCCACTCCACCATTTATGCTGCTTCTAACCTGGAAGTACGCATTCTCCATCAAGCTACAAGCCATAAAATAGCTCATACGACTCTTGGATATGTCTCTCTCAATGTGTAAAAAAAAAGGAGAGAAAAGAGATTCTGGGGCTACATTCGAAAAAAAAGAAGAGAGAGGAAAAAGTGGGAAGAGAGAGCCCCCTAAATAATAAATTTAGAGATGAATAATGGACACAAGTCCGAGGGCGAGAAGAGCCCACATCTCTAAGGAGAGAGAAAAATATACAAAAGTCCGGGGCGAGTAGAGCCCACCTCTCCAAGAATGGAAAGCCCAGATCTTAAAGTTCTAGAAAGAGAGATATAGTCCAAGAGCTAGAAAAGAGGCTAAAGGCTTACCACCTTTCACCCTCATCCATTTAACACTATCATCCCACCATACATATCTTACCAAGTGTGACTCCATGCATGAGAAGGTCATACACAGGATCTCTGAGCTTTATTTGAAAAATCTTGCAAAAACCCCAGGATGATAGTTGATCAAAGAATTTGAGATATACTGCTTGACTTGATTGTTCTGTCTTTTAATCGCTTAAGATTTATGAAAAGGCTACACACCATGGTTAAAGGTAAGATGGAGCAATCTTGTTGAGGAGAATTTATTTTTGAAAATCATGGTATTTTTTAGGCGTGAAAGTGTTGCAGCAACTCCTGATCCTGCTATAGCATAGCTTTGCTAGGGACTAGCAAAGGGTAAGCTTGGGGGAGTTTGTTGACACATTTTATCTTATATATTTATAAGTCAACTAAACATGAGAAAAGGGCATAATTATTAATACCAACTTAGAATAGGGTGTCACTAATAGTTTTTCTGGAGTTTTGGAGAATTCTATGTCTTGCAGGGACTAATCAGAAAAATAGGAAAAGAATGAAGTCTAGAAGGCTCTGGAACTCAACGTGACTTGGCACCCAAGAAAGAAGCATCTGGAAGAGGCAAAGACCCACCTGGACGAAGTGGGCCCCGAGGGGGGCCCACCACAGACCGGTCGGCCCCATGGTGGGGCCGGTCGGCCTCCCCCGGGCGCCACGTCAGCCCTACTTCTAGAATGTTCTTCCACCGCCTATGAGGATCAATCTAAACCGTATGTTAGGTCGGTTTGATCGTACGACTCATGGCATCCCCTCAGGACTATATAAGCAACCCCCTGACCCCCTGGCAGGGAGAATCTGACTCTCATCTGTTCATACACCAGATCAAGTCATCAAGTCAGAGATACTACGCCCTAGAAACACCATATAGCGAGAGTAGCTAACTAGTCTAGATCTAGGAGGAGGCAAGGCGTCTACTTGGCTCCTGATCGTATAGAAGCTGGTCGAGATACTGATCTAGCTTCGCTTTTGTAAGTTCTTCATAAGTTCTTCACATTTGCTGTAGAGACATATGTTCTTATCAATGATTATATTCGAGATTATATGCTTTGGTGCTTATTATGATTACATGTTTAGCATAGTTGATTTACCTTTATATTCGTGTATGGAGTCGTATAGCCCTCACCTAGATCATCTGTTAACATGGGTGAGTGGTAAAGATAGTGTAAGCGTGGTGCTTATACTGTATTTACCTGCGATTGCACCCTACATGCCGGGTCACGTGGTAGATCGTGGTGGTGACAGCACTATTGAGTCCTTTGCAATCCACCCCCCGTGTGTAGGACTAGTGGAGCCTTATACTATTTGGGTTGTTTCAAGTTTCAGCCTTGATCCTCCTGATTAGTCTCCCCATGCATTAGTATAATAGTTCTTCTTCCATGATTGTTAAATGTATTGCACTAATCATAGTTTGCATTGACATATAGTTTAGGGTTACCGAGGAGTATCCTCGCTAACTAGGCTGTGAATACGCTTCTCTCTCTATATTGACACTTTCTAGTGGCTCACGATGTTATGACTTGATCAATACTATCATTATTATTATCTTTATGTGACTTACACCTGTTTATAGTAATTGATATATTTTGGCCACTCTACATTACACAACTGAGAGATATGCATGTATTTGTTATTATAGATAAAAGACTTCTTTCCCGGAGGTAGAATATAAATACGGTACCTGGTTTTACTCCTGGTTAAAATGCTATAATGGTATATTCATATCTGTGCGCTTGCGGATATCTGTCAGGGTTAACAACCTAGATCGAGTTGTGCTATGACCCGTATTGGATTTATCTTTTAGTTTATCTGAAAGCAACATCTGATATACACTTAGCATCATGTTAAGATATACCTTTGCATTTCTGGCGCCGTCGGTAGAGATGGATCTTATATTTGTTTCCAGTCGATGACGTTGGCAATGTCAACAGAGCCCAGATTGATATGTTGGCTGATGCTGATAAATCTGCCGACGACATTTCGAAGAAAGCTGCAGGTACATCTGGGCCTAATACCTCTGTAATAGCTCCTGGTGAGACACCACTGTTACCAGGCAACCAGAGTGATGTGTTGGCTGGTACTGATAAATCTGTCGATGATATTTCGAAGAAAGCTGTAGGTACATCTGGGCCCAATACCTCTGTAATAGCTCCTGGTGAGACACCACTAGGCAAGAAAGCCCTTGAGAAACCTTCACCCATTTCAAAGCAGCAAGGAAAGAAACTTGCCGAAAATAAAATCTCTACACCACGTACAGCAGGCAAGAAAGCCCTTGAGAAACCTTCAGCCATTTCAAAGCTGCAAGAAAAGAAACTTGCCAAAAAAAAAAGCTCTACACCACCTACAGCAGGCAAGCAAGCCCTTAACAAACCTTCTTCAGCCATCTCAAAGCAGCTGGAAAATAAAATTGCTGTAAATAAAACCTCTAAGATGCCTACTAGAAAGCGATCTGAGAGAAACACCGAGAAGCATCCTTGGGCTATGACTAACCCAAAGCGATCTGAGAGAAACACCAAGAAGAATCCTTGGGCTATGGTTAACCCAAATTACAAATTCGGAAAGAGCCTTCTCAGTGGTGATGATCTCAAAATGGCTGCTCCTTGTACCAGAGATCTCCACACATTCTACATGCAACGTGCTAAGTCAGATGATGATTCTCCGATTATGGTCGCACTTCGGCCCGGGACCAATGCATGGCCTAAGAGAGGAGACGAATCGTCAAACGGACTAGAGCAGATACCTGTGCCACTCAGTGATTTATACGATCTCTTCAACTTGGATGCTTTGGATCTGGTACTTCTCCGCTGCTTCATCCTGTAAGTTGCTTGAAAATTTAATCTGCTTCTCACTAATCATTCTCTATCGAAATGTGCTTTTTGCCTCACATCATCTTTACCATGTATTTTGCCTCCTTACACTTTGTTTTTTCTTACTAATAGGAATATGGCTGTAGAAGTTGAGAAGACGGGCGCTGCAGTTGGCTTCCTTGATCCTGAATGCCTTTGCTCGACAACGTTGACCAGCACGGATGACACTCTTGCTTTCTCTGTGTCCTATATGCACTGTGCCTTCAAACTATATGCTAAAAAGAAACTCATCCTTACCGCTTATCTCAGTAGGAACCACTGGATTGCAGTGGCGATCGTTCCGAAGCAGCAGAAGGTCTACTATCTTGATTCATTCAAGAGCATTAAGACTGATACTACCCCTTTCAAACTAATCATTAATGAGTAAGTTATTTCTTTCTTAACCTGCGGACGTTCCTCAACAAACTGTGCAGAGTATATTAATTAATAGTGCCCTAACCATTGTTGCATGTTTCGTTGTAGGGGTTGGGAACATTACTGTGCCAACAAGAAGTTGCCCCGCAACACCTTGGAACATGTCGACGATGTCGAGTTACATACCACTTATTTCCTTCCTGTGGAAGCTAGTACTAAAGATTGAGTTTATTTCTTCTCGATCACCACTATTTTTCTTTGTACATTTATTGCAGTGCCACCAACAACCTGCTGAATCCAAACTCTGCGGCTTCTATTGTGCCTATCACATGCTTAAATTAAAAGATAGAGGCCCAGATATGGAGGTACTTTCTTGGGATCTTCATTTGTAAAACTTGCAACTGAGCACAGTTCTTGCTTATTAGCACTGCACATGTTTGGTAACCACCTATATATGTGTGCTGACTAGTGACATTGTTATATCCAGAGATCAGGGCTAGATGAGCATCCTCTCCACCACAACACGCTGGTGTATGTTCGTGATAGAATTGCCACATTCCTCATGGAACAAGTGATCGCAGTCGACGGAAAATTTTATGCTGATGAAACTGTGTGGGCTAATATTGTACATGGTTCTTAGGAAATTTTTGCATTCCTCCTTGTCCCATGAATTTTGTGATATTGTTGTCAAGCTAGTTAACTATGGCTGTGATATTGTTGTCAAGCCAGTGATGCTTCTTTACTTGTGAGATGATGATGCTGAATTTTGTCATATGATGCATGTGAATTATGTGGATTTCTGTGAATTTGGATGCTGGATCTAATTTCTGTGAATTTAGTCACATCTTGGCTAGTTCCAGGATGCAGCCCCTGATGGCTGCCAAATCCTGGCTGGTTCCAGGATGCAGCCGGCAAGCAGGCATCAGGTTACTGTAGGGGTGGCCTACGTATCTGTAACGGGCGTTAATTAAAGCTCATTACAAACACTGATCAGTGAGTAACGGGCTTCATTCGGAACTACCGTTACAAACATGCCAACAATGTAATGGGCAGCGTAAAAGCCCGTTACCAATACTGACCGGTGGGCCCCAGAACTTGGCCCGTTCGTCAAGACAGAGGAGACACAGTTTCACAGCACGCGTCTCCTATATTGAATTACTGTAACGGGCTCTGTTTTGGTGCCCGTTACCAAAGCTCCCCGTGGGCCCAGAGAAACAATCATTTTCACGTGACCGGTGACTAGTTGTGGTAACGGTTGTTGTTTGATGCCCGTTACGAATCCTAGTTGTGCTGAGACGCGCGTGAAATAGACACGTCTCATTTCGTTCAGATATCGGAGACGCAGGTACACAACACGCGTCTCCGATGTTGAGTTACTGTAACGGGCTCTGTTTTGGTGCCCGTTACCAAAGTTCCCTGTGGGCCCAGAGAAACAGCCATTTCACGTGACCGGTGGCTAGTTGTGGTAACGGTCGTTGTTTGATGCCCGTTAAGAATAATGTGTTATCAGTAACGGGCATCTGCCCGTTACCTTTCTTGGCTCATTTGTAACACTTGATCGGTAACGGGCGCTTTGCCTGTTACTAAAGGCAATCTATGCCCGTTACCAAAGTGAGTTTTTCACGTAGTGAGGACGGGGATGGGGCACCGAGGAGGGGGGACAGGCAGGAAAGTGGGAGCTTTTTATTTTTATTTTTGGAACCCTACCAACGGGGACTAAAGGCCGCCTTTTATCCTGGTTGCTGACCCGGGACTTGGGGGGCCTTTTGTCTCTCCGGGTTAGTCCCGGTTGGCCGTTAGGTTCCTAAGACCTTTAACAACCGGGACTAAAACCCGGATCTCTACTGGTGAACATACCTCCCCTTCCAAATGGCGTTATCAAACACCACTATCTGGAGGTGAGTGCAGGCACTGCCCCTCACTCAAACTTTTAATGTTACAGTAACTAGTAAATTGTCACCATAATGAAGGTTAAACCTAGTAGTTCTTAAGATGTGCCCTCGCGCTCAAGATTTGCCCTAGCAGATTCGTATATGCACCTCTCTACCACCTCCTTTTCAACTAAAAAACTGGGTGTCGCGCCGGTTTCTTCATAAATGAAAACATACCTATATCCTAGATAACACTTTTTTTCTAAAAAGTGAACATCTACATTTATTTTACACTATTTTGCAAGCTAGTAGTCATTAATCTGGAATGTCTGGCTTCTGATGTTCGTTCCCCTAAATATAATTTGTGCTGTGCTCGACATGCTTTTGAGTTCGTGTTTCATTGGAGCTTGGAAAAACTTTCACAAAGGGAATCTTACATGCATGGAGTATTTAATGAAGTCTATTTGCAAAATCTTGTCATAGATAAGTGCAATTTTGCGCGACGAATCTAATGAACCTCAGTAATTCATAATTTACTACAGTAATGCTACAGTAATTGTCATCTGATCGTGTGGTTGAAGACCTTATTAGATTGGTCTCGCAATTAACCCAGAGATTGTGAAGGTAATTTTGTAAACTGATTTTATTTAAAACCACTAATTAGTTAGCTGTCAAAAGGGGTGAAATTTTTTTCAACCCCGAATTGATAGCACTGTTAGATATATGGACCTGGCCCATATAGATAATTCTGAATAAATCTCAAAGGCCCATTAGCGTTAAAGGGGTACACCATCTATTAGTTCCACATTGCTAATAGACAAGGGTATTGTTGGAATTTTAGGCAATTTCCAGATTAAAACCAGAATATAAATCATGACAAACTGAGCAATTAGATTAAGCATGTGTAGAAAACTCATATCACAGATCATAGCAACTAGTGGAAGCACGATTCGTACACTAGACAGACACGGCAGATTGATCATGATGAACAAATAAAACCTTATTATAGGTCTTTTCCAGTACCTATTGCTAGTTTTGTTGATGCGCTGAGGCCGGAGAAATTCTCTGGTGTGCACTTCAAGCGGTGGTCTGTCAAGGTCACAGATTTGCTTACTGCCATGGAAGTTTTCTGGGTCAAAGATGGCTTGCCTGAGGGAGATATCTCTGATGAGGATCGGAGTAAATTCTAGAAAGCCAATGATATCTTTGTGAAAGCTGTGCGTAATGTGCTTTCAGATCATCTTTTTGATTCAATGATGCACATACGAGATGCAAAGGCTCTGTGGGATCATCTGAACACTACCTATGGTGCTTCAGATGCAGGCAAGGAATTGTACATCATGGAGAGCTTTCATGACTATAAGATGGTTGCTAACAAATCCATAGTCGAGCAAGCTCATGAGATACAACGTCTGGCTAAGGAACTTGAACTCCTTAAGTATGTTATGCCCGATGAAGTTGTGGCTGGTTGCATTATTGCAAAGTTGCCTTCTCCATGGAGGAATTTCGCCACAAGCCTTAAACACAAGAGACAGAAGATAACGGTTGAAAACTTGATTCAATCTCTTGATGTTGAAGAGAAGGCTCGGGCTAAAGACAATACTGATAAGGGGAACACAGAACATAGCGCTAGCGCCCACTTTGTCCAGAGAAACTTCAAAGGCAAGAACAAAGGAAAGGGGAAACAACAGCTTTTCAATGCCAAAGCAACTACTACCTTCAAGAAGAAGAAGAAAGATATGTCTGAGATGTCTTGTTTCACATGTGGTGAACTTGGTCATTTTGCTAAGGATTGTCCTAAGCGTGCAGATAGACCTGAGTATTCCACGGGTCGGGCTGGGCCGGGTTCGGGCCGGGCCGAAAAAAAAACCTGGGTTTTTCGGGCCGAGAAAATCCTGCCCATGAACGTCCCATGGGACGTGTCGGGCCTCAGTTTTCGGGCTGGGCTCGGGCCGGACCCGGGCTTGGGCGGGCCGCCCGCGTATTTTATAGTGTAAAATAACTAAAAACAGCATTTCAGGCATTTTGTATGGCTTGAAACAAGCTCCTAAACAATGGCATTTTGTATTGCTTGAAACAAACTCCTAAACAAGCTCCTAAACCTATCAGCAGTTTGTATGGCTTGAAACAAGCTCCTAAACAATGGCATGAGAAGTTTGACACTACTTTAACTAGTGCGGGCTATGTCGTTAATGAAGCTGATAGGTGTGTGTATTATCGACATGGTGGGGGTCATTTTGTTATACTATGCTTATATGTAGATGATATTCTAATCTTTGGAACAAACATGGATATTATAAATGAAGTCAAGTCATTCTTGTCAAAGAGTTTTGACATGAAAGATCTAGGAGAAGCTAATGTAATTTTAAACATCAAGTTGATTAAGGAAGAGAGTGGGATTACTCTATCACAATCTCACTATGTTGAGAAGGTCTTGAGCCGTTTTGGCTATATGAATAGCAAGCCTTCTCCAACACCTTATGATCCTAGTGTGACATTGTGAAAGAACAAGAAGGATACCAGAGATCAATTGAAGTACTCTCAAATTGTTGGTTCTCTCATGTATCTTGCTAGCGCAACTAGACCGGATATCTCTTTTGCTGTGAGCAAATTGAGTAGGTACATGTCCAATGCGGGTGATGATCATTGGCATGCACTAGAAAGGGTCTTGCGTTATCTTAAAGGTACGATGAGCTATGGGATTCACTATTCCGGGCACCCAGCTGTGCTAGAGGGATATAGTGATGCGAACTGGATTTCTGATATTGATCAAATCTATGCCACTAGTGGGTATGTATTTACCCTTGGAGGTGGCACAGTGTCATGGAGGTCTTGCAAACAGACTATTTTGACTAAATCAACTATGGAAGCTGAACTTACAACTTTGGATACAGCATCTGCAGAGGCAGAGTGGCTGCGTGAGCTCTTGTGTGACTTGCCGGTAGTTGAGAAACCAATACCGGCTATCCTTATGAACTGTGATAATCAAACAGTGATCACTAAAGTGAATAGTGCTAAGGATAATGCGAAGTCAACAAGACACGTTAAAAGACGTTTGAAGACTGTCAGGAAGTTGAGAAACTCCGGAGTAATTACTGTATCTTATATACAAACAGACAAAAACCTGGCAGATCCCTTTACAAAAGGGCTATCACGGAATGTGATAGAAATTGCATCTAGGGAGATGGGTATGAGACCCATGTGAGTTTATAGTAGTAGCAACCCAACCTTTTTGATCGGAGATCCCGTGACTAAGGATCTGGGAAGAACAAGCTATTGGTAAACTGCGGAGAGTATAATGATAACCCTCTCTATGTGAAGATGCAATACTCTCAGAGCAATGAGGCACTGTGAGGTAGGTTGGCGAGAATGCCTTAATATGTTCTATTGACTTTAACAAGTGAAGATGCTGTCCTACAGAGCATTATTGAAAGAACATACCTATATGAGTTTGACTATTAAACGTCGCAGTCTATGTGACTTGGGTGATCTCTAGTAAACTCATGAAGAGACAAAGGAGTATGACGTATATGCTCCACCCACGGGGTAAGGCTACTGGCAGCCAAGTACTAGTTTGTCTTTAAGCAAAGCTTATTCGCACAAAACTTGCAATTCAAGGCGTAGTGCATTGTTCAAGTTGTGGATAAGTGTAGCTTGAAGTTCTAGGTGGAAGTTCAACTTAACAGTCTCTACCGAAACACTGGTATATCAAACAGTAGTGAGAACAGGCAAATCTCTAAATGGGCATTTGAGATCTGGTGGGGGATTGTTAGATATATGGACCTGGCCCATATAGACAATTCTGAATAAATCTCAAAGGCCCATTAGCGTTAAAGGGGTACACCATCTATTAGTTCCACATTGCTAATAGACAAGGGTGTTGGAGTTTTTCTCCTAATAAATATGGACGAACCCCTCATGAAAAGGACGCATCATAGACTACCACACGGGAAGGCCCCAAGTAAGGGTATCTTTAAGGTGATCTATACGAGTTAGATTTTGCCTCTTCTTGTTGCTGCGTTGTCGTCGCCGAGACTCCAGCCCGATCGTTCGCGTGCACCAGCGACCGGGCGAGCAGGTCTCCAGAATCGTCGTCTTTGCGATCCTGCACCGGGAGAAGGCGAATAAGGTTTTTGGGAAGCGCTCTTCGCGCGACTGCTCTCGAACATCTTCATCTACGTCCTGGTGACCGTTCGAGGGACTTCACTGCGTACATCTTCCTGCATCGACATTGTACGACTACATCGACTGAGGTCCTCCCACGATTAGTATGGCTAATCCGGAGGGTAACGGCGCATCGGTTGCCCCCGGCAACCGCCCCGCCTTTGGGTACACTCTCATCTTGCTGTGGTTTTATTTGTTCATCATGATCAATCTGCCTTGTCTGTCTAGTGTACGAATCGTGCTTACACTAGTTGCTATGATCTGTGATATGAGTTTTCTACACATGTTTAATCTAATTGCTCAATTCGTCATGATTTATATTCTGGTTTTAATCTGAAAATTGCATAAAATTCGAACAAGCACTATATGGCGTCCTTCTGTTGGCGCTGAGCACCCGGGGGGGGGGGGGCTCGAGGGAAGACTTGGAAAAAGCTATCATGACAAGGAGAGCAGGATGAAAGGTGCACATGTGGACCCCAAGGGCCGATTGTACGGAGAACAGCTACCTCCCGGCCCATCAACCCGTGACACGTATTGTGCTAGCTTGTGATTCCTGATCGACGCTGTTCATGATCAGAGGCCATCCCTGAAAGACGAGATGCAATCAATTAGTAGGTGAGCTTGCATCTCGACCGATTTTGGCCTTGCACCTTCAAATCAATCCTTCATCTTCTCTGGTGTGAACCAATGCAACAATAATTCAAATAACACGTTTAGAAATATAATTTGCTCGTTGTGGAGATCGTTTTGAATGTCTGCGTATACCTGCAAATAAATTAAAAGCAAAGCAAAATACACCCTCTACCGATGATGCAGATTATTACCACCTAGTACTAGGCTTAATAAGGCATAGTATGTGTAAGACCAATGCAAGGCCAACAAGTTGAAAAAAGGGTGGCGGCTAGCCCGAGAGGGCTCTCGATTTAACCGTACCGCGAGAGCCACAAAAGATCCCGAGTGGGACCCACCTTATAATCACAAAAGGGCGCAACGCTCCGCCGCTTCGCGACTCGTCTTCCTCTGCGAGTCATCGTCCTCCTCAGTCCGTTTCTCTCCCTGACGAGATCTCATCGACCCCGCCCCCTCCCTGCCACCGCCGACCTCCACCGCCGCCCCGCGGCCGGCGGCGACCTCGCCGCCGTGCCGCCGCCCACCAACCGCCCCTCCTCCTCAACCCCGCCCTTCCTAACCTCTCTCGTTGCTTGCCCCCGCTGCCGACCCTGCCCAACCGGCCTCCTCCACCACCTCAGTAGGCGGCGCCGCTGCCGCCCACCATTCCGCCCACACCCCGCCACCACCGTCGGTCCGGCAGCCGCCCCCGGATCTCCTTCTAGGTCCGGTGGCCATAGAGGATCCCCCAACCCTGAAACCCCAAACCCTAACCCGAACCCTAAGACCGCCTAGCTCCCTCCACCGCTGCCCGCGCCCGACGGCACCCCGCCGTCGGTCACCCCGCCCACCAACCGCCGGAGTTGGAGAAGATGGTTGGTGCTTCGTCTGCTTGCGACCCTGAACCCTAACCCAGGTAACCCGAAAACCATAACCTCCGCCCCCTCCACCGCCACCCGTGGCTGGCGGTGACCCGCCGCCGGCCTCCCCGCCCACCTCCCGCACGTCGGTTGCCAGGTTACCTTCTCCTTATCTTGACTTGGAGAAGAGCTACTTTTTTGTGTGTGCAAAGAAAGTAATTGTAGGGGCTCTCGATTTAAGTCTAAATCGAGAGGACTCTCGGTTTAGCTTTTACGGAAAAAAATATGCAAGGCCAACAGAATCAAGTGGTCACCAGTCCGTACCTGCACGAGGAGTCAAGGCCCCCCACCTGTCCGCCAACAGCTAGCTACGAGGAAGACGACAAGATCACTACTGCCCCGGAGCAGCATATATCTCTACCTAATATTAAAGCAAGCATTGCTTCTGCTTGTTTTTTTCGTCCGTCCTGACAGGTGGGACCCACCTGTCATGGACTCCGTCTCGACCTCACTCAGTTCCCCGCCGCCGACGCACCGAACCCGTCGGCCCGAGCCACACCGCCGTCCGCCGCCAGGGGTTCGAGGCTGGAGCTGCTGCCGCCACCGTGCTGCGCACCAACTCCTTCCCCACCCACAGTTGCCACCGCGCGCGTGGGGATGGACGCGCGCGCTTGCTCCTCCGCTGCCGGAGGTTGAGGAAGATTAGATTGAGGTAGGAGCTGCTGCTACCGCCGCCGGGATGGCCGAGGAGGGAGGCGCCGAGGTGAGGGAGAGCCAGCCACAGGGGTCCTCTGCTCCTCCACCGGCCGCGGTCCGTCTGCTGAGGAAGGGCTGCACATGGAAGAGGGAGGGACACGCTCCTGCTTGCGGTGCTGTGCACGCCGAGCGACAGTGGTGAGAGGATTTGCCTGCGGCCCGCCCCACGCGTCAACCTCGAGCAGGGCCGCCGTCGACCTCAAGCGCCACCAAGATCCACCTCAAGACGCTGCGCGAAAGCGGCGGGGTCCTCGCCAGTCGGAAGAGGGAGGAGAAGCGAAAAAAATAGCTCCCCGCAGCTCCTCCTCCTCGATTCCCACACTTGCCCTCTAGGGACGGCTCGCGAGCAGGAGGCCGGGCCTAATGGGCGCGATGGGGCCTAGCCGGCGGCTGACGCAACGGGGGCCGACCTGCGGGGGCTTGACGGCAGCGGGCGCGGTGGGGGCCTGCCAGCAGCGGGCGCGGTGGCGGTGGGGTAGTTGGCCGGAGGCGGGCGTAGCGTGCGTCGACGGCACCAGGCCAGCAGCGGCGCTGGCGCAGAAAAGAGGAACGGACAGGAGTAGTTTTGTGGAGACGGAGGCACACAGCGAATGGATAAGATCCGTGAGAAGAAAAATAAAAGAGTAAGGAAAGGGAAAAAAGAATGAAAAGAAATATAAGAGCAGAAAAAATAAATGAAGGAAAAATATGGATATAAAAAGGAAAGAGAAAAAAGAGTATTATGGAAATTTTATCCTCTTATCTATGTTACACAACTAGGAAAAGTTATTTTGCCAAATATTTTCCAATCACACAAGTCACAAATAGAAAAAACTGATTGACCAACACAGCTGCAGCCGGCCCCGTTTCAGCTACACCCGTTTAAGCTACAGCCGCGGCTCTGCCAAACACACTCTTGGTTGTAAATATTATTAAATAATTATACAAATATTAAATTTGGCTAAAATTATTGAACGAAGGACGTCCATTATATGTGAAAAATATAAGTGATACTTGCCCTAATCGGATCACATGTGAAAAATAAATCTTTATCGACTCATGTTAGAGATTTGAATCAGAGATGTAAATATGGTTGTGACTATTTTAGTATGTAGGAATTCACTTTCTAAATTATTAAAAAGGAGATGTAATGAGTACTTCATCTATCCCTGTTTAATAGTCGTTGAGAAAACGTGCCCATTCCCGGTTCCTGAGCCTGGTTCCCGAGCGATAAATAAAGAAGGACGGATGGAGTATTTGAGTAGAATGAATTATATAATTCAAAGTTAAAACTCTTTCTTTAAATAATGCAGAGATTATTTGAGTGCAATTGAGGTGCAGACGATGATGAGGTCTAGAGGCACAGATAACGGCAGACGAGGTTAGGGTGGCACGTGTGCGATGGAGACGACAACAAGGTTAGGAATGTGCAGGTGGGACAGGGTGACATTGCGGTCGGGGCAGATGACGACGAGCAAAGATCGGGATAGCACGTGCGCTACGGTGAGGCTCGAGAGACAAGAATGAGGACGCGACTGGGTAGATGACATCGAGGCTGGTGAGACGTGGACGACGAAGAATAAGGTCGGGGTGACGAATGCGTGATGAGAACGATGAAGCGACTAGAATGGCAATGTATGACAGATGACGATGAGACCGAGACAGATGATGGTAAAGTTTAGGAGGTGCGATCACAACAAGGACGTCGACGAGGTCGGGGAGTTGCAGAGTGGCAGGATGATAGCAAACAGGATGAATGACGATGATACAAGTAATATTTCTCCCGTTGCAATGTACGAGATTAAAAAATAAAAGATGAATATAAATATGAAATGTCTAAAGTGTGCCCCGTAACAACGTACGGGCATATTACTAGTAATATATAACGAGCCAAAGTGTTGTGGACCTCTCTTAACTTCAGTCAATTTTTATTCCAGCTCCCACTAGCGTGAATAGCCACTCCTCTAGGTGGTTAAAGCCAGATTTTTTATCCATCATTAGAAAAACGTGAAAAGCTAAGATCACTGTTGTTTGGCACGATTCCTGTTTGGATCATCAACTAAATTTTAGCGGTCTAAATTTAGCTACTATATATCACTGGTAGGGAGAGGGGCTTTAGTCCCGATTGGTAAGGAGAATAGGTCTCTCAAGTCCAACCGGGACTAATGATGAGAGACAAAAGGCCCCCCTTTAGTCCCGGGTGAACCAACCTGGACTAAACCCCGGTTCGTATTACGAACCGAGACTAGGGGGGGCACGCCAGCGCCTGCGCCCACCCCCTTTAGTCTCGGTTGGTAATACCAACCGTGACTAAAGGGTCTCGTCTCTTTTTTTTTTGCTGTTTTCGATTTGACCGTATATTCTAATTGTTGTCTAACCCGTATATGTACGTATACGTATTTGCACTTGTATATATGTATACCTGTCTATATATATCATATACGCACTTAGATTAGATTTATATATAAATTAAACCCTATATATCTACATATATAAACTTATAAATGTATATACACATAATAATTTATACACATGAAAATAAATAGTATTTTCTTAAACTAGTATATATACATCAAAACCCCATATAGTATATATGCATCAAAGTATCGTTCAGTTCAAATTTCTAGTCTCAATTAGCTTTCCTCGGAGGTGAGTTGGTCAATTGGATGGTTGTCATAATAATGTTTTCCTTGTGGATTAACCACCTCGTCCATGAGGAATCCCATGAGAGCTTCTTGAATTGCCAAGAGACGATCCTTCTCAATGAGTGCGTCCCTTTTGATAATCCTCTGTAATTTGCAAATAGGTTGATATAATACACCAAGCGATTAAATATACAAAATAGGATAAAAATGATGTAATATTAATAGGTTTATTTTACTTACACTATCATCATCCACGTTGCCACTGTAATGGTGTATGTGCTCGCAGACGTAGTACCCGCATAAATTATTTCCTTGTTCTTGTTTCAAACACTAAAGTGGAGAGGAGAACAGATTATGAAATACTAGTGTTATACATTTTAAATATTCCCAATCTGAAGTTGTTATTTGTATACGTACCAGAAAATCAGTGACCCATCTAATTTTTTCTTGAAATGGTCCTCGGTGATTTGCAATGAACATGGTCCAAGCTCTGAGGCAAAATAATAAAAGATACAATATGTTAGTATAAAAGCTAAATATATATATTGCATTAAAGAAAATGTCATAGATAGAATTATTACTCGTGAAATACATCTTGAAGGTCTTGGTATTCTGAGGGATCTTTTCTCAATGAATCATACACATTGATGTTGCTATTGTCGATAGTGATTATGACTAGAATCCAGTGGAATCTGTATGCATGCTCATGGAGATTAGAATTGACTAAATAGAATTAACAAGGATAATTAGATGACAATCGTACTTACCTCAAGTTGTAAGGCAGTAGTATAAGGTTCTTGTAATGAAACTCATCTAAGTGCCTATAAATTGTCTTGATTGTTGTTTTTCCTTGGTCCCGGATCGCCTGCTCGTTAACTTTTGATGGGTCCATGAAAGCAATTCTTGAATAACCCTTCCTTCGCATCTCAGTAAGTTGCAGGCTACACAAGAAGAAAGCCAAATGTTAATTAGTAGATCGACAAATGTAATAAATTTATTAATAAACATATGAAAATATGTCACTTACAGACACCAGGCCATCATAAGATCGGTATTCACGGCGTCCAGATGGTAAATATCATAGATATCAATGAATCGGAGCCAGACCACCTTCTCGTTTTGAAGGGAAAAATCTCCAGGTCTCACGAGCATACCAAACATCTCTAGGCCCTCAGCTGACTTCTTCAAGTACCAGTCATGAAATCTGCGCATCTTAGTTGGGAGCTTGTTGACCAATTTTGGCTTCACTAGAGGTTGTCCTAGCTCAAAGCGCCATCTAGGTACGAAATTTTTATCCGCTGGTAGGTCTTCAAGGCCGAGAATACCACCAATAGGCATCTTTGTTTATTCATAAAAGTAAATGACCTGAGCCAGTTCTTCTGCAGACATGTTGTCAATTACTTTTTGTGCTTCTGCACTGATGGGGCCCGCAAACAAGTTAGTCCGATCGGTCGTGGATGCATCTATTTGCTTCTCCTTGTTCTTGTTTGTGGCGGTCCCTGACGTCGACGCAGGTATTTGCTCGATGTAACTATTCGGCGACCCTCGTTGTCTCTTCTTAGCATAAGACTTGTCCACCGAACACTCATAGTCCGTTTTCAATGGCGGTTTCCTTCTCCTTATTGCTTCCTTCTCGTCTATGAAAGCCTTGAGTCTCTCCTTACGACCTTCATTTTTTTGGCCTCCAGCTCTTTCTGTTTATTTTTTTCTTTCAATTTTGCAAAGAAGTCTGTGACTTCTTTATCTACTGCCGCATTTGTTTCTTCATCTGTCATCTCCCATGCTAGCTTCTTTGGCTCGGGCTTTTTCTTTGCTGGTCGTTTTCGTTTTTTCTTTGGTGGTTGCACCGACTTGAAAGATTGCGCTCGAGACCTATGTGGCTCTGCGGCCGATGGTTGCTGAGGTGAATTGGGAGGGATGTCATTATCGTGATCGCTGGAGCTCGCTTCTCCCGAATTGTCGTATGGTTCTTGCGGAAAAGGTGAGCGAGCAGGTAGTGACGATGATGGCCCCGAAGACGATTGTAGAGGCTCGCGAGCAGGTAGTGACGATGACGGCCCCGGAGACGATTGTAGAGGCTCGCGAGCAGGTAGTGACGATGACGGCCCCGGCTCCAGGGGGTCTCTCAGAGATCCATCATTCTCGAGGATTATGACGATGTAACGTTTTGGCCATAATATGATACCGTGTAGCGCATCCTTAAGTGTCTTTTCCCCATCACCTCCTGGGATCTCTAGCTCAAGCTCCTAAAAATCAGGTTGACAAATCTTCTCTACGCTAACTGAGGCGTAACCAGGTGGAATCGGCATGCCGTGGCTCGTCTGTCCAGGAAACTGCGCAAAAGCACTTCCGTTCGCCACCTGAGAAATAATAATTAATTAGTTATTATTAGCATGAATTATACCGTCATTGTGAATGCCTGTCCACAAAATTCAAAGTAATATATATATGCATCAATTATTGAGCTAATAAAAGCATAAATTATACATACCTTCATTTTGATGTTGCCGAATGGCTTGTGAAGCTCACATGTGGTGCGCCGACAGATGTCATCCACAGGGTACCGTTGGCTATCCACTTGAACTCCTTCTATTGCCCTTTGCTCTTCGGGAACCACTGCGGAAGCACAACTGCTTTTGTGAGCAGAAGGAACTTGTACTAGAGGCAGTCCTCCAGATGGGGCCATCTCATTTACTGCGGCGGCCACTCGCCGTTCAATTTCTGCCGTCACCTTTTCTCCGTGTTCTTTAAGTCTTTTCTCTATCTCTTGCCGTCGTTCCTCCTCTTCGCGCTCTCTTCTTCTTCTGCGGCTTCGATAGGTGGCAATGACTCCCCTGAAGGCAAATTTCCATGGTACCACCCCGTAGCCCCTGCAACGTCCTGGGTGTTCTGGATTCTTGAGCGCCATAGTGAGCTCATCCATCTCTCTGTCAACCTTCACTCTGCCCGCTCTGACATCTTCAATTGATTTCAATATTTCAAGTGTAGCCTCTCGTAACGAGGGTGGGTAATCAAGGGTACCATCTTCGGAGTTAATTGTGCCTCCATGAGCATAATACCAATTCTTCACTCGCTCGGGCCAATCATAGACCGCTGGTATGGTACCTTGTGCGAGAAGGTCTTCTTCCATCTTCCGCCACTTGGGAACTGCAAATGCGTAACCACTTCGACCAAGATGATGGTCGTGCACCTTCTTACCATGACTTTTCTTCCCTCATGCACTCGCCTTGGCGAAATCTTCACTTTTCTTGTATTCCACAAAGGACGTCCAGTGTTCTTTTAACTTGGGATATTCAATCCAATTTGGAGTTCGATTCTTCTTGATATAATCTTTATCCAGTTGCTGCTTGAACTTCTGAAATTGTGTTGCCATCCTCGTGAGAGTCCAACGCTTCACATTGTTTGGTTCAACGCCTTCAGGAAGTGTGAAGTGTTTTAGGATTTCATCCCACAACAAATTTTTCACTGAGTCTGGAACCACGTGTGGATTATCTGCTTTTCCCTTCCATTCTCTGTAGCTGATGGGCACGTTGTCCCTTACAATGGCCCCGCACTGTGACACATACGTGTCCTTGATTTTTTTTTGGAGCAGATGGTTGGCCAACATCTGATACTTCTGTGATATGATACATGACATGGCTGGTGAGTACTTGTGTACGCCCTCTCTTTGTCTTTTTTGATGTGGAGCCTGATGCCTAAGAATTGAGGTTAGAGAAATAAGAACTATGAAGTTAATGCATGAGATATATATATATACCTCGTGGGAACATTCAATACTTTCATTCACAAGACTTTCCTCATTGTTTCCAGTATTGTCCTCAATATTTGCTGTTGTGTCCTCGACAGGGGCGGCATCCTCCTCATTCGGAGGTATGTTCAAGTACATGTCCGCCTGACTACACTCCTCGACGGTGAAGGTTGCAATCGTATTTGTACCACTAGCAATAATGTCGGCCATAAAGTTGTCACGGTTGTCATCCATCTGGAATAAACAAGAATTTTCTATGAATTTCTAGAATAAACAAGAATTTTCTAAGAATTTGTTGAATAAACAAGAATTTTCTTTAAATTTCTAGAATAAGCAACAAGTTTTTTCTATGAATTTCTGGAATAAGCAACAAGTGTTTTCTATGGAATAATCAACAATTTCTAAAACTTTCTAGAATAAACAAGAATTTTCAAAGAATTTCTTTATTGAACAAGAATTTTCTTTGAATTTCTAGAATAAATAACAAGATTTTTCTATGAATTTATGGAATAAGCAACAAGTTTTTTCTATGAATTTCTGGAATAATCAACAATTTCTAAAACTTTCTAGAATAAACAAGAATTTACTAAGAATTTCTTTATTGAACAAGAATTTTCTATGAATTTCTGGAATAAGCAACAAGTTTTTCCTATGAATTTCTGGAATAATCAACAATTTCTAAAACTTTCTAGAATAAACAAGAATTTACTAAGAATTTCTTTATTGAACAAGAATTGTCTTTGAATTTCTAGATTAAGCAACAAGTTTTTTCTATGAATTTCTGGAATAATCAACAATTTCTAAAACTTTCTAGAATAAACAAGAATTTACTAAGAATTTCTTTATTGAACAAGAATTGTCTTTGAATTTCTAGATTAAGGAACAAATTTTTTCTATGAATTTCTGGAATAACCAACAATTTCTAAAACTTTCTAGAATAAACAAGTATTTACTACGAATTTTCTTGAATAAATAAAGTCAAAATATTTCTACTAACTTGTGGACGAACGATGCTTGTTGGTGGCGGTGCCGTGTGGGAGAATGACAGAGGTGACGGGAAGTCACTTGTTCGAGACGACGCGGGAGTCGTCGACTTCAGAACTATCAAACTATGAAATTGTATATTAGAAAACAATTAAGAACTCAAATACACAAATAAGATTTTGGTCCACAGTCATTGGTGCTAATAAATTTATATGTATGACTGTATATACACACAAAAATATACAAAGCATTACAATTTATTTCTAATTAAATTTTCTTTCCATTCCTATAAATTTTAAAACTTTCATGCATATCTATGAATTTTTTATAACTACATATATATCAATTGATAAACTAAATCAAATAAATTTAATTAAAATTGCTTGCTGACGCAAGCATTTCACGGGCTAGTGTCAGCAAGGTAAAACCCCAGCGCACGGCCCGGCCGGCCACCGGGGCACACGCACGCCGGCCGGCGGCCGCACAGGGGGGCCGGCAAGCGGCGGCGGCGGCGGCGCGGCATACTGGTCGGGCTGGCCGGCCTGTACGGTACTGGATCCGGATCGAGCGGCGACGGAGCGCGTGGAGGAGGGGCCGGCGGGGGCGGGCGCCGCGGCAGGGAGAGGGCGGCGAGTCGGGGAGGAGATGCGCGTCGGGGAGGGGTGGCGCGTCGGGGAGGAGCCGCGCGGCGGCGCGTCGGGGTCGTACCGCGCGCGGTGAGGGGCGTACGTCGGCGCGGCCGAGCTGGCCGGCGGCGGGAGACGGCAATGCGCGCGTGTCGGGGAGGGGCGTCGCGTCGGGGAGGAGTGGCGCGTCGGAGAGGGGCTGCACGTCGGAGAGGGGCCTCTCATCGGGAAGGGGCGCGTCGGGGACGGGCGCGGCGAGGAGAGGCGGCGGCGACGACGGAGAAGAGAGGCGAGGCGGCGATTTGGGGGAAAAACGGCTAAGTGCCGATCTGGAAGGCGACGGGGCTTATATAGAAACCCCCCATCCCTTTTGTCATGGGTCGTATTCCCAACCGTGACTAAAGGCCCTTTAGTCCCGGGTTGTATTACGACCTGAGACTAAAGGCCCCCCTTTTGTCACGGGTGGTTTCACGACCTGTGACAAAAGGGGTATTTCGCGCGGGAGCCCCCTAAAGGCAAATTTTCGCCTTTTAGTCCCGGGTGGTGTTACCACCCGAGACAAAAGGGGGTCCTCATTTCTCTTTTCCTACCATATTTATCTCATTCCTTTTTGCTTTGAACATTTAAAAAAATCATTAGTTAAAATATTTGTGCCATGCAAAATTATATTAAGTTAAGACCAAAAAATACCTACTTTTCTATGCACATATTATTTCAAGAGTTGAAACAATTATTTCTAATTTTCGTTTACAATTTGAAGGGGAAAATAAATTAAATTGAAAATATTAGTAAACCAACTCAGAAAAATCTCTGCTTCAATTTTACATTTACCTAATTTTTTACAATGACTTACGTATACATACAGAGGTCACCTGATGGCTATTACAAGGCACGACATTAATTAATACCAATGAGTACAAGTCCCAAGCTGAAGCTGGTCGGCTTCTAGCTTTTGAACCTCTCCTTCAAACACATTTATTAATTCGCGTATTGTCTTCGAATGATCAACATGCTCAGGAAGAATGTAGGTAGCTTAGGCCTCCAGTTCTCATCATCCAGCTCATAACGGAATATATATCATCAAACTCACCCTTCTTCTCATCTTTGTCTTTGTTTACTTTTTGATATAATGATCCATATAACTAATTATCAATTTTACATTTACCAAATTTTTTACAATGACTTACCTATACATACAAAGGTCACCTGATGGCTATTACAAGGCACGACATTAATTAATACCAATGAGTACAAGTCCCAAGCTGAAGCTGGTCAGCTTCTAGCTTTTGAACCTCTGCTTCAAACACATTTATGAATTCGCGTATTGTCTTCGAATGATCAACATGCTCAGGAAGAATGTAGGTAGCTTAGGCCTCCAGTTCTCATCATCCAGCTCATAACGGAATATATATCATCAAACTCACCCTTCTTCTCATCTTTGTCTTTGTTTAATTATCAATTTTACATTTACCTAATTTTTTACAATGACTTACGTATACATATATAGCGCACATAACCTCCAGTACCGACATGGCAAGCTGTTCTAGCAAGATGTCGACATTCTCTCTCTCACTCTCTGGAAAAGGTGTCTAAGAGTTAGTATATATATGCTGGAGCTGACCTCCTGAGAGGTGTCACCGAAAACACTATGCTTGGGGCAGCTTGCTCCTATCGGTACTGGAGGTAGTGCAATATATGTCTGAATGCATGGTACGGGAGGTGTCACCAAAAACACTATCGCTTACTAAACATGTTGAAGACAATACATGAATTCATAATAAAGTAGCTAATTAATAATAATTAATAATAAGTTCATAAAGGTTCACATAGCTAGCTAATTAATACAAGTTCATATAATAGGGTACGGTACAAAGCCTTATCCATGCATGCATAATGTTACGGAGCAGCACACGCTTGTAGATATGGAATATGATTAATGTCTGCAATCCTCCAGCCTAGAACTCCCTCAAAATAAGCTAGAGTGCGTACTAGTGTACTCTCCTCTACTTCTGGAGGAGTGTCACAAACAGCACTGCAGACATCAAACAATGGAGCCTCGGGTTCTGCTGGCTTGTAGAAAGTTAGAATTGCTTGACTCTTCCAATTGTTGGTGAAAAACGGCTCCCCACCATAGTAATCCACCCCAACTCTTTCCACGACTTGATTAAGAATCGCACAAAAGCTAATTGAAGCATAGGTAGAACTAGAGGGATCCTGCACACAATCAGATGATGATGAGATATAATAACCTTATGAAAGTTCAAAATATATATGTAACAGAAACAAATTAATTAAGAATGAATAAAAATTCTTATATATATATGTGTGTGTGTGTATATTATACCACAACTCGATGAGTCCTGCAAAGCCTCTCTGTAGTCTCAACCACATTGCCTTCACCCGCCTTGAGTTGCCTTAATTTAAAATAGGAAAGGTCCGGCACGAAGCACCCAACATTATTCTGGAGCTGTTGTAGACAATTCTCCACGTCAGTCCTCTCTCGGGTTAACCGAATAGGTGATGTTGAGCCAACTGTTGCAATGGCAACCATCGGGTGTGGCGCGCCTACTGGCAACTGGCCGTAGTCTACATATCGAGCAGGTACGGTGAAAGAGATATACACTCTTGCCATGTGCTCATCAACGTGCTGAGTTTGCACTATAGGAGGAGTACCATTCATATCCCCGATAATGTCTCTGAGCCATCTGATATTGTTGATAACCTACAATAATTATATATGTAACTAAAATTACAGATTTTCCATGTGAAATGAAAAAAGTTCTGTGTAAAGCAAATTAATTTCAATTCTCATATTACCACGTTAGCTACACGTCCCGGATCACCCATTTGCAAGGTAATCTCGCGGTGAAAGTGCAATCCTGGACGTAGGGGCAACGGGTCCTCCAAAACACCTCCACGGCCACCAAGACCTCCACGGCCAATGCCACGGCCACCACGCCCGCCACGGCGACGGACTATGCCACGGCCACGGGCGCCATTACCAACACCACTTGACGACGACATTGTTAGCTCACGCTATATCCAAATCAAAATAACACACATTATTCACAATAAATAGGATTATTTTGCATATATAGATTGGATTCAATATATGCATAAATAGAAAAACAAAAGGGGATAGAATTCAACACTATTATTACTGTACATAACCTTTACGAACCAGCGACTCAGAAGACCCAGATGCTCCGGGAACTACAACAGTCTCACCTCACCGTCATATACACCTGGCTCTCCCACTTACAGTACTACACATGCCCTACACCTCCTATCTGGATACAGTCCAACATCACGGAGCTGCAGGCAGTCCCCACCTAGCCCGTGATGTTCGACTGTACCTAATTGGGACGTGGGGCTGTGTATCAAAAACAAGAAAAAAAAAGAAAATGCTTACATTTATTGTATATAAAAATAAAAAATACTTAATAAAAGAATTTAATCTTCTATTTCCTCCTATAGCTACCTAGAAATAAAAGTATTTCTAAACAATGAAAGAATGGAAATACATACCTAGTACATTTTCTGTATGTCTATTATTTTCTTTATGAGCATATATTTTATAAACTATATGTACAAGTTAAATTCAATTTTATGAAAAACAAGAAAATAAGAGAATGCTTACATTTATTCTATATAAAAATAAAAAACATACTTAACAAAAGAATTTAATCTTCTATTTCCACGTACCATCCTAGTAAATTTTCTGTATGTCTTCCTAGTACATTTAAACATCATTTCTAAACGATGAAAGAATGGAAATACCTAGTACATTTTCTGTATGTCTTCCTTTATGAGCATATATTTTATAAACTATATATATGTACAAGAAAAATTCAATATTATGAAAAACAAGAAAATAAGAGAATGCTTATTAATACAAATTTAATGAAAGAAGGAACAATGCAAGTACCATCCTAACTACATTTTCACGTGTATATACAAAATCTCATCTCTCTAATTTAAGCTCCTCCTACCTAGCTACAAATTAACATTTCTATTTTCTCCATCTCTAAACCATAAAACAAAATTTAATCACAACAAATGAAGGGAGGATGAAGATTCCAACCTTGACAACACTTTGGAGGAGAGAAATCTTCACAAACTAATGAAGAAAAAAATCGCAGCACCACCCTAGGCTTGAGTCGCCATGGAGGGGAGGAGCTTGAGCTCGCGGGTGAGTGGTACGGTGAGTGGCTCGCGTGGCAGGAGGAAGAAGGAGGTACGGTGCTTATACGGATGCCGGCCATTAGTCTCGGCTGGTGTTACGAGCCGAGACTAAAGGGTACCCCTTTAGTAGCCGAGACTAAAGGGTACCCCTTTAGTCTCGGCTCGTAACACCAGCTGGGACTAATGCTTTAGTCTCGGCTCGTAACACCACCCGGGACTAAAGACCGGGAGCAATTATTGCCGGATTGAGCCGTTGGGAGCCCTCTCTTTTGTCACGGTTGGTAATACGAGCCGGGACTAAAGGGGGGCCGGCTACAGCAGCCATTTCGGGCCACGTCGACGAAAGGCCTTTAGTCCCGGCTCCAAAGTTGAACTGGGACTAAAGGCCCGAACCAAAGCTCGCTCTCTACCAGTGTATGGATCCAAAGAGGAACCAACTAAATTTTAGTTGGCTGAAGACTTAGTTCTTGAACCGGTCAGACCAACTAAATAAAGTGATAAAAGGCCAAACCGTTCTATCCTCAGACGCTACTGGGGGTGCCGCTGGTGGCAAGGCGTGGTTGGGACTTTGACTGTGTCGCCGGGCTGCTGTGGAGGAAGGGGGAGATGAGATAAGGGAGGAGGAGAATGCATGGATGGGAAGGTGGGACGTGGGAGAAGATAAGACTCACCTGGTCTTTTTGACTTTTTATGTGCTGTGCAGAGTTACCAAGGGTGGACAGGTGTTTTCATTTAGGGTGCCTTTGGCATGGCTCCGCGAGATGTTCTAGGTGAAGTTGTGCCATACAGTGACCTAAAAACAACTCTGGCACAAGAGCGCTTCGTCCAACACTCCCTCTTTGGAGCCGTCGACAGGGGAGGAGTTGAAAAACTCGCTCCCCACAGCTCCATCCCGCGGTTTCCTACCCTTGCCCTTTGGGGGGCCCACGACTGGAATGGTGAGGACCGGAGCGTCTGAGGACCGGTGGATGGTCGCTCCTGGCTGTGATGAGTAATTGACAACGTGGTGTGGACTGACTCTTGGCCGAGTAATGCAGGTGCAGGTTGCGGCTTGATTCGTGTTGGTGCAGGTAAAGAGCGGGCGTGAAAGGTCTTAGCCTTGCGGGGCCTCCACTACTAGAAAACCCTCCCATTAGCTACGCTATATTTAGAGTTAGACACACTTTATTTCGTCTCTATGGCTTTGTAGGTACACTTTGAAAAAGCATGTTAGAAGCGTCTTCGTAGGGACCGGGTAAGGCTTCGTAGAGGCGAATTCGTTAAGCGTGTCTACTTGCATTGATACAATTTTAGAGACACATTTATATCATGCTTAGTGGTGTGTTACGTAGTATAGTAACACTTCATTGTGTGTTGAAAAATATAGAGACAAACTCCTATATACGTTTGTAAAACGTCTACTAATTTATGAAAAATAAAAAATCATATTGGAGAACACCTATCCATGATTATGTATGTGTAATATGTGCGATGCGTAGGATTCGAACTCAAGATCTCTCACCTCACACATAGCTTCCTTACCGCCTCACCTACACAACAAATCTGACTTACATAAGTATGTTTTACTTTTGAGTTATCCTACGAAGAACCATTATGACACTTATTTTATACGCTTTATGACGTTCCTACATGCTACTCACGATTCAAAGCATGTCTAACCATGCATCATTTTGAAGCGTTTTTATAATCATGTTAAAAAGTACCTTTACGTGGCTATAGACATTGTTTGACACGTATTGTAACATGTCTTGACAATAATGACGCTTTAAATCGTGTCTAACTTCGTGTCTTTTTGAGATGATTTCAGTAGCGTGTTGAAAAAGTATCTCTATAAGACTACTAACAATGTAAGCGTGTCTAATATCGTGACACTTTGATATGTTATCAAAATCGTGTCAAAAGGCACCCTTATGCACTGACATAGAACGCTTTCAGGGTGCGTTGCTACTATAATGTAGCTAAAAGGGGGGGGTTTTCTAGTAGTGCTCCAAGGAGTGGAGAGACAAGTAGGCTCAGCTCGATGGACCCGGTGGCCGAACGGGATCAAGTGCGGGCCGCATGGTGGCAAGAAAAGCAAGACGAAGTCGTCGACTGGAGCCGGTGCAGGGTAGCGGCTCACGACCAAAGTCTGCACTCAGGGTTTGCGGTCGTTCACCACAAAACCGTCGGGTTACTTGGTTGAGCCACAAAACCAAGACTGGAGGCTCGGCGGGCTGAGACGGGATCTGGGCGCGCCGAGAAGCTTCGATGTCGGGGGACACGCGGCGGGATCGCAGGGCTTGCGTCGGGAGGACGTGGACTGCGGCAAAGGCGTGGCCGCCCGATGAAGAGGAGTGCTACTTGACCATATTGCCCCTA
Organism: Cenchrus fungigraminus; assembly: GCA_036936925.1. Taxonomy (NCBI): domain Eukaryota; kingdom Viridiplantae; phylum Streptophyta; class Magnoliopsida; order Poales; family Poaceae; genus Cenchrus; species Cenchrus fungigraminus. The sequence continues at coordinate 107,894,282 of CM072780.1, read as the reverse complement.
AGGGGTTTGTATCTCAATTTAAGTTCTAGGGGTAGCTTGGTCATTTGCCCAACCCAGAGGGACTCCATATATATAGCTCTAGGGTTTCTGGGCAAACCATCCATCTGGACTGCTTCTCATTTCCCTGCTCCATAGGCTTAGATTTTCTTCACCGTTTTGTAGAGAATCTGTCCTCGAGTGTATGGAAGCTTTCATGGTTGTGATGATTTCCTTCTTGTGGCTCGAGTGATTTTCTTGTCTTTTTCGGGCTATTTTCGTTGGATTTTCGTGTGTGGCTTGTTCCTCTGATTCTGAGGTGTTTGGGTTCGGATTTCTTTATGGGATCATGGATAGATACCTTGTGCATCTTTGTGCTTGATCTTGACCCCTCAAACTCCAGATTTGGCCTTGGATTTGAGGATTTCGGGTGGTTCCCTAGCTTTTTGGTTGAGCTCGGCTCGTGATCGATTCCCGGCGATTTAGTTGGTTTGAGGATCCAAGTTTTTGGGTATAGCATCCCCTAGGGATGCTTCACATCTCCCCTAAATCTTGTCTCAATCCATGCGGCCGTTTGGGAGATCCATGGAAGGCTAGGTGGAGTTGACTTCGCGGGTTGGGCAGTTCCTGCTTCTGTTCATGTGGGATGGACCGTCCGTAGGGTCCCCGCAGACCGTCCGCGAGTCAGCAGTTTGTCGCGTGTTCGTCCAGTTCTTGCAAGCTCACGCGTTGATCTGTTGAAGGGTTAGGTTTTTGTTGCGTGATGTTTTCGGACTGTCCGCCGTGGGGTGACGGACCGTCCGCAGACTTGATGGACCGTCCGCGCAGAGTCCACGGACTGTCCGCCATCATCGGACTCTCCAGAGGGTTGGATCGGACTGTCCGTATTTTCGAGGGTAGCTAGTGGAGGTTCTGTCTGATAATACGGACCGTCCATCCGAGGGGGTCGGACTGTCCGCCAGGGCCTGACGGACCGTCCGCGACATCAGGTCGGACCATCCGAACCAGGCTGGCAGATTTGCCTAAGTCCTTTGCTTCTTAAGTTGTGCTTCCGCTTTGCAACTTGTTTGGACTTGTTCCTAGCGTTGGTAGGTCCGTTGTGACTACGTGACCTTGGCAAGTCATGTGGGAATCCTTGGTTGTGAGTTTGGGACATAGTCGAGTTCGACTCCTCGGAGAAGAATTTTTATCGACTCTCATTCACTCCCCTCCCTCTCTGATCGCCTAATCGGTCCTTCAATTGGTATCAGAGCTGGTTACGGATCTTCGTGATTCTAACCAGTCTAAGATCTAAAGATGGCATACCAGGAACGGGGTTCGGGTCCTCCAAACTTTGATGGTAAGAACTACCAGATGTGGCAGAGAAGGATGGCTGCTTTCCTTCACGGCAAGGGTCAGTTGCTTTGGGATGTTACGGTGAACACAGCTTATGTTCATCCGGTTAACTTCCTGGCTCGGCGGTTGATTACTTGTTTCATGCTCTGTGTCAATCCGAATTCGTTCGGGTTCAGACAGAGGACTTAGCTTGTAAGATTTGGGAGGAGTTGAAGAATTGTCACGCTGGGAACGCTCAGGTTCAGGCTCGGTTGTTCACGACCTACCGGAGAGAGTACGAGAACTTCACTCATCTCCCCGGTGAGTCATAGACACCATGTTCCAGCTGTTCACTGTGATTGTGAACAACCACTACAAGAAAATCGTTGACTAGTGACGCAACCACATTTTAGCGTCATTGATTTATGACGTTCCTGGCTGATCTCGTCATAATATTTCACTTCCGAGCAAATTTAGTGACAAAAAAAATTTTTGTCATTATGGTTGACACTGTAGCCGGGCATTCCCTATTCCATGCTGTTTTGTGACGCCATAAGCTCTGAAAAAACGTCATAAACCAACATCGGTCTCACATGTAAGCATTATTTTAAAAACAGAGTGTTCCAAGTCGTCAAAAAATTCAGTAGGGTCCCACATATAAGCATTTTTTCGAAAATAGAGTGTTTTAAGTCGTCATAAAATTTTCTAGGGTCCCACATGTAAGCATTTTCGCCATGTCAGTGGCGTCATAAACCAACTTTGGTCCCACATGTAAGCATTATTTTAAAATAGAGTGTTCCAAGTCGTCATTAAATTCAGTTGGGTCCCACATGTAAGCATTTTTTTGGAAAATAGAGTGTTCCAAGTCGTCATAAATAGTTCCAGGGTCCCACGTGTAAGCATAGGTCACGAAATGTTGCAAAAATAATTTGCCATGGCATGGGTTCAAACCAGGGACCTGAAGGAACAAGGTTGTGCTGTTTACCACTGCACCAGTCGTTGGTTGTGATAAGTACATGGGAAACGCTACTAATAGTTCATGCGAATTCTTTACTGTGACCAGGTCCCACATGTAAGTTTCAGTTGAGTCTATAATTACGTATCGAATGGCTGGCGAGACACTTCACTCAGACTTCGCAAAGACTTTTGACTTCCGCTACGCAGATCTGCAATAGTTCGTGGTAGGAATGGCGGATCCTACCGGTGAGGGGAAGATGGTTGCGCCGCCACATCCCAGCAACAAGAGGATGAGATAGCAAGACAAGGTTGGTCCTCTGGTTTGAGCCGCTATATTTTCCCCTATCTTACTAGGGTTGGGGATATCTAGATTTGGGGATCTGGAGGATTGATGAGCATATTTGGTAGATTTAGATTTCATTATCGTACCTTTAGATTTGCACTTCGATAGGTGTTAGAAGTTGATAGGCTATAGAAAATTCATGTTAGATTCAGTTAGTTTTCAATTTGCATCGTCTTACAGTAGGTTTTGTATTTTAGTAGCTTCTAGATGTGCTTCAAGCCACTCGTTTTATGGATTTTTGTCGAGGTGCACAATTGATAGGATTGATAGGTCCATCGTTTTATGCATTGGTAGATTGAAGATACTATTTCGGAGCTGCAGACCGTTGAAGGGACATCTGGATTCTGCCACGATTGTTAGCGTTTGCACAATTCACAAGTGTTAGATTCAGTTAGTTTCCAATTTGCATCGTTCGATGGATCGATAGGTTCATTTAGGACAACCATGCCCTTGGTGAGTTTATGTAGGTAGCAAACAACCAGGTTTTGTGGTGTGTGGTGGTTGTTTTACTGCACTCATACAATTGGGTTCAAGGGATTCAGGTTTTTTTATAGACTGAGATGAGTTTATTTTTGAGATCGAGATGAGTTTTCTCCAAGGATGAGTTTATTTCTACAAGAACATCTTAATGTTATTTTAGAAGATCTGGATGCCTTGTCTCGGGGGAGAACTCTCTTAGGATCTCTAAAGAGATCGAAAACATGATAGAACAATTAGCTAAAAGAGAGAAACAGCTTCAGTACACACCTAAGAACAAGAAAACTGAGGGCAGAGCTTATTCTTCTTACCATAGACATTGGAATAAAAGCGTCAATAAATGGGTAGGACATTGAGTTTGTTTGGTCCATCTTTTCTTTTAAATGTTCAAGAAGTTCGTTGTCAGTTGGACTAAAACGGGTACCCTTGCCTATTAGTACCCGTTTCAGTCCAACTGACAACGAACTTCTTGAAAATTTAAAAGAAAAGACTGACCAAACAAACTCAATATCCTACCCATTCATTGACGCATTTATTCCAATGTATATGGTAAGAAGAATGATCTCCGCCCTCAGTTGTCTTGTCCTTAGATGCGTACTGAAGCTCTTTCTCTTTTTCTGCTAATTGATCTATGATGTTTTCAATCTCTTTGGAGATCCTATAGAGTCCTCGCCCTGGGACGAGGCATCCAGATCTTCTGAAAGAACTTTAAGAGAGGCCTGCAAGACCAAAAATTCACGGTAGGAGATGCTGAAGGTGAAGGAACAGCTGCAGGAGGCCAAACATGAGATGGAGTTATGAACTTATGATTATGAATGAGTACTCATGATTATTGTGAAACTTGTATCATGATTGTATTTTGGTGTTGGCTACTGGATCATCGTATGATGCTTCCTACTTGTTGGTGGACTGGTGGTGTGAACTTTGTGGTGATGAGTTGCTATGAGATGTCATCTTATTATGCAGATTTGGTTTAATCTATTCCAGATTGATACGAGCATACTCGCCATTCGGAATTCATACGCATTGCAATGGAGGTCATTAAGAATTGCAGTTAAGGGCTGGCACCGGGCGTTAACCGACGAACTTGTTTGGGTCACTGGCATTTGGGTCCATGATCCAAACTCATTCGTTTCGAGCATAGTCACCATTCAGAATTCATACGCGTTGCAATGGAGGTAGAGGAAGAACAATGGAGGTATGGTGATAATAGATACAGAAGGGGGAAGTTATGATTGAGGAAACTCCGGCCTGTTGATGTTTCGCAAGGAGGACCTTCCTAGTAGTAAAAAAGAGGAAAAGCTAAGATGTTGTTTGTTTGGATTGATCCTGAACGGGATGGTCCGTCCTTTTGATGGTTTGCGGGAAGGACATTCCTGAGAAACTATTGTGTAACTGCTTGTTTCCATGTGCCGACTATTCCACGTGGCCAGCCGCCGCGCACCCGGAAACTGGACATGTCTGCCCCAACAACAGCATGGAGCGGTTCTGGTAAGTTGGCGGGAGAAAAGCGCGCGCGACAGCCAAAAAAAGTTTTCCCGCAGACAAGTATATATATCTCATTTCTCTCGACGACGCGGCGTACACTACTGCAACTCTGCAAGAGACTCGCCGGCACCACGCTCCTTTTCCTTACGGCAAAGACTAGAGCTAGCGTCGGTGCTTAGATCTGCTGTTGCCCGTGGTGGGAATGGCGAATCGTAGCGGCCCTAGCGGCGAACGGAGAAGCAGGACTCGCTCCGGTCAGGTCAGTCCTCTGTTTAGCCATGCTACTTTGATCTGTCATACTAGTTAAGGGGAATTCTAGATTTGGGGATCTGGGTTAACAGACTATATTCATGTATTTTAAAGGTGTTTGGAGTAGACTCCGAAAGCTCCAGATCACCGACGCCTGGTCCTCGTGAAGTTATCGTTATAGATCCTAATGAAAACGAGTGCAAGGACGGGTTGCCTGTCCAACTGAGGTATGACTGGACAGGTGCCAACCCTGGGCGTCGATATGTATGCTGCTGCGAGGTAAACGATATGATCCGCGGGCGGCGCCCTGGGAGGTCCGCCACCATCTTCCACGGGCGGCGGCAACAGAGCGACATCCTCATCCGTGAGCAGCTGCAACAAGGCGCTGGGTGCACCATCGACAAAGAAGCGGCACCTTGATTAGTGGATTAGTGGTAACTGCTACTAGTAGAAGTACGAGTAGAAGAAGCAGAACGAAGATTCGCCTTCTGTTCATCTAGTCTGATTGAATACTACTACTACTACTATTTTTTCGTTGTAAGATGTTGGTTTTCTCATTGCGTAGCAGTGACAGTTTAATCCGGTCCGACTGAAAACTACAAACCGGACTTTCGTCTGTGTTCTTCCGGTATTTAAGAAATCAATGGAACAAACTTTCCGTATACAACGAATTTATAACGAGGGAGTACACACACAATACCATTTTTATTAGAAACAACACAATCCAAATACAAACGACACAAATGCATGCATACGCATTGATTACACATGAGGATGGATGGATCCACCATAGTTCGAACTACAGCGACATACTCTGAACGACATACTACTAGCATCTACCATCACGGCTCATACTACTACCATCACCACATACTACTAGCATCTACCATCACGGCTCATATACTACTACCATCACCACATACTACTAGCATCTACCATGTCTGCTCATACTACTACCATCACCACATACTACTAGCATCTACCATCACGGCTCATACTACTACCATCACGGGCTCATGGAAATCCAGCTGCTGCACAGAGTGCAGCAAAACGTGTCTCATGGATCAGATACTCCTCCAAAGCGTGATGCCTTGCCCTTGTATCCCAAATCCAGGCAGGCGAAACGGCGATGTTATGCGCGTGTAACAGCAGGTCACAAATGGTCCATTGCCTGTGACCCCTGTGGCAAAAAGGGCACACCCACATTCCTTCGTGATAAACACGGGCGGGCCCGCCCTGCTGAAGCCAAAGCAACACAGACCATTTCAGGTCATGCGATTCATCTTGTTCAATGAGCACTGGCTGCGGGGGTGGCATTTCAACAGGCAACAACAGAGGTGGCGGCCTGGGCCGTGGGCGAAAAGGTGGTGCCATGAGGTTCAGCTGATCCTGAGCTGCCGTTGCCAGCGGCTGAACTGGAGGTGGCATCACCCCCGGGTGTTGCTGAGGTGCCGATGCCAGCGGAAGTGGAGGTGCCATTGGGGCCGGGTGCTGCTGAGGTGCCGATACCAGCGGAAGTGGAGGTGCCATTGGGGCCGGGTGCTGCTGCGGTGCCGATGGCAGCGGCTGAACCGGGTGGCGGTGAGGTGCTATTGCGCCCGACAGCTCCCCCTTCCCCGACTGCTCCAAGTTCCATGCTCTGTCCCTTCCTTGCCCGGCCATTCCCCACGTACTGCATACACAAACGAAGAACAAACCCTACATAAGCTAACAATGTGACCGTCTCGATACCATGCATACATAAAGTAAACAAGATTAGCCAACAAAATTCTCACCCTTGTATCCCACTGAAGTAGAGAAATGCAAGACGGGGAACCGATGAGTGTTGGCCTTGCCTTTCAAGAACGCTCTGCTGCACTCGCCTATTTATCGAGGACTACAGCGGTCACGTGAGCTCGGTGTAGCATTGCTAAAGTTACTAAGGAAAACGTGAGATGCTCAGAATATAGTCAGGCCTACGCGTGATAGGAATCTATCTAGGTCAGAATCTTCAGTGGCGTGCATCGATTACATGTGTGGACGATGGGTATCACGGGATGAGCCCGACGTGTCTAGGTATGTGTTTACTTCCGGACTTTCCTCTCTGTAGAGCACAAGAAAGTCCTGCGGACAAATCACGCCGCATCAGCTGCATCTAATGGCTGTCTCACTGCGTCAGCTCATGTCGCATCAACAACGAGACAACTCTCTACCATTTATTTATGTAATGGTTTAGGTGTCAATTGCATCTGGAGAACAAGATTGGGCGCTGTAATCAAATGGACCGGATGGTCCTTGCGTTGCAACACGCACAGTGCGGGATGACTTGACAAGTCCTCCTCGATCTGGTATGCTGCGTGAGTCGTGACTGTAAAGGTCTACGAATGGTCTGGATTCGCACTTGATGATTCCCGCTGGCCTTGGAGACTGAGAAACGTGATGAACTTGTTGACGCGACAAGACCAAAATGGAATAAGCTGGAATTGGAATAGCAATATATGTTTTTGTGTGTGTGTGTGTGTGTAATATTAACAAGCATATAAGCACAGAAGGGCATCTCGAATGGGCGTTTGGGAACGACACGCTCTAACAAGTTGATCCACGTGTCGATCATTGAGAATTACAGTTAAGCACTGGCACCAGGCGTTAACCGACGAACTTGTGTGCACACGCAGCACACCCCCTCTGAACTGACGTGTCGATCATTGTGAATCACACTTAAGGACTAGAACCAGGAAGTTCATGACCCGAACGTGGCCACACCCACTCTGAAGGGACACATCCATTTCGGGTGGTAACTGATGTCCACGAACGGACGTTTCGGAACGACACATTCACTCCCACTATAATAAGAGACACTTTAGGCACGAGACGATCAATGTAGGCCATTTGTGTTAATGGCTTTAGACGCTAAAATGATTCCTTCCATGCAAGTCGACTTCTCAGTCTCAAGCCAGGAAGCGAAAGCCGAAGGAACCGCGGGCAACTTCAAGGAATCCGGTACGTTCATGGTGGGAGGCCGTCAATGGAAACTATGTTGCTATCCTACAGGTATGAATGATCATCAGTGGATGGATGTTCCAGACGGCATTGCCGTCGTCCTCGTTCCTCTGCACAAATCCCAAATGGTACGTGTCTCGTTGCTGCTATGAAGACACACACTCACACATGGCGATACGGTCGCATTATGTTATTGTTTGTCAAACCTGTGACTGCTTCCACGTAGGTGCGAGTATTGTTGCGTGCGATGGCTGGAGACCCAAACGATGAAGTTGATATGTTTCGAGTTCAAGCTACAAAAGAAGTTTGGTTCATGAATCAGGATCTACAAGCAAGAGGATTTGAATGTCTGGTGGAGCATCATGACATTAAGCGCGTAACATCCAGTGAAGATCGCATACACATATCATGTGTTGTTTCAGTACTGGAGGACGACTGCATTGAAGTTCCTCCTCCATCAGTGCAAAGAAGCATATGCCAAAGCGTTGCAGCCCAAGCCCCTGTGGAAGTTGTGTTCCACGTAGGTGCGGAATACGGGGTGATACGAGCGATACGTGCCGATGTGGCGAAAGTATCTTGTGTGATGGAGGCAATGCTCTACGGCCCAGGAGTGGAGTCTAGCTCTGAAACTGTTACAATTATTGACACACACCCTGATGGCTTCTCGGTCCTGATCAAATATGCTACTGAAGGATCACTCCCAGAGGAGGCTAATTTATGGGACACTCCTGCCAATGCCTGGCCTTATTTACTCTCGGTCGCCGACATGTACCAAGTCAAAAGGTTGAAGCTGCACTGTGCGTCAAAGATGTGGGACATGGCAAGCGAGGAAACTGTGACTTCATTTCTACGATGGGCAATTCAGGCTAACTGCACACAATTGCAGGACAAGTGCATGTCTCTCTTAGAGCGAATCTTTCCTCACGGAATACTGACATATGATTGGGTGGTTGTATGCACCGATCATCCCGAATTTATGCACAATCTAAGTAGAAGATTACCTGAAGGGTTGTACCAGGGTCCCCTGTAGTTTTAATGTTTTATTTAAGTGTTTGTAGTCATGTAATAAATAGTTGAAACGGTACGTTATTTTGTTGCAGTGAGTACATTTGTAATGCGAATATCGGATCATCCGTCTAACGTGAATATGAAGTAGAGTATAGTCCTGTGTGTATTTGTCCATTCCATGATCCATGGTGGCACGGACAACCCAGTCAACAACTTGCCTCTCTGCGTAAGGTCACTAACGTTTGGGTCCGACACCCAAGCAGTCTTTCGTTTGGGTCACTGACGTTTGGGTCCATGATCCAAAGTCTTTCGTTTCCCGCTCTGGACCACAAAGGCGGGACTTGAAATTTTGAATTCCCCGCTCCTCCTTCTGGTCCTTCTCGTTTATATATATAAAACAAAGAGGGAAACCAGATCTCCCAATTCCCTCCTGGTAATTTTCCAAAATCAGGGGATCTTCTCCTCAACCGCCGAAGAGACCTAGATCTGCGGCGGAAGCAGCAACGGAGGCCTAGCTACCAACGACGGCTTCCTCTGCTACGAGCGGCGGCCTTCCTCCTCTACGAGCGGCGACCTTCCTCGGCAACATCCTTGAAGCTGCAAGATGGTTCAAACTCGTTGCTCTGTCGGCTCCCCCGAGGCTCACCCTGGCGGCCGCAGATCTGCAACAGTTGCGCAGAACATCATGCTGAAGGCGCAAGGTCGGGCTGCTAAATCGAGACGGCATTCGGCACCTTCTTCCCGTCCTATTCGTCAGGTCTGCGGTCTCCTCCCTGTATTGATCGATTGAATTAGATTGCTTCCCCATGCTCTTTGGCTTTCTATAATATTCTTTCATGTTTGGGTGATTGTGGATCTACTGTACCCTATCGCAAGAGTTTGTTAGAAGTCATTTTATTTGAGGTTTGTAGAAATTTGTAGATGAAATTATTGGACTGCTTCCCCATGCTCTTTGCCTTTGAATATTGTTGTTGCATGCTTGGGTGATTGTGGATCTTCTGTTCCCTATTGCAAGAGATTGTTCCAAGTCAACTTATTTGAGGTTTGTAGAAATTAAAGGATGAAATTATTATATTGCTTACCCATGTTCTTTGGCTTTCCATATTTTTGTTGCATGCTTGGGTGATGATGGATTGGGTGTGATCGTTCATGTACCGCATTGAACTTAATAAATGAAATTGCTTCTAATTGCTAATGATCTCAACCCTTATCTCTTGTTCTTGTACTTGTTTCAGCGGGCCAAAGGGTCAACATCTATAGTCGCTCCTGTTCAGACCTGCTCCAAGGTAACAAACTCAACACCTTCTTTGTTTTCGATTGCGAATGATCTCAACCCTTACCTCTTGTTCATGTACTTGTTTCAGCGGGCAAAAGGGTCAACGTCTGAAGTCACTCCTGTTCAGACCTGCTCCAAGGTAACAAACTTAACACCTTTGTTTCCGATTGCGAATGATCTCAACCCTTACCTCTTGTTCTTGTACTTGTTTCAGTGGGCCAAAGGGTCAACATCTGAAGTCGCTCCTGTTCAGATCTGCTCCAAGGTAACAAACTTAACACCTTTGTTTCCTTAGTTCGAATCAATTACAAGGTCCTAATCTGACTTGGGATCCACTGTTGCTAGATGGAAGCTACCAAGTCAATGATGCTTCTTCCCGAACAAATTAAAACAGGGGCAGCCGAGTACTCAAGAATGGGTACCAAATCCTTATGTAGTAGTGTTGATGAAGAGCGAGTTGACGCTCCCAATCAGGATGGGGTACAACTTCGACAACGGTTTGTTGCTCACCAGAAAGAGTTATGTAGCTTGAAGAAGAAGACCGAAGAATCAGAATCAACTCTGAAAATGCAGTCTGCTGAGATTAAGAGGTTGCAGAAGCTAACCGAAGACGGTGAGGACCTCCTTCGTCTACTGCTTAGCAGTAAAAGATGAAGAGGTTAAGATCATTAAATCAAATCTCCACTTTCTCTTGTGATTATGAACTGGATTTAGCTTTGTTAATTAATGTTCCTTGTGATACTGTTATCTTGTAATAGTTTGTGATATGTGATGAACAATATGGTCGTGCTTGATAATAAACAATAGTTTGCTTTATTGTATAAAGAAATATTTGCTGATTACTATTTTGCCAACCAGATCGGAATTATTGAAAAAAGGATCAGAATTGAAATTAAATCAATTAATACTGATGCATGATTAGTTAATTTTATATTATCCTTCAGTGGGCTTAGCCCACTTTTAATTGGGCCAAAAGTCATTTTTTCAAATTAACATGACACAGAAGGCCGCAACAATGTGCACACTTGTTGGACTCGACCCAACCAAAACGGGCCCACCCTAATCAAATTTCATCTGAAAAAGCTACAATTGGGCCCAACAAAATCTTTTTTGGGCTATATGAACAACGCCAGCCTACAAGAATAGTTTTGGGCTCAACCCAGCTAGAAACGGGCCAAATTCGTTTTATGATGCATACGATTTGTCACAATTGGCATGCCACATCAGATTCTGTCCAGCGTGGCAAAGCTGCAGGAACGAAGTTATGACGCATTGTATAGATGAATTTCCACGCATCATTAAACTCATGACGCCGGGAAATAAGGTCTCGTCATTAATCGCGGTTTGTGACGCTCGATTAATGACGGAGTGTTTTCGTAACAACCGGCGTCATTAATCGCGGTTTATGACGAGAAACGGCCTTTTTTTTGCGTCACTAGTCGGCATTTTTCTTGTAGTGAACATGAGGGATAATGTGGCTGTGCTCCCGTACGATGATCATGACAGGGCTGTGAAGCTGATGCACTCTCTGGATCGTACCGTGTGGAGTGAGAAGGTCGAGGCTATTCTTGAGTCGGAGAAGTATGAGACCTCACGGTGGATGAGCTGTTTTCCAAGCTCAAGTCGTCCGAGGTGGACCGTGGGGTGCGAGCAAGGATCGAGAACCCGACTGACCCTCATACTCTGGCTCTCGTTTCTGGACCAAGGACTAACGCTAACATGTCTTCGAGACAGTTCTCTTTGTCTTGTCTTGTGTCCATGCCAGATGAGGAGTTCGACATGCTGGGCGAGGAGGATCTCGCATTGCTGAGCAGGAGGTTCGAGCACATGTACACGAACTGGAAGAACGCTAGGAGTAGCTCGGGCATGTGCTATCGGTGCGGGAAGCACGGGCACTTTATCGCTAAGTGCCCGAAGGCCATGGAGATCAAGCCCGAGCACAAGCATCGTCCGAGGGCCGACCACAAGCACCGCTCGAGGGATGACCACAAGGGTAAGAACAAGTCCGAGCGGAGGCCGAGGAGGAGTGGCGATCACAAGAAGGAGCGAGTGATTGTCAGGGGTTGAGACCTGGAGAGATCCGCAAGGGGTCTACCCAAGCAGTTTGTAGGTTAAAGGAGGGATCAAGGAACTAAGAGCATAGATGGCTATGCACGGGATGCACACGGAAATCTCGGCGAGACACGAGGAACACGGCGATTTATACTGGTTCGGGCCTACGGAGAGTAAAACCCTACGTCCATTTTGGTGGTGGAATTATGCGAGAGAGATCTACCCCTGAGGAGGGCGCCCCAGGCCGCCTTATATTGGCCGACGACCTTGGGCTACAAGTCGGTTTCCATCTATCCTAGTCGGTTACAACATGGAAGGCTTATCCGAACTGCCTTAAACTGACTGGACTATCTTGATTGCACTCCAAGCTGTCTTCATGTCCTTGGGCCCACATGTCAGGTTGGGGAGGGCCAACTGACAGGTCGGCGGGTCTTCTGACTGGTCGGGCCCGCCTGTCGGGGACGGCTGAGACCCTGGTCGGTGGGGACCCAGGGGTACCCATGTCTCTCAGTGATGGTTGCCGGAGCGAGCGACATCGACTCAAGCTCCTGCTACTCTTCATCGAGCTCAAGTGTTGAAGAAGAACGGCACAAGGGCAAGCGGTCAAGCAAGAACATCAACGACCTATTCTTCGCCGCCCAAGGCATTTGCGGCATGGCACATAGCTCCGCAAGCAAGAAAAGCAACAAGGATGACTCGGACTCCGACTCCGAGGATGAGGTAAACAACGATCCATCCTTCTTGGTAGCGGAGAATGCTAGGTTGAATGAATTGCTTGACAACCGTGATGATGTGCTTAGAAAAACCAACAAGGAGAAGAGGTAGTATAGGTCTTTGCTTGGAGAGGCTAAGGAGAAGGTGGTTGAGCTAGAGTCTTTGCTTGTTGATTCTAGGGCTCAAATAGATTCTCTGAAGTCTGCTCCTATTGTGACCGATGAACCTGAATGCACTGATTGTTCCACTTTTCTTGGTAATTGGACTGTGCTTAAGGAAAAGTATGCCTCCAAGGTTGAGGAACTAGATGTGCTTAGGGTTGATCTAAATGAGATGAAATCTAGGCCCTCCTTGCTTGGTGCTTGCACTTCTTGTCCTGTTTTGCATGAGAAGCTAGATGTTTCACTTGCTTATGCTAGATCACTAGAGGCTAAGCTGAAAGCTCCTATTCCTACATCATGTTCTACTTGTGAAATAAATGTTGTGAAGAATTTGGAGCTTGCACACTATGTTGATTGTTTGCAAGATGAGAATGATGAGTTGAGGAAGATGATGGGCTGGTTGTCGGGCCATGAGCCTCAGCTCAGGATGATGATTGAGGCATACAAGCGCTATGATGGGCAAGCGCTTGGGTCGGATAAGGTTGGGGAGTGCAGTGACGAGAAGGAGGAGAAGATTGGTGATATCATAGCTCCACCAAAAACCTTCCACAAAAATGCCTATGCTCCTCAGCCCAACCCAGTTAGGAACCGACTAGACACAACCCCAAATCCCCCTATGTTTCCTCCACACACCGACAACTTCCAGAAACCCATCAAGTTTAAGAGTGACTTGGGGAATGAGTTCTTTGGGAAGAAGGGAGAGAAACCGAGTGAGGAGAAGCCACAGCCCAAAGAGAGCCCAAAGCCAAAGCCAAAACCCTTCCATTGTGAGCATTATGGGAGGGATGGGCACCTAGCTGAGTTTTGCTTCAGGAGGAAGCGTGAGGAGAGGTTTGCTAGGGAGATGGCAAACAAGGACAAGTACCGCCCGTCTCGTGGTGTGCCTGAGCCTAGGATGGTGCCTAAGGGTGAGGGTGTGGTGCATACCATTTACCCTCGGGAGAGGCGTGAGTTTGTGCCTTGAGGTGTGCCACCACAGAGAGATGGTGGTAGGCGTGTTGGGTTTGGGCGTGGTGAGTTTGCTGGACGTTCCTTCACTCGTGGCCAATACGAGTATGGGGGGAACAATCGCAGCTTTAGGTCTCAGAGGGGCTACGAGCCACAGTCTCCACCTCATGGTATGCGTAGTCCTCCAAGGAGATGTGTGGGTGTTCCACCTAGGGGTGATAGGATGGATTTTGCTAACCCCACTTTTGAGCAAATGGCACGGCACTGGTTTGATTCATTTTGTACTAACCCCAGTGCTGAGTCGTTTGCTCACTCTCGCTCTTGTTTTTTATTTTCAGGTGGGAGGCTTGGAGGGCTTTTGGTTGATCGACTCTGGTTGCTCTCGACACATGACCGGAGATCGAAGGTGGTTCTCCAGCCTCACCCCGGTGATGACCAAAGAGTATATCACTTTTGGGGATAATGGGAAAGGTAGAGTGCTTTCAGTGGGCACGGTGAAGGTGAGCGAGTCTGTGACTCTTAGGCGTGTTGCTCTTGTTAAGTCTTTGGGGTTCAATCTTCTTTCGGTGTCCCAACTTCTTGATGAGGGTTTTGAGATCCGTTTCAAAACGGGCGCTTCTCGTGTTTTGGATTCTCGAGGTGATCTTGTGTGCACGATCGTCCCCGAGGGTCAGATTTTCAAAGCCGACTTTTCTCAGTGTCTCGGCTCTTCTCGTTGTTTGGTTGCTGGTGTTTCGGCGGAGCTTTGGAAATGGCATAGGAGACTAGGTCACTTGAGTTTTGACTTGTTGTCACGCTTGAGTGGGCTAGGTTTGGTCCGAGTCATTCTCGAGCATTCCGTGTGCTCAACCTTGATACCAACCTAGTCATGGAAACTTGCGAGGTTACCTTCGACGAGACCCAGCCATGCAGTTCGTCTGTTTTTGAGTGTGCAGGTGACGACGAGATTGGCAAAAAGATCTTTGAGGATGAGGAGGATGATGCTGGAGAGGATGATGGTGATGATGGTGAAGCTCCAGCCGAGCATGTACCCTCTACTTCCACTACGACGACTATGTTACAGGATGGCCCATCCCCTACACCGACTACGATCTAGCAAGATCAAGTGGAAGCAGCTGCTGAGGGGGAGGTCGTCTCCAGGCGAGAGGCATCGAGGCGCGTTCAAGTTGATGATACTCGTTCAAGAATCATCAGCGACATCAACGAACGTACGACACGGTCAAGGTCCAGAAATGCTTCTCACTTTGCTCATTCGGCTTTTGTTGCTACCTTTGAGCCGAAGACATTGGACACGCCCTCTCTGATCCTAATTGGGTGAACACAATGCATGAGGAGTTAGCGAACTTTGAGAAAAACCAAGTTTGGGAGTTGGTAGAGCCACCACCACATTGCAAACCTATTGGGACAAAATAGGTGTCGAAAAACAAAGAGGGTGAGAATGGTGAGGTGGTGAGAAACAAATCGAGGTTGGTTGCTCAGGGTTATAGTCAGAAGGAGGGGATAGACTGTGAGGAGACATTTGCTCCTGTAGCCCGTTTGGAGGTGATTAGGATCCTTCTAGCCTTTTCTGTGGCTAAAGGGTTCAAATTGTACCAAATGGATGTGAAGAGTGCCTTTCTGAATGGGTTTTTAGAAGAAGAGGTTTATGTGAAGCAACCACCAGGCTTTGAGAGTGCTGAGTTTCCTCACCAAGTGTATAGGCTGAGGAAGGCGTTGTATGGGCTGAAACAAGCTCCCTGTGCTTGGTATGGCCGTTTGAGGGGGTTCTTGTTCAGCAAGGGGTTTGAGATGGGCAAAGTAGATAAGACTCTTTTTCTCCTCAGGCAAGGTGATGATATCCTAATTGTTCAGGTGTATGTGGATGATATTGTCTTTGGCGGCTCGTCTCACTCTTTGGTTGCGAGGTTTGCAGAGGACATGAGCAAAGAGTTCGAGATGTCTATGATGGGAGAATTGCAGTTCTTTCTCAGGCTTCAGATCAAGCAGGCGAAGGAGGGAACCTTTGTGCATCAAGCCAAGTACACGAAGGACATCCTCAAGAAGTTCAAGATGGACGACTCGAAGCCCCTGTCGACACCGATAAGTACGACTACAACACTGGATGCGGACGAGGACGGAGAGCCCGTGGACGAGAAGGAGTACCGGAGCATGATAGGCTCCCTCTTGTACTTGACGGCGACGAGGCCGGACATTCAGTTTTCTGTGTGTCTGTGCGCTCGTTTTCAGGCGTCACCGAGGACTTCACATCGGCAGGCCGTCAAGCGAATCTTCAGGTATCTTCGATACACTCCTGAGCTCGGTCTTTGGTACTCGGCGTCCTCTTCCCTTTCGCTTCTTGGTTTTTCGGATGCCGACTTTGCGGGGTGTCGAGTCGATAGGAAGTTGACTTCGGGGACGTGCCAATTTTTGGGTTCCTCGCTTGTTTCTTGGTCTTCTCGCAAACAATCTAGTGTAGCTCAGTCTACCACAGAAGTCGAATATGTTGCTACCGCTAGTTGTTGCTCCCAGCTACTTTGGATCACATACACGCTGAGTGACATTGGTGAGGAGTGTACACATGTTCCTCTCATGTGTGATAGCACGAGTGCCATTAGTGTTGCCAAAAATCCCGTGCTACACTCCAGAACCAAACATATAGAGGTGAGGTACCACTTCCTGAGAGACAATGTTGAGAAGGGAAACATAGATCTCATCCATGTGCCAACCGAAAACAGTCACCGATATCCTAACAAAGCCTTTGGACCAAGCTACATTTGCTCGTTTGTGAGGGGAGCTTGGTGTGGTTTTTCCTTTTTGAGCGTCAGTTGGGAGTTTGATGTACATATGCATGTTGCATTTTCATCTTTGTATCATAGACTGCATTTGTATCATATGCTTTAGAGATGTGCTTCTCCTATATACTTTGATCACTATGATATGCTGGATGTGAGCTTATGACTTTGCTAGTGATGCTCATATGAAGTATAGCTATGCTCTTGGTAGTTTTGGGATGTATATGCATGTGGATGGCTTATTTTTGTGAAAATGTGATATATGATCCTCTCTGGTGAGTTGAATGCCTCTCATGTTCAAATTGTGCGCATATGCCTATATGTTGCTTAAATTGTGCTTGGGAACCATGTTCTTTTCATTTGGGGGTCAAAGACTCATTTGTCATCATGAATGTTTAGCATACATGCTACCTTGTGGAGAAGCCTAAGCTTCTTTTTGCCGCAAAGGGACTTCATGTACCATGCTTAATTTGAAATCATGAAATTGGTATATGAAATGCTTGTGCTTGAAAAATATGCTTCCATGTCAAATTTGCTTTAAAATTCCATGTCAAATCTGTGAGTTATATGTTGTTTGTGCTCATTTTGACCATGTTTAGGTCCTATGCTCATGAGAGGGAAATTTGTGTTGAAAAATGCTTCATTTTGATCATGGCTATGTCACATGCTTATATGTCCCTATCTATCTTGTTGGCGATGCTTGTACTAAATTTGTGGCTATCTTGCTTGTATATGTCTCAATTTTAGTATATTGTAGTGCTCTTTGTCTATTTGAGAAGCACATGCTTGCATCTGTAGATTTGATTCATGCATTACCAACAAGGGGGAGGAAAGTACCCAATTCATGAATCCAGGGGGAGTTTTGCATCAAGGGGGAGAAAAATTGGGAGAAATGCATTTGTTTAGGGGGAGCTTGCATTCATGCATTTGGGAGCTCTTTGTCGCCTGATTTTAGTTGTGCTCTTTTGCCGATGGTGTCGAGCCCTTTTGGCTCACCTTGAGGAGTCGGCAATTTTTGAGCGTTTTATCTCGGTTGTGTCGAGCCGTTGCCCTTGTCTTAGGGAACCGAGATTTTTCTCTCTCAAGTGATCTTGTTTTGGCTTTTGTTTGGCTTTTGATCACTTGTTTAAGATTTTTGTTCGTTTCTTTTCTTTTTCTTTCTCTTATGAATTAGTTACTATGTGTGTTGTCAATGCACTCATCAAGGGGGAGATTGAGGACCGGAGTGTCTAAGGACCGGTGGATGGTCGCTCCTGGCTGTGATGAGTGATTGCCGAGTAATGCAGGTGCAGGTTGCGGCTTGATTCGTGTTGGTGCAGGTGAAGAACGGGTGCGAAAGGTCTTAGCCTTGTGGGGCCTCCAAGGAGTGGAAAGACAAGTAGGCTCGGCTCGATGGACCCGGTGGCTGAACGGGATCAAGTGCGGGCCGCATGGTGGCAAGAAAAGCAAGACGAAGTCGTCGACTGGAGCCGGTGCAGGGTAGCAGCTCACGACCGAAGTCTGCACGTGGGGTTTGCGGTGGTTTACCACAAAACCGTCGGGTTACTTGGTTGAGCCACAAAACCAAGACCGGAGGCTCGGCGGGCGGAGACGGGATCTGGGCGCGCCGAGAAGCTTCGATGTCGGGGGACACGCGGCGGGATCGCAAGGCTTGCGTCGGGAGGACGTGGACTGCGGCAAAGGTGTGGCCGCCCGATGAAGAGGAGTGCTACTTGAGCATATTGCCCCTAAGGGGTTTGTATCTCAGTTTAAGTTATAGGGGTAGCTTGGTCATTTGCCCAACCCAGAGGAACTCCATATATATAGCTCTAGGGTTTCTGGGCAAACCATCCATCTGGACTGCTTCTCATTTCCCTGCTCCATAGGCTTAGATTTTCTTCACCATTTTGTAGAGAATCTGTCCTCCGAGTGTATGGAAGCTTTCATGGTTGCGTCGATTTCCTTCTTGTGGCTCGAGTGATTTTCGTGTCTTTTTCGGGCTATTTTTGTTGGATTTTCGTGCGTGGCTTGTTCCTCTGATTCTGAGGTGTTTGGGTTCGGATTTCTTTGTGGGGATCATGGATAGATACCTTGTGCATCTTTGTGCTTGATCTTGGCCCCTCAAACTCCGGATTTGGCCTTGGATTTGTGGATTTCAGGTGGTTCCCTAGCTTTTTGGTTGACCTCGGTTCGTGATCGATTCCCGGTGATTTAGTTGGTTTGAGGATCCAAGTTTTTGGGTATAGCATCCCCAAGGGATGCTTCACATCTCCCCCAAATCTTGTCTCAATCCATGCGGCCGTTTGGGAGATCCATGGAAGGCTAGGTGGAGTTGACTTCGCGGGTTGGGCAGTTTCTACTTCTGTTCACATGGGACGGACCGTCCGTAGGGTCTCCACGGACCGTCCGCGAGGCAGCAGTTTGTCGCGTGTTCGTCCAGTTCTTGCGAGCTCGCGCGTCGATCTGTTGAAGGGTTAGGTTTTTGTTGCATGAGGTTTTCGGACTGTCCGCCGTGGGGTGACGGACCGTCCGCAGACTTGACGGACCGTCCGCGCAGAGTCCACGGACTGTCCGCCGTCATCAGACCGTCCGAAGGGTTGGATCGGACTGTCCGTATTTTCGAGGGTAGCTACTGGAGGTTCTGTCCGTTAATACGGACCGTCCGTTCGAGGGGGTCGAACTATCCGCCAGGGCCTGACGGACCGTCCGCGACATCAGGTCGGACCATCCGTCCCAGGCTGGCAGATTTGTCTAAGTCCTTTGTTTCTTGAGTTGTGCTTCCGCTTTGCAACTTATTTGGACTTGTTCCTAGGGTTGGTAGGTCCGTTGTGACTACGTGACCTTGGCAAGTCGTGTGGGAATCCTTGGTTGTGAGTTTGGGACATAGTCGAGTTCGACACTTCGGAGAAGAATTTTTATCGGCTCCCATTCACTCCCCCCCCCTCTCTGGTCGCCTAATCGGTCCTTCAAATGGGAGGTGGGGCACCGGCGAGATTGAGGCAAGGAAGATGGTGGCACAGACGATGTCACAGTGTGGTGAGTCCATTACGGTGGTGGAGGAGCTCGACGGCGGCGAGCAGAGCGGCAACAACGGGTGAGTGAAGGTGGAGGGATGGAGGGGTGGAGGTGCCGACCAACAACGGGCAAACAGAGCTGGAAACCAGGAGAGAAGAACAACGAGAACTGGCGGTGGGAGCTTTATGGTGAGGCCTGATTGGGGGAGCTCGACGGCGGCACGCGGGAAGGACAGTAGGGTGGGGGATGGCGCCGCCGGGGGAGGAGGAAGGCGGCGAGCGCAGGTCCGGCGGGAGAGGGCGTCGGCGAGGGGGAGCATAGGCGGCGAGGACGAAGCACTACGACCTGCGGGTTGGCTTTCGTGAAGGAAGAGGAAAAGCATATAAGGGAAAAAGGAGAAAGAGAAGAGAGAAAAGGGAGAGAGAAAATCTTATATATATATATATAATTATTATTATATATATATTATTAAAGTGAGCACCGCTTCTGCCCACTTTTTGGTTTGGTCCAACATCTATCATTGACGGGTGGCGCCTTGAATCACATAAGTGAATTCCCACATGTAACACTGTGGTGTTCTCCTAATCCACTTCGCCTTCGGTGACACGGATCCTACAACGACACCATTGCCTCTCACTGGCGTGCATGCAGTGGGATGCTGGCCTGCCATGCCCAGATGCCCCAAGAAAAATATAGAAGATGTGCTTTTTTTTCTACTATGAATGCATGATGTGCATGTGTCGTTCTAGGCTTCATCGGTTGCTTAACCTCTACCCTATCTTGAAATATTTGTTTTTATGTTTAGATTATATTTTGCTGAAGAAACTAGAAGTTGGGTTCAATGAAACCATTCTGTTTGGCATACTTCAATGAACAATTTTAGACTACCAAACAATAATTGACAACCTCAATTACAATATTATAATATAAAATTCAACTATAGTGACAACTATTACTCTTTTAATACACATACCTGATTACTATTTTTTTGAAAAAAAAGGTTTAGTCATACACGTTTTATATAGTGTATAATATAATATACCAAATATCTTCTTCACTCGTAGTAACGCACGGACATATTTGCTAGTAAAGGGAAAAGGTGAAGTAATAAATAGGAAAGGAAAACGAAAAATTAAAAGAAAGAGAAAAAGAAAAGAGAAGGGCACTATGAGTACCCAGCGTTTTCCAATTAGTCAAGCCACAACCAGAAAAAGTTGATTCACCAGCACACCCGCAGGCCGCAGCAGAGCTGTTTCAGCCACTAGCACAGCTATGCCAAACACATATGCCTTGATTTCCGTTGGGAATGAAAAAGGAGTGAACAAATTAAAGGCAGGGTTCCTGTCATAGTATATGATATGATGCAGCACTATATATGGAGTACATCAGGATGTGAATCTCCCATATCAACAAACAGTTACTATGGCAGGCAGACATCCAATAATTGATCAGTGACCCACATTGAAATGGGCTTTTGGGCAAACGACAAGCTATAGTATGCCGACACGGAGACACCGGATCTGCGCCAATACCACAATATACGTACACGTACGGTATGTCGTAAAATTTTATCTACCTTCCCTTTCTCTTCTGAATTATTATTGAAACTACAGTATACACTCTTTAAATTTATAAGATAATATTGTTTTTTTTAACATTATTATCACATCACAAGCTTTGTTCTGGTGTTTGGTTAGTATCAGGTTGTACCTTGTAGTGATATTTTTTCCACAAGATAATTTAAGTGGGCAGTACCAAGTAATATCATATAGTATAGTATCAGTCAGTACCTGCTAGTACATGATCCACCAAAATGATATTATCATGATACTAACTGGTACTAGCCACCATTATATTTCACCAGATGGATGGCTCACATTAATTAGTACATTAAGACAACATTAATTTTATCCACGGTTCTCGAATCTCGCGAGGCGATTTCCTGCAGTTGCATGATCCAGTAGCGCAGCTTCCAAATCGTGCACTTCTTAAAAAAAACTTCCAAAACCGCTACTATTGAGTATGTATAAATCTTTCAGAGATCTGTCAATAATGGCAAGCATAACTTGACAGCAAGCATGCTGCTACTTGCTAGGTTGATAGGCAAACACACACACTGGTCATGTCGTTGCATGGTGGGACCTCTGGTGGTTGGAACCATGCATATCGTATTTGTTGCACCCGGTGGTGGGCCCACGAAAAACGCTTGATGTCAATGCCTTGGATAGCAAAGTCGTTCGGGCCGTAAACTTCCCAAAATACCACTTAGCAAAGGAACGATATATAGAGATATATACTACCCCCCTCGGTTTTAAACGGCAGGTCTTTTGATTTTTTTTCATAATATATAAACATAATTGTGCACCTACAGATACATTATATTTAAGTGCATCACAAATGTACCTAGAAAACTAATAAAATGATTAAGCAACTTGTGACTTACTCCCGCTGATCCAAATTATACTTCGTTTTGACTTCTCTAGATGCATAGATATTATTATGCATCTAAACATAGAGTATATATATATACACACACGTAACAAAATCTATGACCTAATAAAAATCAAAACGACTTATAATTTCGGAGAAAGTAGCAGCAAGTACTCCCTCCGTTCTGGAATGTAACCATTCATATCATTCAAACTTAAGAAAATATTAGAACTATTAAAAGACCTCTGTACCTCTTATTTTATACTACTCACCAACTCTCCACCTACCCCCAACTCATTTAGTTTTGTCCTATCGTTAGGAATATATACATTTTGGTACAAAATTGAACCCTAGGAATGATAATATACGGGACGGAGGGAGTAGTACGTAGCTTTATGTCGTTGCCAGCATAACAGTGATATGATGCGAATGGACGCCTTGAGGAGAATATGCATCTGTGCCACTCCACACACCAAAGCCATCAAGAAACTGAGCCTTCCCTGAAAAAGGAAAACTGAGCCGTCCCTCAATTATTGAAGGATATCCCTGTTGATTTAAGACCACTCGATCGGACAGAAGCTTGCATTGCTGGATCCTGTTCCCCGCTTTATTTATACTTCCGTAAAAATCAAACGACGATTAGTATTTATAATGGCTACTATTGTCGTGACTCACTACGTTTTTGTCGTATCTAGTCGTACGAAAAGACTATTCTCAGTCGTCTTCAGGAATTTGAGGTTTGAGAGCGAAAAGCAAAATGGAACCGTAAAAGTTATAGAAAAATCATATATCTAATATATCTGAGATATACTATGTAATTTTGTACATGTTTCATGAAGAAAATATTTTGAACTAATTAACATGAAGTCTAATCTTCTCAAGATAATTAAACAAAAGAAGGTTTAGGCTGAACCTTGAAATTATAATGAGCAGGAAATTTATCATTTTAAATTTTACACGTGGTGTACAGAACATAGGGAGGATCATTTTAAATTTTAAATTCCTTCATTGAATTATTTTAATGTTAGTGATTTAGAGAGAATTAATTAAAAATAGTTAAAATTGTAGATGGATTAAGGGTGGATATCTTTTTGTGGCAAGATGGAGCCAAATATTCCTAGATGGTCTCGTAACCTTTCTAGAAGTTGTGGGGGTGGATACGATGACTATGAAGGAGAAACAAAATGATATACTCCCTCAGAGCATCTCCAAGAGTCTTTCTAAATTTTACTCTCTAAATCATCATTTAGAGGACCATTTGTATGAAAATCGTTTTCTATATCTTTTCACTTTCCAACAGCTTCTCTATTTCTTCTACGCACTCTAGAGAGTCATTCTCGTCTTCTATATTTGACTAGCGAAAAATCTGGAATAGAAGATGACTATATTTGGATGACCATTCAGATAAGCGGTTGGAAGGCATTTTTTACCAAAATCTTTATTTCTACTATTTAAAAAAAATATAGAGAGTCTCTTGGAGATGCTCTGAGTCCTATTTTTTTTAAAAAGGAACATGAGGGGCAATGCCCCTACTAGATATATATTAAATTAAGAAAAAGTATAAAGAAACAAAAAAGCGGGATGGGAAGGCAAAGAAAAGGAATGACGAAGTCTAAAAGAAAGAGATGAACGCGTCAGAACCTTATCTTAGAACCGTCGTTTGCATATAATAGTTGGGGTTTAGCCATTAAAATTGAGGTGTGAGCTAAGAATGTTGATTTATTTGGTGATATATAGTCGGGCAAAAAAAATCCATGGGTTCACAGGTTCGGGTTTTATGTTCCAAACCTGTGCCCACGAACCCGCTCGGTCTCATTTTTTGCCCATTAGTAAACCCATAGGTATACAATTTGACCCATGTACATGCCCTAATGGAGTAAAAACTCATCGGGTTTCGGGCACTCTTTACCATCTTTACGTCGGCTCATGCGGTGATAGCCTCCCACGGTACTATTTCGACCATTTCAACCGGTGGTAGAAGGTTAAATTTTATCACGTGATGTTATTTAGGAAAATAGTAAAGAAATAAAATAGAAATAAAATAGAAATAAAAAATTCCAGCCAACCAAAAGTTCAAGGATATTAATTGTTTTGGGGGAAAAGAATAAGGCCACCAACTTTGTTGCCTCCCCATTCTCACTCGCTCATGTCAGGGCCCAAAAAGCTTAAAATGAGCATAATCTGGCAAGGATTCGTTGGCCCTTTGGTGCAGTCCAAACCAACAATTTGCGAGGTCCCTAATGGCAACACGTACCCATCCCAGGAACGCAACACGCGCCCCCCACGAACGCTGCACGCTGTTTTGCCTTGGGACAGATGGGTGGGGCCGAGGTGGGCTCCACGGATTGGGGAAACCTCCGTCGCTGTCCGCTGCTGCCTCGTGATCTGACAACCTTCTTGGCGCTCTTGTCGGTTGTCGCGAAGTCTTTTGGTCCTTTGTCTGCAACAGGAATACTCCTTGACAGCCGGTCGCGAACCGTCTCATTCGTCCCTATAAAAGTTCCTATAGAAAAAAACCATTCTTTCCAAGAATATTCATCTATACCTCTTTATCAATATTGTACTCATACTATGAATCTGGTGCCAGTACGTATGTTCCAATGGAAACCTCGATACATATATATACATCAACGGCTTGGCTTGAGACATAGGAGTATACCTGAGCATTTTTGGCTCGGCCCGGGCCCGGCCCGCGCCAGGCCCGCCCACGAACCTTACTGGGCGGGCGTGGGCAGAGATCTTGAAGCCCGCGAAAATTTTTTTTGGCCCGAGCCCGGCCCGAAATGCTGTTTTTAGTTACTTTACACTATAAAATGCGCGGGCGGCCCGCCCAAGCCCGGGCCCGGCCCGAGCCCGACCCGAAAACTGAGGCCCGACACGTCCCATGGGACGGTCATGGGCAGGATTTTCTCGACCCGAAAAACCCGAGTTTTTTTTCGGCCCGGCCCGAACCCGACCCGGCCCGTGGAATGCTCAGGTCTACATAGGAGTAGCTATATCGGGATCGAATGTAAACGAGACATATAATCATGATCGAATTGACTCAAACTGATCGATGATGCAAATCTCTTTGGAAATACTATTAACTGTTTCAAAAAATGTCCGATTGAAATGAGGTCACATTTAATTTCTCGCACGACAGTAGTGTTAATTAGTAGGTGATCATTATTATATTTGACCGATATTGTGGTACAACAACAGCATGCTGGATCTTGTCCCCTCGCTGTTTGCATCCCTTTCGTAGCACTTAGCCGTGTCAAAACTAAGCCAGTGGTCCGGTTCACAGTTTTCATTAAAAGAAGGGACAAGCGACTTCTCTATCTCCCTTTTTTAGCGTGCCACGTGTCTCCCTGCTAGCCCGTGCAGGATTCACTGCCATCTCCATCTACCTTGTGCACCGGGGTCCAACGTCCATTTACTCGAGCACCAGCGAGCCCTACTCCACACTCTACTCTCTCCATCTCCCACATTCCATGTGCCTCCTTGCCACCACCTTGTGCCGTCTACCATGGTCTCCGTCCATCCTGTGCACTGGCAGCCCTTTCCATTTACCTGAGCACTAGCGGGCCCTTCCCACCCTCTACCATCTCCATCTTCTGTACATGCCTCTCCTTGCTGGCCCATGCACTGTCAGCCGCCATTCCCATATACACCCACACACTCTACCTATGTTTGTCGAATCCCTCTCCATCCTGGTCTTGCATAGGGCAACATTGCCGAGCAGTGCTCATCTTTGCCCAGATATGGAGAAGGGGATTGAGAATGGCTAGATAGAAGGGGATTGTCGTAATTTGAAGCTTGTAGGCTCTCTCAGATTGGCTTGTTAGTGGCTTGGCTCAGCTCGACTTGGCTCGTTTAGAATTTTGTATCAAGTTGAGCTCAAGATTTAGCTAAGTACTATAATGAGTTAGCTCAAGCTCCCTCACAAGCGGAGCCGAGCTGTACTTCTAGTTAAGATAATGAGCCAAGCTAAGCCAGCTCGTTATCTAAATGAGCTAGACCAAACCACTACTGGAAAAACGCTCATTTGTACCGGTCTGTAACCCTCATTTGTACCGGTTATTGAGCCGGTACAAACCTTCCGGTACAAATGATATTGAGCATTTGTACCGGGCCAGATACCCGGTACAAATGCCTCACATTTGTACCGCATTTGTACCGGGTGGAGTCTCAACCCGGTACAAATGTCCCTTCCCCCCTCTGACGTGGCAGGGGGGCATTTGTACCGGGTGGAAGTTTTTGTTTTCTTTTATGTTTCTTTACTCTAACGTATTTGCTTAATGTACTAATACTAATCCTAATACGTTGTAATATAAAGTCGTGTGGCATATAAAATATTATATTTGAGATAATATTCTACATGCATTCGTATATATTTATTTGTATAATATTATCTCTAATATTATACAAATAAATATATACGAATGCTTGTAGAATATCATCTCAAATTCTGAAATTGAAGAACTTTGGAAATAATATTACACATTAGCATATCGTGCCTACTGAAATTTAGATGAATAATATACAATGGATGAAATGTTAGCAGAGTTTAATATATTTTTGCTTCCAGATGCTTGGTCTTTGCTTCCAGATGCTTCTTTGTTGACCTGACTTGTCCCTTCCCTGGTCGTCACTCCCGTTACAATAATAGAGGATAAGCCTGCATAAAACTCTCCCCCTGATTAATAACCTCATCTATAAGAAATCCGCATAATTATTCTTGAATCAATCAGATTTTTTCTGTCTCAAGGAATCCTTCCTTGATGTTGCCAATCTACCAAAGAATATGAACAAAAGAATAAGAACAGGAGAATATGAACAATAAGAACTACATGTAGTCGCAGTTGTGTGTGCACGCACCTTCTCTTCGAATTTGCTACCATCAGCGCAGGATGTAACACGGTGCATGTACTCGCAAACATAGTATCCGCATAGATTGGTGCAGGAAGACTGCGTCATGACCTGCACATATGGGAAAACCAAGTCATGAAATAATTTTTCATTGTATTGCAAGAAGTGAATAAGCTAAGACACATACTGGCCAATCATAGTGGACATAAAGGTGGTTGTTGAACTTTCCGGGGTGCTTATCATAGAGACAAGTCCATGCAAGTTTTATCAACTCTACGACATCTTGGTATCTACTTTTATCTGTAGTCTTGTACAAAGACTCGAAGAGGAAGACCTTGCTTCGCGCCATATAGAAACTAAAGAGATTCCAGTGGAGGTTGTCCATAGATGCAAAGGTATTAGTTTCTTAAAATATGAAATGTAATGTGAAAAAGATAAAGAGATGAGATACACGTTGCTCACCTGAAGTTGTTTTTAGCAGTTGCGTGACAGCCTTGTCATGGTGTTTGTCTAGAAAGTTGATGATGTGATCAAGTGTCTCCCTCTCATTAAGTTTGAGAGTGTTCTGAGTTATCATCAAAGGATCCATGTAGCCGACACTCATGATTTCTTTCCTCCTGCACTGTTGCATCTCAAATCTATATGACACAAAAAATATACAAGTTTAGATAGATACAGTGGCTAGAGCATTGATTTTTAACTGATAGTAGAATAAACACTTACAGAGTCTAGCAACTGACGAATGAGACGTCAACCGCATCCATATTGAATAGGAACCAGAATTCCTCCATGGGAATAGTGAAGACCTCTCGGCCACAGAAATAATGATGGTCCTCAATGCGAACATAGAGCAACTCCATCCCGCCGGTAGCTTGTGCCATGTGCCACTTGTGCAATTCATACATCCTTGTTGGAAGATACTAGAGCAATCGCGCCCACACAAGCTCATGCCCAGGCACATACTTCGGTCTATTTGCCCCTTTATGCGGTGCAATTTCCTCATCCCCTAGAAGTTGTGCTGGAGTCAGACCCATTGATTTAGCAAAATCAAGCAATTGTTGTTCATACGTTGTAAGTGGTCTAGTTGCCCGATATATCCCTTCATGAGTTGGGATTGCATCCTTCCCTCGAATTTGAGCTTCAGTCAGACCTGTTTCTTTGATAAATTCAGCCACTTGCTTCTCAAACGTTGAATGCACCTTGAGGTTGGGAATAGATTGTTTTGACTGGGTCCCTAGTTGTGGAACACTAGATGCAGTTTTCTTCTTCAAGCATTGAGTCTTGAGTACTTGTCGGTCGTAGTCAGTCAATGGCTTGGGAATCATCTGGTTTTTTTCTTCTTTCCTCCTCCATTTTCCTCATGAAATAATGAAATTTGACCCGGTCAATTGGTTTCTCAACTGGAGGCTCTTTAACTTTGAATATTTGTCTATCCAATTCTTGCCTCACTGACTGGTCAAGTTCTTGGTCTGTCTTCTCATAAGCAAGTTTTGGTGGAGGCTTTTTCTGCTTTGGTTTCTTCTGCTTCTTTGGAGGTGGAGCAGGAGGAGCTTGTCACTTGCCCTTGCCCTTAACAGGTGCAAGAGGTGGAGAAGGAGGTGGACTCTCGCTTGGGTCCCTGTCACCTATAGGACTCATGCTGCACTTTGCCCTTGCAGCTGGTGAATGCGGTAGTTGATCTTGGCCTTCAAGCATGGCGGCTGGTGATGTAGGGGAGTCAGCTGGCGGAGAAGGTGGCTGTTGTGTAATCCTTATGTGAGCCTTGGGCCAAAAAATCTAAGTATGAACAACATCTTGAAGAAACTCTTCCCCATTAGGTCCTGGTATCTCCATCACTAGGTCAGCCCAACCATCGACCACTCGGTCAACAAAAACTCTGGCGTAATATTCAATTTCCGTCAACCAAGAGCACTTGTTACACTTTGGTTTGAGCTTTGAATTATAACTAACCTGCCACTAGGCATACTAATGATGTAACAAGTTCACACTTGCATGTGGTTTTTGGAGTTTATTGTTTACGCAGGAAATCAACGTTAAAGAGGAGACTTTCGGGATAAGTTCATCAAGCACTTTAGAAAAAGATAATGAAACCCGACACAAGTCAAGACACGTGATGAACATGACTCCAAATGGACCAAGGACCGAAGCATCGATGTGTAAAACTTCAGGGACCTAAACAGAAGATGGAGAAGCTTGGATGACAAGCATTCTTATCTTAATCGCGAAGGAAACGACATCAAGGACCTACAAGAAGTTCGGCATAAATTCAAGGAAGCACGAGAAGCGTCGGGGAGGAAGGCCGGGCCGAACCGGGCCGAAAACAGGCCCAGGCCGGCCGGCCCAGCCCATTTCGGGCTCGGTTCGCGCCCCCCTTTGACCTAGATGCTCCTCGGCTTATTAATAGCCTTTGCCTCCGACGGCCACCACATCCATTCATCACAACTCGGCGAAACTGAGAAGCAAGCACCGGAGGGAGACAACGGCTGCCGTGAGTTCTCGAAGTTGGCTAGGAGATGGCCTAGGCCTACCCTAGCCGCCATGGCCGCCCTGCGTGGTTGTGCCATGGTGGAGTTCTGGAGCTACTTGAGGTCATCAATGGTATGTACTCGGTGGTGGTGACCAAAACGCATCTACTATGTGAGTAAAGCAATTCATGTCATCCGATCTTTTAGCGACTCGATTCCTCCTTTTACGATCTTGTGCTTTCTTGGGTTTGCCTTATTTCAATCTATTGCAAGGATAGATTGCTCGGGGTGCTCTTGTAGCCATGGTGGCTAGAGGTGCATACCGGATCTACCAAGGAGTGCAACGCGTTCTTAACGAACGTGCTCTCGAGAGCCAACCGCACGAATAGGGGCGCGTCGTGACAGGACGAAGGTTCCAAAAGGCGGAGCTGGGCTAGGGTTTGACCGGAGGATAGTAGTTTAAAGACGGCTTTAGATGAGATACATGTTGCTTTTTCTCTTTTGACTAGAACTACAACTAGACGACGATAGGCCCTAGTTACCCTTGCTTGCTCTTTCATGTTGCCTATGCTATGGATGTGAACAACCTTGTGCTATCATATACATATCTCTTAGGTTTATCTTTGTATGCAATCAACGCTTAATGTTAGGTTAGTTTGGCTAGACAAGGTAGAGAACCTTAGTGGTTTGCTTCCGATCCTTGGATTGACAAACCTTGGGGGACCCTCCTTGGTGAAAAAGGCACCAAGTCACCCGTATGCTTGCGGTGAACTTCAACACGGTTTTGAACCGTCAACAAGCCCTTTTTTCTGGCGCCGTTGCCGTGGATCGGGAACTCGAACCCTAGGGTGATCTACCTTTCTATTTTACTAACCCTAATTTTTATTATTGCATATACGCTTGCTTTCTTGTTTGTGTCCTTGAAAGCAGGTGAAAAGCTAGACACAAAACTTGGACTTCGAGAAGTCCACCATCCACTCCGACAAGATGAACGCGACATCAAGATTCGCTCTTTAGTGGTAGGTGATAACTTTTGTTAGTGGCCCATCACCCGCTATCGAGTCCACACCCTACACAAAAGCACGTGAACAAGGTACGCCAATGTGTCAATTAATTTTAAGACTAACATTCCGTGGAGTTTTGTTTGTTGAAGCAATAGGCATTGGAAGCAATCACGTCACACAAAGAGTGGCCATCACTTTGGCTAAGAAGAAATCACAAAGATATGTACCATTGCCACCATGCTAATCGCTGGCCCAGCAATGGCGAAGACCTTGAAGCCAAAGGATGCGCGACATAATGCCCCGAAGACCACAAGATCAAGATCGTCAACATCTTCGACATTTGCAAGAAGTTTCTGTTCGCATCAATTTTTGCACAGCCTCATGTGAAGAACAACAGAATACCTTTAGATATTTAGAAGCCCCACGAAGTTACGCTTCCAACGAGTCAAGAATCAAGTCAATCGGAGGTTCCTACAAGCGGATATGGCCGAATCACCGATGGTTGCACGTCCTGAAATTTCTGGACAGCAATCAAAGCTGAAGTGAAACAGCCATAACTCCCTCATATGGACTCCGATTAAGATGGATGAGTACCCGTTGGAAAGGTAATTTTATAAAATTTTCAATAGAATTATATTTTGTATATGTTCTGTTATGTATACAGGGGAAAATCCATGAGGAAGAGGCAGCAGCAACGCGATGAGAACAAGAGAGTGGAGATGAGGACGACAACAACGAAGAGAAGTTTGGGCAATGCTTCCACTAGACCACACATGAAGAAATTCAGAGGCTTGGAACAAAACAAAGACCCCTAGAGCATTGGCGAATGAAGACACAAGTTGGTGACATCCGACGCGAGGAGTTGTTTGGAGAAGACCACGAAGGATTACACACAAACGACGACATCCGATGGCGCGGATACTTTGGGTTCTCACACGATAGATCACGGAGTTAAATTTTCACAACCAAGATGTGTGAGCCCATAAGTGAAGAGGAGTAATCCTACACAAAGCAACCTTGACGACATGTGGCACGAAGGAAGGAATTGAGAAAAGCCTATGCGAGCCACCTCCGATCATCAAGGATTGTTCGCTTTCAACTCCAAAGGACCCCTCACCATGAAAAGCTCGAAGGCTAAGGTACAAATTAAACTCTCAAGGTATTTTTGGAGATGATATCTTTCTTTTGAAATATTCATGTTCATATCTAGTAGTATGTTTGATTCTATGCCTTACACCTTTGATGATCATGATAGGCTAGAATTTCTTGAGAATGACAAAGAGACTATGTTGTGCTTTAACTTTGTTAATTTAAATGCCTAATGAACCCATGCCTAATGAGAGCTTAAGCGCTGAGCAAGAAACTTATGCAACCTTTAATCACATTTTGTTCATTAACTTTTAAATTATGGTTATGATTGCATATGTTTATATTACGTTTTGCAAATTCTAGACTTGCTTTGTGCTTGGTCAAGCTCGTGACCTTAAAAGAGCATGTGTCGGGGGAAAACCCGAGTTTCACTAACCATGAAGGTCATTAAACCTTAATCGAGAGGAGAGAAGCCTTGCCCAAATAAATTGCAACCTCGTGCATTGCCATCACCGAACCTCGAAAACAACGTCACTGTTTTCATCAGTTTTAAGCACCTGATCAGATATGTAGAAGAAGACAAAAGTTGAAAATCAGAAGCTCCATCAAGTGCCGATTCCAACGCCTACAAGATCGACGAATTTGAAGACCCGTACAAGGAGATATGGCAAAAACATTAGGCGTTGCGCAGTCTGAAATCAAATTTGGACAGATTGCAGCGTTGGAGTAAAACAGGCGTAACTCACTCGATCGGAGTCCGTTGGGGGTGAATAAACACTTGAGGGAAAGAAAATTTCATGCGCCATGCATGGAGAAGTTGTTTGCTACATGGTCTGATCTGGGCAGAGAGGAGAATTCATGAAAAGAGAGGCAGCAACGAAGAACAAAGGAGAAAGAGGGGATGATGATGCAAGAGACGATCGGGCCAGCCTCTCATCAAGCAAAATGATCGTGTCAAGCATGGAGAGTGGATCAAAGCTGCATGGACACCTTCAAATCTTACATGAAGGACCATGGCTTCACGACCACGAGGAGGTACATAAGAAAGTCGAGCTCTATGACTTTAAATGAAGCTCTTTGCGGGAGGCAACCCGTTTTCTTTTGTTTATGTTTATATATAAATATTATGACCATCTACATTGTGATCTTAAACTGAAACATCAAGTAACATTGTACCATTGCTCTAATAAATACCACAACACCATGTTGTTTGATTTAATTGCTATTGAGGGAGCACTTTGTTCTTGATCTTGGAAAACTTGTAGACCCTTTTGTGTGCCTATTAGTGTTTAGAGTCTTTTTCTTTTGTATCTTTTTAGAGAGAAATATGAAGTTGTCACCATCCTTTAATTCTAGCCTTGAGGCTAGTTAATTTAGGCTAACTCTTGCATTTGTTTTAGACAACCACCATATCATGTCATTTTGTTCATCCATGTCATATTGCATTGCATGTTGTGTTGATCTAACTCTTTGCCAACCAACCTAGGACATCCCATATCCCTCACCAAAAACCATAGCCAATAGAGGTAGGATTGCTTGTGTTGACTGTTTGCCGTCACCATCCGGATTGGACAAGTCTATCCCTATCCCCTTTTCTAACTAAAAACTTTGACTAGCATCCCCATAAAATCCTTAGGAAAGCCTTTTACACCTTTAGCCATCCTAAAACCATAGGTTTGTTTTTCATTAAAAGACTCGTAGCACCACCTTAGTTAGAATTTCTATACTTGACTTCCTCTCTTCAAAATCCTTGTTTGAGCAAAAATATAGGATACCCATAACCTACCCTTAAACCTTGTTAGTTTGGTTGATTGATTATTTTCAATGGGTGACTTCCTTGTTGACAATGCTTACTTCTTATGAAGTGTGAGATCAAGCTTTGTCCTTTCCTTATTGTAGACCACATCAAAAGTGTTTTTCAAACCTTGCTAATGTTTGTTTGTGCTAACTTTTTGCATTTGCATTTTGCATCCACCTCATTGTCATCATCGACTTTATGATAGCTAGGTATTCGTAAGGCTTAATGATGAACGCTTCTTTCTCCATGATAATGCTTCTTAAGGGCATTTTTCTTTTTGCAATCTTGTGTAAACATGGTGTTTAGAAATGATTGGAGACCCACATCATTCAGTTTTATACACCTTGCTATCATATTGCATTGGTTGGTTTATAAACTTTGCAATGCGCCCTACTTATCTTACACTATGAAAAATTGTTAATCTTGGGATAAGCATGGTGTTTTGACCTTGGTTAATAAATCTTTTTGGCAACAGAGAAGTCGGCAACCACTTTGTAAGCATGGAGCTTAGAATTTGGTGTAAACATTGTTTTGTTTTTATACCATCCCTTCATTTGCACGCACTCTTGCACACACGTACACCCATTAGGTTCTTAATTTTTCTTTCACTAGCTTAACTAAGCGACAAGTTAAGATCTTAGGAGATGTCTTTGGTTTGTTAGCATAGAGTGAGTATTACCAACCGTCACCTCGGGGGTACTTTGTGCTTTATAGTTGTTTTGTAGGCATGATGAATCGCTCCCATGAGTTAGCGATAAAAGATGAAAATAAGATCGTCAACACCTCCAAAATCCCAGAAGAAACACCGCTGTCCTCATCAAGATTAGGCCCATGTTCAGAGATGTACAAAAGAGAAAAATTTGGATATTCAGGAGCTCCACTAAGTCTTATTTCCAACGCATCGAGATTCAACATTTTAGGAGACCCGTGCAAGGAGTTACAACCAAATCATTGGGCGTCACACGTTCTGAAATCAGCACGGGACAGTTTGCATTGATGGAGTAAAAAGGGCGTAACTCTCTTGTTCGGAGTCCGATTGGGGTGAATGACCACTCGTTGGAAAGATAATTTCAAGAACTTTACAATGGAGCAATGGTTCAGTACATGTTCTGTTCTGGAAGTTGAAGAAAAATTCGTGGAAGTTGAAGCAGCAATAAAGGACAACATGGAAGGAGGTGAAGACGAGTTGAGAAACGATTGGGACTAAGGCTTGTGACAAAGGGTGGGCATTGAAGGACGATCAAGGCAACAAAAGTGAAGAGTACGATGATGATCTCCACATATGGCGGTAGGACTTCAATAATTACAAGATAGTTCATCATCTTTCATGCCTAGCAACATGCTAAGCATGGGGGAGGACTTGGTGGACATAAGAAGACCACATGGAGTACAAAGATCACGGTTGCCACGGGAAGCTAGTTTTCTTCTTCCATGTTAAGCACAATGCTTAAGCATGGGGGAGGCCGTGCTACACTTCAAGCATCAAGGGACGGTAACAATTCCTTAACCCTCTTTTTTTGCCCTTGTCTTTCTATATGTCTGCATATATGTATGTGCTTTCCACAACCTTAGATACAACCTTCGTATATCTCTCTATAGAATAACATGGCTACTAGGAGTACAATCTAGGTTTGTTTTTGTTTTCAATAATAATCACCATTACCTTCAGCTCACCGTGATGATATCTTGTATACTCTTACTTATGGATATATGATGATTGATGCCACTTCGCTTATTCTTGTGCTTAGTTTGTATATGATTAAGCTAATGCTCTCTTTAAATGTGATCTGAAAATTAAATTAATGCTAGCCTAATCTTTTGTGGAGGTTATGATAACTTGAGACCCATAGTATTTTTTCGTTGCTCTCATTTTTGAATGAATCAAAGATCATTTATTTTTGTTCTTAAAAGAAATGCTAACCTTGTCTTTGATACCACTTGCATTTTGCTCAACCTATCCAAAGCCTTATATTCCTTGAGTGCAAAAACCTTAGTATACAAGATTTATTTTTGGGTGCATTGATTCAAGACTTGATTTCTCTGGCTAAAGACTAAGAAGCTGGTCATTCCGTTTTTGTGTATCTATCTTTATGCTAGCCTTTCTATCCGTGCATTGTGATTTTCCACATCGGGAATTTCGCAAACTTCGCCGGATGTCCACCCACAAACCCAAAATATCTTCATGTGTATACCTCCTTGACCACAACCCAAAACTTTGAGTATGGATGAATATTTCGAAAAAGATTACAAGGAAGGTGCTGTCAAGTGGAGAAAATTTTTGGGAGACCTCCATAAAAGGATCCCTAGAAGGTTTGAAGTATCTCTCTTCAAGAAAATACAAGAATTTCAGCACTTACCTCGGCACAATAATCACCTCTTTGCTCTGGGACGAGCTACGTCTAAGCATGGGGGGTTGCCAAGGAAGTACTAGTGTAGTCTAGAGTTCAAGGGGAGTAAAAAAATAATAAGAAGAAGCAAAAAAAGAGAGAAAAGTGATGAAAGAAAAAAATATATAGATGAAAAAGTATGATGAGAAAAGGAAGAAAAGAAAAAAAAAGTGAAGAAAAAATATAATAAAGCTCCCCAGTTCTCTAGCTACATTTGGAGATTTCACAAGGATTTCAAGATCAAGACCCATATCATCTTTCCAACCATGTGCAATCTGATAACGAGGACTTCGTTTGTGCCTCGGGATCACTCTTTGCCATTTGCACATGTCCACCTATCTTAAAAGTGTGTGTTTTTCTCCCCCCCCCCTCCGCGAAACATTATTTTCCAATGACCTTTTTGATGAGTCTTGGTAAGTCTATGAGAATCTTGTCTTATTTTGATAATATCTCAACTATAATATCTTGGTAGGACTAAACTTTCCCATAGCCCCACAAAATATTTGAGAGAGGAAAGGAGTAGAACAAGTAGGCTTGAGTGACAAGATGAGAGTCCATGAGCAAGATGCAAGGAGGTTTATTATTGATCTTGGTAAAGCAATTTTTCTTCATCCCGCTCTTTATTTTCAAAATTCTGAGATTTGTTTGAAAGTTGAGGGCATGATTAATTACTTGTGGAAAGAGCTTAAATGATATCTACCCTCCATAGAGATGAAAGCTAGCTACATTATGGAACTTTAACAAATATAAACTTAGAGAGCATTATGTTTTCTCATATATGATCAAGTGCAGGGTATGAACATTGAAAGGCAATACTGACATCCATTAAAGGCTTACTCGAGGACAAGCAAGGTTTAAGCATGGGGGTATGTTGACGGTCGATTTCCGTCAACCAAGAGAACTTGTTACACTTTGGTTTGAGCTTTGAATTATAACTAATAACCCGCCACTAGGCATACTAATGATGTAACAAGTTCACACTTACATGTGGTTTTTGGAGTTTATTGTTTATGCAGGAAATCAACGTTAAAGAGGAGACTTTCAGGATAAGTTCATCAAGCACTTTAGAAGAAGATCACGAAACCCGACACAAGTGAAGACACGTGATGAACATGACTCCAAATGGACCAAGGACCGAAGCATCGATGCGTAAAAGTTCAGGGACCTAAACAGAAGATGGAGAAGCTTGGATGACAAGCATCCTTATCTTGATCGCGAAGGAAATGGCGTCAAGGAACTACAAGAAGTTCGGCATAAATTCAAGGAAGCACGAGAAGCGTCGGCGAGGAAGGTCAGGCCGAACCAGGCCGAAAACGGGCCCAGGATGGTCAGGCCGAACCAGGCCGAAAACGGGCCCAGGATGGTCGGCCCAGGCCAGCCGGCCCAGCCCATTTCGGGCTCGGTTCGCGCCCCCCTTTGACCTAGATGCTCCTCGGCTTATTAATAGCCTCTGCCTCCGACGGCCGCCACATCCATTCAGCACAACTCGGCGAAACTAAGAAGCAAGCACCGGAGGGAGACGATGGCCGCCGCGAGTCCTCGAAGTTGTCTAGGAGATGGCCTAGGCCTACCCTAGCCGCCATGGCCGCCCTACGTGGTTGTGCCATGCTGGAGTTCTGGAGCTAGTTGAGGTCATCAATGGTATGTACTCGGTGTTGGTGACCAAAACACATCTACTATGTGAGTAAAGCAATTCATGTCATCCGATCTTTTAGCGACTCGATTCCTCCTTTTACGATCTTGTGCTTTCTTGGGTTTGCCTTATTTCAATCTATTGCAAGGATAGATTGCTCGGGGTGCTCTTGTAGCCATGGTGGCTAGAGGTGCATACCGGATCTACCAAGGAGTTCAACGCGTTCTTAACGAACGTGCTCTCGAGAGCCAACCGCACGAATAGGGGCGCGTCATGACAGGACGAAGGTTCCAAATGGCGGAGCTGGGCTAGGGTTTGACCGGAGGATGGTAGTTTAAAGACGTCTTTAGATGAGATACATGTTGCTTTTACTCTTTTGACTAGAACTACAAGTAGACGACGATAGGCCCTAGTTACCCTTGCTTGCTCTTTCATGTTGCCTATGCTATGGATGTGATCAACCTTGTGCTATCATATACATATCTCTTAGGTTTATCTTTGTATGCAATCAACGCTTAATGTTAGGTTAGTTTGGCTAGACAAGGTAGAGAACCTTAGCGGTATGATTCCGATCCTTGGATTGAAAAACCTTGGGGGACCCTCCTTGGTGAAAAAGGCACCAAGTCACCCGTACGCTTGCGGTGAACTTCAACACGGTTTTGAACCGTCAACACCCGTGATGCTATCCCTGGTACTGTTTTCTCAGCCACGCCATAAGCCGCCACAAGCCTCTTGTTTCTACATTGATCGAGAAGCTCACACGCTGACCTCACGGTGATGTCATCCACGGGCTAGTGTGGCCGGTTTTGCATTGAGGCTGGGGTTGCTGCTTCAACTGCTGGTGCTGCTCCTGCTTCTGTGGCTGTTGCTGCATGTTCTGTTCATGTGACACTGCTTTTCTGCTTAGCAGATGGGCTCATTTCATCAGTAGGACCTTGCTAATAAGTTGATTGTTTGCTAAGAGCAAGAGCCACACACTTGTCAATGATTTGCTCCATTCTTTCCTCGGTATTGATTACGCGCTCTTGCAACTCTCTTAGTTGTCTATCTTGTTGGTCCGTAGGCCTTTCGCGACTTCTATAGGAGTCAATATGCTCACGCCATGCGAGTTTCCATGGAACTGCACCTTTGCCTCGGCAATGTCCACCGTGTTCTCGAGTGCCTATTGCAGCACTAAGCTCGTCTTTCTCTCGATCAGACACACATGTTCCTTCAGCAGTCATGTGGGTCAAGTCAACAAGCCTTGCCGTCATCTCTCTTATTTGGTCGCCTGGTACTAAGGTTCCATCTTCAGGATTGATCGTGCCACTATGTGCATAATAATAACTCCTTGCTCTCTCGGGCCAATCTATAGTTTCCGATACCAGTCCACGTGCAATTACATCATGTTCCATCTTGTCCCATTTGGGCATAGCCACCTTGTAACCTCCAGAACCAAGCATATGAAATTCTTTCTTTTTAGATGCATTGATGGTGTTGGTTGCAATCATCTTGGCGGCTTCTTGCGTTTGCATGTACTGCACAAATGAATCCCAGTGATCTCGTAACTTTGCATTCCCTTCTTTGTGAAATCGGGTGCAAGTCCCTTCTTGATGTAGTCTTTATTCAACCGCTTCTTGTACGACTAAAGGGCTATTGCACCCTTCTGCATGGCCCAAGTCCGCACATTTGTTAGATTTGTACCTTCTGGAAACGAGAAGTGTGATTGCACCTTGGTCCAAATCATGTTCTTCTCTGTGTCCGGGACCACATATTGTTGTGCATTCTCATGTTCCTCTTCATCTTCATTTTGAAGTTCAGCTGCAACTTCACCTCCTTTCCAATACTGAAAGCTTATTGGGATGTTATCCCTAACAAGAACCCCAATGTGGTTTGTCAACTTGACAACATTGTCATGTGGAGCTAATGGCATGCCTTCGTCAGAACTTCTGTGATGATGAAACGGCCCTCTAGCTTCGCCTTCGGACTGCGTTTCCCACAAGGCTTTTTGCTACTCGATGACGGTTCCTGGAAATTTAAGGACTATTAACTGATTCCTCCTATTAATTAGTAATTAAACATAAAGTGTAACATGGTACTAGTTTGTATTAATTATACCTCTGATTGTTGCACATCGTTACTTGTCTCGGCAATTGGTTGATCTTCCGCATCAATGCCATCACCAGACATGTTCAGGTAGCTGTCAGCCTCCCGCTGATCTTGTTCATTTACCGGATTGTTCGAACCATTGTTGTTAGCAATTATGTCCATTAACAATGCCTCTTC
This sequence comes from Cenchrus fungigraminus, assembly GCA_036936925.1. Classification (NCBI taxonomy): domain Eukaryota; kingdom Viridiplantae; phylum Streptophyta; class Magnoliopsida; order Poales; family Poaceae; genus Cenchrus; species Cenchrus fungigraminus. The sequence continues at coordinate 107,854,653 of CM072780.1, read as the reverse complement.
GTGTTGCTCCTCCGCTATTGGATCCATTGTCACTAAAACAATATGACAAGAATAAATAACAATTATTTTGTAATGAAGAAACTAATTTTTGTATGAAGAAACTAATTTTCTAGAGAAGAAATGGATTTTCCAGTGAAGAAACTAATTTTCTAGTGAGGACACTAATTTTCAAGTGAAGAAATAGATTTTCCAGTGAAGAAACTAATTTCCTAATGAAGTAACTGATTTTCTAATGAAGTAACTATTTTTCTAATGAGGAAACAATTTATCTCTTCGGACGGGAGTCGGGTGAGTGCGTGTGCGAGTCGAGCGTGTCGGGCTAGTCGGGAGTCGGGAGTGGCGTGTCGAGCGAGTCGAACGTGTTGAGCGAGTCGAACGTGTCGAGCGCGTGTCGAGCGAGTCGAACGACACGAGTCGAGCGAATCTAAATTTAAATTAAATTCTAAATAACATTTACATCTAAATCTAATTCTAAATATAACACTAAATCTAATTCTAAATTTAAATTCTAAATAACGTCAAAAATAAATTTAAATCTAACAAAATCTAAATCGAATTAAAATCTATAACAAAATCTAAATCGAGTTTAAATCTATAACAAAATCTAAATCTAAAACTAATTTAAATCTAAATTTAAATTTTAAACTAAATTATAACTAATATTAAAAAACAGGGGGTTGACGTCAGCCACCATCGGGCTGACGTCAGCCCCCAAATGAAGGAGACGCGCGGCCGGCGCTTACGTCGACGTGGGAGCTGAGGGGGTGGCGGGGACGGCGTCGGCGTCGACGGCGCTGGTGGCCGGGTGGCATCGGCGCGCTGGCGTGGCTGGGACGGCGTCAACGGCGGGGACGGTGAGGATGGCCGGCGACGGTATGGATGACCGTCGATGGCTGTGACGATCGGCGACAGTGGGGATGACTGGGGACGGCGGGGAGGGCGGCGCGGCACGGCGGCATTGAGGCGGAGTGAGCCGTCGGCGTGCGGCGGGGGCGGAGTGGACGAGAGAGGGTGGCGCAGCTGGGAGGGAGGTGGAGACGCCGGCACGACGGATGGGGAGGCGGGAGGACGACGAGGTGATGAGGCGGCGGTGACGGCGATGGATCGGGGCCGGGCGTTGGAAGAAGGGGAGGAGAAGGGGGCATATATACCCCCCACACAGCCCCGGTACAAATGTGCTTTTTGTTTCGTGCCGTAACGAAAAGCACATTTGTACCGGGGCCAGACAAGGCCTGGTACAAATGTTATTTTCATTGTTTTTCCTTTTAATTTGCTTTAGATATCCTAAATTGGCAATTTACTTATTATAAATTTTATACAACGCATAAAATGGCAGAAAAAACTTAGTATTCTTACTTTACATATATACTATGCAACAATACATTTAACAATCAAAATGACAACTTTATTATCATTTACGAGTAATATCTTCTAATGGGCATTATTTTTTCCTTCACTTCAACAACTACAAATAAATTTATTCTTTTCATGCAAAATCCTCCTTAACTAGAACATCTAGTGTTATTAATATGTTAATCATGATTTGGTCTTGCTCGTGTATATTTCTACGTAAAATTATTATTTTATACTTAATGAACTACAAAAATTAATAGGGTTACTATTTAATGGGAGGATCGGGACCAGATAAAATGATTGACTACTGAAAATAGTTCATATTCGCAATCATAGCCAAATATTACAATACTTTGTTACATGAGCACATATTTATGAAAGTTATTATACATCTGCATCTAAGGGAACGTTAACAATGTTCCTCTTCACAAATGTCCCTTGGTTGTGATCGCGACGTAAATATGGAGTGTCCTCTTGAACTAACTGGATGCTTGGGTCAACATTGACTAAAAATGGAGGAATATCATCGAACTGATCATAATCTTCTGAAATTCAGTCTTGTCCTCGACTCCAACTATTTTTCTTTTTCCCGGTAGAACTATGTGATGCTTTGGCTCATTATCAATAATCTTCTTATCATCAGCCTTCTTTATTTGCGGTATGCTTGACATGTCTTTCATGTAAAAAACTTGGGTCACATCATTGGCTAGCACGAATGGTACGTCTTTGTATCCAATGTTGTTGAGATCCACTATTGTCATCCCATATTTGTCTGTCATTACACATGGCAGTCATGAGTCTTCAAATTTGTGCTTTTTTCTCTTTGTAATTTATTATCTGCTGTATATTTGAGGAGTATCCCGTCGGGACCTTGATACTATTCAAGCAATCAAACATCTTCTTCTTCTCTTCCTTGCTTAGGGTGTAACTAGCTGGGGCCAAGTAATTATTTCCATTACCTCTCTTTTCGAGATGCAGACCATCTCGTTGTTTCATCAATTTAAGATCCCGACGTGATTCAATTGTATCTTTTGATTTTCCGTATACACCTAGGTGGCCAAGCAAGTTCAAACAAAAGTTCTTCATGACATGCATCACATCAATTGCATTGCGAACCTCAAGGATTTCCCAATAAGGTAGTTCCCAAAATATCGACTTCTTCTTCCACATCGCTGCATGTCCATCCTTGTTTTTTGGAACAGATTGGCTACGAGAACCCTTCCCAAACACTACCTTCAAATCTTTGACCATAAAAATACAAGTTTACCATCATGATGCAAGGGCTTCTTACGTTTTTCTCCAACACCTTCAAAATGCTTTATTTCTTCTTCTCTTAACAGGTGCTTAGGAGGAAGAAATCGACAATGGCCCAAATACACAACCTTTTTACTGTGTTTTAGATACATGTTGCAAGTATCAGCTAAACAATGCGTGCATGCTCGGAATCCCTTGGTTGTTTGTCTTGATAGGTTACCAAGTGTCGGACAATCGTTGATGGTTACAAACACCAATGCTCGTAGATCAAAGGTCTCCTTCTCCTCCTCATCCCACACAGGTACACCTTCTTTCACCCATAATGTTTTAAGCTCATCAATCAACGGTCTTAGGTACACATCGATGTCATTGCCTGGCTGCTTTGGGCCTTGGATGATAATTGGCATCATGATGAACTTCTGCTTCATGCACATACAAGGAGGAAGGTTGAACATACATAAGGTCACGGCCAAGTGCTATGACCACTACTAAATTCACCGAATGAATTGAGTCCATCCATACTTAAACCAAACCGAATGTTCCTCGCGTCATTTGCGAACTCGGGAAATTCTCTATCAATTAATCTCCACTGCGACCCATCAGTGGGGACCCATCAGTGGGGTGCCTGATCTTGGTCATCTTTTTTACGTTCTTCTTTGTGCCAACGCATCATCTTTGCATTGGCCTTGCACCTGAATAGACTCTTCACCCGTGCTATCACTGGACAATACCACACCACCTTCTTCTTCCTCCTCCTCCTCTTCTGCTTCTTCTTCTTCTTCTTCCTCTTCCTCTTCTTCGTCTTCCTCTTCTTCGTCCTCCTCCTCCTCCGCCTTCTTCCTCCTCCTCCTCCTCCTCCTTCTTCTTCTTCTTCTTCTTCTTCTTCACCCCCTCATCATCACAAGGATCATCTTGTGAGATCTTATAATGTTGTGCTTCACACACGGGACAAGCCTCTAATTTCTCGTATTCTTTACCTCGGTACAGGATACAGTCATTAGGGCACGCATGTATCTTTTCTACCTCCAAGCCCAGAGGACAAACAACACTTTTAGCTTCATACGTTGATGCCGGCAATTCATTCCCCTCGGGAAGCATGTCCTTCACGATCAACAATAACTCATCAAAAGTCGTGTCAGAAATTCCGTTACTAGCCTTCCATTGCAGCATTTCCAATGTGCTACCCAACTTCTTGTGCCCCTCTTTGCAATCTGGGTACAACGGTTTCTTGTGATCTTCTAACATACGTTCAAATTTCTTTGACTCCTTCACCTTTTCCCCGCAATTTTCCTTTGCCTCTCGCAACACCTCACCGAGAGCATCATATGGTCCTTGATTCTCTCCCATTTCTTCGTAATCCTCTTCCATTGGTTCATCTGCAAAGGCACCACCTTGAGAGCAGTCAGGAATAGTGTCATCTTCTTCTTCGTCATCTTCCATTATAACCCCTCTTTCCCCATGCTTTGTCCATACAAAATAGTTTGGCATGAATCTACATTTGAATAGGTGATCGTGAAGACTCTTTATCGATGAGTAATCCTTTTCATTTATGCATTTTTTACATGGACAGCTAATGAAACCAGACGAGGGCCTATTGGATTCAGCCACTTGTAGAAATCCACTCACTCCCTTAATGTAATCTGACGAGATCCTCTTGTCCGAGTACATCCATTGTCGATCCATCTACAAAAGGATCACCAGACAAAATATATCATTATCTTGCAACAAGTCCTAATTAAGGCATAAGATCACTTTACACAAATATAAAGTGCTCATGTACAATCCACATGATACAATTCGGCAAACTTATATCAATTTCTCCCACGTGCTCATTTTCTAATAAGGAAACTACTTTTCTACTGAGAATATCAATTTTCTAATGATGCAAACTAATTTTCTAATGAGGAAATCAATTTTCTATTGAGTAAACTAATTTTCTAATGATGAAAATATAAATATAAATAAATATATTGAAAAAAATCAATCTACACATACAACATCTCATACCTCTATCATGACACCTTCTTTCTATTAGAACATAGACAAATATGTGTAACATCCCTCAATTTTATTGAGGAATGTTAATTAATAAAAATGAGGATTTAAAATTTTCGATGAATTATTTGAGTGTTTATCAATTTATTTAAGGATGCCTTCCATTTTCTCTCCTAAAATTCCTAGATTTATTTTTGCATTAAATGAAATCTCTAGGAAATATAAAATGTTAGTGTGAGAAACTTGGAGTTCATTTGGTTTTATTTGGAGTTTAATTGCGTGGGTTTCAAATTTGAATTGATATTCAAATTTGAAACTAAGATAGAAAAGGAGTGAGAAGGAAAAGAAAAGGGAAGGGGAGTTAGCACTGCTGGGCCACGAATCCAAAGCAGGAAGTCCGATCCAGGCCCTTCTTCTCTTTTTTCCAACCCAACCGCGCTCCCTCACCTTTCCCTCACTTCAGCCCACCGCGGCCCACGTGCACGCGGCCCGCTTACCACCAACCCCGCCGCGCCGAGCCACTGACCGCTGGGTCCCGCCTTGCGTCACGCACACGTCACGATGATGTCGCCGTCGACACCCTCCTCTTTTCCCCTTTAGCTGACGCCGGGCGCCACCGCAGCACCGTGCCGCCCATGGCCGCCGTCGCGACGCGCCCCACACCCCTCCGCGGCATCCGAGCCGTCCACGTGCCCCCGCGGTGCACCCCGCCTATAAGTAGCCGCTGTCGCGACCCCCAAGGCCTCCCAACCCTAGCCGCCTTGGGGACTTGTCCCCTGACCACCCCGCTTGCTCGCCGGAGGAGAAGGAGAAGGGGGGAGGAGAAGAGAAGGCCCGGAGGCTGTCCGGGGAAGTGCCGTGCGCAGTCGCCGCCGGAGCCGCCCGTGAGGAGGAGCCGAACCTGCCGACGCCACGCACACCTTCCTCCTCTGTTTCCTCTGCTCCGCGCCGCTGTCTCCTTCCTCGCCGACAACCCCGCTCTGCTCCTCTTCATCGACGCCTGCACGTCGGCCTGTGGCCACCGAGGTGAGGACGTGCTCCCCCGCTCATCTGTGGATGTCCCGGCCTTCGAGCCGAGGGAGGACGCGTGCTCGCCGTCGCCACCGCCACCGCGCCGCCGCGCTCGCGCCGTTGTGAAGCCGGCCTTCGTGCCGTGCTGGGACTTTTCTGCAGGTGCCGCCGCCTTCACCGAGCGCACGCCTCCGCCGCCTACCTTGACGCACTTAGACATGCACGCCCCGGGAACGCCGTCGCCCTGCTCGCCGCGCCGCCATGGCCGTCGCCGTGGTGGTTTGTTTCGTGCACGCAGCAGCAGGGAGGAAGGCGACGCAGTGTTGGCCGTTTCGTGCACGCCTCACCGCCGGCATTTGCGCGCACCCACACGCGCTCGTGCCCGACCGCGGGAGCCTTGCTCGCCACCGCTGATGGCACCGACCCGCGCTCCGCCTTGGCCAAGATGGCCCTGCGCGTTTGGGCAAGGGGTAAAACCCCGAGCTTTAGGCTCGTTTGGACTCACCTGGTGAGCGCACGCGCACCACGGCGCCCTTGCGCCCTTACACACCGCGTCGACGACCATTCACTCTGCGCCGCCGCGCCTCACGCCGCACCGTCGCCGTTGAGGTCGCCGCCGGTCCCTAGGAGCCACCCTTTTTGGCCTTGATCGGTGCACAAACACCACCGGAGTCCATCCCTGCTGTTTGTTGACCAAGCCACCGTGCACCTCACCGCCGGCGATGCTTGCCGCGCCGGAGTGCCTCTCAGGCATTCCGTCGAGCACGTTCCGACGTCGGGCGCTAAAACCTCAGGGGTTTTGGGCCACACACACGCACACACGCGCGCAATCGCGCAGAAGATCCATGGGGATCTCGTGCGGCTGGCCAACCCCGGCCGAGCCACACACGCCCCTGCACGCCGCCGCGCCGCAGCGGATCGCCCCGGATCCCACGCGCCCGGCCACGCGAGGCAGCCACGTGGGCTGCCACGTGGGCGCGCGCCGGCCTATAGCCACCCATGTGGCGGCCGCGTCAGCCTTGGAGCTGGCCTGCAGCTAGCTTTAGGCCCCCTAAGAGTTGGCTAGAGTAGGTTTAGAGCTAGTTAAAAGTCTGTATTACTGTGTATGCGCATTTTATTTTCAGAAATGTATTTTATCTTTGGAAAATCATAATAAATTCGTTTTAGCTCCGAAAAATATGAAACTTCTTCTGAAAATCTTCTAAAAATCCAAACTCCACGCTAGACTAGAGTTTGACTCTTTTTGGATCTTATTTGCTCTTCCTCTTGGATTTATTGCTATTAGTAGCCGAGTTTATTTATTTAAATACGGTTCTAGGAGCTGCCGGAGCCGGAGAGCTGAACCAGGACTACGACGACGACCTCGGCTACAATGACTACCCGCACCCAGGTTCACGCCCAACCATTCTTTGAATGCCCACTAGGCATGGCTATTAGAATTGCTAGTGCTTTACTTACTGCATAGTGATGGATATGATGAACCCGTGCATAGCCTCTTTTACATACTTGTCCTTGATTGACCTACCACTACTACTTTACTTAAGCTAGATGATGTGCTGAGCTTGCTATGCATGTGTTGGGATTATTGTGGTGGTTTCTTGGTGTGTTGGGAAAACCGGCAGGAGAAGGTGTTTTGGGATACTTTGGCGGGGGTGAGCTCGAGACAACCCGATCTGGGATCGGGGGCCAGGGATCGTCTTCTCGGACATTGCCCAATGTGGTGCCTATGGCGGGTACATTGTTTTAGGAGCACAGGTGATGGAGATTTTGTGATGACTTGGAGGATATGAGCTCGCCCCGGCCTGAAACCGAGTGGGTCGCCTGTTACACGGGACTTTCGTACACACCACCTCGCCGAGAGTGGGGATAGGGCCGCTCGACCCTAGCATGTGCGATGCCATACCTGCCAGTAGGATAGAGGGTATCAGTGAGAGGGTTAGGGTGAAGTCCCTTCCCTTTGGGCGCTCCCCGTGTGGCCACACGGGGGCATTTTCATAGTTCTGGGGTGGACCTTTGCGAAGGACCGCATCGAGACCCGGATGCAGGATGGAATCGTAACTCCTAGGTGTTCGTTCGGTAGGGTAGGCTTGGTCGGCCGTACACCGTCCGGGTACTATTCCGAGATGGGTACTGGTGTACACGCTCTGCAGAGTTTAGATCTATACGTATAGCCGCATCCTCGGTTATGGACATGCCCGTTGTTTCTCCGACTCTTACGTTTTGGGATTTCTACCTCCCTCCTTATAGGATGAGTGTGATTGGTGAGCCGTGGTTGTATTCGGGGAGAGGAGAGTTGCTCCCTCTACCTCGCGGATCCGGGTGCAACCATTGAGGTGCGAGGAGTGGGAGTTCTAGCACCGACCCTAGATGGAGATAGGTGATGGTGACGGTGATCTGGGTGACCAGGTGTAACCGATTGTGGATGAGTGATATGGGTTATGGTGGAATTATGGAGATATTACTCTATTTTTGCTGCTGCTGCATAGGAAACCCCGCTTCTACCTTGATATGTTCTTTCCCCTTAGAAGTAGGCCACTTAAAGCTTGCATACGGTTAGTGACGTGGACCTATCCCGATCCTTGGGGATAGCCCCTGAGCTTGCAGGGTACGAGTCCGACTACGACAACAACGCCGACGGATGGTACGACTGAGGGGGCACGACGCTTCGCTCAAGGATGCCTGTGGGAGATGCCTGAAGATGGAGACACCTTTTGGGAGATAGCTACCGCTGCGTAGGCTCTTATTTCTGTTATTCCGCCAAGAGGCGGGTATTGATGTACTCCGAATAATCCGGACATGTAATAATCAGATTATTATTCGTACTCCGATGTTTTATTTCGATGTATGACTGTGTTATTTATCTGTGATGAATGCATGTGCGTGATAGCGTCTGATCCAGGGACTATCACGAGACAGAATGCTGGGCTTTCTGATTTTGAAAACCCAGGGCGTTACAATATGCATCTAAATAAATAAAATCATCATTCTTAGCTCATTCGAAATTATTTCATGAATACTTTAAGTACAAAGCATAAAACTTAAAACGACAACCGTATATAAGGGGGGTGAAGTAACTAACCTCTATACCACTTCAATGAATGAAATCGTGGAGAAATCGTTGCAAATCAGGCAAAAGCGCCCTAAGGCGCCATTGGGGAGGGGGAGCTCGAGTTGGAGAGAGGAAGAAGAAGAGTGGGAAGGGGGGCTCGGGCAGGGGGAAGAAGAAGGAATTATAGCTGCTGCACATTTGTACTGGGCCAAGACACGGGCCAGTACAAATGTGCCCATATTTGTACCGGGTGGTGGCTCGGACCGGTATAAATGTGAGGCCAGTACATTTGTACAAGGCAGAGCCACCACCCGGTACAAATGTGAGACATTTGTACCGGGTGGATTGGATCAGGCCCCGACGAGCCTCTGTGAGAGGACATTTGTACCGGTCGTTGGTTCCAACTAGTACAAATGCCATCATTTGTACTAGTGGCAAAAATACCTGGTACAAATGAAAAATCAGGCCAGGGACAAATGCTCGATTCTCTAGTAGTGAACCGAGCTACAACGAGCCAAGCCACGCTCGATATCTGTTGACGGTGAATTTCCGTCAACCTAGCCATGAGTTTACCTTCGGTGTTGGCTTCAATTTAATATCTTATCCATTGGTACTAACCCCCTTGATATAACAAGTTCGCTCTTGCATGTCGTTTTTGGAGTTTATTGTTTATGCAGGACTTTAGCGCTAAATGCAAGACTTCCGGGTAAAGTTCATTAAGCACCTCGTGAGAAGATCATGAAGCCCGTTACAAGTCAAGATATGAAGTGAACATGACTCCAAGTGGCCCAAGGACCGAACCGTGAAGGCAGAAAACTCTGAAGACCTGGACAGAAAATGTTGAAGCTTGCTCGACAAGGAGCCCTATTCAAACCGCGAAGAAACTGACGCCAAGGGCCCACATGCACAAGGGTGAATGTTCCAGAAGACACGAGAAGCATCACCGACGAAGGAGGCCGCGAACCGGGCCGAGGTGGGCCCAGGTTGGTCGGCCCAGGCCGGTCGGCCCAGCCCACTTCGGGCCCCATTCGCTGCCCCCTTTGACCTAGACGACCCTCGGACTATTTATAGTTCCCGCGCCAAGAGCCACGCATCATACCATTTGCCATTCGCCACCGAGGAGCAGAGAAGAGAGGGACACCATTCCGGAGAGGAGAGGGTCGAGATAGTTGACTAGGGTTTCCCGAGCCGGCGTGGGAACCTTGCAAGGAAGACCACGTCGGAGTTCCAGGAGTTAGGATCAAGATCAAGGTAGGATCCCAGTGGTGATCTTGTCCATGTATCATTTACTATGTTGAATTATCAAATTGCAATCCGATTATTCTTAGCGATCAAGTCCTTTCTCTACAACTATGTCTTCGTTTGGGTTTTCTTCCTCCCCGATCTATTATCGAGATAGATCGCATAGGGTGTTCTTGTAGCTGTGGTGGCTAGAGGTGCATGCCTGACCTACCAAATGTTTTTCATCTTGTCCTTTGGACTCGCCCTAGGCTAACCCGCACGAATGGGGGCGCGTCGTGACAGGACGAAGGTTCCAAAAGGCGGGCGTCTTCGGAGTTGGAACGGAACCCATGATTTAAAGAGGCTTTTTATGAGATTCGATTTGCTATCTTCTTCTTTGGTTGGAACTTCAACAAGAGCTCGATCCAATCTCTCTAGATTGGTTTTACCTCCCCCTCTCTACCTCTTGCTACCTCTGGTGTTTCCTAGATTAGATGAGTTTTTGATGTTTTCTTAGATTAGATGCAAAAGCAATCCTTTTGAACATTAAGTGTTCTCGGCTTTATTAGATTGATTCTTGCATCGCATATTGTTCCATGGATTCGATACCTTGGGTTCACACTTAAGGGAAGAAGGGTCCCTTGACTACAATGGAGGATTTGTCCGCTTGCAAATCCAAATGAACTTCGATACAAATATAAACCGTCAACAATATCCAACCTTATGATTGTGTCATTGACCGGTGGATCCCACATATACAAGTTGAGATTGAAAAGGGAATAGGGAAAATCAATTTGGTGCCGCACCTCATCCGAATACATGCATTGAAAATGTGAAAGAGGATTCCTTTATTAAGAAAAAGTGGATTGGAGAAAATCAATCTGGTGGAGATGCTCTTATCCATGCATAGACTCAAAGGGATTTATACCGAGCTACACCTAATGGATCATGCACGGGGGAGATCGATGAGCATATGGATTCATGTGTTATGTGTATGATGTACTCCAATAATGTCAATGACGATATGCTGGTAAAGTTCCAGCTGATGAAGATGTGTTTGTGCAGTTTGGCGACTCAAAATTTGTTCTCTTTTGAACACTATATGTCAGCATTATTGCATTGGCACCAATTATATTCCGATCCGGCGATCCCCCATCCAGTCCTCCACCCACCCATCGTATGCAGGGCCACCGTACCTTACCTTAATTTGGCCCGTATTATTAAACCGGCCAGAAATATCATTACAAGCTAAGCTAGCTAGAAATTAAATGTTGTTCCGCACAGCAAGAAAAGAATGGAATCCTCTTGAGGCAGCTAACTGTTATTACTTGGATAATCCCATTCCTCAACGTGGTCTACTTCTGGACCACCCCAACTAACCCAAGCAAATCCCCAGAGAAGATCGCCTCTGTGACACCCCAGATTTTCGGAGAGGAAAACCCGAGTCCCTGTACCGTTGCGATAGTCCCTGGATCAGTGGCTATCGCGTACAGAACGCATCACAGAAGGTAAATCAAAGTCATGCATCGCATCACACAAGTATTAGTACATAATTTATTACATGTCCATTATGGAGTACAACATTACAAGCCTCAAGGCTGAATCAGAGTGAAATTCTACGCAGTGGTAGCTAGCATCTCAGAAGGGTCTCCATCTTTTATTCTTCACGCTCACAGGCATCCTTGAGCGCAGCTACGCATGCCTCAATCGTACCATCCGTCGGCGTTGTTGTCGTAGTCGGACTCGTACCCTGCACACCCAAAGTCTATCCCCAAGGAGTGGGATAGGTTCACGTCACCGACTGTATGCAGCTTTAAATGGCCTAACCTCTAAAGGGTAAGAAAAGAGTCAAGGTAGAAGCTCGGGTTCCCTATGCAGCAGCAGCAAAGTATAAATGGAAAACATCTCCATATGAGTCCCAAACCATACTCTCAACACAGCTCGGAAACACCTGGTACCCCAGGGGCCCGTCTCCACAACCTATCTCCATCTAGGGTCAATGCGAGAACTTCCTCTCCTCGCACCTCAATGATTACAATTGGATCAGCGAGGTAGAGGGAGCCACTCTCCTCTCCCCGACTGCAACCACGGCTCACCACACTCTCAACTACAGGGGGAGGTAGAAAATCCCAAAACATGAGAACAAAGCTATCAGGGGACATGTCCATGACCGAGGACGCGGCTATAGCTATAGATCGAACAACTCTGCAGAGCGTGTACACCTGTACCCAACCCGGAATGGAACCCGGCGGTGATCAGCCAACCGAGCCCATCCTACCGTGCGAACTCTCGGTAGTTACGGCCCCATCCTGCATCCGGCCCTCAAAGCGATCCCCTCCGCAAAGGGAATTGCACCGGAACTGTGAAATGCCCCCATGTGGCCACACAGACGACGCACTGAGAGAAAGTGGTCTCACTCCCACCTCTCCCCCACTGATACCCTCTATCCTGCTGGCAGGTATGGTTCCGCACTTGCCGAGCTCAACTCGGCCCTAACCCCACTCTCGGCGAGGTGGTGTGTACGTAAAGGTCCCGTGAAAAGGTCTGTCCACTCGGTTTCAGACCGGGGTGAGCTCATGTCCTCCAAACGTCAGTAAAACCCCAACACCTGTGCTCTGAAAACCGTACAAGCGGGAATGCACCGAGGAGTGCACCCCCATCCCCGATCCCAGATCGGTTGTTTCGAGCTCACCCCCGCCAAAGTACCCAAAACGCCTTCTCCTGCCGGTTTTTACCCCACTCACGCCAAGAACCACTATTCCCATCCCAACACATGCATCGCGAAGCTCAGCGTATATACACGCTTATATATATAGTAGTAGGGCAATCAAGGACAGGGTAATAAAAGAAGGCAGTGCAAGGCTCATCTTCATGCATTTAAAGTAAAGCGCTAGCATTCTACATAGCAATGCCTAATAGGAATTTCAGAATCAGTCGGGCGTGAACACCTGCGTGCGAGTAGTCGTCGGCGGCGTAGTCGTCGGTGTAGTCGATCTCCGAGCTCAGCTCCCCGGCTCCAGCTGCTCCTATTAACGCGTAAATAAAATAAAGACGGATCCTATTGCAATTAACTCCAAATGAACACGAATTAAGAGCCAAAAGAGAACGAAAACTAGCCTAACACGGAGTTTATGATTTTAGAAGAGTTTTGGAAAAGGTTTCATATTTTTCAGAGTTGAAATGGATTTTCTAGGATTTTCCAAAGATGAAATACATTTTCTGAAATTAAAATACGCATACACAATACACTTAACTATAAGCTGACTAAGGGGTATCTCTAGCTGACTCTAAACTAACTAAGGGCAGCCTTGTACAGTACGGAAAGCCTTTTCCTCCTCACACAGCAGGCACAGTCACATAGGCCAGTTACTGACCACTGCTGCATAATTTGACCCTTGTGCTATGTGCATATATGCATAGGCAGGGCAGCCTTGTACAGTACGAAGTTATCCATATACGTCCTTTATTTCATGCTGCAGTTAGCCTCTTGTGGGGCGAGGGCTTCTCAAATATTTTGTCCCTAGGAAAACCCCGTAGAGTAGCTTATTACTCCTATTTTTAACCTTATGTAATAAATATATTTTGTGTCATTCGGTCCTAGATATATAAATGAACTATTAAGAAGAAATGCACTGGAGTGTCATATCACTTGAGCAGACAAAACCACCGTTGTTGGGTGTATGTAGGCATGCATGTGTGTTGGAGTGTGAAGGAGCCATGGCAGTGATATATATCCATTACCACTCCTAATCAAACTGAAGAGGTAAAAATATGAAAACACATTTTTTTTGCCGGTAATATGAAAATATATTTGATATAATAAAAACCCAATATAGGGATCGATCTTTTCTATAATCTTTGTCGAACTTAGAAACAGTTTGACTATTTATGGACTGAGAGGAACTATATATACATGTTTAATTTACACCAAATCCATGGAGGGTCAATTAAATTTCTGTAAATCGTTCGATGTCAATGAAAAAAGATAACAGTTTGACTATAAAAAAGTAAATAGTGTTCTTTCAGATAGAGGTACAACTTTCATATACTATGCCACGTACTTACAAGATAAGCAGCGTTTTCCTTTAATTTCTCGGGCAGGAAATCAGCAACATAGAATATGAGCTTCCATTGAAGCAGCAAGACAGGAACAGCGCTACAAACAGTTAGCATCAGTACAACTTTCATCAGTAATTTTGGAAACAAGTCCGTTTCATTCATAGAAAACTACAACCATACATGCATATACACACACTCTGAGATAATTAAGCACCAACGATCAATAACACGCCCAGACGGCCGGATAATGAAGAAAAGGTACAGAGATAATATTAATATTATATTGCTGGTAGTAGACAAGCAAGAAGAATGATTCTCTTTTTATTAACCGGTGATGCGTAGTCAACTAACGATCTAGAGTCGAAGCTCGAGGTCAAGCTCCTCGCCGGAGCTGGACGGCGCGGTGCTCTCCGGTGGGACAGAGAAGCGGGAGGCCCTCCTCCAGTTGAGCATCGTCCCCACCCCGCCGAAGGTGTCGACAGCGGCGGCTGCCCTCGGGAGGATCACGTCGTCCGCGAATAGCGGCGAGCCGCCGTCCGGCACCTCGAGCTTGACGTCGGTGAGGCGCTCGCCGTGGGAGGCGATCGGGACAGCGGACAACGCGGCGGCTGCGTCGTGGTGGCCGTAGACGTTGGGGTTCCAGCCGGTGGCGCGGTCCTTCTTGTGCGCGTTCTGGTGGCCGCCGAGCGCCTGCGACTTGAGGAACTTCTTGTCGCAGTAGAGGCAAGGGAACAGCCGCACCCGCTTCCCGGCGATATACGCCGTCGGCGCCGCCTCCTCGTACAGCTCATCCTGGTGTCCTCCGGCCTCTGGCGTCACGGGCAGCGACAGGTGCAGCCGCCTTGAGGCTTGTTGCAGTGGCGGCGGTGATGACTCCTGCTGCTCCATGCCAATGCAAGCTCTGCCGTGCTAACTGTTCAAGGTAGGCAGCAGGAAGTACCGGAACCTGTCTAGAATATAATAGAGATATGCGTAGTACCAGCAAAGAGATTGAAATTGTCGTCAGTCCCTACCCGCGACCCTTTTTTGCTTGGTTTAGCTAAAATTGGAGTTGGAGATGATATGGCGGCGCGGATTGTGTGTCCAGAAATGGGAGGAGCGGGAGGAGCTAGGACGAATTGAATGGGAGAGACGCAGTGCTCGGACTTTTGGTAGCAGTGGATATACCAAGTCCCCTGAGGTTGATGAAGGACATATATAGGGCTAAGAACAGCACTATTAATATTCCATCCCTCTGTAACAATTTTATTTCGTAATAGACCATGTACATCACTGCACAATTCCTTATTTGCCATTAAAGAAATTTGCAATCTCTTGCTATCGGTTCACATGAAGCCACTTGTGTCATGTTGGAAATTAAAATTTCGAGTTGAGAGAATTGATTACATATTGGAGGCAAATAATTATTCTTATATTTTTTTGTTGATACTTTGTTTTTGTTATTAGAAATTTTAAAGTGTTTGTAATTAACATGCGTCATCATCTTATGAAATCTAACGGTGGTAGTACCAGGTAGAACTAGAAAGTACCCAACAACTAATTTTATTTATTTATTGGAAATTTTAGGGTGCTTGTATTTAACGTGAGCCATCCATCCGATGATACCAGGTGGTACCAATAGAATTGTATCACCTAGTATAAAAACTCGACCTGTGGAGGGTAAGACCACCCCCACGGTATTGTATTAAGAAGAAGACCTTCTCACACAGGTCGAGAAAACCCCCGAACCCCTGCCCCACCCATACATAGGGGCCCGTCGCTCGTGAGATAAGCCGGGCCTTACCATATGCTTTGGTGTGGGACAGACGAGGGAATTTTTTTAACCCTAACCTGAAATTCACTCCCACGAGGAGTCGAACCCAGGACCTAGGGAGTGCCACCCACTCCATCTAACCAACTCAGCTAGAGGAGGGATGGCTGTATCACCTAGTATAAGTTTGGTGGGGCCAACATCCATCCGATGAGATCTAATGGAGATACTACCAGATTAGTACCAGTTAGTACCAATAGGATAGTACTACCCAGTACTATACAAGTATATCGAAATATCTAGTAATATCCAAGTACTGAAAGAAAGCTCGTTTATATTTTCTATTAAATTAGTTCGTGGAAAAATTTGCTCCCACTATTAATTTGAATCGATAAGCAACTGAGTTCCTCTATTGCTCTAATAGGAAGTGGCTCGAGAATTTTTGAACTCAAAATTGGATGTCTCTTTCATTTTAAATGAAAACCCAGACATTCCGCCCTTAATAATCCTTGCATTATCGCAGCGACAAGCATCCAAAAGCCCTTATGTCAAACACCCTTGAAATTATTTTTCTAAAAAATGGTTACATTTATTTATTTTCCATTATTTTGCATATGGCTGTCGACTTCTACGTACTAGCCATTAATCTGAAATCTGTACTCGTAACCTTTGATGGGCTGCTCTCATGCTTTTAAATGGACTGCACTATACGGCATCCTTGTCTGTTTGCGCTGAGCACTTGGAGCAGTGACTTGATGGAAGACATGAAAATGCTATGATGACAAGGAGAACGGGCTGAAAGATGCATATGTGGATGCCACTCGCTGATTGTACGGAGAACAGCGCTACCTTAGCTTGAGGCCCATATCAACTTTACTCAGATTGTGGTTCCCGATGGATGTTGTTCATGATCTGAGCCATCCACCAAAAAATATGGCTTGTTGCAATCAATTAGGTGTGCTTGCATTTCGATCGATTTGGCCGTGTACCTTGAATGCTTGATGGTCTCGTGGGATGAACTGTTGTACGATGTGGGGGAACCATGAACATAAATGTATTGTACTAATATGGATTCTACACAAACAATTCTGATTTGTAGCATATTTACTACTCTACTGTTTCAAATTGGAAGTTATTTTTACCTTTTCTAGGTTTATATATATAGATATTTGTATTGCATCTTGACATACGCTATAGTCAGATGCATACAAAACACATCTATTAATCTAGAAAAGCTAAAATAACTTAAAGTAGAAAATAAGTGAGGAGGAAAATGTTTTTCGTGCTTTTAACTTAAGGGAAATTCTAAAGTGCTTGTAATGCGAACCATGCATGCATGCGGTGAAATCTAACTGTTTACGCATGCATATTCCAATGCAGATTACCACACCAGCCGGCCGTACATACCTAGGCAATTAAAATCAAGCGCATGTAAAGCCAAAGTCGTCCAACAGAAACGAAGCGCGCGGCTGCATGCTGGCAGTCGTTGCCTATGCTTCGGTCCGTACATGCGTGCCCCACTTACTAGCAGCTTGTTGGCAAACAGCTACGAGGAAGAGGACGAGAGCGCACTGCTAGCTGCATGCTTGATGAAGCGTGAGCCCTCTTTTAATTTCCGTCGATTCTTCTCTCAGCACTTCACACTCATTCAACCCCCCACCCCCCACACAAAAATTCCTATTTATGTTTGGCCACAGTAATTCCTAACTGTCCACTGAAAAGGACACTGGGAGCCAACAAATGAATTAAAATTAAAGCAGGGATCCCTGCAGATCAGCAGAAAACAACCAGTAATACATACGCCTACTGATATGATGTACTATATGATAAGGAGCATATCGATCGGCATGTGATTCTCTCAGAACGTACATATAGTTACTTAATTTGACAGTGAAACATCCAATAATTGACCAGTGTCCCCACACAGAAAAGGGCTCGATCTGGCCAATCGAGCTGAGTATGCCGACACGTAGTACGGAACGGAGATATACTGGATCCAAAACATATGGTGGGTCGTAAAAACGCACCATTTCCTCCAAAAAAAAACTGTTAAAAGACCAAAATGTAAATTTATAAACTACTCCTACGTACAGTCGATCAAACTGTAGTAAATTTATACAACAACAATAATTTTTTTTGTGAGATGATTCTCTCAGAACTCTAATATATACAGAGTATACTTTAGCAATTGGCAGGGATAATAAAGTCCCTCATCATTCGCTTTCAAGGCCTTACTAGAGAAGAATCAACAATCCAACCGTTGACACCGGATTTTTGGCAACAGTCGGGAATAAGGAAGGACCATCAGTTGATGGAGTACATGACATAGAGATCTCGACACATTTTCATACATTACACGCCATTATCAGTTACCACCGTACCGAGCCTTTTCTATTTTTGTGACTATTCAATTATTAAGATGTTTAAGCCAAATGACAGAAAAATACAACTTAATGAAACTAATTCATTCATTGCACACCTAAATGCTTTTCATGATTTATGTACTACAAGCAAGGCAACATCTCTATATATGGAGTGGTACCAAAAGGATATAAATATGCCACTTAAGATCCCAAAATTAAAGATGCACATATGTACTATATAGGAAGCAATAGCGTCAACAACGGAAATTAGTATGCTCAATGATCAAACGCATCTCATCGTCAATACTTACATGCATGAACCAACAAAGCAACCTTTCATAAGTACTAGTGGATGATATGATATTGCAAATGTAGACGACGTTCTAGCTTGCCTAACTTTAACCATGCATGCCTTGTATCGTTAAATGGATAGATGAGTATACTAGTTAAGTAATATATATAACGAGCGAGGAATCTTTCTGTATTCCTAACATTAGAGAAGAAACAATTTTCCATACGGCTTATCAACACCAATTTAAATCAAACATGTGGTGATGTATTTCCGCTGTCGGTTCGAAAATAGGTGGACATAGGGGACATCAGAATTGTTGACATTGAACACATATATCACGACCGCGCCAATTCTAACTATAAGCTGGCAGTGATACTTTTACATGTTGAAACTATACTAGCATCCAACAAACACCAATATACATGCAACTACATATTTTTTACTGACATCTTGTTACCGACTCACAACGACTGATATTGTGAAACATAAACTAAAGTAGTTACCTACACATTGTCTATGTCGTTGGCGAAATCAGCGGACACTAGCTAATCATGCAGCAAACTACTTTGCTATAATATTTCTGGTTCAGTGTTTTCCTCACACAACAAATCAACTGAAGCCGCTTTAAAGCCTGCCGAACATACACATTTCATACTGCTGTGTTGTAATCGGATCGCAAAGCAGTACACTCCACTATCGGAAACACGGCCTTTGCCGTGCGCCCTGCGCTTTGCCGGGCGCTTTCTATCGGGCGCACGGCAAAGGCCTTTATGTGCCGTGCGTCCCAGGGCAGGCGCACGGCACAGAAACACGCACGGTTACGCCGTCTTTGCCGTGTGTCCAATTAAAAGCGCACGGCAAAGAATGTTCTGTGCCGTGCATCATTGCGCGACGCACGGCACAGATCATTGGCACGTGCGCCGCACCTGCCTCAGCGGACGGAGGTGAACGACCGTGACCTCTGTCGTGCGTCTAGTCGTAGGCGCACGGCAAATAGGTTCCCCACCAAGCGGCGTGGGCGGCGGAGGGCGCACGTGCCGGTCAGGCGCCTTCTTTGCCGTGCGCCTACGCTTAAGCGTACGGCAGAGAGAAATCTTTGCCGTGCGTTTTGCCTAACGCACGGCAGAGAAGTACCTGTGCCGTGCGTTTTTTCAAGGCGCACGGCAAAGAATGTTTAAAAATTTTGGTTTTCTTGTCCTCTAATGATTTGTACAATACAAATGCATTACTTTATACTCTATATCTCAAGTTGGTACTCAAATCAATTTATTTGCTATTTTTTAAAAATTTCATTCATTAAAAGGAATTTTTTCGCATAAAACAAAATTGAACTGCAAGTGCATAAAATAATAGAGTAAAGTTCGTGGAAAAATGATATTCGTGTAATTGAGTCCTTTTTAAGACCTTACCCATCAAATTGGTTGAAATTATGAACATTTTATTCACGATGGATGAGAATCCACGTTCTTTAGTAATGTTTTTTAATTGTATAAAATGCGAATGAAGTTAGAAAATCAGGAGATTCGTCGAGAGCTCATGATATGCTATGGGAAGGTTGTGATAAATAGTAGAGAAGGTTTTGAACATTTCGTCACGCAAAGTGTTTAGAAACCGAAGCTTCTCGCTCGAAGTTTCAGAGTGTTTAGAGTTATCTCATTAAGTTTTTAGTGTTAGTAAATTTCGAACTTCATTTTTGAATTCAAAACATTTTCTCTAGTGAACATACAGCATTTATTGTAGCAAGTTAGTTTATGGTAATGTTTTACATCCATTTGAATTTTTATGCATTTTAAAACGGAAAAGAAAAAACAAGTTGTTTCGTTGCCGTGCGCATTAAGAATAGCGCACGGCAAAGACATTTCTGCCGTGCGCCGCGGGAGTGGGCGCACGGCAAAGTTCGGGGCCCCACCTGGCAGTCGGCGCCCCGTCTCAGACCACGCACGAGTCTGAGACGAGGCGCCGGCTGCCAGGTGGGGCCCCGTTCTTTGCCGTGCGCCCTCTCCCGCGGCGCACGGCAGAGAACGGCCAGGGGATTTTACCCTAAGTCCCCTGGCCGGCCCGCCACACGCAACACACACCGACACACGCACCAGCCTCCGCCGCCGCACAACCGCCGCAGCAGCCACCTCCGGCGCCGGTCCCGGCCTCGGATCCGCGCATCCCCGCGGCGGATCCGGCCCCCACCGCCGCCGCCGCACAACCGCCGCCCCACGCCCGCGCCTGCGCCCGCCCCTCCCCTCCCCGGCGGCGGTGCCCGCTCCTCCGGCGGCCGCGCCGGCCCCTCCCCGGCCACCCCAGGCGCGCACCCCTGCACCGGCCGGCCGGCCCCTGCCCCGGCGGCTCCTGCCCCGGCCAGCCCCTGCCTCGGCCGCCGGAGGAGCGCCCCGGCCGGCCCCTGCATGCCCCGGCCGGCCGCCTACCCGCCCCGGCGCACCCCTGCCTGCCCCGGCCAGCTGCCTGCCCGCCCCGGCCGGCCCCGGCACCGGCCGCCGCCTCGGTGAGAAATTGAAACAACCTCTCTTGGATGGTTAGATGAAATTAGTACGATGACCAGGTTTCCTAGTAGTTAGATAAATGGATATGAAACGTAGTTAGATCAATTGAGTATGAAATTTAGTTAAATTTAGTGATGCATACTTATGTTAGAATAAATTTGTGATGAGTAGCTTGAACTTAAAGAAATAAAATCTGAGTACTACCTATATGTTACTTATGCTCAAGTGGAAAGAATGACAAATCACTACTTTATGCATCCGGCCATCGAGCCGTGGGAAGAAATTGCTTTTGTGGCCCGACCTTCGTGTTCTGGCTTTTTCTTGCAGGTTTGGAAACCTCTCCGCATAGGGGAGGTGCTGCCGAAATTTTGATCTAACGCTAAGATATGTTTTTGCAGGAGGAGGCCACGTTGTTGTTTCCTCGGACGCCTCTTCAGGCTCCGTCTTGCCGCCCGCCCCTGTCTTCCGCCTCTTCGAGTGGCTAGGTGAGCATGTGCAGACGTCCCCCTTTCCAATTCATGTACTTAGGTCACGTAACCTAGTTAGGCGTCTCCCATTCGAAAGGGATACGGTTGTAAATATGCATATGCTTGCATATGCATATCTATGACTGTATCCGTTTCGAATTGTCCACGTTTTTTGGACAGCCTGAGCATGTGTAGATGGGTTTAGTTTCCATGTTCTGCTCTGATCTAGGACCGAGTTTCGGCATCACCTTCCCGTTGTTCTCCGGGTACACAATCTCCTTTCCAGGACGTGTATTTGGAGAACAGCGGGGAGGTGCTGCCGAAATTCTGTCTCGGATAGGAGTGGAGCATGGAAACTGAACCCGTCTACACATCCTCGGGTGGGATTAGGACCTATCTTTACCTACTACTAGCATGATAGACATCGTGTAGAAGCAATCGACTTTATAAAATGTTCTAAGATTTCTCTCTTGGGTATGTCTTCATATCACTGGTAAAAGGATGGATAACCATGAGTGGATGTACATGGGCTGGAGTAGTAAGCGTGACTTCACCGATGAATTCGCACGCAACGTCGATGGTTTCTGTAGAAAGGCATTTGACAAAGGACAACGTAAAGCGCCGTGTCCCTGTAGGAGGTGTGAAAATGCGAAAGACCAACCTAAGCTCACGATGGCTAAACACATTTTGGAGCACAGGTTTGTGAAAGACTATACATGGTGGGTCTGCCATGGTGAAGCACATCGTGCGAGAGACGAGGTCTTGAGGCAACGCATCGAGGCTTTTGATGATGAAGCCGGGTACGGAGACATGCTAGATGACTTTCATCAAGGAAACTTCGATCAAGGGCCTGACCATGTTATGGAGGAAGCTCCAGAGGCAACCGCGAAGGCTTATTACGACATGTTGTCTTCCGCATTATCATGTTATTTTTATTATGTTTTATTTTTCTTTTGCAATTTCTTGTTCATTTTTAGTTATGTCTCCGTACTGACTTGTCTACTTTTTTGTAATTTCAGGTGACAGTAGAGAAGATGGTGGGCGGCTCCCTTCACCGTTCGTGCTCGTCTACCTTCAGAAGAGTCATCGACGTACCGGAGCCGTTGCCACGGGGCGCCAAGGGCAAGGGTCGAGGGAAGGGTGGCCCCAAGCGTGGTAAAAAGTCGAAGAGAGCGCAACGGGAGGAGGCCCAGGTGGAGGAGGCCTAGGAGGAGGAGGCCCAGGAGGAGCAGGGCCAGGAGGAGTACGTGCCGCCTGCTGAGGAGCAGGACGAGGAGGAGGATGACACGAGTGGTGACACGGGTGGTGACACTAGTGGTACCGTCTATCAGCGAGGTCGCGCGCGACTCCCGGATAGGCCGATACCAGTTGCCGAACGCCCGCTGATTAAACCTCTGGGTGCACGGTAAGTAATTTCAGATGTTTGACAATATCTTGTCCTTTGATAACTTGAAATCACAATGGAGACTAATATTTCATCTTTCTCACTTATGGCAGGGGTTGGGAAGTCGTCGAACCAGGTGGTCACAAACGCCTGGTCAACGGCATCCTGGGTCTTTTGGTGAGGTACCACTTCCCAGGCATAGTGAAGATGGGTCAGGGTAACCGTACCAGGTGGGAGCCGGCCTGGTCGTGGGCACACTACAAACAAGCCCCCGACACTATCGATCTGGAGGACAGATCCTTCCCCAACAAGGCAGAGCGAGTGAAAGCCGAGTTGTGGGTAAGTCTTTTTGGCATACATTGCTCGATTCTTCGTATTTGTTTGACATTTTTGGAATATTGATTGTGGATCATGTGATTTATATGCAGGATTTCTATAGGTTGGTGGGTGGATGTGAGGAGGAGGCAAAAAAGGTGCAGGACCGGGTATGCAAGAAGCTTGTGCTGGACATGCATTACGAGTCGCAAATCCAGTGCGTCATAAACTACTCCGCTTCTAAGTTAGGAAAGGCGATGTCCAAAACCGAAGCAAGAACCTTTAGGCTAACCCGGGAGCAATACGAGGAGGTAAAACTGTATTTCAGCTTTTACAACATCGCTTAATATTATATTCTTACATGTTGTTCACTGAATCACGTGCAGACGCCTGCGTGGTGGTGCCGTAACGATGCCAATTGCTGGAAACTCATAGTGAACAGGTGGTTCACCCCGGAGTGGATTCAGAAGCACGACGCTGGCCGGTAGAAGCGTTTGTTGATGTCATACCCGACACACCATCAAGGCCCCCTTACCAACGAAGAATACAGGAAAAGATGGGTATGAAGATCCTTTTCATTGTTGTAAAGCTCAATTGTAAATAATTTCTAATCAACTTTCTTTTTTTGCAGTCCCAATCACATGGAGGCGCTGAGTGCAGCGAGGTGATGGGATACATGTTGTCACACAAGGGAAAGGCGTCCGCGTCCGAGACCACCTACAACCCCGATGACCCGCCGGAGGCATATAGCAATCCCTCCATCCACACCCGCTTCAGCGCGTACACGGAGACGGGAAGACAGATGCATGGGCCAGAGTGGGATCCGATCCGTGCGCCATTGGATGGAGAGGTGGTCATGAGGATAGGAGGTGGGAAGAAGCATGGCCATTACTATATGGGCGACAGCATTTTGGACACGGCCAGTACTCCCACTCTCGCGGCAATAAAGGCAAAGGACACGGGCAATGCCCCTCCCATACGCCCACGGCCGTCGGCGGCACTGGCCCAGATGGAGGGACTTCAGGTTATTTCTGATATATTCATCATTACTGAATTTCTACATATGTTGTCTTTACATTGTAACATTGGGATGAACAATTGCAGACGGCCTTGACCGCGGTCGAGCAGCGTGTGGTCGACCAGTAGCAGCAGCAGCAGATGCAGCAGATGCAGCAACATATGACCACGGCGATGATGGCACATCAGGTGCAGATGCAGCAGTGGGCGGCGATGCAGCAAGAGCAGATGGCCGCGCACATGCAAGCTTGCATGGTTGCTTTCCAGACAGGTCAGACGATGCCCCCGGCACCCGTGATGCCCTTGGTGCCCCTGATGATGCTACCTTCCCCTACGGGAGGTTCTCCTGCTGTGAGTTACTTCATATCTTTGTTGTTCTTTCATTTCAATCATTAGAGACTTAGATAACGTAGAGATATAGACTCACTTAGAAACCTAGACAAAGTAGAGACTTAGAGAATTTAGATTATAACTTAGACAACTTGATTCTCCGCTCACATGCATTTTACTATTTTTTTTCAAAGAACCAATCGGCGGCATCGAATAATCTACATAACTCCCCGGGCATGTCACCGACGATGGTCCCACAGCAGCTCTTCCCCCAGTGTTCTCCCAGCCACCTACTTAGTGAGCCACGCCTTTTTATTTGCTTTGTGGACTTGTCGATGAACTATGTGTACTTGTCGATGAACTGTGGACTTTCTGTGACGTACTAGTGGACCTGTCCATGTTTGTGGTGGATTTCTCTATATGTGCGACATTTGTGATGGATATTGTGATATATATGATGCCTGTGATAGATATTGTGATATATAATGATGCCTGTGATGAATATTGTGATATATATATTATGCCTGTGATTTTTGGGAATTTTTGGACGCGAAAAACAAAAAAAAATAAAAAAAGATAGGTCACTTTGCCGTGCGCCAGACGCCAGGCGCACGGCAAAGTGACCAAAACCAGCGGCTGGAATAGAACCTCTGCCGTGCGCCACGAGCCAGGCGCACGGCAGATTGACCATTTTCTGCCGTGCGCCACGAGGCCAGGCGCACAGCAGAGAGCGCGTCTATGTCGTGCGCCGCGCGGCCAGGCGCACGGCAGCGGAGTAGCTCCACGTGGCGCCCCGGAGCCGCCTGTGCCGTGCGCCACATGGGCAGGCGCACGGCAGAGGAGAAGCTTCTCTGCCGTGCGCCTTGCGACCAGACGCACGGCAACGAGACGAGCACGCCGTCTCACCAGGACGTCCGTCATCGCCTTTTCTCTGTCGTGCGCCGTCCATTGCGCACGGCAGAGATTTCTTTGCCGTGCGGTTTGGAGCGCAGCGCACGGCAGAGATTCTTCGCCGTGCATTATGCTGCCGTGCGCCCGTTGCCGTGCGTTGTGGGTAAAAACGCACGGCAAAGGTTCTGCCGTGCGTTTTCTGCTCTCTGCCGTGCGCTCGGGGCGCACGGCAAATCTTGCGAATCCGGTAGTGCTCCCATGTGCAAACCAAACCTCGCTCGGCTAAGAGCATCTCCAAGAGTTTGCCAAATTTTACTTGGCAAATCTTGTGTTTTGCCAACTTCTAAAAAGAAATGCCAAGTAGAAAAAGAGTCTATCTCCAATAATTTGGCATAATTCACTTACTAAACCCAGATCTAACTTACATCAGGAATCCTGAGAGAAACAAAATTATGTTTATGGCCTTCCACCTCTTGAAAACTTACGTCAGGAATCCTTCTCCATTCTTTATTTCTTTTTTCACCCTCCCACCTAGAGGGAAACACCGATGGCAACCACGATCCACGGGCGCATATATGCACACGGGGAGGTGAGTTTTGCCAAGTTGGTTTGCCAAACTGTTGACTGCGATTATTGGTAACCGTACGTGCACGCACTATAGCCTGTCTATGTACCCAGCAGCTTACCGTATACTCACAGCTCGTTTTGTTTTTTATTTTTTAATTATAGATATCATTATGCATCCAGATCATACACTAAATTTATGTGCGTAACAAAAATTATGTACCTAGAAAATAAAAAAACTATCTACAATTTGAAATTGAAGAAGTACATCGTTAAGTAATAACGTCTAAAAGAAATAATCTTTGCATTGAGAGAAAAAGCAGGGACGGAGTGTGAGAATCGAGAAATACCTTGGGCATTTTAGACCCCACAAATTAAACCACATGCAGTGCATCCAATGATATCCCCCACCCCACCCAATACACACCACACGCCCCCAGCCCCCCCCCCCCCCCCCCCCCGGCGCTCTCACCACGGCCAAGTCGAGACAAGCAAAGGTTAAGTTTCTTGTCTCGGATCGCGCTGAGTATGAAGAACATCATACCCATGCAGCTCGCCTGCATATATAGCCATAGCAATTATTTGTGCTGGAAAAAATATATACAGTAAATATATGAGAAGTTTCCGTGTTTGAAATCAATAAGAGCTCTCGGATCATCTGATAAAAGGCCTGCATGACGGTGGCCTTCTTAGTGTGGTGGCGTCTGCATCCTTTTTGTCCTCTTTCAACGTTGGATCAAGTCGATTATTCGACGACTACAAGTGTGTGGTCGTTGATGGGTGGGAGCTGCAGAAGTGCTTCGCCTTCGTAGCCGGCATTGTGTTTAGAGTTGCGGCAGTGTTAATATCCCAATCTAATCGGCCGATGAGTGTCGTCGAGTGTAACCCGTGTTGATGTCTCAATCCAACCGTGCGAGCATAGTTAGCTGTTTTTTTCTTTTTCGTTTGTTTCCTGCCTATGGTCTCCCAGGACTGTAGTCTTGTATTTCTTCTGCTTTATCAATGGAACACGCACTGTCTTGTGCGGTTCGTTCAAAAAAATCTCATAAAAACAATACCATGTACTTAAAGAGTATTGTATTACTAATAGTTTTTCTAATAATCTCTGCTTGATGTTGAGCTTATACTACATGATCTTGGGGAGCCGTGGTCGTGGCGATGACTTGTGTATTAATCTACCCCTCATTTTAAATTGTAGGTAGTTTTGACTTTCCTAGATACATGATTTTTGTTGTAAAAAACATGTTTTTTTTGTTGAGCCTAAATTTTGTTGCCAAGGTACATAGCAAAATTTTTGTATCTAGAAAAACTAAAACGACCTATAATTTAGGATGAAGAGAGTAACAATCATTGAGTATGCCCAGATCTCGCAATCAATCAACCGCCATCCTATATACTAATTTGCCCCAACCCACGACCCGTTGCCAAAAATTAAATAGTGATAATGCATAGTATATACATAAGTACTATTTGCAGAGCTCCAGCTCTAGGAAATACTCCATCCATCTCAAATCATAGGTTGCTCGAGCTTTTCTAGATTCGTAGATTTTGCCATGCATATATATCCAGATATATATTATTTCTAAATGCATAGAAAAAGATATATAGACTAAAAAAAGGCGGAACACCTATTAATTCGGGAGAAATATTTTGGATCCAAGAAATTCGGGATTTAGAGATGGAGCTATATAACCAAAGATTTTAGAATTATCATTTTCTCTATTATAGTTTAGACTAACTATAATTATTACCTAATCTGCTTTAGTTTAGTCCACAAAAACTAATTAAACATGCAATCTACGCATGAGCTTAGCATATGCAATGCAACATCCGAGATCATGTTACTATGTCGACAAGCACGCGGCCTTTTAGCCTGTTCGCTTGGCTGGTGGTTGCTGCTGATTTGTTTTGAGAGAAAAAAATACAGTTGACTCGGTGGTGGTTGGTGGCCGGTGTTGATTTGGTGTGAGGCTTGAGGCACGGTAGAATTGATCTAGAGCACAGCAGGCAGGGGGCGCTAGCGTTGTGTTGTCGCTACGTGCATCTCTGGTCCCTAGCGCTAGCTGCAGCCCACGTGAGAGCTAGGTGGACGTGCCCGTGCTTGTCCCCTAGGAAAAGTCAGCAGAGCTTTCTTGCTGGCTTGTTGCTTGCTTGGACAAGTCAGCAGCAGCTTTCGGTGGCGCTAGCTGGTGGCATCGATCAGCTTGAAGCAAGTGAGCATCAGCAACCTAGCTGCATCTTTTTCATCACTACTCGGTAGCTAGCTGCAAGTCAGTAAATAACTGTGTATTCTTCTCGTCTGCACTAATGGTTGGCGTAGTAACCGAGCCTGGCTCCCGGCCGGCAGCCAGGCCCTTGGCATGCAAGTCCTTGTTGATTGGTTCCCTGCTTCTACTGAGCCAGGTTGCTGCGAGATGATGATTGGTTGCCTGACTATGCACTTGTCCAAGTCTTTTTTCCCCACTCGATACGTGCAGCTCGCATCTCTGGAGCCTGGCCCAAGAGAGATGCTCATTTCTTACGTATCTGCAAAGCCTGGCTCGGTTAGGCTATTTGCATCGCGAGGGCCAGGCTGAGCCGCTGCTCCAGCCATCCAATCAGCCGTATGTTGCACCTTTAGAGCCTGGTTCGACTGCAAGCAGCCAACCAATCACCCCTAAGTAATAATAAATAATAATGTAAAAAATAGATGTTGTTGAAGTAATTTTTCTTGGTGATGAAGATGAGATGAAGATCTTGCATACTTATATGTGTATCACCACAAGCAATAGAAAACAAGACTGATGGGCAACGCTGTGCAACCATACAATTTACAGGATGGCGGATCCATCCATCCGCCAGTAGAGAAGAGCCTTTGGTACGCCCCTTTAGTCCAGGTTTAATTTTGGAGCCGGGACTAAAGAGTTTTCGTCGACGTGGAGCAAAATGACTGCAGGAACCGCCCCCCTTTAGTCCCGGTTGGTATTACCAACTGGGACTAAAGGGGGGTATCGAACAACTATTTTCAGACAATGATTGGCGTCCGCCTTTAGTCTTTGGTGGAAACACCACCCGAGACTAAAACCTCTCCCACCCACCACCACCAGCCTCCCTCATCTTCTCTCTCTTCCTTGTCTCTCTCTCATTTTATTATCTCCTCCACCCACCCGTAGCACCTTATCACTTTCTTTCTTTCTTCCTCATGTCATCTCTTCTCTTCTATCTTCCCCACATCGTGCGGGACCGCCGCTGGCGTGCCCGTGGAGGGCCGCCGGCGTGCGGGCACGACGCCCCTGGCGGCCGGCGCGGTGGTGAGAGGCCTATCGAGGCCATCGCGGGGCGAGCAGAGGAAGAGGCAAGATTTTTATTTTGAATGATTTTTTCACGATTTTGTGACGAATCGAGTTGTGAATCCAATTGAATTCATGTTTTGTGATGAACTAGATCTTGTGGGTTGTTTACTTCACAAATTTACTTATGTAGCACCTCTTGTGTGTTGTATGATGATGAGACGAGCCTGTGTGTTAGTGGCATGAATTGATTTGAGTATGTGATGAATGTAATTTCTTGAAATTGTGAAGTCATGTTCTCCATTTGAGCTCGAGCTCAAGGATGAAGAGGATGAGGATGGAGGACAGGGACAGGATGGGGGGCAGGGGCTTTTTTTGTTTTTTTGGAACCTTTTTAGTCTAGGTTCGTTCACCTAGTACTAGGGGGCTTTTGTCTCTCACCTTTAGTCCCGGTTGGACTTTAGAGCCCTATGGCTCTTACGACTGAAGGTCGGGACTCTACCAGTGATCGGATGATTGAACAGTAGCCACTAGTCGTCATCGTGCACCGAGCAAGATCTACAGCCTTAGCTCAAGGTCGGGCTCCTCGCTGGCCGCCGGTCCGCCGCCGGTGGAGGTGTCTGGCGCTGCCGACATCACCTGAGTTCCCCTTGTCCAGTTGTTTGAGAGCACCTCATCATCGATCAGGCCGGCACCTCGCGGTCGTCAGCCTGAAGAGGAGCTGAGTCAGACATCCAGCCGGCGAGGAGGAGCTGCAGCCGGCCGGGAGTAATAAGGGCCAGCTTGTGCTAGCCACAATCCTAGCTGTTGACACCTTTTCCGATCGAACACACGAGTGCGCTGGATCGCGCGGTAGTCGAAATCGCACCTCAACAAGGTTCCCAGCACAGGCCGGTCTAACCGCCGGGGGGGGGTGCAGTCTAACCGCCTTGGACAGGAACGTCGCCGAAAACCTAAGATCGCTGCCCCGGGAGGGACCCCATCAGGGACAACGCGCCTAGGGTTGTTCTAAGGTCGGCATACCACTTAGAACGCCCTAAATTGCCGTAGAGACGAAGAAGGAAGCAAAGGAGGTTGGAAAAGTAGGGTTTGGAGATAAAAAGGTAAAATTGATATATTCGATTGGGTGATAGCTCCTCAATCGGCCACGCCCCTTTATACTTGTAGGGTGGGGAGGTCTTGCCCCTGCTGGAGTTGAAGGCCTAACAAATCTCGTGCTAAATTACAACTCCAACTCGGTTTACAAAGCCCGGACCCGGTCCAACCGCCTGGACCACCCGGTCTAACCGCCTGTGCGACGTCCAGATCTTCCAGAAGCCGTATCTCTCTCATCCGGACTCTGAATTGGAAGTTCTATATATGGATCTTGATCTACTCGACGAGAGCTATCCAATGAAGAAGTCGAAATTACCTCTTGATGGGAGTGCACTCCTCAGTGCATTTCCACTTTTACGGTTTTTGGAGCACAGGTGTTGGGGTTTTACTTACGTTTGGAGGACATGAGCTTGCCCCGGTCTGAAAGCGAGTGGATCAACTTGTCGATAGGACTTTCGTACACACCACCTCGCTGAGAGTGGGGTTAGGGCCGGGTTGAGCTCGGCAAGTGCGGAACCATACCTGCCAGCAGGATAGAGGGTATCAGTGGGGGAGAGGTGGGAGTGAGACCACCTTCTCTCAGCGCGTCTCCCGTGTGGCCACACGGGAGCATTTCACAGTTCCGGTGCAATTCCCTTCGCGGAGAGGATCGCTTTGAGGGCCGGATGCAGGATGGGACCGTAACTACCAAAAGTTCGCACGGTAGGATGGGCTCTGCAGAGTTTTGATCTATACGTATAGCCGCGTCCTCGGTCATGGACAAACCTTGAAGACATGTTCGTTCCTCATGTTTTGGGATTTCTACCTCCACCTGTAGATGAGAGTGTGGTGAGCCGTGGTTGCAGTCGGGGAGAGGAGAGTTGCTCCCTCTACCTCGCAGATCCTATTGCAATCATTGAGGTGCGAGGAGAGGAAGTTCTCGCATCGACCCTAGATGGAGATAGGTTGTGGAGACGGGGCCCTGGGGTACCAGGTGTTTCCGAGCTGTGTTAAGGGTATGATTTGGGACTTATATGGAGATGTTTTCCATTTATACTTTGCTGCTGCTGCATAGGAAACCCGAGCTTCTACCTTGTCTCTTTTCTTACCCTTTAGAAGTTAGGCCACTTAAAGCTGCATACAGTTGGTGATGTGGACCTATCCCACTCCTTGGAGATAGACTTTGGGTGTGCAGGGTACGAGTCCGACTACGACAACAACACCGACGGATGGTACGACTGAGGGATGCGTCGCTGCACTCAAGGATGCCTGTGGGCGTGAAGAATAAAAGATGGAGACTCTTCTGGGATGCTAGCTACTGCTGTGTAGAATTTTCACTCTAATTCAGCCAAGAGGCTTGTAATGTTGTACTCCATAATGGACTTGTAATAAATTAAGTACTAAAATTTGTGTGATGTGATGTATGGCTTTGTTTTACCTTCTGTGATGCGTTCTGTACGCGATAGCCACTGATCCAGGGACTATCGCAAAGGTACAGGGATTCGGGTTTTCCTCACCGAAAATCCAGGGTGTTACATGGTGACCCTGTCTAGACTGACGTGGCGTCCAGCAATCTTGTGCAGGTCATGAAATCCGATCCATAGCTGGTCTCCTTGGTCCTCCCCATCTAGGATGGAAGGACTGCTGATATGGCACCCACATCACTCCATTGTCATAGTAGATCGGACGAGGCGAATTTGAACTTGAAGGAACCCAAGCTGGAGTAAAGTGTTGTCTTTGAAATGACTCACCCCTGAACCTGACATCTGCCCTGGGAGGTGATGATGACCTCTCTTGATGCGTGGGTGACCTCATCCTTTTTTAACAGCTGGTCGCTCGTAACGGCCTTTTGTTTGGAGTATTTGTCGAACAGCATGTCAAATGTGACCTTTGGCTTTGAAACACTCCCCTAATTCTTTGCCACGTTGAGCTTCCAGTTTCAATCTCCGGTCGCTTTGGTTTAAGCATCCTTGGGCAACCATGGGCAGGGGCGGTCTGACCGCCTACCCCAGCTGGTTTAACCGCCTCGGCCTTTTTAGGATCAAGTGGTTGCCGACTGACAGGCGCGGACGACCCTTGCCCCCCATGTCCAGAAGCTTTGAAAGTGATCTTGAATGTTTCTCTGCCATCAGGGGTCTTCTCATAAGCAACTTCCCGCGTTAACTATTTTCCTCTCAAATTGGGCTTCACTTCCCCGACCACCAAATTCTTGCCCTTGGTTGCTTCGACTTGATGTGGCCGAACCAGAACCTTGGGCTGCTGCAATTCCATGGTGTTGATAGGAAAAGGATGCTTGTCAACTTGCTTTTCATGAAGTACCAAACGACCTTCATTTATGGCCGATTGAATTTTGCGACGAAACACATTGCAATCATTAGTAGCATGAGAATAAGAATGATGATATTTACAATATGCACGCTGCTTTACCTCATCAAGTGGAGGCATGGTATGAGATATCTTAATATTTCCAATTTTAAGCAATTCATCAAAAATGCGATCACACTTAGAAACATCAAAAGTCAATTTTAATTCTTCTTGCCGACCTTTACTAGCCGGCTTAAGCGATGCATAAGAAAAAGATTTATCTTCAGAAGGCCATACAAATTCAACACTATAAGCTTCAGTTTCATCGTTCAAATTATTAGAAACATAATCAACTACATGAATATCAGACCGATGAGACTCAAGTTTTTCTTTTTCTTTATTCAATTTCAGTTCTTGCATTGTGCCATGCCTCTCACAAGAACAGAATCAAGAGAATAAAAATCTACGCCTTCTAATCTTACTCTAAGAGCAGATTTTAAACCTTTAGCAGCAAGATTAGCTAGGTCGGAATCAGAAATCCACAAATTGAAACAATGGTTTTTAACCTCTTTAAAATGCTTAAGGTAATTAGAGACTGTTTCGTCTTTACCTTGCTTAACCGATGTCAAATCTGTCAATTTTAGTTGATAGTCCCCACTAAAGAAGTGATCATGAAATTTTTGTTCTAATTGATTCCAGGAATCAATAGATATGGGGGCTAAAGATGAAAACCAAGCAAAGGCGGTACCCGTTAAAGATAAAGAGAACAAATGCACTTTAAAAGAATCATGGGCACTTGCTTCACCTAGTTGAGCAATATATTGGCTTATGTGCTCCCAAGTTGTACGATTGTCCTCACCACTAAATTTAACAAAATCGGGTACACGCCAACCAGGGGAATAAGCCATCAGATCAAAATCGGCTTTATAAGGTTTTTGGTATAATCTAGAATTACCCATATCAATGCCGAGTTTGTTTTTCACCATGTTGGCTACTTCTTCCTTAAATTTATTAAATTCATGATAAATCAACCCTATTCACAGGGGGTGGGTTTCCTGAAACACCCATCATCTGGCCAGACAGGGCGGTCAGACCGGCCGTGGGGGGGCGGTCTGACCGGGGTCGGCTTTGGCGATCTTTCCTGGTGCCAGAGAGGAACTGCTGCTTGATGTACTCCTGAAGCTCGATGTACTTCCTTTGGTCTTCTTCGCTGAGTTCTTCGATGTTTACCATGATCGGTTGTAAAACCAGATCTGTTCCCCAGTGGAGTCGCCAAAAGTGTGTTGACACTTTTTCCAGTCGAACACACGAGTGCGCTGGATCGCACGGTAGTCGAAATCGCACCTCGACGAGGTTCCCTACACGGGCCGGTCTAATCGCCCGGGGGGCCTGTCTAACCGCCTTGGACAGGAACTTCGCCGAAAACCTAAGATTGTTGCCCCGGAAGGGACCCCATCAGGGACAATGCGCCTAGGGTTGTTCTAAGGTCGGCAGGCCACTTAAAACACCCTAAATCGCCGTAGAGACGAAGAAAGAAGCAAAGGAGGTTGGAAAAGTAGCGTTTGGAGATAAAAAGGTAAAATTGATATATTCGATTGGGTGATAGCTCCTCAATCGGCCACGACCCTTTATGCTTATAGGGTGGGGAGGTCATGCCCCTGCTGGAGTGGAAGGCCTAACAAATCTCATGCTAAAATACAACTCCAACTCGGTTTACAAAACCCGGACCCGGTCAAACCGCCTGGACCACCCGGTCTAACCGCCTGTGCGACGTCCAGATCTTCCAGAAGCCGTATCTCTCTCATCCGGACTCCGAATTGGAAGTTCTATATATGGATCTTGATCTACTCAACGAGAGCTATGAAGTACCGAAACTGGCGACCAGAGAGGGGGGGAGTGAATGGGAGCCGATAAAAATTCTTCTCGAAGGAGATGGAGACTCCAACAAGATGAACAAGGCTTCCAAAGCACGTCTCCGACTCAACTACCTAAGTTGGCCAAGACCACGCAGCCACTGGAGTGCTACTGGTCCTAGGAACCAACAACCACCTAGACCTACTCGAGAACGCATCGGAACAAGCAACTCGAGCACCACTGGACTGCACCGGTCAGACCGATCCCTGGTGGAGCAACCTGGCAAAACCTGAGAACTTCCACAGAAGACCCCTACACCGGTCAGGCCGGTGTAGCTCACCGGTCAGACCGGTCCAAGCCAGGAAATCCCAAATCCACCAAACTGACCTACTAAGCTCCAAAA
This sequence comes from Cenchrus fungigraminus, assembly GCA_036936925.1. NCBI lineage: Eukaryota > Viridiplantae > Streptophyta > Magnoliopsida > Poales > Poaceae > Cenchrus > Cenchrus fungigraminus. Next base: position 107,819,939 of record CM072780.1, on the reverse strand, counting down.
CGAACCAAACTCCAAACAGCAGCAACAAGAGATAACAGGGAACTCGCCAAGACGTTCACCCGAGCAAAACTCAACCAAGAGTCTGCACCGGTCAGACCGGTGAGGGGCACCGGTCAGGCCTGTAACCTGAGCCCTCGGGATGAACAGCGCCCGCGGGTCAACACCCCCAAATCCAACTCCCGATCTCCCGAATCGCTCCACGGATTTGCACAAGACTTTGGGGATAGTAGGAACACCTCATGGGCACTCCATAGCCAAGATTTGGTCCACCAAAACTTGCTAAATCGAGAGGAATCGAAGAAATCCCACCAAGAACGTCTCTAACCCTAGAGAGGAGAAAACCCCAAAATCGAGCCCCTTTGCTCACGGATTTGGGAGGGGAATCAAAGGGAAAAGAACCACGAAGGGTTCAAGCATACATCCCCCACCAAATCCCAAAGAGAAAGGCCTCGAATCCGCCACAAGAAAATCGCCAAGAAAGGGCTCCGAAAATCACCAAAAAGGAGAAACGGGAAAGACACATCCAAGCCTTGAGGAACCACGCCGAATCATCTATACATACCAAAGAGGTTCATACAAGGTCTAGCTTGCCGCCCGATCATCATTCCCTCTGACAAGATCTCACCATGAAGCTCTCAAACTAGTCCTAGAAATTCCTAAGGAAAAAGGAAGAGGAAAATAGCAAAACAAAATGAGCTAGGGTTCCAAGAGATGGCTGCCATCCTCTCACCACTTGGGTTATATGGAGGCTAGCCGAAAGACTAAAATACCCCTAAGGCCTAATACTAGGATACACACCCCCGAGGGGCACTTTGGGAAACTTTGTCTTCGCACCATCGGACGGATGCCCAGCAACCGCAAACTTGCTTTGCCTCGACGCAGGCCTTGCAATCCCGATGCGTGTCCTCCTCTTCGAAGTCTCCGGACTACGTCGTCGCACACCGGTCAGACCGGTCTGATGCTGCTGCACCTCCGTCTTCAGTCTTCGGTCTTGGCTTTGTGGATCAACCAAGGAACCTAGTGGTTTTCTGGTGAACCACTAGAAACCCCGCGAACTCGGTGTAGCCTCCACCAATCACCACTCATGACTCGGCTCCCACGTAGTCCCGGCTCGACCTTGGTTTTGAGGCTCAACCAAGAAACCGTCCACGACTTCATCTTGCTGTTCTTGCCACCATGCGGCCCGCACTTGACTCCGCTGGCCACCGGGTCCCTCGAACCAAGCCTACTTGTCTTCTCCACACCTGGAGGCTTCACCAGCAACGACCTTTCGCGCTTGTTCTTCACCTGCACCAACACCAGTCAAGCCGCAACCTGCACCTGCAATACTTAGCCAAGAATCAGTCCACACCACGTTGTCAATCACTCATCACACCAGGAAGCGACCATCCACCGTTCCTCAAACCACACAGGTCCTCAATCTCCGCCTTGATGAGTGCATTGACAACACACACGTTTTGGTAACCAAAGAGAAAAAGAAAAGAAAAGAAACGACTAAAAGAAACTCCAACAAGCGATCGAAAGCTACAGAAAAGGCAAAAGAGCAAGATCACTTGAAGAAGACAAGTCTCGGACCCCTTAGGTAAGGGCAACGGCTCTACACATCCGAGACAAAACACGCTCAAGCAAAGAGCGCAAACCATCAATCCAAAGCTCGAAAACCACAAAGAGCTCCCCCTGCACACATGCAAGCTCCCCCTGAACCAATGCAACTCCCCCTGGACGAATGCATTTAAACCACATCGCAAAACAGAGCAGCTGCTTCAGCCCAGCTCTGACCGGTCAGACCGGTCACTTGCACCGGTCAGACCGGTACACAAGATCTCCCAGCACCTGGGACTCACACCGGTCAAACCGGTGCACCCCACCGGTCAGGACGATGACCACCTGGAAAAATTGGGAACTGCACAAGCTCAAAACTAGCTCGAAACCACTTGGAAAGCATCTAAATGCATGCAGCAAGCAAAAACATGCTCAAACTTCTCCCCCTTGTTGACAGTGCATGAATCAAGCCAAAAATGCAAAAAATGCAACCTAGAGCTTCTCAAATAGACAAAATTCAACGTAGCATGCTACACATTTCCAAATGAGTAAGTTAGATACTCTATAGCTTCGTATGGACAAAAACTACAAGATCACCAAGTTTCACAACCATCGGACGAAGCTAAGATAGAAATGACTATTTTTGTGAAAAGTTCCCTCTCATGAGCAAAGTCCTAAACATGAGCAAAACATGTCAAAATGACAAAGCCACACAAACTTCATGCTAGGACAACCATTCTAAGCATAAGACCATCATAAACACCCATAAGCACCTCATGTTATGTCAAAGCCACCGAGCCAAGTGCTTACTTCTAAATATGAGACTTCTCATTGGTAAGCAACATGCAACGGTTTAGCACCCAAAAGCAAGTAAATTAAGCACATATGACATGGAAGCACATTTTCCAAGCAATTTACATTTCATTTTCAGATTTGTAATTGGTACATGAAATGTCTTTGCGACAAAAAGGAACTTATGCCCCTTCACAAGATAAAGCATGGGGGCTAAACATTCATGATGGCAAATGCGCCTTTGGCCCCATATGATCAAAATAAGCTATACAACCACAAATTAAGCTTAGCCAAGCCACAAAGACATGTCAAGATCATATAAAGGCATTTACTCACAAGAGAGCATATACATGACATTTTTGAAAAACATAGCCATCAACCATGGATATAAATCAAGATCATCAAGAGCTAAGCCAAACTAACCATAGCTTACCAAACTAGCTCACAAGGACATTGTTGATGGATAAAACTCGTATCCACCTACGATCCACAAGCGTACGGACCTACACCTTTTTCACCACGGGGATTCCCTAGGTTCTTATCAATCCGCAGAGCAAGGGGATTACAAGCGTTTGATCTAGCACTACTAACTAACTTATCCAAACCCTAATCTACGGTTAATCTAGAGAACAACTACACTACACTAGAGAGAACGATTAAACTCACAAGATATGTAAAAGACACTTGCCCAAGGGTCTATGATACTTGAATATGCAACCGCTTAAGATATGAAAACCGATCTAATCTATCAGGGGTTGTGACCACGGTTTCGCCCTTTCCCTCCCCCCGTACTGTCACTACACGGAGGTATTCGTGACTAGACCTATGATGATCACGGCGTATTGAATGGTTCTAAGGGAGAAGTGAGATCTATACTCCCTACACGGCATGGTAGCTAACCTTAAACATGAAAGCATCTTCAACACTAGATGATAGATAGAACCCATACAAAGTAGCGATTACATCTCAAGATCGATTACAACCCATGGACAAATGAGAAGATTACCCCATCAAGGTGCTAGGCATAGCACCGTTGATCATGGTGACACTTCCGGCGATGTCTTCCTTCTCCTCCGGGGGTGTCTTGGCAGGGCCTCGATGTCCTCCACCACTTGTGGTTTCTTCCTTCGAGTAGAGCGATCTTTCTCGCGAATGATCTCCCTCCTCTTCTCCCTCTCTAGCTTGTGGACGGCCTCTCGGGCGAATGGCTCTCTCTCTGCGAATGGCGGCGCCTCCCCGTACTTAGGGTTGCATCATCTTCATGCTCAAGAAATGGGGGGCCGAACCGACGTCGAAACAGGCTGTGCCGGCCGGCCTGGGCCGACCGGCCCAGGCCCATTTCTGCCCGGTTCGGTCGCCCCTTCGCACACGTGGGTTCTCTTGACATTTTGCACTTTGCCCCCTCTAATTGCACCATTTTGACGATGTCATCCTCGCGTCCAAGATAGAGGGTCTTCTCGCATGAAGTTCAGTCTTATACGCTTCAATCCTCGGGGATGTTCCTTTGTAACACTTCGGTCCTTGCCACCTTTGGGAGTGATTTCATCATGCTCTCAAACACGAACAGGACTCCTCAATTGCTCCTTTGAACTTGTTGTGACTCCGTCCTTTATGTCCATGTTTTCCTGCAAAAACATAACACTTCCAAATGCACATACAAAGATGAACTTGTTATATCATTAGTGTGCCTAGTGGTGGGTTAGTTTCATAATCAAGTCCAAACCAAAGTGTAATGAACATGTTTGGTGCACCAAAATACACCGTCAACATCTCCCCCACGCTTAGATCTTGCTCGTCCTCGAGCAAGTACTCGTAAAAGAACTTTTGTCCAAGGTGTTGAAAACGTGCTCCGCTAATTTCTCCTTCACAAGTTAGTCAATCCTTTATCTTTAATATAATAAACATGGAGCAATGATCATCATACATAAACATGGGCATTTAGAATTTTTACCAAATCGAGATTTACCCCACAACTCATACCTTTCACTCGAGGTCCTCAATTCCAGCCGTGCTTACTTCTTTGCTTCCATCGGAGGGTTTTCATGATTTTTCAAAAAAATAAAATTCCTGCAACAAGCATTAGACAAAACCTTTCTCCAAGTTCTCACATGTCGCTCATATGAAGTGGCTATCCTAAATAATTCATAAACTCTCACCTCCCATAAGTCTCTCATATATCATATAAGGTGGAGCTATAGGTATGGCTAGTGCAATTAACACGAGTATTGTCAAGCTAAGAACTTCCTCTAGTGGTTGTTTACCTTTCAAAGCCAATGATCATGAGAATTAAACCATAATGTGGGGATGTCAAGGATAAGAAGATATAGAATGGTGGACTTGTGCAAGGGCAAAAGAAAATAAGACTACGAGGCACCGATGACGTCCTCGTTGTCGGATTGCACATGGTTGGAAAAAGAATGGAAGTTTCGTCTCTCAACAACAACGCGGCATCCTTCCTTACACTTTACTTAACCTTCACTTGATTCATCCCTCTTCATATCTTTCTTGCCTTTCCTCTTTCTTTCTTTTTCTCTTTTTTTTCTTCTCTTTTCTCTTTCTTTTCTTTCTTTTTTTTCTTTTCTTTTCCATACACATATTATTTTTCTTTACTTCTCTCTCTCATCTTTACCTCTCTTTCAAAGCTCCTTACTCATCTCTTCTTGCATAAACACAATCTGAATTTTAAATAAAAACCATACTAGAGACGAAACGAAACTTCGAATATAGGTTGTGTTCAAGGAATACGATGCACAAAAGAGATATTATGGTTTGGGTATGGAATTCGGCGATGTACGGGACTTTCGATGTGAGAGTCTCGTTACCGAATACATGACGAGGCTAGCAATAAAAGATAAACACAAGGACATGATCATTGCTCGAAATTAAAACTTCCAAGAGAGAAGGATCCTAGCCCAACTCATTATGCAAACCGCACTTATGGTGGAGCGAATATTGAATTGGCATTGTATAGGATTTTTCTTTGTCTCTCAACTTGGAAAAAGAGAGTTTGCTAACCTTTATTACAAGGGTTTTTCGTATAATTTTCAGAATTAAACTCCTCCAACATTAGCATCAAACTTAGCACAACCGAAACGAAGTTCTAGATCAAAGCATGATGCGGGTACTTTTAAAGATAAAAACTCCACTAAGCACCACGTAAACGTTTCAAACCAAGTGCTTATGCTTATATATCAAAAATTAAAGACAAACATACAAGTAAAGAGAGAAAAGCATTGCAAGAGACAAAAATTTAAAAGACACTTTTTATTTGATTTTCTTGACTCGAACACTAAATTTAAGACACTTTAAACTTTGAAAAATTAAAAAGCACACCTAAAAACTTAAGACTCTCAAACTCTCGCAAAATCTAAACCAAACCGAACTAAACTTACTAAAGCAAAAGGATCTAGCTAGCTAGCTCTCCCCCACGCTAAAACCATACGACGTCCTCGTCGTATCTTACAAAAATCCTAAGGGGGGAAAGACCCTACTTCCTAGTGGAACTTTCCACAGCTCTTGCACCACTTGTTCTTCATATTGCCCACCATTCCAAACAACTTCCGCACGTTCCGATTGAGGAACTTGTAGTCGTCATCGACTACTCGTTCCAAATCTTCCATACGTTGCCTCATTGCCTCCATAGCCTGGAAACACTCCTCGACCGATGCGTAGAGATCCGAGATGGAGTGACGGCAAGCCGCACAACATAACGGATGCATCCCGAAAGGGTCGACATCACCAGGGTCATCGCCGTTGTCGCCGTTGCCGCCGTCGTCGGGATCTCCGCCATCGTTAGGACCTTCGGGAGTCTTCTCTTTGGGGACCTCTTCCCAATAGAAGAGGTCGTTGTCGTCCCTTCCGGTGGCTGCCCACGAGCTCGGGCTACGGTCGTCGGAGTAGTCACTCCCCCCGTAATCTTTTGGCTCGGGCGACACCTCCTTGTAGTCTTTCCTCTTCATGCCTCGGATTCGCTCCGATCTACGGATGGGAGTAGAGACCCTCTCCTCCTTGATGTGGTGGCGAGATTCGACTGGCCCAGTCGGGACACACCCTCCGCAACAGATGCAGGCGGTCCTCTTGATCTCCATTGATGGCTTGAGCTCGCATCGCTTCGCCTCCTCCGGCTTCAAAGGCTTCTCGGCGCCTAACTTGATCTCCACGCTCCTTGGGGACGTCATGGCTGCTGCTTGGGTGCAAAAGGATGCGAATTGGGATGGATTCCCGAGCTCCAACCTCGTCCCCTTAAATAATCCGGGAAGAAATGCCCTAGAACCCATCTTTTCCTTTTCTTCACTTGCCTAAAATTTTCTGACCAAACAAGGAAGTCGAAGACGCGTGTCCCAGAGAAAACCGGGGGCGAACCGCCACCCAGGCCCCCTGGGCCGATCGGACCGGGCCGGCAGGCCTGCCTTGTTTCGCGGGCCGGTTCGGTCCGGTTTTTCGTGTGCCCCACTATTTTTCAGTTGCTAGCCCATGTGAAAAAGTTGGCCTGGTAAAACTTCGTGAGAAACTCTAGAAAAATAAAAGAAGAGCTATTTACAAAATGCTCACCTTGTTTTACGTCCTAGGCTTGACGTTTGGGCTCGTCCTCCGTGATGAAAATATCAATATGGTGAAGGGGCACAACGTCGGGTTCGTAATAAACCTTAAGCCGTTGACCATTCACCATGAATTGATCACCTTTCATATCCATGATAGTAACCGCTCCATTGGAGAGCACCGAATGAACATTGTAAGGTCCATCCCACTTGCTTTGCAATTTCCCCTTTCCGAAAGTTTTGAACTTCGAATTATATAGGAGGACCTTATCTCCTTCTTTAAACTCCTTCTTTAATCTTTTGTCATACCACCTTTTGATTCTCTCTTTGTATATGCTTGCATTTTCATAAGCTTTCAACCTCATCTCCTCTAGCTCGCTTATTTGGATTCTCCATTTTACTACCGCGGCGTCTAGATCGAGGTTCATCTCTTTTATTGCCCAATAGGCTTTGTGTTCTAGCTCAACCGGAAGGTGACAAGCTTTGCCATAAACAAATTGATAAGGGGTCATACCTATCGGTGTCTTGAACGCCGTTCGATATGCCCACAAAGCTCCATCCAACTTCTTTGACCAATCCTTGCCTCCCTTCTCTATAGTTTTGTTAAGGATGCTCTTTAGTTGCCTATTCGATGTTTCCGCTTGTCCGTTGGTTTGTGGATGATAAGCCGTAGAGACTCTATGTTCAATCCCTAACTTGGACAAGCACTTCTTAAAGTTCTTCCCGGTGAAGTGAGTTCCTCCATCGCTTATCAAAATTCTCGGAGTACCGAAGCGAGGGAAGATCACACTCTTGATCATTGCAATGGATTCTTCCGTGGAAGCTTTACGACATGGCATGGCCTCTACCCACTTGGACACATAATCAACCATGACTAGGATGTGCTCAAATCCATGTGAGTTTTTGAAAGGCCCCATGAAGTCAATTCCCCAAACATCGAATAAATCGATTTGTAGATTGTATTTCAAGGGCATGGCATTCCTTTGAGAAATGTTTCCGGTTCCTTGGCATTCGGGGCATGATGCAACATATCTTTTAGTATCTTCATGCATCTCCGGCCAAAAGAATCCGCTGGACCACACCTTTGCTTGGGTCCGAAAATGGCTATAGTGTCCACCGTACTCCGCCGAGTGGCACTTTCTCAAAATCTATTGCCTCTCTTCTCTTGGTACACATCTTATCATAACTCCATCATTCCCAAGTTTGAAGAGATAAGGTGAATCCCAAAAATATTTTCAGCTTTCGGAGATTATCCTCCTTTGAGTGTTTTTATCCAAGTGATCAAGGGGCATTCTCCGAATTGCTCGAATGATATCGATCATCCAAGTAACTTTGTCGAGTATTCGGTAGAGGTGGTCGTCTCTCATCTTATCCTCTATGGGCTCTTTATCATCTTGTCCACGGTTCATCCTAGACAAGTGATCAGCCACAACATTTTCCACCCCCTTTTTGTCACGAATTTCCACATCGAACTCTTGGAGAAGAAGGATCCAATGAATCAATCTTGGTTTAGCATCCTTCTTAGCCAAAAGATACTTGATGGCCGCGTGATCGGTGTAAACAATGACCTTCGAGTTCACGATGTAAGATCTGAATTTTTCGAAAGCAAACACCACTGCTAGCAACTCCTTTTCCGTAGTGGCATAATTTAATTGTGCCTCACTAAGAGTCTTACTAGCGTAGTATACGGCGTGAACTCGGCCTTCCTTTCTTTGACCTAAAACCGCTCCTACGGCGTAGTCACTTGCATCGCACATGATCTCGAAAGGTTGACTCCAATCCAGAGGTTGAATGATAGGAGCACTTACCAAAGCATTTTTCAAGGTCCGGAATGCCGCTAAGCACTTCTCGTCAAAGTCAAAAGCCACATCCTTTTAAAGAAGTTGTGTTAAAGGCTTAGTGATCTTTGAGAAGTCCTTAATAAATCTTCTATAGAATCCGGCATGGCCTAGAAAGCTCCTCAAGGACTTAACATCTGTTGGAGGTGGGAGTTGCTCAACCGTCTCCACTTTAGCTTTGTCCACTTCAATTCCTCTCTCGGATATAACATGTCCGAGCACTATGCCTTGCTTTACCATGAAGTGGCACTTTTCCCAATTTAGCACTAAGTCTACCTCCGCACACCTTGTGAGAACTTTATCTAAGTTTGCCAAGCAATCCACGAATGTTTTCCCATAAACGGAAAAATCATCCATGAACACCTCGACAATTTCTTCGATGAATTCCGAGAACACTGCCATCATGCAACGTTGAAAAGAGGCCGGAGCGTTGCATAAACCGAAGGGCATCCTTCTATATGCGAACATTCCATAAGGGCAAGTAAACGTTGTCTTGTGTTGATCATCCGGGTGAATGGGAATTTGCATGAACCCCGAATACCCATCGAGAAAGCAAAAATAAGCGTGGTTTGCTAATCTCTCGAGCATCTCGTCAATGAACGGTAGGGGGAAGTGATCCTTCTTCGTTGCTTTATTTAGCTTTCGATAATCGATACACATCCGCCATCCGGTCACGGTTCTTTGCGGTATTAACTCATTCTTCTCATTCTTCACCACGGTAAAACCTCCTTTCTTCGGCACACAATGTACCGGGCTCACCCATTCGCTATGCGGCACCGGGTAGATGATTCCGGCATCAAGTAGCTTGATAACCTCCTTCTTTACTACCTCTCGCATGGCATGAGTTAGCCTCCTTTGATGGTCCACTACGGGCTTACATTGGTCTTCCATAGGTATACGATGAGTGCAAAAGGCTGGGCTAAGTCCTTTGAGATCATTGATTGAATATCCAATCACCTTCTTGTGCTTTTTCAATAAATTCAGCAACTTCTCATTTTCTTCGGGACTCAACTCGTCGTTCACGATGACTGGATAAGTCTTGTCTGGGCCCAAAAATTCGTACTTTAATCCTTTGGGCAAAGGTTTGAGATCCACTTCGGGCACTTGTGGCTCTTCGGGTTCAGTGTCTCCTATATCTTCAAATTTTTCTTCCTCCACGTTTCCATCTTGTGGTTCTAATCCCTTCGTTGCTTCCTCTAGTTCCTCGTCTTGTTGATCATTGGATTGATTCTCCATCGCTCTTTGCAGCGGGTCTCTAAGGGTTTCAACAAAACAAAGACTACCTACCTCCTCTACTTCTTCATCTTCGGGAGGAAAACGTGAAGGGTGACTAGAAACGCGAAGAAAATTATATGTGTACTTCTTTCCATTAAGATTTATTGTCACTTTGCCTTCTCCGGCATCCAACACGGCATCAACCAACTTAAGGAAAGGCCTACCTAGGATTATGTGATCATGATTATTATAGCAAGCATATATGACAAAGAAATCGGTTGGTATGCACTTTCCAGAGATGATTACATTAATGTTGCAAGCAATACCTAGAGGTTTAATAGTTCTACCATCTCCCATGATTAGTTTTGTTGAAGTTGGAGCTAAGTCTAGGTTGTGGTCTTGAACTTTATCATAAATTTTGGAGGATAGGACACTTACTTGGGCTCCGATGTCGCACAAAGCTTTGCATTGAATTCCGTTGATCTCGCAACTCAAGTGTGGTGTCGTCTTCTCCTCTTGGTCGGATCCTATTGCATAAACTTCGGCGAGGCGAGCATATGGCGATGCTTCGGGCTTGATCCCCATGATTCTTTTCACCTCAGCTATGTGATCCGGATCCACTTCATCGTCACTAAAGAGCTTTCGAAAGATCTCACCGGTGGTTTCAAGATCGTACGAATTTTCCGCTTGCTTTTCCGGTGGGAAATCCGCTTCCAATGCTCTTGCCATCCCCTTTTGGTTAGGGAACGGTCTTCTCTTGTCGAATACTTCTCCGTAATCAATTGGAATCCAATCCATTTGCTCGAACTCCCTTAATGGCTTCGCGCTTGACATACTCCTTTTGTTTGTTTCATTTGACTTGGCGAAGTCAACACTTGGGGTAATTCTTGTCTTGGTGTGTATTTCTTCAAGCTTTTCCAGGATTGGCTCCTCTTTCTTGTCTTCCGGGGTTGCCTTTTTGGAAATTTCAGCACATGTCTTCATCCTCGAATCGCGTTCCGGCTCTCCCGAAAGTCTTGTTTCCCAATCTCTTCGCATGGCCGCCGCTTTGCTAATCTTTTGTAAAAGTTGAGTGGCTTCCGTGAGTGTTTTCTCCATGAGATCCCCACCTGCACACATTTGAACATGTTCCATGCAACTAGGGGTTAGGGAAAAGAAAAATGTATGCAAGAGTACGTCACCGGAGAAGCCGAGTCTTGGTCCTTGTTCAATCAACTCATTAAATCTATTCCAAGCTTGGTCTATTCCTTCCTCTTCTCCTTGCGTGAAGGTGATCACTTGCCTCCTTAGATGTTGGACCTTGCTTATTGGAAAAAACTTCTCGCAAAATTTCTTCGTCAACTTGTTCCAATTGCCTTCAACTTCAAAGGATGCAAACGAGTACCACGTCTTTGCTTCGCCGGCAAGTGAGTAGGGAAAGAGATTCCACTTGAACCATTCATCGGGAACTCCTTCTTGACGCACCGTGTTGCATAACGTCGTGAAATGCCTTATGTGTCTATATGGGTTCTCCGTGTCCATCCCTTCGAATGGGGTTGCCGCCGCCATCTCGATGATCCTAGCTTTGATTTCATACTTGGTCGCTTCGAGCTTCGAATCCGACTCTTGTACCTTTATGTCTTCACATCGAGGGCTAGCGTAATCCCTTAGCGATTTCTCCGGTTCTTCCACGGGGTGGTTGGCGAACGCCATCTAGACAACAAGATAGAAAAACAAAAACAAAACAAAGTGGTTTTCTAGGTAATAGGGGTTAGATGTTAGCGATAAACGATAAACAAAATTAGATGCAAAACCAAACGATGTAAACTGGCTTGCTCCCCAGCAACGACGGCAGAAAAAGGGGCTTGTTGACGGATAAAACTCGTATCCACCTACGATCCGCAAGCGTACGGACCTACACCTTTTTCACCACGGGGATTCCCTAGGTTCTTATCAATCCGCGGAGCAAGGGGATTACAAGCATTTGATCTAGCACTACTAACTAACTTATCCAAACCCTAATCTACGGTTAATCTAGAGAACAACTACGCTACACTAGAGAGAACGATTAAACTCACAAGATATGTAAAAGACACTTGCCCAAGGGTCTACGATACTTGAATATGCAACCGCTTAAGATATGAAAACCGATCTAATCTATCGGGGGTTGTGACCACGGTTTCGCCCTTTCCCTCGCCCCGTACTGTCACTACACGGAGGTATTCGTGACTAGACCTATGATGATCACGGCGTATTGAATGGTTCTAAGGGAGAAGTGAGATCTATACTCCCTACACGGCATGGTAGCTAACCTTAAACATGAAAGCATCTTCAACACTAGATGATAGATAGAACCCATACAAAGTAGCGATTACATCTCAAGATCGATTACAACCCATGGACAAATGAGAAGATTACCCCATCAAGGTGCTAGGCATAGCACCGTTGATCATGGTGACGCTTCCGACGGTGTCTTCCTTCTCCTCCGGGGGTGTCTTGGCAGGGCCTCGACGTCCTCCACCACTTGTGGTTGCTTCCTTCGAGTAGAGCGATCTTTCTCACGAATGATCTCCCTCCTCTTCTCCCTCTCTAGCTTGTGGACGGCCTCACGGGCGAATGGCTCTCTCTCTCTGCGAATGGCGGCGCCTCCCCGTACTTAGGGTTGCATCATCTTCACGCTCAAGAAATGGGGGGCCGAACCGACGTCGAAACAGGCTGGGCCGGCCGGCCTGGGCCGACCGGCCCAGGCCCATTTCGGCCCGGTTCGGTCACCCCTTCGCACACGTGGGTCCTCTTGACATTTTGCACTTTGCCCCCTCCAATTGCACCATTTTGACGATGTCATCCTCGCGTCCAAGATGGAGGGTCTTCTCGCATGAAGTTCAGTTTTTACGCTTCAATCCTCGGGGATGTTCCTTTGTAACACTTCGGTCCTTGCCACCTTTGGGAGTGATTTCATCATGCTCTCAAACACGAACGAGACTCCTCAATTGCTCCTTTGAACTTGTTGTGACTCCGTCCTTTATGTCTATGTTTTCCTGCAAAAACATAACACTTCCAAATGCACATACAAAGATGAACTTGTTATATCATTAGTGTGCCTAGTGGTGGGTTAGTTTCATAATCAAGTCCAAACCAAAGTGTAATGAACATGTTTGGTGCACCAAAATACACCGTCAACAGACATATATATCATACCATGGTGAACAATGTATATAGGAGAAGCTTTCCTACACAATGCATATGATACAAAATGCATGTAACCTATCATACAAAGATGACTATACATCATGATACAAATGCAATGCAAAATGCGAAAAATGCACAAAGGAAAGCTATACATATGCTACAAAGGAGCTCCCACACACCCAACTCAAGAAATCAAACAAACACCAAGCTCCCCCCGCAAACGAGTGAAAGTTGCTTGATCTAGGGGTTTGGTGAAAATATCGGCTAGCTGGTCATGTGTGGGTACATGGATCAAAGTGATTTTTCCTTTCTCTACGTTGTCTCTCAGGAAATGATACCTCACTTCTATGTGCTTGGTTTTGGAGTGGAGCACTGGGTTCTTTGCAACGCTTATGGCACTGGTGCTATCACATTGAAGTGGGACGTGGGTATACTCCTCACCAAAGTCACTCACCAAGGAGCTGAGAGCAACAACTAGCTGCGGCCACATACTCTGCCTCGGTAGTGGATTGAGCAACACTCGATTGTTTGCGTGAAGACCAAGATACCAAAGAAGAACCCAAGAACTGGCAAGTCCCAGAAGTGGACTTCCTATACAACCGACACCCGGCAAAATCCGCGTCTGAAAATCCATGAAGAGCCAAAGAAGAAGACGCGGAGTACCAAAGGCCGAAGTCGGGAGTATGACGCAAATACCTAAAAATGCGCTTGAGTGCTTGCCGATGCGAAGTCCTCAGAGATGCTTGAAAACAAGCGCACAGACATACCGAGAATTGGATGTCCGGCCTTGTCGCCGTCAAGTACAGGAGTGACCAGATCATGCTCTGGTACTCCTTCTGGTCCACGTGTTCACCTTCCTCGTCCACATCAAGAGCTGTAGTCGTACTCATAGGCGTCGCCATGGCCTTGGAGTCCTCCATCTTGAACTTCCTCACAATGTCCTTGGTGTACTTAGCTTGGTGCACAAATGTTCCTTCCTTCGACTGCTTGATCTGGAGGCCGAGGAAGAACTGCAACTCACCCATCATGCTCATCTCAAATTCCCTACTCATGTCTTCTACAAACCTTGCAACCAAAGAGTTAGACGAGCCACCAAAGACAATATCATCCACGTATACCTGCACAATCAGGATATCTTTGCCCTGCCTGAGGAGAAACAAGGTCTGATCGACCTTCCCCATCTCAAACCCTCTCTCAAACAGGAACCCCCTCAACCTACCGTACCAAGCTCTAGGCACCTGCTTAAACCCATACAGTGCCTTCCTCAACTTGTACACCCGGTGGGGGTACATCTCACTCTCAAACCCCGGTGGTTGCCTCACATACACTACTTCCTCCAAGACACCGTTTAGGAAAGCACTCTTCACATCCATTTGGTACAATTTGAACCCTTTAGCCACGAAAAAGGCTAGAAGGATCCTAATCGCCTCCAAATGGGCTACGGGAGCAAAGGTCTCCTCATAGTCGATCCCCTCTTTCTGTGAGTACCCCTGAGCAACAAGCCTTGACTTGTTTCTCACCACTTCTCCTTTCTCTCCCTCTTTATTTTTCCACACCCATTTTGTCCCAATCAGCTTACACCCAGGTGGAGGGTCAACCAACTCCCAAACTTGGTTTCTCTCGAAATTCTCCAACTCCTCATGCATCGAATTAACCTAATTATAATCAGATAGCGCGTGTCCAATGTCTTTGGGCTCAAAGGTAGCGACAAAAGCAGCATGAGCAAAGTGAGAATTGTTTCGAACCCTCGACCATGTAGTGCGTTCATTGATGTCGCCGATGATTCTCGAAGCTGGGTGATCCACTTGAACTCGCCGGGGAGGTTCTCGCCTTGATGCTACCTTCCCCTCAACTGCAGCTTCGCCTTGATCTGGGTTTGTCGTTGTAGGTGTGGGAGAGGGCCCGTTCACCACCGTAGTCGAAGTAGTAGGTACATGCTCAGCCGCTGGCACCACACCACCATCTTCATCATCTCCATGTTCATGCTCCTCCTCCTGGAAAATCTCCTCGCCAAGCTCATCGTCACCTGCACACTCAAAAACAAGCTGACTACGTGGCTGTGTCTCGTCGAAGGTTACCTTGCAAGTCTCCATGATTTGGTTAGTTTCAAGATTGAGCACA
This sequence comes from Cenchrus fungigraminus, assembly GCA_036936925.1. NCBI lineage: Eukaryota > Viridiplantae > Streptophyta > Magnoliopsida > Poales > Poaceae > Cenchrus > Cenchrus fungigraminus. The sequence goes on along the minus strand of CM072780.1, from coordinate 107,804,725 downwards.
CGATATGCTCTAGAATGAGATGCGTAACCAAAGAAAATGCCATCGACAGACCTAGCCTCGAACTTGTCCAACTTCTTCCCTTTATTAAGAATGAAGCATTTACAACCAAAGACATGGAAGTGACTCACCTTGGGTGTGCGACGGTGCATCAACTCATAGCAGGTTTTCTTCTTGTGGACCCTGAGGTAGATCCTGTTGGACACGTAGCACGCGGTATTGACCACCTCAGCCCAGAATCTTCTCGGAGTCCTATGCTCATCGAGCATCGTCCGAGCCATCTCGCACAAGGTTCTGTTTTTCCTTTCCACCACGCCATTCTGGGGAGGCGTATACGGACTCGAAAACTGGTGTTCAAGACCCAAGTCATGGCAAAAGGTTTCGAAGCGAGAGTTTTTAAATTCCGAGCCATTGTCACTGCGAATTGCTTGTATGCCATCTCCGTGCCTCTCGTTCTTCAACCTCAAGACAAGATCTCAAACAAAACCAAACGTCTCCCCTTTCTCTTCCAGAAAGAAAACCCACGCATACCGAGAGTAGTCGTCCACCACAACTAGGACGTACCACTTCCCACCCACAGATCGCACACGAGCTGGGCCAACAAGGTCCATATGGAGCAGCTCGCATGGACGCTCCGTCATCACATCGGTGAGGGGTGGGTGAGAAGAGGCTACCATCCCTTGAGAACCACCCCTTGTCTCCGGTCATATGCCTCGAGCAACCGGAGTCAATCAACCAAACGTTCCTCAAGTCTCCCACCTGAAATTCAAAAACGAGCACGTGAGTGAACAAATGACTCAGCACCGGGGTTAGTACCAAAAGAGTAAAACCAGTGCCGAGCCATTTGCTCCAAAGTGGGGTTAGCACAAACCAAATCATCACGCCTATCAAAGCTACCACCACGAAAACCACCACGGGGGAACCACCCCTGTCTCGCTGGAGGAGAACGAAAACCACGAAAGGAAGATCGTGGACCATTCCTCCTCTCCATCTCAAAGTTGTGACTCCTTCCACCATCGTATTGAGCACGATGTGGAGAACATCTAGCAAACTGACCACCTGCAAACTCTCCATGCCAACCACCAGAACCACGTCCACCAGAACCGAACCGAGCATCCGCACGAGCACGAAAACCGAACTGCTGTCTGCCCAGACCAGCACCGGTCTGACCGGTGGAGTGCACCGGTCTGACCGGTGGTGCTCGGCCAGCAGCACCACCTGCCACCTTTCGATCTCCCCAAGCCGGAACCGTCCTCACAATCGCCTTGGCCCTAGGCATTTGCATACGAGGCTCAGGTACACCATTTGAAGGGTGGTACCTGTCCTTGTTAGCCCACTCCTTAGCCATTCTCTCCTCACGCTTCCTCTTGAAGCAAAACTCACCCTTGTGACCATCTCTCCCACAATAGTCACAATGAAACCGTATGGGCTTAGGCTTAGGCTTGAGTTGGGGCTGCTCACTTGGTTTCTCCTCACTCGGCTTCTCACCCTTTTTCCCAACGAACTCATTCCCCAAGTCACTCTTGAACTTGATGGGTTTTTAGAAATCATTTGTGGGGCGAGGAAATATGGGAGGATCTGGGGTTGTGTCAAATTTGTTTCTCAGTGGGTTGGGCTTAGGAGCATAGGCATTTTTGTGGAAGGTTTTTGGTGGAGCTTGGATATCACCAATCTTCTCTCCTCCCTCACCACTGCACTCTCCAATCTTATCCGACCCAAGCGCTTGCCCATCATAGCGCTTGTATGCCTCTATCATCATCCTAAGCTGTGGTTCATGACCCGACAACCAACCCATCATTTTCCTCAACTCATCATTCTCATCCTGCAAGCGATCCACATAATGTGCAAGTTCTAGATTCTTCGAAGCATGCAACTCACAAGTAGAGTAAGAAGTGGGAATAGGCTCTTTCAAGTTAGCCTCAAGCGAAACAGTGTAAGCATGCATCTCATCAATCTTTCCATGCAAAACATGGCAAGAAGTGCAAGCACCTAGCAAAGCAGGTCTAGACTTAAGCTCAGCCACTTCAACCCTAAGCACATCTAGTTCATCACAAGTAGAAGCATGCTTATCCTTAAGAGCAGTAAGATCAGCTAGGTACACAGAGCAATCACCACAATCAATCTCATCAGAAACCATAGGAGAAGTCTTAAGCGAATCTATCTCAAGCTTAGCATCAAGGTTCTGGGTTTCTAGCTCAGCTACTCGGTTCCTAGCATCTTCTAGTGAGGCCCTAAGCTCTTTTCTCATCTTCTTGGCCTATCTAAGCATGTCATCACGATTATCAAGCAACTTGCCAAGACGCTCGTTCTCCTCACGCAAGAAGGGAAGCTCGTCACGTACCTCATCCTCGGAATCGGAGTCCGAGTCACTCTGGTGACTCTTCTTGCTGCCGGAGCTACGAGCCATGCCGCAGAAGCCATCTCTCGCGTAGCAGCTCAGCCTGCTCAAGTTCTTGGATGACTTCTTGTTCTTGCGCTGATCACCTTCATCTTCACTGCTACTCGAGCTCGAGGAAGAGTAGGCGGAGCTGGAGTCGACGTCGCTCGCTCCGACCATTGCTCGGGCCTTCCTGCCACGGCCGTCCTTCTTCCTCGACCGTCACTCGTCCTTGTGCTTGTTCTTGTGCTTGTGATCGTGCCTTGATCGGTACTTGCTGTCCTTGTTCGACCGGTGCTTGTAGCCGTCCTTGTTCTCCATCTTCTCCGGACAGTCGGCGACGAAGTGTCCTGCCTTGCCGCACTGAAAGCATGTCTGTGGATTCCTCCTTGTGTTCACCCGGTTCTCGTGCAACCTCTCGAACCGCCTGGTCAGCAAGGCCAGCTTGTCCTCTCCAAGCACGTCGAACTCCTCGTCTGGCAAAGACATCAAAGAAGACAGAGAGTACATCCTGGAGGATGCGTTAGCGTTGGACTTAGCCCCTTTGCCACCGACGAGAGCAAGACTATGAGAGTCAGTCGGGCTCTCAATCTTGGCTATCATACCACGGTCCAACTCAGCCGACTTGAGCTTCGAGAATAGCTCGTTCACGGTCAGGGTGTCATACTTCTCGGACTCAAGAATAGCCTCGACCTTTCCGTCATATACGGTGCGATCCAACGAGTGCAAGAGCTTCACGGCTCTATCATGATCATCGTATGGGAGCACGGCCACATTGGCTCTCATGTTGTTCACCACAACCGTAAACCGCTGGAAAAGGGCATCGACGGACTCACCGGGGAGATGAGTGAAGTTCTCGTACTCTCTCCGGTAAGTCGCGTACATCCGAGCCTGAACCTGAGCATTCCCAGCATGAGCATCCTTCAACTGCTCCCAAATCCTACAAGCTAAGTCCTCTGTCTGAACCCGATCGAATTCGGACTGATATAGAGCACGAAACAAGTAGTCGACCGCCTTGTTTTTGGCGTCGAACATGTCCCTCGATCCCGGAGTAAGGAAGTTAATCGGATGAACATAAGCTGTGTTCACCGTAACGTCCCAAAGGATCTGACCCTTACCGCGGAGGAAAGCCGCCATCCGCCTCTGCCACATCAGGTAGTTTTTGCCATCGAAGTGCGGAGGACCCGAACCCTGTTCCTGGTACGCCATCCTTGGATCTTAGACTAGTTAGAATCCGAAGATCCGTAACCGGCTCTGATACCACTTGAAGGACCGAAACTGGCGACCAGAGAGGGTGGAGTTAATGGGAGCCGATAAAAATTCTTCTCGAATGAGATGGAGACTCCAACAAGATGAACAAGGCTTCTAAAGCACGTCTCTGACTCAACTACCCAAATTGGCCAAGACCACGCAGCCACTAGAGTGCTACTGGTCCTAGGAACCAACAACCACCTAGACCTACTCGAGAATGCAGCGGAACAAGCAACTCGAGCACCACTGGACTGCACCGGTCAGACCGGTAAGCAGCACCAGTCAGACCGGTCCCTGCTGGAGCAACCTGGCAAAACCTGAGAACTTCCACAGAAGGCCCCTACACCGGTCAGGCCGGTGTAGCACGCCGGTCAGACCGGTCCAAGCCAGGAAATCCCAAATCCACCAAACTGACCTACTGAGCTCCAAAACGAACCAAACTCGAAACAGCAGCAACAAGAGACAACAGGAAACTCGCCAAGATGTTCACCCAAGCAAAACTCAACCAAGAGTCTGCACCGGTCAGACCGGTGAGGGGCACCGGTCAGGCCTGTAACCAGAGCCCTCGGGATGAACAGCGCCCGCGGGTCAACACCCCCAAATCCAACTCCCGATCTCCCGAACCGCTCCATGGATTTGCACAAGACTTTGGGGATAGTAGGAACACCTCATGGGCACTCCATAGCCAAGATTTGGTCCACCAAAACTTGCTAAATCGAGAGGAATCGAAGAAATCCCACCAAGAACGCCTCTAACCCTAGAGAGGAGAAAACCCCAAAATCGAGCCCCTTTGCTCACGGATTTGGGAGGGGAATCAAAGGGAAAAGAACCACGAAGGGTTCAAGCATACATCCCCCACCAAATCCCAAAGAGAAAGGCCTCGAATCCGCCACAAGAAAATCGCCAAGAAAGGGCTCCGAAAATCACTAAAAAAGAGAAACAGGAAAGACACATCCAAGCCTTGAGGAACCACGCCGAATCATCTATACATACCAAAGAGGTTCATACAAGGTCTAGCTTGCCGCCCGATCATCCTTCCCTCTCACAAGATCTCACCATGAAGCTCTCAAGCTAGTCCTAGAAATTCCTAAGGAAAAAGGAAGAGGAAAATAGCAAAACAAAATGAGCTAGGGTTCCAAGAGATGGCTGCCATCCTCTCACCACTTGGGTTATATGGAGGCTAGCCGAAAGACTAAAATACCCCTAAGGCCTAATACTAGGATACACACCCCCGAGGGGCACTTTGGGAAACTTTGTCTTCGCACCATCGGACGTATGTCCAGCGACCACAAACTTGCTTAGCCTCGACGCGAGCCTTGCGATCCCGACGCGTGTCCTCTGCTTCGAAGTCTCCGGACTGCGTCGTCGCACACCGGTCAGACTGGTCCGATGCTGCTGCACCTCCGTCTTCGGTCTTCGGTCTTGGCTTTGTGGATCAACCAAGGAACCCAGTGGTTTTCTGGTGAACCACTGGAAACCCCGCGAACTCGGTGTAGCCTCCGCCAATCACCACTCATGACTCGGCTCCCACGTAGTCCCGGCTTGACCTTGGTTTTGAGGCTCAACCAAGAAACTGTCCACAACTTCATCTTGCTGTTCTTGCCACCATGCGGCCCGCACTTGACTCCGCTGGCCACCGGGTCCCTCGAAACAAGCCTACTTGTCTTCTCCACACCTGGAGGCTTCACCAGCAACGACCTTTCGCGCTTGTTCTTCACCTGCACCAACACCAGTCAAGCCGCAACCTGCACCTGCAATACTTAGCCAAGAATCAGTCCACACCACGTTGTCAATCACTCATCACACCAGGAAGCGACCATCCACCGGTCCTCGAACCACACATGTCCTCAAGCTATCCAATGAAGAAGTCGAAATTACCTCTTGAGGACTTTGGCTAGGGCGGTCTAGCAGGTTTTGCCTAGACCTGCCAATTTTTGGTGTCAACATATGCCCCCTGTTTTTTTAGTAAAGCTTGTGTACTAAAAAACAATTCTAAGGTCATTGTACGGAGTACTCCCTCCGTTTCAAAATACTTGTCGCTGTTGACTTTTTTTGCAACTTTGACCATTCGTCTTATTCAAAAAATTATCGCAAACATGTAAGATGATAAGTCAAGCTTAAAATACATACAACATTAAAACATATAGCAAACAAAATAAATTGTACTTGCACAATTTTTTGAATAAGACGAATGGTCAAAGTTGCAGAAAAAAGTCAATGGCAACAAGTATTTTGAAACGGAGGGAGTATATCATAAGCTATGACCCGATTTTGAAAATTAACTTTGAAGTACGATTTTCGACTATAAACTTGAAAGGTACTAAATGACGCATTATTTAGTGTTAGCAAGTTGCTTGGTACTAAAATGCATTGCATTTAGGGCTTGTTTGCTTGCTGCCTACCAGTACCGGGCAGCTTGCTGCCCGAGCGGCATCATCCAACCCCAGGTGTGGAACGCATGGAGCGCTGCTTGGTCCAGGTAGGTAGCTTTACCAGCAGGGCTGCAACCAAACTAGCCATTAGTATCGAAGAAGAGGTACCGGTCATACACCCATCACTTAAGGAGGTTTCCCGACCATTACTAAAGGTCAATCACTTAGTAATATAATGTGTGTCAGAGCCCTACTTTCTCGGGGCTACTTTGACACTTCTCCGGTTAGGCCGATCCATCTATTGAGGGCTCCCGTCCTGACATACTTGCCTCTTGTCCGGTGAGGGGCTATACTGTACCAGTATAGATCCTTGACAAAAACAAATTATGTTTCATAGCCGCGGGTTGTGCGTATTTAGTGCGTGTTGTAAAAAAATCTCCTCATCTGTCCCACGTCAAAGCACAGGTCTAAGGTCAGCCTCATCTCATGTGTGCTGCAGTGCCGCTGTGTTGGGTGGAGTAGGGGTTCAGAGATTTTCTCGACCTGTGTGAGAAGGTCTTCTTCTTCTTAATACAAAACCGTGGGGGTGGTCTTACTCCCCACAGGTCGAGTTTTTTTTTAATTATGACTTGTTTCAGCTTGTCCTAATCAAACCTATCTAGCTTTAATTGACAATTTGTTGAAAAATATACAAATAAATACAACATCAAACTAATTCATTTCATCCGCCATGCAACATATCGTGATAGCACATTTATTTAATGTTATAGAGATGCTCATATCTTTTCTAACATATTTGGTCAAAGTTGAACAAATAAATTTGACTTGTGACAAAGCTAAAATGACTCGTAATTTTGAATTGATCGAGTAAGTAATAGACAATACACAAAGAGTCATATTATGAAAGATTTTTCACAATAAATCTAGTAATGCCTATCATATATTGTCAATCTCTATAATATTTTAGATATTAGTAGTCAATACTATAAAGGTTTTGACTTTGGACAAACCTAAATGAACATCAAAGAATTATTTTACATTATTAAAATCTTTTTTTTTGGTATAGCACAATCCTTCTACAAAAATCTATATATGTCTCATCATCCAACTAATAACACGGAAACCTTCATCTTAAAACTGCCAGGAAACGTTTCTAATCTACCACTCCATGCAGTAGAACCATGTCCGATTAAAACCAGGATAGAACCATTTCTCCTAGGGGGAGGGGGTCATGAGAATAGATTTAAAATTAATACTACAGATTTTATTTGTTGGACAACTAGACGTACATTATGTTTGGCAATCTCGTGATATCATGTTATTGAGCTGTTTTGCCTTTGTTTAATTTGGGGCCGGGGCGGCTTATCCGATATTTTGTCGACCACCAAAGAGACTGAAAAGGGGTAATTGTAGTTATATCATTCTCCTGATGCATCATGCATGCTTGTTTTGAAAAATAAAAATGTCGCTCTCATATTAAAATTTTACTTTTTACACCGAAATTCTATCCACGGACAATAATAATGTTCTTCAAAGTCTTCATTTCCTTTATTGCTAGCAGGGAACTGGGAATATAAGCAACATAAAATATGAGCTCCACTACTGAACCCAGGAATCCTTCCTAGTAGGTTCTATATATATGCATAAAAAATGAAAAAAAAGATCAGAACCAAGTTTCATCTTTCATATTATATATGAACATTATATTGCAGCATGTATACTCACGCTAGCTGACAACTGATACACAGCCGCCAACAGCACCTGATGGGCACTGCCGCAATGGGGCACTCGCAAGCAACATTTGCACATGTGTGCATCCATTCACAGAGATCAGGCTAGGTAATTAAAGATCCATATCAATATTACTTTTTGCTGCCTTACTGGTCCAAGAAGAGACATTGATGATTCACTGATGATGCCCCCCTGCAAGATGCGTCCTGTCAAGCAGAGCGCAAAGCTCTCCCCGCAAGGACATACACCTCGATCGATCTAGAGTCGCAGCTCGAGATCCAGGCCCAGCTCGTCGCTGGCGCCAGCTACGGCGGCGGTCGTGGTGTTTGCGTTCGCTCTCTCCGGGGGAGCAGAGTCGCAGGAGATCACCCTTCTCCAGTCGATCATGGCCAGGGTGTCGTGGTCACGCCTGCCGGCGCCGGGGATACCAGCTCCGGCCGCATCGAGCGACACAAGGTCCGCGACGAGCGCTTCGCTGCCGTCCGGATTCTCGAGCTTGACGCCGGCGAGGGCCTCCGCGGCGGTGCCGCTGTGCGAGGCGCGGGGGGAGAGGGGCATGGAGGCGGCGACCCCGATGCCGCCGGGGGTGTAGACGTAGGGGTTCCATGGGCCGGCGGCGCGCTCCTTCTTGTGCGCGTTCTGGTGGCCCCCGAGCGCCTGCGACTTGAGGAACTTCTTGTTGCAGAAGAGGCACGGGAACAGCCGCACCTCATTCCCGGCGACGACGTACGCCGCCAATTCGTCGTCCAGATCCAACTCCTCGCGGCGTCCGGGCGCCGGTGGCGCTAGGGATAGCGTCAGGTAGTGCTCCGCTGCCGCTGGCGATGGCGGCGACAAGGTCCGGTCCATGCAGAAGCAGCCAGTCGCCGTGCTGGGCTATGTGTATAATAGTTTTAGTTTGTACTGGCAAATGAATTGTTGAGTCAGCTCAGTTGTCGGACGGACCCCGGCCCGGCCGGCCAATCTTGTTAGCTTGGCTTTGCTGAAACTGGAGATGGCGGCCGCGATTCTGTGTCCAGAAATGGGAGGAGCTAGGACGAATGGCATGGGAGAGAGACGCATAGCTAGGGGTGAGACATGTGCACTACTATTACTTCAGCTAGCTAGGTGATGGACACGCAGTCCTTTTGCTTCTAGCAATAGCAAGGAGCACAAATAAAACATCTCACTAATTAAGGCTGCAATGATTAGCAGCATGGTAAGTACATATTTATAGGTTTGGAGAGCACCACGCGTACTACTTAAAGCCTGTTTGGTTGGGTTTCTCAACTAATTAAGTATTTATTAAGTCCTACTAAAGGGGTAAACAGAAAATAGCTTCACCAAAGAAGCCCCCTGAAAACCCCAAAATGACTTGTACTAAAGGAAAGGAGCCCTAAAATGTGGTTTTTTTGGCTTCTGCTCCTTCCACAAGTGCTAATTGTCTCTAAGATTACGCAAATTGTTATCACTGATCAACAAGCTATTTTGCCAATGTACTTCGATCAAAGGACATATAAGCTCCGCTGAAAACACCACTTCTCGTTCAGATATATATGATCACCAACATTAAAAGCAAGAACCTTATATAGCCATAACCATCTTAGGAGCTAGAGCCATGCCAAAGTTTCTTCTATGTCTGTAATTATATACGACTCTTTTGTTTTAAATATATAGGAAACTTTTCATTGCCTATATCTCAGCTAATTTCCTAGGGTGAGAAACCGAATTAAACTTTGCTCCTTATTCCCTCTATTAGTTTGAATCCTCTAATAAGGCCATCCTTATTGACCACTTTCATTTAATTGTTTCCAAGGCTACAAAATCATTTACAGTAAACTACAGATGAAATAACCACTATATAATACAAAGGTTTAATTTCGCAATTAATAGGTTTAGCATAGCATTTTAAGTGGTGTATGGTGCTGTGAAGTAAAACCTTAGTATATTTTCACTTCGTTTCCACATGCTTGGGGATCAAACGAAATGAACTCATGGAGTTTCATTTTATTTCCAATGCATTAGAAATAGTGTCAATCGGGATTCATGTCCTCTATCCTGATATAAACTTCTCTTCCATATCAACAGTTTTGTGTCTCATCTCATTTAACGAGAACGAAACTCTCACTTAGAATGGTCTAAGAAACGAAGCCTACCATGGCTGTTGGGGAGGTATGGTGTGCATTGTTGGGTGTTCTACTTCCTCACCAGCTCAGGGTTCCTAACAGAAAAAAGTGAAAAACCACCCACTGTTCAAAATTGTAGTTCAGTTCAGATTTTCATTTGCCTTAATTAATAAGTCAATTTCTCTAAGTTAGGTCGTCTCATTGTGCCATTTGGAATCAAGAGGAAAGGCATATGGAATATGGTGTTGGGCCCGGTTCACGCTTTTACATTGCATTGATTGCACTGTGGCACCCATCCTGTTTGCGCATTACATTACAGCACCTCGTATGGGGCCTCTCGAAAGGTGCATATTGTGGTCCGCGCTGATGCATCGGCTACTCTCTCGCACGGCAAAAGGCTAGAGGGTCCATCTATCAGCGAGAGAACATTGCTGCAGAATTATTGCAGACAGATCGAGACACTATATTTGCACATAGCTAGTGATGATTCTTGATATATGGACGACGTTCGTTCTTGACTGGAGGTTAATGATTGGTTGCGATCACAATTAGGTGAGCTTGCATTTGGATCGATTTGGCCCTGTACCTTGATATTCTCTTCATTTACTCGCTTTCGATTCATTAGAGCTAGGGCATCTCCAACCGTACCAGCTGAGGCCGTGGCGGTTCTTTCATCATTTTTACATGGAAAGTTATTCAGGAGAGGTAAAAGTAAAAGAAAGATGACTAATAGTTGCCTTTTTACTAGCTAGCTAGTTGGTGTCTCAACACACACACACACACACACACACACACACACACACACACACACATATATATATATATATATACAGTTTTATTAAAACTATATCATCGCATGTAACCACTATTAACTTGCAAAATTGTGATAATATAATATATAAACTGTGTTTTACATGTTTTATATTATGCTACCTTAATTTATTAGCTGGTATGTTTAATGTTGTATTTTCTAAGTACAAGCTGCTATATAAAAGGTAAAAGCTCTAAGTTGTTACTGTGCTTCGCGCAAGCGAACAGCAATGACGACGAAGAGACGTCGAGAAATCGAGCGCACTAGCTTAGGCAGCGCTCCATGCTGAACCTCCATGATCCCTGCCTCAATTTTCCTTCAGTATTAGATAGGCTAGACCACACTTTGCCTGGCTAAGAGTGGGAGCAGTACCGGAAAACGGCTTTTTGCCGTGAGCCCCGGGCTTTGCCGCGAGCCAAAAGTCGGGCTCATGGTAAAAACTTGGCTCACGGCAAAAAGGCTATTTGCTGTTAGCCTCGAGTCTCACTCACGGCAAATAGCCTATTTTGCCGTGAGCCGACCTCGAGCTCACGACAAATAGCCTTTTTGCCGTGAGCCAGCTCCTCTCCTCCCCCCTCCACTTGCCCCTCACCGGAATCCATTGACCGGTGAGGAGGGGCGGCGGGGCGAGGAACGGTGGCCGCAGCCAACAGATGCGACGGCGTCAGAAGCGCTGGTGGAAGCTCGGGCAACCTCTTTAACAGCGGTTCCTGGTCAACGAAAGCGCCGGTGACGCTCCTCCTCCTCCTCCTCCTCTGCTCAGACCCGGTGCCGGTGATGCTTCTCTCACTCTCTCTCTTTCAGATCCGGCGACGGAGTGTCACCGGCCGGTGGTGACAGTGGAGGTGGTGGGTGTGGATGGTGTCTAGGCCGGTGGTGGAGGTGGTGGTGGTGGTTGTGGTCTGGTGGCGACGGTTGCGGAGTCGTGGACGGCGGTCTCCTCATGGCGCGTAGCTCCACCTCCCCCACCAGATCCGGTGTCGGATTCGGCGCATGGAGCAAAGCGCGGGCGAGCTCTGCGTCCCGTCGTCCTCCTCTTCCTCGCCTCCGGCGCGGTGGGCACCAGATCTGCGGCTACAAGATCCATGGTGGGATCCGCGGTGAGCTCCTATTCCCGGTGGCGAGATCTGTGGCGATCTCCTCTTCGCGGCGTTCTCGTGGTGGCGTGCGGCGGCCGGTGCGACGAGTTGGTGGCGGCCGCGGTTGGTGTGGCTCGGTGGCGGCCGGGCGGTGGGGGACACAGTGCCCGTCCTGTGGGTTTTTTTCTTTTTTTTCTTTTGCAATAAAGTTTGCCGAGAGCCAAAGAGTACTCACGGCAGACGTCTACTGTGCGTACATGTGTCCGCTCACGGCAAAGGGCTCTTTGCCGACTGATTGAATGCCGTGAGGGCTTTGCCGAGAGCCGCTCACGGCAAACCATTCGACGAGAGCGAACCAGCCTTTGCCATGAGGAACCGGCTCACGACAAAGCCGGCGTTTCCCGTAGTGGAGGCCACTGGTCGGTCGAGCAGCGATCCATGATCCATCTTTAGACTTTGTTGGTTTCAAAACTCTGTATTAGGATTTTAAAGATCAAAGCCTATAAATTTTAACAATAATAAGTTAAATGGTATCACTGGTGGAAAAACAGCCTTCCGTCCCGGGTAGGAAAGGCTTTAAGTCTCTAAAGCCCACCCGGGACGAAAAGGGAGAGACAAAAGGCCCCCCCCCTTGTCACCGGGTGGGCAACCGGGAATAAAGGGTGCCCTTTATTCCCGGGTGGTAGCCCCGCCCGGGACAAAAGGGGAGGGCCAGCAGCGCCTGTTCGCCACCCCTTTAGTCCCGGGTGGTAGTCCCACCCGGGACAAAAGGAGAGGCACACCAGCGCCTGTGCGCCACCCCTAAAGACCCCGCTGTGAATTTTTTTTTGTTTCATTTCAAATTGTTCTAATAATGTTATACGCGTATATTCTCACGTATTTGGGTGTAATTTACGTATACGTATAAATGTTTGCACTAATTATACGTGTCTACTATACATACTATATGAAGAGAATAAACTTATAAATAAATATATACACACATTATATTACATCGAAAGCATAGTAGATAGTATTTTCTGAAAGTAGTATATATATATACATCAAAATACCGTTTCATACTAATTCTAGTCTAAAGTTCCACCGGAGGTGCTAATTAATATTTATCAAGATGACTGTCATAGTGATTTCTGCCTTGTGGATTAATGACCTGGTCCATTATGAATCCGCAGAGACCTTCTTGAATCGCCAAGAGTCGGTCCTTCTCAATGATTGCGTCCCTAATCATATTGTTCTGCAATGTGCAAATAATTTAATATATTACACACAAGAATTAAATATATAAGCGGTTAGAAAAAGTATTATTAATTGATTTAAAATAATACTTACAGTATAATCTGACGGGTCTGCCTCGCAGAAATTGTGGATGAACTCACACACATAGTATGCACATAAATGTGTCCCTGGTTCCTGTCTCATACACTAAATTGAAGAAGATAATTATGAAAAATTAGTGTTATGCATTTTTAATTTGCCCAATCTGAAGTTGTTATTTGGTTTACGTATCGGAAAATTTGTAGTGAAGTTTATTCTAGGTTTCCATTGTCCAGGGTTGACAGCCTTGAATTTTTCCCAAGCTCTGGCAGAAAATAATGAAAGTTAGAGCTAGATAGTGTTAGTAAAAGCACACTATTGCATAAAAGGGAACGTATGGATAGAATTATTACTCTTGAAACATATCTTGAAGGTCCAAGTATTTGTCCGGATCTCTTCTCAACGAATCAAAGACAAGGATGTTGCTTCTGTTGACATCAATTATGAGAAGAATCCAATGGAAACTGTATATACATAGAAGCTCAAAAGATTAGAACTAAATAATGTTAACTAAGATAATTAGAAATGCGAACCCTTAGCAATTAAGATGGTAATCACACTTACTCGAAGTTGTAAGGTAGAAGTATCAAATCCTTGTAATGCAATTCACACAAGGTCCTTACGATTGTTTTGAATGTTGTTTCTGGTTGCTTCTTTACTTGATCTTGATTAACTAAAGATGGGTCCATGAAACCTATTCGTTGGTAACCATTCTTCCCCATGTTATGCATTTCCAGGCTACAGAAAATGAAAGACAAAGTTAATAATTAGAGTATGCATAAATTTGTTAATTAGGGTATGTATTGCACCGTCACTTACAGGCACCAGGCCATGACAAGATCGGTATTCAAGGAGTCAAGATGGTAAATTTCATAAATATCCTTGAATCGCAGCCAGGACAACTTCTCGCCTTCACCAGCAAAATCTCCCGGTTTAACAAGCATGCCAATCATCTCCAGGCCCGCCTTAGACGTCTTCATGTAGAAGTCATGCAATCTGCGCATCTGAGTAGGGAGTTTCTTCACCAACTCAGGCCTGACAAAAGATTTCCCATGCTCGTAGCGCCATCTAGGTACGAAGTTTGGGTCCCGAGGAGGTGATTCGTGGCCGAGAACATATTCTAGTGGCATCCCTGTTGCTTCTTGCATTGCAATGACGGCCGCTAGTTGTTCTGCGTCCATAACTGCAAGAGCTCGTTCAGTTGCAGTGAGGCCGGAGGCGACGTAAGTCTGTACTCCCGACGTCGACGCTTTTGTTGCCTTCTTCGTTGAAGGCTCTTTCGCTGACGTCGACGTTTGTGTTGCCTTCTTCATTGAAGGCTCTTTCACCGACGTCGACGTTTGTGTTGCCTTCTTCGTTGAAGGCTCTTTCGTCGACGTCGATGCTTGTGTTGCCTTCTTCTTCTTCCTATAATCCTGTGGCATCGTCGACCCCGGTACTTGGTCGATGTAACTATTTGGTGACCCTCCTTGTCTCTTCTTCTTCATGGACTTGTGCAGCGACCGGTCATAATCACTTAGTAGGGGTTTTATAATTTCTTGTCTCTTTTCTGCTTCCTTCTTCTCTATGAAAGCTTTGAGTTTCTGTGGACGATCTTTATTCTTTTCTGCTTCCATTTCATCGAACCGTTTTTGTTTAGCAGCCTCTTTATTCCCTTCAATCCACGCCTTGAGTTGCTTATCACACTCCACCTCATTTTCTGATGCTGTCATTTTATATGGCAGCTTCCTTTTAACAGGCAGCTTTTTACCTTTCTTCTTCGGGGGATCCGGATTTGGCACGGGCATAGACGCGGTAGATTTTGATCGGGACCGCCTCTTGGCAGGCTTTGGTGAAGGCTGCTTTGGTGGTGATTGCTGACGATCGTCATCGCTCGTGGCAGGAGAATTCCCTCGTTGTGGAGACGGTGAGCTCCAATCATTGGGCGACGACCGGCCCGGTGACGGCCCGGGAGATGGTGGCTGCTGCTCGGCAACACTCGGAGGGATCGGTGGCGACATGTTAGGGATTATGATGTAACGTTTGGGCCACAATATGATACTGTGAAGCGCATCACGGAGTGTCCTTTCCCCGTCACCTCCTTGGATGTCTAGCTCTATGTCGTTAAACTTTGGGTCAGCAATCTCCTCCAAACCAACTGAGGCGTAGCCAGCTGGAATCTCCATGCCGTGGCTTGTACGTCCTGGGAGATGTGCTAAAGCCATTCCGTACGCCACCTATATATATGTAGAGAAATGATGAAGTTATTAAATGCCTGAGACATGCATCAAAGGTTGAGATAATTGCACGTATAATCAGGTTTATATATACCTTCATTGTGATGTTGCCGATCGGCTTGTGCAGCTCACATGCGGTGCGCTGACAGAGTTCATCCACAGGGTACCGTTCATTGTCCTCTACTTGAACTTCTTCTTGGTTTGCCGCCCTTTGTTCTTCGGGGGCCTCTGTGGAAGCACAGCTGCTTTTGCGAGTGGAAGGGCTAATGACGGGATCCACCGGTGCTTGGGGCAGTGCTCCGGCAGGGGTGATCTGAGCTACCGCGGTGGCCACTTGTCATTCAATCTCTGCATTCATACGATCTTCTTGATCTTTAAGTCTCTGCTCCATCATTTCACGCCACCGCCCCTCTTCACGCTCCCTTCTTCTTTTGCGGCTTCTGTAGGTGTCGGCACTTCCCTTGAAAGCATACTTCCACGGGACTACCCCGTAGCCCCTGCAACGTCCTGGGTGTTCCGGATTCCCGAGCGCCAAAGTGAGCTCATCCATGTCTCTGTCAGGAACCAATCTGCCCGCTTTGATGTCTTCATTCTTTTTTATTATCTCATGTGCCACCTCCCGTAACGTGGGTGGGAATACGAGGGAACCATCATCAGGTTTCAATCTTCCACCGCGGGCATAATACTAATTCTTTGATCGTTCTTCCCAGTCAATGACCGCTGGTACGATACCTTTGTTGAGGAGGTCTTGTTCAATCTTCGGCCACTTGGGTGCTGCAACCGCGTAACCACCGCGACCAAGACGATGGGCGTAATCCGTCTTCTTACTGGCACTTATCGGAGCTCGTGCGCTCTTGTTGGCGAATTCTTCACTATTCTTGTAATCCACAAAGGACTGCCAGTGATCCTTTAGCTTGGGATAATCATCAAAATTTGGAGTTCGTTTCTGCTTGATATAATCTCTGTGCAGCTGCTTCTTGAAACTCTGCAATTGAGTTGCCATCTTCGTAAGAGTCCACTGCTTCACAAGGTTTGCGTTCAGGCCCGGTGGAAGTGCGAAGTGTTTTAGGATATCCTCCCATAACATATTCTTAAGTGAATCTGGAACCACCCATGGATTATCTTCCCTTCCCTTCCATTCTCTATATGATGTGGGCACGTTGTCCCTCACAATAGCACCGCATTGGGACACAAACTTGTCCCTGACCTTCTTTTGTTCCCATGGCTGGCCAAGCTCGTTGACTTCAGTGATATGAAACTTCACGTCATGATCGACGATTACTTTTGTACGGCCTCTCTTAGTCTTTTTGCTTGTCGAGGTTGAAGCCTAAAAGTTGCGAATTTGTTATTCACGCGGGGTTCCAGAATGATATATATACCTCGTTGTTAATGCATTTATGGACTTGTTAATGCATGATATATATACCTCGTTGGAACCTTCTGCATTAACTATGACAAGGTCTTCATTATTGTCCTCGGCGAGGCTATCGATGTCCGCGGTGCGGGAGTCGATGTCTGCGACGCGGGAGTCGATGTCCGCGGTGCGGGTGTCGATGTCCTCGGTTATGTTGAGGAACGCGTCCGCCTGGCTACGCTCCTCCTCGGTGAAGGTTGGACCCCCAGCAATAAGGCTCTCCATCAGCCGCTCCTCCTCATTGTGATCCATAACTAGAAATTTCTGGATACATAAATGAATTTCTGAGCACATAAATGAATTTCTGGACACATAAATGAATTTCTGAGCACATAAATGAATTTCTGGATACATAAATGAATTTCTGAATACATAAATAATTTTCTGAGCACATAAATGATTTTCTGAGCACATAAATGATTTTCGGGCGAGAGTCGAGCGAGACTACCTAAGTGTCGGGCGGGAGTCGAGCGAGTCGGGCGAGAAAACCTAAGTGTCGGGCGGGGTCGAGCTAGTCGGGCGGGAGTCGAGCGAGTCGGGCGGGAGTCGAGCGAGACTACCTAAGTGTCGGGCGGGAGTCGAGCGAGTCGGGCGAGAAAACCTAAGTGTTGGACGGGGTCGAGCGAGTCGGGAAAGAATCGAGCGTATCGAGCGATACTACCTAATTGTCGGGCGAGTGAAAAAATGAATATCTCTAAATACATATTTCATCTCTAAATACATTTCATCTCTAAATACATATTTCATCTCTAAATACATATTTCATCTCTAAATACATATTTCATCTCTAAATTCAAATCTAAAATCTATAAAATCTATAAATTCTCTAAATTCAAATCTAAAATCTCTAAATTCAATTCTAAAATCTCTAAATTCAATTCTCAGCACATAAATAAATTAAATGAAAACATAAAAAAATGCTGACGTCAGCAGTTCCCTCACCGGCGCAGCGACGGCGGGCTGAGGGGTCGACGGCCGGGCGGGCGGGCGCGGGGGAGACGGCGGCCGGGCGTGGACGACGTCGGCGGCCGGGCGCGGGGGAGACGGCAGCCGGGCGCGGCGGAGCGGGGTCGACGGGTGCGGCCGGGAGCGGCGGTGGCGGAGCGGGGGCGACGGCGGCCGGGAGCGGCGGCGGGGAAGACGACCGGGCGCGGCGGAGACGTCGACGGGCGTGGGGACGACGGCCGGGCGCTGGCGGGGTCGACGGGCGGCGTGCGGACGACGGCGGCCGGGAGCTCCGGCGGCGGAGAGGGCGCGGGGCTGGCTGGGCGCGGGCAGGGACGGCGGGGTGCGACGGGGTCGACGACGGTGGGGTGCGAGCTTCGACGACGACGGAGGCAGGCGCGACGGAGGCAGGGGCGACGGCGGGGAAGACGATGGCCGGAGTGTGAAGTGGAGGAGTTGGGGAAGAAGGGGTGGATCCGTGGGATTTATATCACCCCCCTTTAGTCCCGGGTCGTAATCAGACCCGGGAGCAAAGAGCCTTTAGTCCCGGGTCGTATCACCACCCGGGACTAAAGGCCCCTTTAGATCCGGGAGCAAAGAGCCTTTAGTCCCGGGTCGTATCACCACCCGGGACTAAAGGCCCCTTTCGCGCGGGAGGGCGGCAAGGGCAAAATTTCGGCCTTTTGTCCCGGGTGGTGTTACCACCCGAGACTAAAGGCCCCCCTTTAGTCTAGGGTCGTAACACCACCCGGGACTAAAGTGTAATTTTCGGCGGGAACTATTTTCCCCCTCCCATTTCTTTTCTCATTTCACATTCTATCTCTTTGAAATCAAAAAAAATATAGTAACTTTTACTATTTTTTCCATGCAAAATTATATTTAGTTAAAATATAATAAACTGTACTTTGCTATGCAAAATTATATTTTAGAGTTGTAAACATTCACTTCCAATTTTCATTTGCAATATTGATGTGCATTCCCAATAAAATTCAATTAAACCGAAAAAATAGTAAATTAATTCAGAAAAATCTCAAACTTGGTGAGTCAATCTCACATGACATATTCAAGCTTCATAAAAATTTTGAGACCGATACAACACTGCAAAGTGCATGGACTTCAGAATCGTTAAGACATAAGTGGTATAGACATGGTTCGATGAAAGGTTCTATTTAGCTTTGTGAAGCACGTGTACTCCATCTATGTCGAAATGGTCTGAAATTTTTTTGGTTGTCATTTACACTCAAAATATTAGCTCACGCAAGATCTTAGATTTTTCTGATGACTAAATGTATTTTAGGTTTTTTTCTTCGTGCTAAAGGAGCTAGAATATTGTGAATTACACATCAATAACTCAAGAATTATGATTCGACTTCCAGATAAATTAGACTCCTAAGGCACAAGAGAACTTGTGGCCAAGTTTGGCACCATTCTGGATCGTTTCAGGGGTGCTCTCAGCTCAACATTTAATTTCTAGGTGACGTCGCATGGAAATTCAATTAAACCGAAAAAATAGTAAATTAATTCAGAAAAATCTCAAACTTGGTGACATATTCAAGCTTCATAAAAATTTTGAGACCGATACACAATTGATTTGATCAATAATCATTACATTACGACATTAATCTCAAGCACGTAAGTACGGTGTCTCTTCACGTCCAAGCAATATGCTTGGGTCAACTTCGACAGCGAACGGAGGCATGCCATCAAACTGATCATAATCATCGGATTGATCTGTTTTGTCCTCGACTCCCACGATTACTCTTTTACCTGGAAGAACTATGTGACGCTTTGCCTCTTGTGGTCCTGCTTCTTGGGGATTTTTATTCTTCGGTATGCTAGTCATATCCTTCACATAGAAAACCTGATGCACATCTTTGGCAAGCACGAATGGATCATCTTTGAACCCAATCTTGGTAAGGTCCACTATTGTCATTCCATATTCATCTTTCTTTACGCCATTCAGGTTTACCCATTGGCAAAAAAAAAGAGGGACGTTCATCGCTCCGTACTCAAGCTCCCATATCTCTTCTATGATACCATAATAGCTGGTCTTGCCCCCATCTTTTCCGATGACGTCCATACGGACACCACTATTTTGGTTTGTGCTTTTGCGATCTTGAGCTCTCGTGTAAAAATTGTAACCATTCATATCGTAAGCTTGAAATCTTGTAATTGTGCTACAAGGTCCCCTGGCTAACAAAGCTAGTTGTGGATGAATCGTTGAGTTTCCGATTAGTTGTTCACTCAACCATGAGGGAAATGTTTCCAAGTGACGGCGTGCAATCCAGACTGGGGATTTGGTTGGATTTTGAGAAGCAATAATCTGCTCGTGTTCCATCCTATACGGAGTCACCAGTGATGATTGTTGCAGGACTGTTAGGTGTACTTTATGGAACAAATCAGTATTATTGCTCAAACTTGATTTCCTTCCGATGGTACCCTTTCCCTGTAGCCTCCCCTCGTGTCGTGATACTGGAAGCCCAATCGAGTCAATTGTGTCGACAAAATCACACAAAACTCAATGACCTCCTCAGTTCCATATCCCTTAGCAATACTTCCTTCCGGACGGGCACGGTTAAGAACATATTTCTTGAGGATCGACATGAACCTCTGAAAAGGCCACATGTTGTGAAGGTATACTGGACCGAGAATAGTAATTTCTTTCACAAGGTGTACCAGGAGGTGCGTCATAACATCGAGGAAGGAAGGTGGAAATGCCAACTCAAAGCCGACAAGACATTGAACTGCATCATTCTGTAGCTTTCCTAGCTTGGCTGGATCGATTGCCTTCTGTGAAATTGCATTGAGAAATGCACAAAGCTTTACGACCAGTAATCGTACATTCTCTGATAGAACACCCCTCAACGCAACTGGAAGCAACTGTGTCATCAACATGTGACAGTCGTGGGCCTTTAGATATGTTAACTTCTTCTCTTTCATATTTATGATCCCCTTTAAATTCGACGAGTAGCCAGACGGAACCTTAATACTGTTCAGGCAATCAAACACGCTTTCCTTCTCTTTCTTGGTGAGAGTGTAACTAGCAGGACCATAGTAATCAACATCATCATCATCCTCTTCCGGATCAGTTTCATCATCACCCTCCCACGGAACTTTGGGAATCTTATGAAATTCTATCAGGTCCTCTCGTGCTTCATTGGTATCCTTCGGGTTACCGTAACAACCCATGAAGCCTAGCACATTCATGCAAAGATTCTTCGTAAGGTGCATCACGTCAATTGCGTGTCGGACCTCAAGGCTACGCCAATAAGGTAGCTCCCAAAATATAGATTTCTTCTTCCACATTGGTGCACGCCTGTTGGCGTTAGTTGGAACAGGTTCACTACCAGCACCCTTTCCAAAGACTACCCTTAGATCATTTACCATCTCAAATACGGCATCTCCATTAAAATGGGGTGGCTTCGTACGATGGTCAGCCTTCCCTTTCCAATGCATCACTTTCTTCCGTAAGGGGTGATTAGTTGGAAGGAAACAACAGTGACCATTATACACGACCTTCTTACAGTTTTTGAGATGAATACCTTGTGTTCTATGTAAACAGTGCGTGCATGCCCGATATCCCTTGTTTGTCTGCCCAGAAAGGTTACTTAGGGCAGGCCAATCGTTGATGGTTATGAACAACAATGCTCGTAGATCGAAGTTCTCTTGCCTATCCTCATCCCACACACGTACGCCCTCTTCCCGCCATAGCAGTAATAGTTCATCGACCAACGGTCTTAGGTACACATCAATGTCGTTGCTGGGTTGTTTTGGACCTTGGATGAGCACCGACATCATAATGAACTTTCGCTTCATGCACATCCAACCAGGAAGGTTGAACATGCATAGGGTCACAGGCCAAGTGCTATGACCACTGCTAAACTCCCCGAATGGATTGAAACCATCCGTACTTAAACCAAACCTTATGTTCCTTTCCCCGTTCTCAGAAAATGTCTTGAATTCTCTATCAATCTTTCTCCACTGAGACCCATCAGCCGGATGTCTCAGCAGGTTGTCTTGCTTACGTTCCTCGGCGTGCCATCTCATCAACTTAGCATGTGCTTTGTTCCGGAGCAAACGCTTCAAACGCGGTATTATAGGAAAATACCACATAACCTTCGCCGGAACTTTCTTCGTCTTGTCACGGTGCCCCTGGAGATCACCAGCATCTTCATCTCGCCGAATCTTATAACGTAGTGCTTTGCACACAGGACAAGCATCCAAATTCTCGTAATCCTTACCCCGATATAGGATGCAATCATTAGGGCATGCATGGAACTTCTGTACCTCCAACCCAAGAGGGCACACAGTCTGTTTTGCTTCATATGTGGTGGACGGTAATTCATTGTTCTCCGGAAGCTTGTCCTTCACAATTTTTAGCATCCCTTCAAATGCCTTATCAGACACACCATGTTTTGCCTTCCATTGCAGCATTTCTAGTGTAGTACCAAGTTTTTGTGACCTGGCTTGCAATCTGGGTATAACGGTTTTCTGTGATCTTCGATCATACGCTGGAACTTTGCCTTTTCTTTTTCGTTTTCATAGTCCCTTTGTGCATCCTGTAGAACCTGGCCGATATCATCAGCTGGCCCGTCAGCATGTGCTGGTAACTCTTCTTCATCATCATCTTCCATTAAAGTATCTGCAAAAGCTTGACCTGCGGCCCAGTTCGGAATACCCTCCTCTCTTCTTCGTCGTCTTCCATCACAACCCCTCTTTCACCGTGCTTGGTCCAAACCACATAGTTCGGCATGAATCCGTATTTCAACAAGTGGAGGTGAAGTGTGCCCGGGTCATGGTAGTCTCTTTCGTTTCTGCAATCGGAGCATGGACAACACATGAACCCACTCGCATCCTTGTTTTTTTTCGCCACTTCGAGAAAACCATGCATGCCGGTAATGTACTCCGCTGACCGTCTGTCGGTGTTGTACATCCATTGCCGGTTCATCTGCATCATATTAAGTGAAAAATATCCATGTTAATTCTAACAACACTAAAGTATAAAAAACAAAAAAAATCTTAGTACAAATGAATTTCTATGTTAGTACAAATGATAACTACTTATTACTAAATCTAAAGTATACTAAAAACCTCATCTCTTAGCTCTTAAATCAAAATTTCTATTTTCTCCTTCTCTAAACCATAACACGAAATTTAAACACAACAAATGAATGGAGGATGAAGAATAATACCTTAGCAACACCTTGGAGGTGAGAAAACTCCACAAATTGATGACGAAAAATTTGGGCAGCACCTCCCTAGGTTTGAAGCGCCATGGAGCTTAGAGGAGCTTGCTTTTGAGCTCTAGGTGAAAAATGGTCGGGCAGGGGAAGAAGAAGGGAGCGTGCTGTTGATTTTGTAAACCAACCGGGACAAAAGGCCTCTGAAGGCCGGCCCCGCCAACCCTTTAGTCCCGGGTTGGTTTACCACCCGGGACTAAAGGCCGGCCCCAATTATTGCGGCCGTGGATGGCTGGCCTTTAGTCCCGGGTTGGATTACCAACCGGGACTAAAGGGTTGCCCCCCAATGACCCTGTTGTTTTTTTAGTTTAATATATATTAAGGTCTCCAAAATTTGTGATAAAGACTAATATTAAGGCTTAATCAATACTTTGGAGGTGAGAACCCTAATATTAAGGTTTCCAATAAATTAGTCACTGGCCTAACATCAATACTTAAGGTCTTAACAAAAAATATAAAAAAGTTCGTACATCAATACTTAATTAAGGTCTTACAAACATAAAAAGTTCATACATGAATACTTAAGGTACGGTCTTAACAAAGATAGAGGGTGCATCAATGCACGACACATATTTCACACTTCATTCTTCTTCCTTAGATAGTCAATATAGTTGAAGTCTCCGATCTTGAAGTCGAGAACTTCAGCGAAATATGCCAGAGAATGGATCAGTGCACTCTCTATCGCTTCACAATTACGGTCACATGGACTTCCATAAATTTCAAACAGTGGCGGCGAGGCAAACTGATATGGCCTGTAAAATGAAAGATGAGCCTGATACTTCCAATTTCTTCTTCGTATAGCATTTGAATCTGTGTAAGAAAATTCCACAACATCCATCACTTGCTCTAGAATTGCATGAAAGCTCATTGCCGCAAAAGTTTGACCAAACATATCCTACAATTAAGAATAATGTTATTACGACACATTAAAAATGCTGAATAAGAGTAAATGGTGCTCCATACCATGTCATGTTCATTTAGCCGACAAAGTCTCTCTGCGGTCCTGGTGACACTTTGTCCTTCCTCGAGTGACTTTATTAGAAAATAAGAGTAATCTGGCACAAAATACCCATTAGCGTTTAGTTGTTGTAAGCATGCCTGCACGGCGGTCCTTTCATAAGTCCTCTTAACCAGTGCAGGGGCACCCTACCCAACAATCGATACCATTTGGATGGGTTCTGAAGACAGCGAGGAGTGATTTTGTCCACGAACAGGTATGTCAAATGAGATTTTTAATTGTATGCAATTGTTTGGACCAACAATGGCGCATTGTGTAACAGGAGGGGTACCACCTAAATTTTCAACAACATGTAAGCGCCACTGCAAATGATTGAGAACCTGCGTGGTATGAAAATAATATTATTATCCGTGTGTAGTATGTAAACATGAAATTTATACAACGAAAGAATATTACTATGTTGGGACGAGGTCCCTGGTATCGATCACCAGTAGGTAACTCAATCACACCATGGGTGAAGCGTATGCCTGGACGACGAGCCAAAGGTGGCCGGTCATCAAAACTGATTCCACGACCGCCGCCATGACTTGCCATAGTTATTCTGGACTACTCTGTAATATATATAAAATAATGCTTAAATAAGAGAATGCTTAAATTTATTCTATATAAAAACAACATATATAAGACCTATTTTCTCATTTTCTAATAACTAAACAGATAAGTGCAAGAGCTCGTTCAGGTGCAGTGAGCCCTGAGGCGACGTAAGTCTGTACTATACATTTTCTAATGACCCTGATCATCTACGAACTACAGCCTCACCTCACCATCATATACACGCACATCGCTCTCCCACTTACAGTTCCAAATCAACTAGCTACAGCCCAACATCTCCTATCTAGCTACAGTCCTACGTCACCGAGCCACGTATAGCCCCAGCTCGCCGGTGACGTAGCTAGGTACGAGATGTTGGGATGTAGCTTGGTGATGTAAGGCCACTGGTAGAGAACCAACCGACTGTATATGGAAAAAAGAAAAAAAAATAAGAGAATGCCTAAATGTATTCTAAATAAAAACAAGAAATACTTAACAAAAATGAATTAAATAGGTAGGTAGTATATTTTTGTTTGGTAATGACCATTTTTTTAATAAACTAACTTCTCATAAATTAAGCTAAATGTAAAATTAAATGCATCTCTCATCTAAAAGTTAAAATCAATTATCTCTATAGCAAAAACTATAAAATCAGAGGATAAATCCCTATGTGAAACTATGCTTAAAAAATATGTGAAACTAAATACAATGTTAGCTAAATCTAAAACATCTCTTAGCTCCTCCTACCACTAAAAATCTAAATCCATATTTTCTCCATTTCTAACCATAAAAACGAAATTTAATCATAACAAATGAAGGAAGGATGAAGAATCAAACCTTAGCAACACTTTGGAGGAGAGAAATCTTCACAAATGGATGACGAAAAAATTGGCTAGGAGAAGAACTAGCTAGCTCTCTTCACAAACTCTCTCTTAAGTCTCGGGTGAATGTGAGCTCGGGCAGAGGAAGAGGCAGGGATTTATAGGCGCACCTTTAGTCCCGGGTGGTATTACCACCCTGGACTAAAGATGAGACTTTAGTCTCGGGTGGTAATACCACCCGGGACAAAAACTTTAGTCCCGGGTGGTGTTACGACCCGGGACTAAAGGCTCACCCTTTAGTCCCGGGTCGTAACACCACCCGAGACTAAAGTCTGGCGCCAATAATTGCGTCTCGGAGCCGTTGGACGCCAGGCCTTTAGTCCCGGGTGGTATTACCACCCGAGACTAAAGGGGGGCGTCGCAAACAGCCTTTCGAGGCCACGTCACCCCAAAAGCATTTGTCCCGGTTCCAAAGTTGAACCGGGACAAATGCTTGGGAACAATGGTCATTTTTCCACCAGTGTATGCATCATTCATTATTAGTGTACAAAAGTAATTATATGGAGTAAATTTATTGTCTGCAAGAAATTTTATAAGTTTGGAAAAAATGAGACCTGTCCATGCCGAGAAATCTAACGGTGAAACCAAAGTAAAATTTAACATATTTAAATGCATATTTATACCCCTTTAGTTTCTATTGGTGTTACAAATCAGGACTAACGGGGTCTCTACGGACTACAAATCAAATTCCTTTCGAGATTTTTGTTGAGTATCGAATGCCATTTCTCTGCTAGTGGAAGTACCTTGAAATATCTTATCTAATGAGAGAAGTACCGAGGACTACCAAATTGGTAGGAAAAAGTACCAAAACTATTCCTTAAATTTATTTTTTTATCAAATTAGTGGAAAAAATCACCAATAAAAAGTACTACTACAAGAAAATCGTTGACTAGTGACGCAACCACATTTTAGCGTCATTGATTTATGACGTTCCTAGCTGATCTCGTCATAATATTTCACTTCCGAGCAAATTTAGTGACAAAAAGAACTTTTGTCATAACGGTTGCTACTATAGCCGAGCATTCCTTGTTTCATGCTTGTTTTATGACGCCATAAGCTCCGCAATAGCGTCATAAACCAACTTTGGTCCCACATATAAGTATTATTTTAAAAATAGAGTGTTCCAAGTCGTCATAAAATTCAATAGGTCACCTGGCCCACGCCAAGTCACCTGGTCACAAACGCCACGTGGTCGGCAGCCCGCCAAGGTCACTGGACACCCCAGGTCACGAAATGTTGCAAAAACAATTTGCCATCGCAAATCGCAAGGGTTCGAACCAAAGACCTACAGGAACAAGATTGCGCTGTTTACCACCGCACTACTTCTTGGTTGTGTGAATTTTATGGGAAACACATCTAATAGTTTCATGCAAATTCTACAGTGACTAGGTCCCACATGTAAGTTTCAGGTGAGTCTATCTATAATTACGTATCGAATGGCTAGCTAGATGCTTCACTCAGACTTAGCAAAGACTTTCGACTTCCGCTATGCAGATCTGCAACGGCTCGTGGTAGGAATGGTGGATCCTAGCGGCGAGGGGAAGATGGTTGCGCCGCCACCTACCAGCAACAAGAGGATGAGATAGCACGACGAGGTCGGTCCTCTGGTTTGAGCCGCTATATTTTCCCCTATCTTCCTAGGGTTGAGGATATCTAGAGTTGGGGATCTGGAGGATTGATGAGCATATATGGTAGATTCAGATTTCATTATCGTACCTTTACATTTGCACTTCGATTGGTGTTAGAAGTTGATAAGCTATAGACAATTCATGTTAGATTCAGTTAGTTTTCAATTTGCATCGTCTTACGGTAGGTTCTGTATTTTAGTAGCTTCTGGATGTGCTTTAAGGTACTGGTAGTGGCAGATCGGGGCCTCCTGATGTTGAATGGTATGCTAAGTTTATGTAGGTAACAAATAACCAGGTTCTGTAGAGTTTGGTGGTTGTTTTACTATACTCATACAATTGGGTTTTTTATAGACCGAGATGAGTTTTCTCCAAGGATGAGTTTATTTCTCCAAGAACATCTTAATGTTATTTTAGAAGATCTGGATGTCTCGTCCCGGGGGAGGGGAGGACTCTGTGAGGATCTCTAGGGAAACTTAAAACATAATATCTCAGTTAGCTATGAAAGAGGAAGAGCTTTAGTACTCACCTAACAACAAGGAAACTAAGGGCAGAGCTGGCTCTGAAGGCTAAAGACATTGGAATAAACGCGTCAATGAATGGTAGAGCATTGAGTTTGTTTGACTAGTCTTTTCTTTTAAATGTTCAAGAAGTTTGTTGTCAGTTGGACTGAAACGGGTACCCTTGCCTATTGGTACCCGTTTCAGTCCAACTGACAACGAACTCCTTAATCATTTAAAAGAAAAGACTGACCAAACAAACTCAATGTCCTACCCATTCATTGACACATTTAGTCCAATGTCTTTTGCTTTCGAAATCAGCTCTGCCCTCAGTTTTCTTATTCTTAGGTGCGTACTGAAGCACTTTCTCTTTAATAGCTAATTTAGATATTATGTTTTCGATCTCTCTGGAGATCCTAGAAGAGTCCTCGTGTCACACCCGTTTTTCTGAAGAAAACTGAATGCATCTCATATGTGTGCCAGGATCAGAATTTCACACATATGATAGACTTATGAGTGTAATATCACAAAACAATGCTCAAAACATACAGAAAAGGTTTATTAACTTTTATTACACTCACGAGGGTAGACACGAAGGTCTTTACACGAACAACGGTAACTATGACGATGCGACTCCATCTTCATCTTCCACAGGCATCTGACTGGTGGATCGCATGCCTCAGAACTCCTCATAGTCACTGAAGTACTCCTCTCCAGGGTTCTCCTCTGAACAACATTATGCAAGGATGAGTACACTTATGGTTGGTACTCAGCAAGGCCACAAAAGTTAACCGGAAACCAAATTAAGTCCATCTTTAAGTTCATTAATCATGTGAGGGTCCAGGTCGCTCTTGACGGTGAGCACGGTTGATCGATCAGTTTTACACTCTGCAGAGGTTGTACACTTTCACCACGATTCGCGTAAAAGTTTCGAAGAACTTTGAACCCAACCATGCCTGTGCTGATCAGGCACAATACCACACTTTCGAGGTGTGATTGCATAGGGACGCTACGAAGCCTTTACACAGATATGCAAAAGCACCAACAACCCACGATAGTTACAGCTCAGGGCGGACCATAACCCTCCCTATTGGTCAGCACCTTAGCAAAGGCTGCTACCCCAAAAGGACCGGGCTATACCCTTGCAACCCGGAGCCCCCTGTGTTCCTTTCAGATAAGGTCATCAGTACAATCGCACACCTACTTAATTGGCTAAGCCAGAGCCATATGGACTATGGTTGCACTGTCTTCCTGGGTGGTTCTCCATGTTCTGATTAATTTATAGTATTCTTGTATTAAAGCATAGGTAGAAGGATGGTTAGGGTCACTTGCCTTTCTCCAACCACAAGTTACTCTCCTTTTATTCAAACTTTTGCACTTGTTCTTCCTCGATCACCATGTTATCTACGATCACACATGAAAACATACAATAAATAAAATAGTGCATCAAACATTACTAAAAGACTAAAACACACTTCTAAAACTAACGTGCTTGCTGAGACGATCACGTGGACACCAAGAACGCTTAAAACGGAGCTAAGACGGAAAAGATATGGCTTAAACAAGGTTTAGGGGCTAGATTGTGAAGGAAACTATCTTCTAAGGGCTTATCTGCAAGAAACCAGGGACCTAAACCTAATTATGCATAAAAACAGGAGGTCTAACAAGTAAAAGATCAATGGTGGACTGCGGGCTGGAAAAACTAAGAAGGTTAGGGGCTAAAACGGAAAACTCAGGACTTAACTGCAAGGGTTTTATATAGGTAGAAGGGCATGGTTGTGATATTAGAAAGTTAAGGGGCTTTTTTGTAAAGTGGCAGAGGTCAGCTCGGGTTGACCGGTACGTGTCCGACTTGACCAGGGGCACGAGCGGATCTGGACCGCAGATCTCTCTGTGGACAGTTGGCGGCAGCTGTTGGCAGCGAACACGCCGGAGTCCGGCGGCGCGCGACGGCGCGCGGTGGTGAGCTCGCCGGCGAAGCTCGAAATCGAGCTCCCGGCCACGAAACTCGACGGGATAAACTTCAAAACGAAGCTAAGGAACTCGTGATCTTACCTCAACACTTGGAGAGGCGGGAGAAGTGGCGGAGAAGGAGATCGGCACCGGCAGCTTGCGGCGGCGCTTTGGGCTCGGGCTGCTGCTGCGCTGCGCGAGCGAGGAGGAGTAGAGGAGGTGTGGGGAGAAGCGGGTGCTCGGGGGCGGCTTTTATAGGGCGAAAGGGGAAGAGGAGGGGGCGCGGTGAGGCGGTGGGGGCGAGCTCCGGTGGGCGGCGGCCATGAATGCCATGGAGCTCGGTGGGGGCGGTTTCGAAAGGGGAAGGGGGCGGGGGCAGCACACCGGTGCTCCACTATGCATTCATGCACACTCAAAGGGAGGGGAGGAGGCGCGGGAGCGAGAGGGGCGCCGGGGGACGGCGGTGCAGCCGGCCATGGGAGAGGATGGGGGCGGCCGAAGGTAGGGGAAGAAGCTGACAGCGGGCCCCACCTGTCGGCGAGAGGGAGAGAGGGAGAGGGAGAGGTGGGCCGCCGGATCGGCTGGGCCTGGAGAGATGAATGGGCCGGCGGGGTGGCAAAACGGGCCAGAGGGAGAAAAAAGAAAAGAAAAGGAGGGAGAGATGGTGAGCTAGTAACGGGCCGATGTGGGCCGCACAGTGAAAGAGTAGGACAGAGGTTGCTGGGCTGAAAGAACAAGATAGGCCGGATTTGGGAGGGGAAAAGAGAGAAAGAGAGAGAGGTTTGAGGTGGTTTTTGGGACTTGAACTTTTGATCTTTTGTTTTGAAAACCACACAATAACAAACAATACAAATGCAAAGGCATGAATGCATCAAACACTTTGGTAAATTCTAAATTTAAATGTTGTTTAAATTAATTAAAGGCAAATTTATTTAGTCAAATTTATTTAATCCTTAGAAAATAAAATCTATACCATGTTGCTAGCATTATTTTATTGTGATGGAATTTTCAGGTGTTACACACCTCGCCTTGGGACGAGACATCCAGATCTTCTGAAAGAACTTTAAGAAATGCAAGAGAGTCCTGCAAGACCAAAACTTCATGGCAGGAGATGCAGAAGGTGAATGAACATCTACAGGAGGCCAAACATGAGATGGAGAAGTTCCAGCAATCGTTATGATTATGAATGGGTAGTTATGTTTATTGTGAAACCTGTGTCATGCTTGTATTTTGGTGTTTGCTACCGGATCGTCTTATGATGTTTGCTACTTGTTGGTGGACTGGTGGTGTGAACTTCATGGTAATGAGTTGCTATGTGATGCCATCTTATTATGCTGATTTGGTTTAATCTATTCCAAATTGATTCGAGCATACTCATCATTCGGAATTCCTACACATTGCATAACTGCGGAATGAGGCAAAAATGAAGGTAGAGGGAGAACAATGGAGGTATCGTGATAATTAATAGGTAGAGAAGGGGGAAGTTATGACCGAGGAAAGTCTGGTATGTTGATGTTTTGCAAGGAGGACCTTCCTAGTGATAAATAGGGAGGAAAAGCTAAGATGTTGTTTATTTAGATTGATCTTGAATCGGATGGACCGATCTTTTGATGTGTTGCGGGAAGGACCTTCCTGAGTAACAATTGTGTAACTGCTTGTTTCCAAGTGCCACCTATTCCACGTGGCCGGCGGCCGCACGCCCGGTAACTGGACACGTCAGCCCCAACAACAGCACGGAGCGGTTCTGGTAAGTTGGCGGGAGAAAAGCCGCGCGATAGCCAAAAAGAAAAGGTTTTCCTACAGAATAATGTATATATCTCATTTCTCTCAACGATATGGCGTACACTACTGCAACTCTGCAAGAGACTCTCCTGCACCACGCTCCTGTTCCTTGTGGCAAAGACTAGAGCTAGCATCGGTGCTTAGATCTGCTCTTGCCCGTGGTGGGAATGGCGAATCGTAGCGGCCCTAGCGGCGAACGGAGGAACAGGACTCACTCCGGTCAGGTCAGTCCTCTGTTTTGCCTTGCTACTTTGACCTGTCATACTAGGTAAGGGGAATTCTGGATTTGGGGATCTGAGTTAACAAACTATATTCATGTATTTTAAAGGTGTTTGGAGTAGACTTCGATAGTCCCAGATCACCGACGCCTAGTCCTCGTGAAGTTATCGTTATAGATCCTAATGAAAATGAGTGCAAGGATGGGTTGCTTGTCCATCTGAGGTATGACTAGATAGGCGCCAACCCTGGGCATCGGTATGTCTGCTGCTGCTAGGTAAACAATAACTTGTTTCACTTATAATAAATGTTGCTTCTGCGTTTGATATTACTGTGGTCAATCGCTAATTATATGAACGAAATCAGTGACTGCAGAATGATGGCATGAAGTGCACGTCGTTTAGGTGGATAGATCCTGAATGTGATATTAGGACTCTAAAAGTTCTAGAGAAACTGATGGAAATGAAGGGAAAAGCATAAGAGGAAGTAAGGTTGTGGAAAGAAGCATGTACAGCTGCTAAGGAGGAGGCCAATATTAAAGCAGTTGAGCTGAAGACGATGACGCGATACTACGTGGAGGTAAACCATAACCTGTTTGAGACAAGAAAGAAAATGAGAAATGATGCTTTGTGGTCTCCTTCAGAAAAGGGTGAAGCCAACAGGTTTCTAAAAGCTGAAAGCGAGGCAAGGATGTGGAAGGAAGAATGTGCAAAGGCTAACAGGGAGATTCAAGAGACTGTCTCTGATCTGCAGACGGTGAAGCAGCTCCTAGATTCTGCCACAATTGTGGTGAAGAAGGTGAAGGAATTGCTGAGACAGACCTCATATAAGAGGTCACTCAAGGACAACAATGAGGCATAATGTGATTCGTGGTGTTATTGCAAGGTAGACGGTTTAGAGGTGCTAATCATGCTTGTATTTTGGTGTTTTCTTCCTGACCATCTTATTATGTTTGCTACTTGTTGGTGGTGTGAACTTTGTGGTGATGAGTAGTTGTGAGATGCCATCTTATGATGTTTTCTACTTGTCCGGTCTGTTGATGTTTTGCTGGAAGGACCTTCCTGATTATCGAATGCGTAACTGCTTGTTCCCTATTGTGATTGTGATACAGTGATTGTGGTAGAAAGTCATACATATGCGCTGAATAATTGAGGAAGGCTACTAATATAGTTATCTGTACATTGAATTGCGTTACAGGTGGTACACAATCGAAGTTCCACATTACGGATAGCTAGGCAACAACCATGTTCCTCGCGACCAAATCTAGTCCCCACGAACCTGCTTAATGCGGATTGCAGGAGTAGTGTTGACGCTTGGAACAATACTTATTCCCTGCTGATAGATCTAATACTCATTCTTCTCATCGTGATGATATGTTCATAGGAAGTAAATGTGATTTGCCCTCAGGCCAGGCAAACCAGAAATGACATGCTCTTCTGTAACAATGCACTTACCAGGACCAAACAAGATCATCTTATTCCGGAACTCAGGAGCTCTCTCCCAGGGAATAGGGTGCCAAATGTCCCCGACGAATGAATGCAGAATTAATTACACCATCTCAGCTTCTTTCTCCTCCAGAACAATAAAGAACAATCGGTCTTCACCTTCGAGTAGAGAAGAATTTCCCATGCCAATAACCCATGGCAACCGAATTCCAACAGGATGGGGAGGTGCTAGAAGATCTTGCCCCAAGTAGATTCGTATGTGTTTGGAAGAACTGCTCTAGAAATCTTCCGAAGGTAGTGTAGTCCAGTCGAATTGGCTACCCAAATGCCACATGAAAACAGGCAATGACCCTAGCGTTGCAAAAGATTTTTCTGGCCAAAAGAAAGTAATCACAACAAATGACTCTGCACCAGCTGTTGTTTCAAGGCACAAGATACAAGCTTGGAGAGTAGCCATTTGGCTCCATTTTGGAAGTCGAGGAAGGCGAATATGCTCCAGAGGAAACAAAGTATTCAGCATGAGCGTGTTACACTAATCTCTGCAATCTAAGGCGACTAGGCTTCCAGTTCCGCCACAACCAATCAATCTAGTGCTTTTCCCAGCCAATGCAGGAAAGGAGACCTCAAAAAGCCGCATATCCGCGGCGGATGCGAATGTCACTGCTCCAGATTCACTGATAAATTCAGATTTCAAAAGCCAAGGGTCAAACGGGCATGCCTCACCTGAACGAGTGCAATTCCAACCCTTGCAGACAGCTTTGAACATGATGAAATCTCTTGCATCACTAATCTTATTGGCGACGCTCACAACAATGTCAGGAATAAGATTTTCCCAGGGACGAGGCATCATTGACAGGATAGCCAAAGAACAAGGTTGTGGAAGAACAATAGAGGAGTTATAGCTCCAACAAAGACAAATGAGTGGTAAAGGTTACAAAGCATGTCCGGTATACTAATGTGTTGCTAAAAGGACCTTCTGGACTACTATTATTTCTTCCGGTCCATTAACATTCCGCTGAACGGTCCTTCCCCCTTCCTCTGAACGTACTCCCTCCATCCACAAAAGAATGCAATTCTCACTTCCCGATAACTTTATATGAAGATATAAGTGTTAACACAATTTACTATAAATTTGGTCAAATTTGAATTAGTTTGACCAGAATGGATCCTAGATTATAGAAAACTACTCTAATCTTTTCGGGAGCAGTTTTTACAATAATGGCTAAATGGGTTCCTCTGGACATAAATATCCCAGTCTGGCAACCAACAAAAGCCCCCTTCTCACCCAGCGCCCTCTTCCTCTCCCCACTCTTGCAACCAACAAAAAACCCCATTCTCGCACAACGCCCTCTTCCTCTCCCCATGGAGCCATTGTCTCCTAAAGGTGCAGCACAAGCCACATCCTCCTCCTCTTCTGATGAAAGAGAGGATCCCCAGTTGTTTGATGAAGAGGAGGCAAAGCAGAGGCCCATTCCGGTGTTGGTTGACACATCCTCTGATGATTCGGAGTTTGTGGAACAAAATGAAATCCAAGATCATGTGCCTCTGAAACATCGCACCCCTCGCAAGTCAGCAAGAGGTGCCAGGGGTCAGGGGCGCAGAAGCACCACCACTCATCGGGGAATTGTCTTCTCCAAGCGCCGTCATCCTCTCTCATCCTCATCGGTCGATGACAGTCGATCTCTGCCATCCTCGCCGAGCAGAGGCCATTATCGACCAACCGTCATCATCCGCCATGGAGCGGCGCCAAGGCCGTGCTCTACCGACTGCCATGGAACGGCGCCATCATCCTCTGGCGGCGGCATTGGAGGGACGGCCTCATCCACGGACGGCGCCTAGGGAGGTCCGCCATCATCTTCCATGGGCGGCGGCAACAGAGCGACATCCTCGTCCGTGAGCAGCTGCAACAAGGTCTCGGGTGCACCATCGACAAAGAAGCGTCACCTTGATTAGTGGATTAGTGGTAACTGCTAGAACAAACTTTCGCCTTTTGTTCATCTGGTCTGATTGAATACTACTACTACTATTGTTTCCTTGTAAGATGTTGGTTTTTTGCATTGCGTAGCAGTGACAGTTTAATCTGGTCCGACTGAAAACCTGAGGAGAGCGTCCGAGGACCGGTGGATGGTCGCTCCTAGCTGTGATGAGTGATTGACAACGTGGTGTGGACTGACTCTTGGCTGAGTATTGCTGGTGCGGGTTGCGGCTTGATTTGCGTTGGTGCAGGTGAAGACCGGGCGTGAAAGGTCTTAGCCTCTCCGAGGAGTGGAGAGACAAGTAGGCTTGTCTTGATGGACCCGGGGGCCGAACGAGATCAAGTGTGGGCCGCATGGTGGCAAGAAAAGTAAGACGAAGTCGTGGACATGAGCAGGTGCAGGGTAGTAGCTCACAACCGGAGTCTGCACGCGCGGTTTGCGGCGGTTCACCACAAAACCGTCGGGTTACTTGGTTGAGCCACAAAACCAAGACCGGAGGCTCGACGGGCGGAGACGGGATCCGGGCGCGTCGAGAAGATGTCTTTGTGCATAATTGTGCTTGATCTTGACCCCTCAAACTCCGGAGGGCCTCCGATTCGAGGATTTCGATTGGAACCCTAGCTTTTTGGTTGAGCTCGGTTCGTTGTCGATTCCCGGCGATTTAGTGTGTTTGAGACTCCATGTTTTTAGGTATAGCATCCCCTAGGGACGCTTTTCCTTTCCCCAAAATCTTGTCTCAATCTGTGCAGCCGTTTGGAAGATCCTTGGATGGATAGAGGGAGTTGACTTGCATTTTCAGGCTCGGTCTGGTTCTGTTCGTGCCTGATGGACAGTCCGTCGTGTAGGCACGGACGGTCCGTGGTGGCCGGTGTTCGTCCAGTTCATCGCCTGTTCGTGCGAGTTTTGTTTTGGAGTGCTAAGTCTTTATTGCACGAGGTTTGGCGGACGGTCCGTGACAGCTTAACGGACGGTCTGTGACGTGCTTGAGGTGTGTGTTTTCGACTAAGGGAGACGGACGGTCCGTGGGGGTGTGTCGGATGGTCCGTAGTGGTGGCGGACAGTCCGTGAGGTCTGATCGGACGCTCCGTATCGGCCGGTGTGTTTCTGGAGGTTCTGTTAGCTAATGCGGACGATCCGTCCTTGACTCACAGACGATCCGCCGGAGCTGACGGACGGTCCACGACCCATTCACGGATGGTCTGCCGTAGGCTGGCAGATTTGCCTAAGTCCTTTGGTCTTTGAGTTGTGCTTCCGCTTTGCAACTTGTTTGGACTTGTTCCTAGGGTTGGTAGGTCCGTTGTGACTACGTGACCTTGGCAAGCTCGTGTGGGAATCCTTGGTTGTGATTTTGGGACTTAACCGGTTTTTTCTCGGAGAATTTTTTATCGACTCACATTCACTCCCCCCTCTCTGGTCGCCTAATCGGTCCTTCAATAGGTAAAGAGTGATGAGTATTGAAGGGCCGGCTATCTTTGGAAGAGGCCTCTTGGGGGAATGGAGATGTCCTTGAGGCTTGGCGGCCCGGTCATGCTTTCATAGGCACATAATTTGCCGATGGGCACATAACTTAATGAGGATTTAACCCCACTAATAAGAATGATCGTGTATCGCCTGTTTTATATATTTAGTACACGGGACAAGAAGATATATTTCTAGTTTTATAAAATCATGTGATACTTTGTCATGTCCTAGAAAGTTTAGTGGATTCTCCATATGTGTCGAACTAATGGAGGATGCTCTCTTATTGGTGCGCGCAGTATGGTGTCCTAATTCGATTAAACACATAGTACAAAGCAATATTGCAGGGTTGGATATAGATGCGGCGCGGCGGTTGTAGGTGGCTTGTAGCTGCTGGCTGGCTGCCCTTTCATGTGATCGAGCAGCCAGCTAGCTGCATCACTCAAGTGTTCATTCTGTGTGTCCGTACAAGCTATTGTAAGCAGCCACGGCAGGCACAACAAAAGGATGCCTGTAGTTTCTCGTCGAGCGGCCGGGCGAGCAGGCTTTAATTTGTTAGGTCAAGGCCAACAGACGGCGACGAAGCAGCGCCTCCTCGCCATCGCTGCGCACAATATGCAAAAGCATCAGTCATCCGTACGACCGTACGTGCACAGCGAGGTAAACAGCAACGAGGAAGAAGACAACAGAGCTGGCTCGGCTTTGTTTAGTTGGACCAAGAAATTAGTCGAAAATGTCACATCGAGTTAACTGATATTAGTTAAGAAGATTAAATATGATCTAATTATAAAACTAATTACATAGATGGATTGGAAATCACGAGACGAATCTATTAAACATAATTAAGTCATCATTAGAAGAGGTTTATCATAGCACCACATTATCTAATCATGATCTAATTAGACTTAATAGATTCGTGTCGTGAATTTACCTAGGTCGTCATGTAATGAATTTTGTCCTTAATCTATGTTTAATACTCCTAATTAGTATAGAAACATCTGATGTGACAGGTGAATATTACTAACCGATCTAAACATGCCTGGTAGACAGTGGAGGCGGCTGCCATAGTAACACCCTCCATCCAAGACAGGTTTTATTTCCGATTGTAATGGCTATGTGTCAAGAGAATACGGTGGGAGTCCTTTAATCTCGGTTCGTATGTCCAACCTGAACTAACATGCTATCCTTTAGTCCCTTTAATTTGCTGTCATCACATAGATATGTTTTAGTTTAGTTTATTGGTGTTTGCAAATCTTGGCGCCGGCCGCTTGCAAAACTGTGACAGAGATGGGGGAATCCTAAACTGTAAAAGATGTACACCAAATTAAATCACCACCATGACGAACCATACCCAATTAGCAACCACACATAAATCGCAGCAGAACTGTGGAAATGATGAGACTGTTGTGCCGCGTGCGTACTGATCGACTGTGTCCACTGGATGACTGGAAAAGGTTTGATGCATCCAACAAAAGCAGGTCCCTGCAGATCAGCAGAAAACAACCAATAATATATGCATGCACAGTATGTATGATTCGTCAAGGACACATACACAGCAACTGTGACAGGAAAACATCCCAATAATTGACAGACGAACAGAGAGAAGGGTTGTCCGATCGAGAGAGGGTACGTATGTATGCCGACAGGTATGCCTGTGAGCACAAGTACGTAGCACGGACCGTATCTAAATACGTATACAGAGGATACTTATATATTATAAAGGTATATATAAAATATTAAATAAAATGCGACCGAAAAATCCTTACTATGTGTTGTGATTGGTTGCTCTGCTTTATCAGAAAGCGTAAATATTTCCAAGAAAAAGAAATAGCCCGTAGGAAAACATATAGTGATCGAGCGGTCTGTGTGTTGTGATTGGTTACTGGAAATAACACAGTAGTTATGTGTTTGGTAGAGCTCCCCCGGCTATATTTGTTGGCTTCATCGGCACGGTTACTGTAGTGATACTGCACAACACAGTTTGCAAGAAGCCAAAACGCAACCCGAGGCATTACAATCAGTTTAGGTTCGGCAAATTTGCACCGCAAATCCATCACATCAAACTATTCACTCATCATTTCGTCTGATGTCTAATGCGTATTTCTTCACAACTTTACACCGTAATATGTACTATTCATTTGCGTAACTTTGCGAAATTAAAGCTTAATGGAGGAGACAGTGGAACCCAAAGAAGTGGCTCTCCCTGCAGCTCCGGCTACCTAAGCATATCCACAAGCAGGTTAACACACGTGTAATGCATATCCACATATATGCAATGTCAAAGTCCTTAATTATCATCCTCAGACCTCGTACTAGCACTAGTAGAGAATGGACTTTATATCGTGAACCTCGAAGTCCATTAATATCGGGTATTTTTACACCAGGTACTAATTGGTGAATTAGTACCGGGTGGGAAGGAAGGAACCCCCCCCCCCCCCGAGCCTCATCAGTACCGGGTGGGCGCTACGCTTGGTCCTAATGTCCCCCGTTAGTACCAGGCCTAGCCCCCTACCCTGGCGCAGCGGCGTGAGCAGGTCGCGGCCGTGGACTCCTGCCGGCGCACGGGCCAGAGGTCGGGAGCCGCCGGTATGGGGAGGGTGTAGTGGCTGCATGCCCACCGGCGGCCTCCCCACAAGCTGCGACCGCGTGCACGCAGGTGGCAGCCGGGAGGCGCGACAGCACCACCCCTGGAGGCCCTGTGATGAGGATTTTTAGAGATTGAGATAAATTCTAGTGAGATGCATGAAGATTGTAAGATTATTTGTGAGATGCATAGGGATTGTGATTTTAAACTTCTTGTCAATCTTGTGATATGAATCTGGATGAGATGAGATGAGATAAGAAAGGGAAAAGAAAAAAAGAAAATAGAAAGAAAACCAGGAGATGACGGAGGGGATGGAGGTAAATAACGACAGTCGCTATGTAACTTTTAGTCCCCGGGTTGGGAGAACACCCGGTACTAAATGGTCTTTTAGTATCGGGTAAACTAGCCTTTAGTACTGACGTGACAATACCAGTTCAACACCCGATACTAAGGGGGGTTGAGACCCGGTACTCCCTCCATACTCATAAAACATGTCGTTTAGGACAACGACACGGTCTCCAAAACAAAACTTTGACATGTTACTTTTATAAAAATATTTATTAAAAACTAACATATGTATACTTTTATGATAGTACTTTGCAAGACAAATCTATTCATGTAGTTTTCACATTTTCAAACACAACAACTTAAAAGTTATTCATGATTTTTATTCCTAATGTCTGACTCAGAATGCTAGATAGCTATTTACACTGTCCCTAAATAACTGTCTTTAGAAACCATATAGGAGTATGTGATAATTTCGTATTAGTGTATTTTTTCTTAAAATCTTCACTAAAATCCAATCAATGAAAGTTTTTTTTTACCACACAACTACTCGTGAAAAGAAACTGCACATGTGGAAGTTGATATCATAGTTGAGAAAGGCAATTGAAATAATACAGAAATTTTCCAGATACTCTAATTTAAAATAAGTATACACAACATGTAACACTATACTGTCATACTGTACAAACCCCTTCTTCACGTCTGGCTTAGCTCACCTAGCAAGCTCTACTTTGTTTTTCTTCCTTCTTTCCTTCCTTCTTTCTTTCTTTCTTTCACATCTCCTTGTAATTATCTTTGCATAGTTTTTGTTCTGTATAATATATAAATTCAGATCAATAATAAGGGTTCACCTCTTGTTTTGGATAAAGTATTTTACGAATCTTTCACGATTTTGAGAACTATACAAATAAATCTTCACAATAGCACGAACAGAAGATCTAGAAACTCCGATTAATGGAAAAAATATCTAGAAGAGTTATTAGAAATATCGATATTTTGCTAATGCAAAGCAAGTACAATTTGTATTTTAATTATTTAACCCTTCAATTGCCAGCTTGATATATAAGTAGTTTCAAGCACTCTAAAATTTCTAATATGGTAATCTTGCGTTGAGCATAAATTCTCCCATAAACGTTCTTGCTTATTTACATTTTAGAGAATGAACCCATCAGAAACCTACAGACAATCCCCGCTTTACGAACTTGACTCGATTGTTTGTATAAATTTATATGATAATCTTGTTTTGTGCATAAATTCTGCCATAAATATCCTCACCTATTTTAAACATAATAAATAAAACTCTAGATATGAAAATCGATCAGTTAAATGTCGTGTGTGCATACTATTCTTATCATATTTCAAACCTGGGTGTTTATTTTAGATTTCTTATAACACACTATATATACAACTGCAAAAAAAAAAAGCATCTTGCAACACCTCATCAAAAGAAGAAACAAAATGTTGGTTGAAGCTCCAGCTATAGATGTACATGTACTTAGGTAGAATGTGTACAGGGTTCAAAACAATATACCTAATGGCAATGGAGCAATGAGTCCATGATCGACAAAAATATAGATGGACGCAACCAGGGAAAAACAGAGAGTACCACGACCTGTACCCCAAAGGTGTGAGCACCGTGCGCGTGGGTGCCAGCGCCCTGCGCTCCATGACATTGATGCAGTCGTACGTCTAGAGTCTCAGCTCGAGGTCGAGATCCTCGCCGGCGCCAGATGAGCGTGCCATGGTGGCCGCCGCGCTGCTGGCCCTGACCCAGTTGAGCATGTCGATCGTGCCGTCGCAGCTCACCGGCGCAAAAAGCACGGCGCGTCGTCGCTGCATTTGCGCCCGATAGCTTGTTGGGACGTCGTCGTCGGCGCCGCCGTACTCACTGTGCCCACCGTGGGACTGTGTGGGGATGGACATGGCGACGACGGTGACGGCGGCGGCGTTGTCGTGGCCGGCGTAGAGGTAGGGGTTCCGGCAGGCGCTTCGAATTCGCTCCTTCTTGTGGGCGTTCTGGTGGCCGCCGAGCGCCTGCGACTTGAGGAACGTCTTGTCGCAGAAAAGGCAGGGGTACAGACGCACATTCTTGCCGCCCACCACGTCCCCGGCGGCGGCGCC
This sequence comes from Cenchrus fungigraminus, assembly GCA_036936925.1. Taxonomy (NCBI): domain Eukaryota; kingdom Viridiplantae; phylum Streptophyta; class Magnoliopsida; order Poales; family Poaceae; genus Cenchrus; species Cenchrus fungigraminus. Next base: position 107,763,498 of record CM072780.1, on the reverse strand, counting down.
ACCAGTCGCCGTTGCCAACGACAGGGACAGGTCCGCCGCCGCCGGCGCCACCGCTCGTGGTGGAGCGCTAGGTGATGATGAACACTTCATTGCAAAAGGGCCTTCTGGAAGTAATTGAACAATCTTCTAACTGAGTATGTAACTGACACAACCAGAAGTTGGCCTGGATATATAAGCGTTCAGATATCAACATGTTCTTTGTAAGCTTGTCGATAATTGCCTCCAAAACACTATCGAGTTTGACGTGGATAAAGGAGGACCACGCAGACTGTTTTAGAATAATATTTGTGTAGGGATCAATCAATCAGAGCATGGAACGCTAGACGCTGGATGGGTCGTCCAACGGTTGATCAGGTGGGCATGTTTCCTCGCACAAACATGAAACAAGCTAGATGTGGAGACATGCATACAAGACAACCAATCATTTGTTTGAACGTAGCCATAAGTACTCTTCAAGGACAAAGTCATAAATTAAAAGTACTTTTTCGAAAAATGTAACAAGACCAAAGTCCTAACTTTTTTCTAAAATTATAATAGAAAATAACAAGCTAGATATCGAGGCTAATTAATCGAGGAAGACGTCATAGATAACTCAGTCTCAACAAGCACATTACCATGGTTCCTATTTTCAAGAGGGTTTTTATAGAAACTTTTATAAAACCATGGTTCCTATTTTCTTGGAGTTAAGACCAACATAAGCTTAATAAACTTGTACTATATATGATGTGTGTTCTCCTATGGTTTGTTATAGGAACCATGATAGATAACAATTTCATCACAATACCAACCAGCTAGAAAATCTTTGTTAAAAAGTATTACATGAAAATATAGAGATTTGCCTAACTTCAGTCACAAAACAACACGCACGAAGAAGGTGCCCACATCATCAGATCAGAAGCTGCAATTCGAACTCCGTTGCTTGATTTGCTCGGAGAAGAGATGCCACTACATATACATTTAATTTACATATATGCAAATAACTGTACTGGCTAGCTAGCATCCAAGAAACACCATTATATGCTATATGGTAGAGCATGAATAGTGTGAGTGGTAAGCTGTGGAGCAGCACAATATAATTCACACATTTTTAGTTGAGATGGCACCATATTTGGTCGACAACATCACCTGAACTACATTGAACTCTGTCGGCTCACAATCGCGACAAACCACAGCTTACCACTCATTGATCGCCGGCCCGTTGGTGATACTAATCATTCATCAGGCACTAATCTTTCGAATGAATTGGAGAGAGCAATTTATACTTGCCCTTCTCACATGATCGAGGTTTGACATAATAATCATTTAAAAATAAAGCATCTCTAGCACCAAACAACAGGCGCATAAAAAGTTACAAACTTCCATATATAGGGCACTACTACAGAAAATTTTATCACCAGCACCTCCAATACCCCCTATCATCACTGGTTTTGAAAGCCGTTGTGGAACAACTGGTGGTGACGGGCTATCCCATCAGCATGGGTTTGGAACTGGCGGTGATGTGGTATTAAAAAAAATATGGGGCCCAACCCCTGCACTACCACTGGCCAACCCCCCCCCCCCCCCGCACTACCGCCTATAGTCTCACCCCACGCTGACCCCCTTGCAAATCCCCTCGCGCTGCCACCCCATCAAATCTTGGGAGAAAGAGGAGATAAAGAGGGATCCCACTGCCGACCACCTATATCCCATCATCGACCACCTAGATCCCACTGCTGGCCACATGGATCCCGCCGACCACAACCTGCATCTCGCCCCAAACCGGATGTTGCCCCCTGGCCCTGTCGAAACTCCCCGCTGCCGCCACGAGCGGCTCTACATGAGTGAGGGGCAACGGAGGGGGAGGGGAGGAGCAGCGGAGGTGAGGTACGGGAGGAACGGGGCGGGGGAGAGAATGCGAAGAGAGTGAGGCTGAGAGAGAGTGAGAGAGAGAGAGAGGTGTCAACGGGTGGGAGTGGGGTTGAATAGGCAGATGTGAGAGAGCGGTGTGTGGTGCAGATGTGAGAAACATTTAGGTGCGTTTGATGATTCTATTTTCTGGTTCGAATCTCCTCCATCACTGCCGGTTATCACCGCCAGCTCGTAATACAAATTTCAGAAACCAGTGGTGATAGGCCTTCTGATAAAGGTTTCTATAGTAGTGGGACTTATTTGAGAGTTGGTATTTGTATAGGTAGAATTTTGTGACAATTCCCCCCCCCCCCCAATAAAATTCATTCACACACTAGCAATAAGCAAAACGAAAAGCGCATTTACGGAAATGTCACACCCTCAAATTTCCGAATTTTAGGATGTGAATAAGAAGGAAAATTAAACAATGATTTTCTCATAATTTTAAAATTTCCAACATTTATTTTCTTTACAGGAAATTTAATTAGTATAGGAAAAATAATTGATTGTATTTTTTTATTAAATAAAATGATAAAGTGAGTGTTGCATTCATGCCGAAGCATCTTGGCGTTTCTTGAGTGCAAAATGTTTTAAAGTTGCGTTTAGGTGCTCACCAAAATCTTTCTGAGAATTTTCCAGCTTTTAATGGAATTTATTCTCACTTTCCTCGAGCTAATTCTATTTATTAGAAGGCACTAAAATATTTTTAATGAGCTCCAAATACTTTATTTGGATTGTTCATGCTCCAATCTGTTTCTGAGAATTTTCCTGGAATTTTGGGAAGTTTCTAAGTATTTTTCGCCCCTTATCTAGACTTTTCTGGGTTTGTTTTGCACTGAAAAGTAATTTCGAAAAAAAGAAATTCATCCTATCTGTCTGGGCCGAGCCCGCACCCGCAAGCCCAACCGAGCAACCCTGATCCGCTTTGGCCCGTTGGAGCCCATATGGGCCCAACACAACGGCAGCCAGGCGCAACCGCCCTGCACGGCTGGCGCCATCGCTGCGGCATTGGCGTGCGCGCCACGACCACTCTAAGGCCGCGTGCCTATAAAGAGTGAGCGCCCTGGCCGCCTTGCGCGCCCCCTGCTCCCTCCGCCGCTTCGCACCACTCTAGGGATGGAAAGTGCATGGTACGTGGTTAACTCAGCTATTCGAATTTGTATCCGCTAAAATATTAATGTGGTTATTCGTATTCGTGCCAGATTGCTAATATGGATACTGAAATGGATGTATCCTAATTCATTTTTCACTATTTTTCTCTATCAGAATCCACATCCGTATTCAAAATAACTGTGGATATCCGACAATTATTCGTATCCGTGAGAATAACGTAAAGTTAGCTTTATGATTAATGCCTATTAATACTGATTTCAATATTACAAATGATATAAAAATTAAGTTTAATACATTTTAATATAATATAATTTTCAAATAAATATATTTGTTGAAGTAAATGAGTTTTGAATACTATATTTTATTTATTCATTGATGTAAATTATTTTATACTTCAATTTTATTTATTTCTTACCAAATATCAATACATTTATTTGAAATATTGTTTATTTATAGTTTAGTTTATTATTTCTATATTTATTTATTAAAATAATTATGGATGAATATGTTATTTTTGACCCGCAATCTTCATATACATGGTCGTACTTTAATCTCTACCCTTTTAATGATTTTGTTCTTCTAAAACCATCCATAAACAAATGGAGAACTGCTATTGCGCAAATCGAGTAGATATCCGAATGCGAATTTGAATTCGAACTATTCTTTTTGCATTTGCATTCGAGCATATTCGAATCCGAATTTGTATTCGTAAAAAATGTGGATATCCGACTAAAAACATTCGAATTCTATCTGTTTTCGCACCATTTCCAGCCCTACACCTCTCCTCTTCGCGCGAAGCCGCCGCCACACGCCGTCCGTCCGAGCTGAGCAACACTGCCGTGCTCGCCACGACGAAGCACTGTTGGGTGATGCCGTCATCGCCAGGAGATGCGCGACGCGGAGCCAGAGCCAGAATCCCTACCTGTCGCCGAAGACACAACAGAGGAGCTCCGCCCGCGAAGACCCGAGCCGGCCGCCTTGCTCCCCCTATCGCCGTGCTGATTCCAGCTGCTACCGGCTACATCCGACCCCGGTGAGCACACCCATGTGACCCCATCGATCTCCTCTTTCAATTCCATGCCTCGTCCGAGCTCCTAGACACCCCGACCGTTGGCGATTTTGGTCACTAGAGCCTCCCTGTCGGCCGGCCACAGGTAGAAGAAGGTTCTGCTTCTTTTGCGCGTAGGCCCCCCGAGGAACCCTATAATCTTTAGCAGTTTTTTATGTCTTGATAGATCTATTGAAAGGCCTCTGTTTAAATTAGGTTCTTGCATCCAGATCCAAGACATGCCCTGTTATAGATCTAACCCTGATCTTAGATCTATTGGCGAGGACTATTGGGTGTGTCTTGCCGATCTTATCTAGTAGATCTATCGTTAATCACATCTAGGTCCATTTCATCTTGTTTTGTTCATGGAATCCATGTTTTAGCTCCGTTTTAATCCATTCAAGTTGCGTTGGATTCATAATAACATAAAGTACATGTTCGTAGTGAGTTCTCATCATGCTTGTTTTCTTAAAATTAATTTAATATTAATTTTCTTTAATGCCTAATAAACATGTCTTCTTTAATTAAAAGATACAGAGTGTTATACACTGTTTTTCTTTATCAATGTTAATTTGATTAATGTTAACTTCACATAATTTTATTAATAAAAGATGATTAGTGCCATCTCGGTTTTTCTTAAACTAATGTTAATCTTGCTTAATGTATAATATTTAATTAACTTTTCTAATTAAAAGTTTATTGGGCTTTTACCCTGTTTTTTATAAATAAACATTAACTTGATTTTATTCGATTAGTTGTTCTAATCTTTCTAAAGTAAAGTGTTTAATTGGTATAATCTAATCTACACATGAACATTTGTAAATAAAACTTGACTAGGTTCTTTACTTCAGCCTTTGCAAATAAAATGTAATTTGAATTAATTCATCTTGGGGTATTTTCTTTATGAAATATCCTTTACATACCTTTTGCTAATTAAAATGAACCTAAGCTTATAGTCTTGTTCTCTCATAAATGCAAATTAGTTGTTAGTCGTTCTCTATCAGCTCTATCTCAGTATCTCTTTTGATGAAGTCTATCTGAAGCTCTAAACCTTTCTAGTGTTAGCTCAAGCTCAAACCATGTGCATCTAATCAAGCCTTAGTTTTTGTTTTGCTTAGTAGATTTATCTATGTGAGTAGTTTGCACTGCTCATTTGCCTATCAAGTAATCCTATCACTCTTTTTCATGTTCTCTTAGAATCATATTTATTAGCATCCAGTTCATGGCTATCTTTTTCTTTGTTGTTTCCTAGCTAACCTGCGGCTATCTCTAGTCAGCTATATGTTCTTGTAGTTTCTTGTGCCTAGTCTTTCGCAACCTTCTCTTTAGAGCCAATATTGCTATAAGTTTCTTTTGTCATCCAGTTTAGTATATCTTCGTCTAGACGTTATCCCTTCAGCCTAGTTCTCTAGTAGACTAGTTTTCCTTAAGCCTACCTTAAGGTTTTCTTGTTCGTTTGTGCCGTTCTAGTTTGTTTCACCTTAATTTGTGTGCTAGCATTTGTATCACTTGTTACTTGTTTTAATAATAAAGTCGCATGTTAATCTTGACTAATACTTATTCCATTACTTTTGTAAATAAAAATGATTATGTTGTATTTTGGTTTTCTTTAATCATGATGTAAATGGGTTAATTCTTGTTTATAACTAGTTTTTGTTACATAAAAGTTTTAGAGTTATACAACGGTTTACATAATAAAGTTAATGTGCTTAATGATATTATAAATTCCTTTTTAATATTAATATGTTTAGTCGAACACGCAATCTAAAGCTATTCGATTAGATTCTTATATAAGCTTTATTTTTCTAATGTTAATTATTAATTTGATATAACTTATACTTAAATATCTGTAGATAAAATATGATTAGGTTTATCAGGTTTTCTATAATTAAATGTAATTTGCTTAATTCTAATATAGAGTATTTCGTTCTGTGAAATATTCTTCCCACATGAGTTTCTCATTAAAATAAATCTAGTACCTAGCCTCTTGTTGTGTGTTAGTGATCTCACAAAGGTTTTGTATTTTCAACCTTAGTTCTGTTTTTAGCGTTCCTTGCGTTTGCGTAACCATATAATCGAGCATGTCCTTTAGTGCGTTCATTTTAAAAGTTTTTCTTTGATTGGTGTATTGTTCTTAGTTGTACTTGTTTGTTTCCTTTGTATGTTTGTGCCCGATGTTTGCTACGAGTAAAAGGATCGTTGTTCGAAAGCTTTGAAGATAAAGAGTTTTAAGAAAGTAAGAGCTGAAGAAAGAGCATTAAGAGTAGCTTTTCGTTGGAGAAAGTCAAGTGTGCCTAACCACACTTCTACCTATGCTTATTTACAAGGTTACCATGCATTAATTGGAACATGAAGAACCACCCAGGAAAATAGTGCAACAATAAGACATATGGCTCTGTCTTGGCTGAATAATTAGAAACCTTAGTGTGTGGTATGCTTTACCTGAAATGGATTGGGGGATGACGGGAGATGGTGTATAGACATGCTCTAGTGGGGAGTTTGGCTTTGCTAAGACACGGTACCCGCTAAGGAGCTTTATGCACTACACTGATCATGTAACCTAAAGAGTAGCCCATACTAGGGTATTTTTGTAAAGACCTTGTAGCGTCCCTTGCAATCACACCTAGGCAGTGTGGTATGGTGCCTTGCAAAAATCGCATGGTTGGGTCCAAATTTCTTCTTAACTTTTACGCAACTTGTGGTTAAAGTGTACAACATCTGTAGAGTGTAAAAAATCGATTAGTCATGCTCACGGTCAAGAGCGACCTGGACCCTCACATCATTAATTAAACTTAAAGATGGACTTAAATCACTATCTGGTTATTTCTTGTGGCCTTGCTGAGTACCAACCATAAGTGTACTCATCCTTGCTTACTGCTGCTCAGAAGAAAAGGTGTGAAGCTGTTGAAGATGATGATGCTAGGCGTACGCAGCCCCCAGTCGACTGCTTGTGTAGTTGGTGCCTCCGTTTCCCGGATTGAGCTGTATAACTCTGATAGATTTGTAAGTTTGTTTATGTTGTTTTACGTGATACTGTTACTGCTATTCACTTATGTCTACTACATGTATGAAACTAGATCCTGGTATACATATAGGTATCCACTTGGTTTGCTTTTATAAAACCAGGTGTGACAGGAAAGAACCAATGGCAACCAGTACGGCTCGGCTGCACAAATCAACAAAAACTAAAAGTGTAACTAGCAATGATGCACGTGCGGCACGCACGTGTTTATTAAATATGTACATATTAAATGATTTAAAATCAATAAGTTTTCAACGATCTAAAATAAATAAGTTTCTTGATTTTTTTTTTGAAAAACTACTTAAATTGCATAAGTACTCGACCAGATGAATCCAACATGATCATTTTTTAAATAGGATTTGTAAAAGCTTGGTCCCCTTTTCCAATGCATCGGCTATGTCTTCTGAAAGCAAAATTTTCCCACCATCTTGGTTATTTTGTTCATGAGAATTTAAAAAAAAAGATTTTAACTAATTAGCCATAAAACAGCCGACAAGCTGTGCTTTGACAGCTAATTCTCTATTGTAAGATTTTGACAAAACTATAAAACAATTCAAAGGGGCGATTGTGCTTCCTTTGTAACCCGCTGCCCGCTGGCCTGCAATTCGGCCCGAGGCCCTTAGCTCAGCTCTTCTTGGGCCATAGACCCATCCGGCCTGCCGGCCGCCGGCTGCTGTTGTCCATCCATCTCATCGGACGGCTGTCCGTGAGTTTTGGTGGATCAAAACCAGCCAGCCACATACCCAGGAAAACCCTAACCATTTTCTCCTTCTCCCCCAGCAGCCGCACGCGGCGGCAGCACATGGGTGGCATGCCCGTGGCCGGCTAGCTGCAGGCAACGGTGAGGAGCGGCACCGCCGGCACGAGACCGCGGCCAGCTCCCCCCTTTCTTCCGTTTTCCTTTCCCTCCTCTTCCCTTTCCTCTCGCCTTGCAAAATCCAGTGTGAGCGTCCATGGCGGCCGGAGAGGAAATGGTGGTGCCGGTCGCCGGCAGCGGCACCGTCGATGCGAGGCCGCGGCCAGCTCCCCCTTTCTTCCTTTTTCCTTTCCCTCCTTTTCCCTTTCCTCTCGCCTTGCGAGATCCAGTGTGAGTGTCCATGGCGGCCGGAGAGGAAATGCGAGGAAGTGACTTCGTCGCCTCCACCGCGAGTCCCCCGGCCGGTCCCCTTTCTCCTTCTTCCTTTCTCCTCCACCTCACCCGAGCCTAGTAGACTCAGGTTCCGCCCATGGCGGTCGGAGGACGGTGGCGGCGCCGCCACGATTCCCCTCGCCGGTGAGCGCGTTCCCCGCGAGGGAGCGCGCCACCGTCGAGCGGTCTCGCGATGGTGCCCTTGGTCCGAGTGTGGGTGACGCACGCACAGCTGCGTGGATCTCCTCCTTTAGCGGCTACGATGTTCGATCCAGGGGCACGCCGGCACGGCCGGGCCTCCTCGACCTCCCCCGCGCGCGAATCTGAGGGACCTCCGCAGTCCATGGCGCTCGAGGGGTTGTGGCCGAGCGCGTGCTCTTGAGCAGCTGCTGCTGGCAATGGTGTTTCTCTCTCTCCTCTCTCTCTCTATGTCCGGCAATGTTCGATCCAGGGGCACGCCGGCACGGCCGGGCCTCCCCGACCTCCCCCGCGCGCGAATCTGAGGAACCTCCGCAGTCCATGGCGCTCGAGGGGCGAAAAAATTGTGATTATAGGACTCCCTCCAAACGTGATTTGCTATTTTGACAACCTTTGTGGATGACAAATGGGTCCATCTGTGTCTATGAAATGTGGGTCCAGTGTCAAAATAGCAAACCACGTTTGTTTGAGTCCTATAATCACAAATTTCTCTCGAGGGGTTGTGGCCGAGCGCGTGCTCTTGAGCGGCTGCTGCCGGTAATGGTGTTTCTCTCTCTCCTCTCTCTCTCTCTATGTCCGGGTCACGCCGTGGGAGGAGGGGCGGAGGAGGTCTGCGCTGCCGATGGCCCACCTCGCATGTCTGCCGGTGTCGGAAAGGGAGGGACGTCGACGTGGGGAGGGAGGCGGCCGGCGGAGGGAGTCGCGCGGCGGCCGTGGGGGTGCCGTTGGCCGGCGGGGAGGTCGTGAAGCGACGCATGCGGGTGGGGGCGCTGGGGCGGGTGGGTGGGCCCGGCGGGTACGGGCGGCGGGTACACACGAGGTGGGTTAGAAAAGAATTTTCTTTTTGGCAGAAACGCTCTCTAAATTACGATTCTATGGGTCTTCCACCTTATCTACTCCCTTAATTAGATGACATGCGGGTCCAGCGTGAGGGGTAAGGTGAGCCTAAATTAGGTGAGAAAGGTTTTTCAAATTATTCGATCTTTATAGTATAGATAAACGATACATGAAAGATTTTGCAGGCCAAATGAAGATGTCGTGCGAAGTTTTTCTCTGTTGGCTAGTTCTTGGCCAAGATTCTCACTGGCGATCGATGACATTTTCATCTGGCCGGATTAGTCCAATGGCGTCACGACACGTGCGTTCACATTGCACACCCACAATTATTCACTACGTCGACTGTTATCTGGAGAGATAACATCAAGAACTGGGCATGCATGTGCGCACGACACGACTTGTGTGTTTCCTCAATTATTCTACACATTGATTGGTTATTAACTTCCATTTTTCTCCATAATTTCGAGCGTAACTTGAGTTTATACGCATGATGAGTGCGTGTGTACTGCACACTTAGCTTGGTTGATCCACACATCTGCAATTTCTTTCTCTGGTTTTCTTTAATTTAGACCTTTAATTGAGTCTCACCGAAACAGGCATGAATCCGTTGTTCCACAAGAAATTTATAAGAGATTATTCCTTATTTGGCCCTCAGAAATACTCATGCCTTTCTTGGCCTTAAAAAACTTTTTGTTTCCTATTTGGCCCTCACTTCAAGTTTCATTCCCTATTTGACCCCGTCATCCATTCTGTTAGCTTATACCGTCAAAAACCATATCCAACTTGTCAGTTTTTTTGCGGTCAGACAAAAATACCCCTGGGCTAAATCGAACTCCCTGTGGTAGTATCAGAGCGACGCCACCCCTCCCAAATCGACCGAAGCACAACGCGCAGTCAAAAAAAAAGAGACACCCTAACCCTAGCAGTGCTGGCGGTGGTGGCGGCGGGTGAGAAGCTAGGCGCGGGCCACGTGTAATGGAGGACGTTAGGGGTGACGTAGATCAGGGTGGCGCAAAGGCAGCGGCTTCCGCAGTCCCACTCAGCACGGGCCTGGTGCGCTGCCACGGCTGGGCGCGGGAGGCCGCCGGCGGTGGCGGCCACGGCTGGGCGCGGGAGCCCGCTGGTGGTGGCCAAACGCGGGTGCGGGAGGACGCCGGCGTTAGGCACGGCCGAGCGTGGGAGCCGGGCATGGGCCGCGACGGTGGCGATCCCGAGCATGTAGCAGCAAGCGCCTCTCGCCAAGCAGTGCTTCAAGGGTGAGTCACATCCATCTCTTCATGGCGATTTACACTAAACATTAGACTGTTGTTTCATGCATCTAAATTTTACATTTGAGTAGCAATATTGGTTTCATATGTACAAGACGGATCCAAATTCAACATTTACACTGAACATTAGACTGTTTGGAAACAAGAAAAAAGTTATAAAGGATATGATATGTTGGACATTTGATATGGTTATTGATTCTGACTTGACCAATCACAAGGATTTAGTTGAGGAGATAGTAAATAAGTACCTGCCAAGTTATTTGGAAGTTGCACATGTTCAGTATTATGATTATGTTATGAAAACCTTTCCAGAAGTAGTATCTGACCAGAAAATGAGCATGTAGGTGTTGATGAGGAGGTCATGTACTTAGAGAAGGAACTTGATCAAGCACCTGTTGAAGTTGTGTCCGAGGAGAAGGACAAGGAAGTTTTCTTTCTGAGGATGAGGGTGACGATTTGAGTGAAGATGAGAGTGAGGTGGAGATTGAGTCTGGGTCTAAATTAGAGTCTGACCAAGAGGTGGTTGAGAAAATTTCACATCTGGAATATGATAAAGAAGACCCTCCAATGACTGTTGGATCCACATATCCGAATATGGCCGAGTTTAAGCTGGCACTGCAAACACATGCAATTAAACATGATTTTGATTTTAACACAAAGAAGAGTGCACCATATAGATTCACGGCATATTGTTCAAAAAAAGATGAAGATAACTGCAAATGGAGGCTGCATGCATCTGTAAAAAGATGATTTATGCACTGTAGTGGTAATTTCTTTTGCTGATTTCTTGTCTTTTGCTTTGCTGATTTATTGTCTTTTGTTTTGCATTAGCTAATGATTGCAGTTCATATTTTGCAGGTGAAGAAGAACGAAAGTCCTCATTCTTGCTTTAGTATAAGAAGGAAGAAGAAGGAAGAAGAAGGTGAAGAATGCCACTAAGCATTGGGTATATTCTAAAGTGAAGGATTGGCTCATTGCTGATGGTAGTCTTCGTGCAAGGGATCTGCAAAAGAAGATCAAAGAACACTACAAGGTGAGTGCTCACTACAAGAGGGTGTGGATGGGTAAAGAGCTAGCATTCAGACAAATTTATGGTGATTGGGACAACAGTTTTGACAATCTGTTTCAGTTTAAGGCACAAGTTGAGAGTACTTGCCCTGGCAGCCTAGTAGTGATAGACCATCATAACGTAAGTGGAAAGATTAGAATCAAGAGATTTTTCTTTGCCTTGAAATCTTGCATTGATGGGTTCGTGAGTGGTTGCAGACCTTATTTGGCCATAGATAGCACCTTCCTGACAGGCAAGTTTCGGGGACAGTTAGTTAGTGCTTCAGCTCTTGATGGACATAATTGGTTATTTCCTGTTTGTTTTGGGGTTTTTGATTCTGAGACAAATGAAAATTGGAGTTGGTTCATGAATAGAGTCAAAGAAGCTATAGGATCACAAAGGGGTTTAGCCATATCCACTGATGCTGGGCAGGCAATAATGCATGGGGTATCTGAAGTGTTTCCAGAGGCAGAACATAGGGAATGTATGTTTCACTTGGTCTCAAATTTTAAGAAAAAGTACCATGACAAAGTTTTTGATGACCACCTTTCGGCAGCATCCTACTCATGGAATCCATATTTGTTTGAGAAGCATTGGGCTGTAATGGAGCAAGCAAAGCCAACCACAACAAATTATCTTAGAAAGAGTCACACAAGGTTGTGGACAAGGAGCCAATTCTCAACCATTTGCAAGGTGGACTACGTAACCAACAACTTGGCAGAGTGGTTTAACAATTGGATTAAGCACCACAAGTCCTTGAACTTGGATGACTTCATGGACAAGCTAAGGCAAATGCTTACGATCAAGTGGAACCAAATGAGAAAAATATCAAGAAAGTTAGATGGTCTAATTCTGCCCCATATAATGAAGAAGCTATATGAAAAGAGTAGAGAATTAAACTTGGAGGTGGCTGAATGCTCAGAAAATGTTGCTGAAGTTACAACATTGGGGGGTAGTGGTTTTAGGTTGTGGTCAACTTGCTTGACAAGACATGTTCTTGTAGACAATGGCAAGTTTCTGGCATTCCTTGCAAACATGCCATAGCATTTGTCACATCACTTACTGATGCTCCTCTAGAGAAGTATGTGGACATGTATTACTCAGTTGACAAATTTAGAACAGCATATGCAAACCTAATCCCAGCTATGACTGACAAAAGCCATTGGCCAAAGTCTAATCATGGATTTTTCATGCATCCACCTCTATTGAAACCAACAGCTGGTAGGCCTAAAACTGAGAGGTATAAAGGCTGCAGCGAGAAAACAAAAATAAAAGGGAAACACCAGTGTCCCATATGTTTAGAATATGGGCATCATTGGCCCACCTACAAGAAGGGTAACCCAGATGATATTGCTGCTTTTAAGGCTATGAGGTAGTAAAATTCTGCTATTTTAATCATCTTTTTCTTTGGACAGCAAGCATTATGTATGCTAACTACATTATTATCTTTTATTACGTAGAGGTCCACCAAAGAAGAAGGCAAAGAAAACTGCAGCGTCATTTATTGTGCCTTTCGAGGTTGATGCACCAGCAGCCCGCATGTCTTTTCCACCACCAAGGTTAGCTGACCTTATTCTCATGATTTCTACTATCAGTCATTAATTATCTTTCTTTTCCCAACTTAGTAGCAATAGCTTGGAGATCACTAGCAAGCCTCAGGAAAAAGATAAGCAGTCCAGTTCTAGTTCTCTACCATCAAAAAGGTAGGATTCTCAATTTATTCCCTATTTGACTGTATTTGAAGTATCTTACATTTTATAATGCCTTCAGTTCTCAAATTTGCAGCTTGGAGACTACATGCAAGAGAAAGGGAAAAAAATTGCAACTCCAATTCTGGATCAAAAAGGTTAAAATTGGTTGTTGTATATATTTGCTATACACATATCAACAAATGGCATCAATTTTTATATGTTTGTTGTACACAGATCAAGCACCGGTTCAAATCAACTCGAGCCCCTCTCCATTGAGTTGCCAAAGGCTGATGGCCCTCCTGTCAAGCAAAAGACTAAAAGGAAGGAGCCTACTAAAAAGCAGACAACCATTCGCATGGCACCACTTGACAGCCCTGCAAGGCAGCAATGGGCACAAGAAGCAAAAGGATGGATCCTGGTAGTCCCGCAATGAGCACAAGGAGCAAAAGAAGGCTGAGCTTATGAGTGTGAACTTTGTCTCTCTTTATGTATATGTGAAACTTGCTATCACTGTGTGAACTTTGTGAACTTGATTTATGTGTGAACCTATTGTAAGCTGTTTGTGAACCTTGTTCTAAGCTGCTTGTGAACCTTGTTGTAAGCTGGTTGTGAACTTATTTTATGTGTGAACCTATTGTATGATATTTGTCAATCTTAATGTAAGCAGTTTGTGAACTTATCTGCTTAGCTCAAATTTGCCTCATGTATTTTTAGTTCGGCTACTGTACAGGTCAAATTTGCCTGCTCAACACTTTTATGATATTATCATGCTTCTGTACATGAAAAAAAAAGTCAACACAATATTTGAGTAATATTTATCATTACATGTGCAACAATTTAAAATTGGACAAAAATCTGGGTACCAAATATCACTGCATATGGAGCAAAAGCCCTTCACGTTCATTTATACATGAGGGGCAAAATTGACTTTTCAAGTAGCTCTTAATGCTGTTAGCTAACAGAATGGATGGCGGGGTCAAATAGGGAATGAAACTTGAAGTGAGGGCCAAATAGGGAAGAAAAAGTTTTCAGGGCCAAGAAAGGCATGGGTAAGTTTTTGAGGGCCAAATAAGGAATAATCTCAATTTATAACTGTCTTTATCCTGACGGTAAGGATTACTCACTGTTTTGATATATATGGATTCCAGTTGTTCATCTTCTCTAATAAGCCAAACTCGGTTCGTTGCAAGATATTAAATTGACAAAGTGTTTAGTAAATTCTTCTTCTTTTTTCCCTTTCCCCCATGTCTATACTCATCTCAAGTAATATAAACTTCTCAGACATAATAAAAATGAAATTGTGAATTTTACAACGGTGAAGTGATAATGGTATAGGTTCCTGAATAGGCCATTCGAAAGTAGCCAATATACATCACTCATTTCTTACCATTTATCAATTATCACTATGCTCTAAAATACACTACGTATCATTTCAAAAAAAAATACACGACATATACAAAAGTTGGATTGCACCCAGATAACAAGTGGCACATTTTATGCCCCAAAATTTCCAAAGTCAATAATGTGCACGAAAAGACACAGCAGCTCCGATCCCTTTCGAGAAATGGAACACCCTCAAACCTCCGGACACGGTAGGAGCATAGTGTGCTTATGCGAAATAACCATGACACTAGGAATTCCTTGAGAGAACAAACACCACGTAACATTGAAGTTGCAACTAACTGAGCAGAGATATCCATGATGTTGGCGATGGCAAAAGTTTCATTAGTAGCTAGGAATGGGCATTTGTTCGGACTGAGATATTCGGTATGATTTTTTTTACTGTCAAGGGGGGGGGGGGGAGGGTGTTGGGTGGGGGAGGCAGAGCACTACGTTGTGTGTTGCATCTTCCGTGCTCGCCTGCAAGAGCCACCGCAGGAACGGATTTTGCACGTCGAACACAACACTGTTCCGGTGCTTCTAGATATGGTACCAGCAGAGGAACAAGAACATTGTACCGTGCCTCGACGATAGCACAACGGGGAGGGGTGTGTTCCAGAGCTCACGTACTGACGTGTCGGACACCGCGACACCGAGTTGTTGCCAGAGCGCGGCGGTGGTAGGGCTGGAGAAGATGACATGGTCCGCAGTCTCGTCGGGGTGACCACAGAGTGCACACTCAACATCTTGGATGATGTTCTTCCACTGCAGATTGTGACATCATTGGATCCTTTCCTGTACAAGGAGCCACATGAAGAATTGAACGCAGGGGGGGTGCACGGTTCTTCTAGACAAACTTGGTGAACAGTCACGACTCAGTTGCGGTGGCGGCCTTCAGGGTCCGGTAGAGCAGTGACGTTTTGAGATGCCCTTGTGCGTTCTGCAGAGCATAGAGCCGGATATCGTCACCTTCACTCAGGCGAGTGGCTCCGAGCAGATGATCAAGCTTCACCCTTTCCTCTCACGCGCGTCAGCCGCGGCTGGAGGAACTCGTCGATGCTCCCCCGAGGACAACTTCCACAGAGACGCCAAGGACGGTGGCGTGGCTGTACAGATAGGCAGGGACTCTGCGAGCAGGCCTGATTCGAGCCATGAATCGTCTCGGAAAGTGGTGCTGGAACCTGCGCGGACCTGCACCGTGCTGATGGCGCGGTATGCGGGGAGCAGGGCATGCAGCGACGCCCAATGGATCCCGACGACATCTCCGTCAAGAGTGACCATGTTGACTGTCACGGACTACATGTAGTTGGGCTTATTTCCTTACGTTGGGCCTGCGTGCCGTCTGGGCCGAGAGCCCGTGTAACGCCCTAGTGGTGGGCTATTGTACCCCAACACTGTGCCGAGCTGGGCAACGAACAACAAACCCAAAACCCTAAAACTATTCCGGTTTGCCCTCTACGGAGGCGGCGCCGCCGAACCCTTCCTGTCGTGCGGGTCACCGGCGAACTATCTATCCTAGGATCGTGACAATTGGTATCCAGAGCCTCGACTCCGTGCGCGTCGCCGGAGAAGTCGACCTGGCACCTCCGCTGCTGAAATCCACCGCTGCACAAGCCCCAAATTCATCCCCACCACCACCACCACTGCCGCCGCCACAACCATCACCACCACCACTTGCCATAGCAATCACTCAAACTCGTCTTCGACCCAAGAGAGCACGAGTGCCTACCTTAACCTACCGGATGGCGACGGCCGAGGAGAAATTGGATCTGCTCATATCCGAAGTGAAGGCTCTGCAAACTGGACAGCTGACGCTCACCACCACGATGAACGGGCTGAACACCTGGAGTGACAATGCCGACAAGTTCTCGGCGGGGTTGAACAAGCAAATTGAAGATCTTACATCGCGCATCAAGGCATTGGAAGCGGCAACCTCTGCTGCTCCACCACCGGTCCCGCCGCGTGAGGAAGAGGGACGGGCCAACGGCCACCACAAGTACAAGCATCACCAGGGTGCGAACGTTGAGTCTCCGATCAATGATTCCGCCCTGGTCAAGGGTGAGAATCAGTTCCTCAAATCCACTATTTTGCATACTGATTTTCCTGAGGCCAGCACTAAAAAGCAGTACCTATTCTCTAGTCAGTATGAGTCTAGGGAGTTTAAGTTACCCAAGTTAGATTTCCCCAAATTCAATGGTGAACATCCTAGAGTGTGGAGGGAGAAATGTGAAAAATACTTTGCCATGTACAATGTTCCAATACATGTCTGGGTACCCTTTGCAACCATTAACTTTAGGGGAAATGCAGAACCTCTGGCTTCAAACCTATGAAGCACAACACTCAATTGACAATTGGCTTGAGTTGTGTGTAGCTGTAGAGCAAAAATTTGGTCAGGATCTTTACCATAATTACATGAGAGATGTGCTGTCCATTAGGCAAACAGATGATGTGATTGAGTATGCTGGTAGGTTTGAGACTGCTAAACATAGGGTGTTAGTTCATAACAAAGAGATAGGAGAGGTTTTCTTTGTGCAAAAGTTCTTAGATGGCTTGAAATATAACATACGCAATGCTATTACGTTGCACAAACCAAGAACGGTTGATGCTGCGCTATCTCTCACCTTGATGCAGGAGGAAATTGTGGAGGCTTCTTCACGGAAATTCACTTCCGGGGCAAGAGACAGCAGACCCAACATTAAGTCTGCTTATACTCCACCTGAAGCAGCAACTCCAGTTTCAGGAGTTGGAACTATATCAGCAACAGTTGACAAAGCCAATAGCAAGCCAAAATGGGATGATAAATTAGCAGCCTTGAGAGCAGCTAGAAAAGCCAAGGGTCTCTATATGAAGTGCGGTGATCAGTAGAGCCCTCAACACCACTGTCCAAAGCAAGTACCTCTCCATGTCTTGGAAGAAGTGTTGGATCTTTACAGTTTGGGTGCAACAAGTGAAGAACCAAGTGACTGTAGTTGTCAAGACAGTGAAGGAGAGATCTTATCTCTTTCATATTGTGCTGCTATGGGAGTACAGGGCAGAAAGACTATGAGGCTCAAGGCCACAATTCAACAACAAGAGGTACTGATTCTCATTGACTCGGGGAGCTCTGGCACTTTCATCAACAGTACAGTAGTGCAGCAGTTGGGACTGCCTATTACTGCAGCTCCTCTGATACATGTGGCAGTAGCAGATGGAGGAAAGCTACCATCAGAAGGCGTAGTGGAAAATTTGCAATGGTGGACACAAGGCCACTGTTTTACAACCACAGCCAAGGTGTTACAATTGGGCTACTATGATATGATCCTCGGCAAGGACTGGCTTGAGCAGTTTAGTCCAATGTGGGTGCACTGGCAATGCAAGCGAATGAGATTCAATTACCAAGGGACAAGAATAACTCTAACCAGAGTTAAAGATTGCACTGCCACTTGTCTACCTCTTAAGAACAAGAAGCTGAAAGGGCTCATGAGGAAAGGATGCATAGCCCAGCTGGTTCAGTTGTACAAGTTGACCGAGGTTACAGAACATAAGCAGCAGCATTCTGCTATTGAGGCCTTACTCCAGTAGTATGCTGATCTGTTTCAAGAACCCAAAACATTACCACCGCAATGGCCTTTTGACCATGCTATTCCATTGGTGAAGGGTGCCCTCCAGTTAATGTCAAACCATACCGTTACAATCCTACGCAAAAGGATGAAATAGAAAGACAAGTTAAAGAAATGCTTTGCAATGGTGTGATCCAACCAAGCTCCAGCCCATTTGCAAGCCCAGTGTTACTAGTCAAGAAAAAGGATGGAAGTTGGCGGTTCTGTGTCGATTACCGTCATCTCAATGCAATCACCGTGAAACACAAGTATCCGCTGCCAGTCGTGGATGAGCTTTTGGATGAGCTTCACGGAGCTACGTGGTTTTCCAAGTTGGATATGAAATCAGGAAACCACCAAATCCGAGTCTTGCCAGAAGATGAACACAAAACAGCATTTAAAACGCACCACGGCCATTGGGAGTTCAAAGTAATGCCTTTTGGGCTTACCAACGCACCTGCGACATTTCAGGCAGCAATGAACCAGATATTTGAGCCCTTGCTGCGCAAGTGTGTGTTGATTTTCATGGATGACATACTTGTCTACAGCCTAAGCTTGGAACAACACAAGGTTCACCTCCAGGCGGTGTTTGACTTACTGAAACAGCACAATCTGGTCCTCAAACAGTCCAAGTGTTCATTTGCCCAGCAAGAGTTGGAGTACCTAGGCCATATAATCAGTGCCAGTGGAGTAGCTACAGCTCCTAATAAAATCAAGGCAGTGCAAAACTAGAAACCACCAACTGACACAAAATAGCTCAGATCCTTCCTAGGCCTAGCAAGCTACTACAGAAAGTTCATAAAGAACTATGGCCTCCTCAGTAGACCCTTGACTGATATACTGAAGAAGAACACTCCATTTCTTTGGACTCCTCAGCTGCAGCAGTGCTTTGAAGAACTGAAACATGCTCTGGTCACAACACCTGTTTTAAGTCTGCCCAACTTTACCAAAGAATTCATAGTTGAAACTGATGCTTCTGACAAAGGGATTGGGGCAGTATTGATGCAGCAGGGCCACCCCATAGCATATTTGAGCAAAGCCCTCAGTAAAAAGTCTCAGGCTATGTCAACTTATGAGAAGGAGTGTCTGGCAATTATTCTTGCAATTGACAAATGGAAACCCTATCTCCAACACTTACCCTTCTCTATTGCTACTGACCAAAGGAGCTTGGTGCATCTAGGGGAACAGAAGCTCACAAATGGGGTTCAACACAAAGCCTTTGTGAAATTGCTTGGCTTGCAGTACAAGATGGTTTACAAGAGAGGTTTGGAAAACAAAGCAGCTGATGCACTGTCAAGAAAAGTGAATCTTGATGAAGTCCATGCCATTTCTTCTAGCAAACCTAGGTGGCTGGAAATTATAACAGAAGGCTACAACCAGGATGAACAAACTAAACAGCTCCTAGTTGCGTTGAGTGTGTCTGGACACAATGATAAAGGTTTTTCCTTGGTGGATGGTCTGATCAAATACAAAGGGAGAATATGGCTGGGCAGTCACTTAGAGGCACATCAAGCTGTATTGGCTGCTTTGCATGATAGTGGCTTGGGAGGCCACAGTGGCATTTCAGCAACATACAGTAAGGTAAAAGCTTTGTTTGCATGGCCTAGAATGAAGCAAGACATAACTGCATATGTGACCAATTGCAAGGTGTGTCAACAATCCAAAGCTGAGCACTCCAGGATACCAGGTCTACTTCAACCTCTACCTGTTCCTGAGCAAGCATGGCAAATAGTTGGGCTGGATTTTATTGAAGGCCTTCCTAAATCTAAACAATATGACACCATATTGGTGGTAGTAGACAAGTTCACAAAATATGGCCACTTCATTCCATTGAAGCACCCCTATACAGCATTGTCAGTGGCACAGCTATACTTCAATAATCTGTATAAACTGCATGGCCTTCCTGCAACTCTGATCTCAGACAGAGATAGGGTGTTCACCAGTGCACTGTGGCAAGAACTCTTTCGACTGACTCAAACAACATTAAACATGAGTTCCTCGTATCATCCGCAAATAGACGGACAAATAGAGAGGCTCAATCAGTGTCTGGAGAACTACCTGCGGTGTATGATCAGCTCCTGTCCTACCAAATGGGCTGATTGGCTAGCACTTGCTGAGTTCTGGTATAACACAACAACACATTCAGCACATGGTAAAACTCCATTCCAGGTTTTATATGGGCACCCTCCACGCCACTTTGAGATCTCTGACACCTCACAGTGCAGGGTTCCGGACTTGGAAACATGGCTTCAAGAGAGGGCAGTTATGGCTGATCACATCAAAACCAATCTGCTCAAAGCCCAACAGCGAATGAAGTCTCAAGCTGAAAAACATCGCCAATAACGGCAGTTTGAGGTGGGTGACTGGGTCTATCTGAAACTACAACCATATGTACAACACTCAGTTGTGAAGAGATCTATGCAGAAGCTAAGCTCGAGGTTCTTTGGCCCTTATTTGATCACTCAGAAAGTTGGGTCAGTAGCATACAAATTGCAACTTCCAGCATCCAGCCAGATCCACCCAGTCATACATGTCTCGTAGTTGAAGAAGACACCACCTCCTGATACCCCTGTAAGTTCTGATGAAGAACTGAATTACTGCTTTGCTCCAAACATATCAACCCCTTTGCAGATGATTCAACAGCGGCTTCATCAAATTGGCAACAAGTGGATTCCATTCGGGCAAGTTCGCTGGAGCAATCTACCCGCTGACTAGACCTCATGGATCAAAGCTCAGCACCCCTACATCAACACACCAAAGTTGTCACCAAGTGAGTAGCTTCCCTGTGTCTCTGCAATGGCGCCTCGAGGACGAGTGCTTGCTTAAGGAGGGAGGAATGTCACGGACTACATGTAGTTGGGCTTATTTCCTTACGTTGGGCCTGCGTGTCATCTGGGCCGAGAGCCCGTGTAACGCCCCAGTGGTGGGCTATTGTACCCCAGCACTGTGCCGAGCTGGGCAACGAACAACAAACCCAAAACCCTAAAACTATTCCGGTTTCCCCTCTGCGGAGGCGGCACCGGCGAACCCTTCCTACCGTGCGGGTCGCCGGCGAAATATCTATCCTAGGATCGTGACATTGACGTGACCACACACCCATTGTGCCCATGCTGAGCCGGCGAGGTTGAACAGTCGATGAAGAAGCTTGAGCAGGAGGCATTGGTTCTGAAGGCTCCAATCCTTGAGCCCGAGCCCCCTGCTCATGTGGGACACACATGCTTTCCCACGCGACCAGGCACCGCGCACCAGTCCAGATGAATGCTCGGCGCTTGGTGTCCAGCGCGTCCAATGCCCCTTTCGGGAGCTCGATGACACACATCACTAGATCAGCAGGTTGCCTAGGACATTATCCGCCAGCACCGCTCTGCTCATGATGTTGAGGAGGGCGGCTTTCCACTTGGCCAGGTACTTGTCGGCGTGGCCGATTGTGCGTAGAAGGGCAGCGTGCCGCACTTTGTACGTGGATAGCAAGAGCCCAAGGTACTTTCGGGGGAAGCCCTCTTTGCACTGCAGGGTGACGAGGCAGTGTTAGAGCACCTCCTGGGCGCCATATTTGGTATGATGATTCTCCTTTCCAAAAATTCAATTTGGTTCTCAAAAACTGAAGACCAAATTTTCTGAAAGTTAGGTTAGGTCTTTAGTCGTGACCGGATGAACCAATCAGATTCTAACCACCGGCCCTGAAGAGGCGCTGATTCTTTTTTTCCAATAATAGACGCTCACACACATTTACCCTCACTCTTCACCTACGAACACAAACGTAATCCTATATCTATGAGCACCTTTAAAAGATTAAACTAGCAAATCCTTGAGATTGACCTTGTTTTGTATCTTAACCCACTACTGGAAAAATAGGCATTTGTACCGGGTGGCCAACCGATATAAACCATCCGGTACAAATGAGGGGGACATATTTGTACCGAGTGAGATGCCCGGTACAAATGTGAACATTTGTACTGGGGAAGATGCACCCTGGTACAAATGTGATTTGACCTCGTACACCCCTTTCCTCCCTCTCCTCTTCTTTTTCTTTTTGTTTTCTTTTCTCTTCTCCTCTCTTCTATTTTCTTCTCTTCTCTTCCCATCTCATCTCAATCACATATTCACATATATAGATTCACAATCACACATGCATATTCTCAATCATCTATATATTCATCACAGTCACATAAATCCACAATCATCAAACATTCCCAATCACAGATCTTACAACAAAACTAAAAAAATACATCAAAGAATTCATCAAGATACACCACATCAAGAATATGTGCAAAGTCTAGTGAGGAAAGGAGAAGAGGATCGAGGAAACCCTAGCCTACGCCACCGCCGCGCCACCCGCCGGCCACCACCACGCCGCGCCGCTGCACCGCGCCAGCTCGCTGCACCCCTGCCGACCACCACCACGCCGCACCACCCCACTGCGCCACCTCGCCACGACCTCGCGGCCCAGCACCGACAAGCCGTGGCCCGTGCTCACGCCGGGCGCCATGCGGGAGGCCCCTGCACAGAGACGAGAGAGATGTGAGAAGAGAAGATAAGGAGAAATGAAAGAGAATGAGAGGTTGAGGGTGAGAGGGGGAGGGGAGATTGAGATTTTCTGAGGACGCATGTGGGGAGGCCGCCGCCCCTCCCAACAATTGTAGCGAGGCATTTTTCGGCCCGGTACAAATGTGGTCACATTTGAACCAGGTGGAATCTAGCTCCGGTACAAATGTGCTGTCCTCAGATTTGCACCGGGTGGGGATATATGCCCCGTTACAAATGTGACCTCACGGGGGTGCGTTGGGGACCCTCCCTCTCTACACCCGCTACAAATGCCCTCATTTGTACCGGGGGCCAAAATACCCGGTACAAATGAAAAATTGGCCTAGGGATAAATGCTCGATTCTCTAGTAGTGACCCACCTCCCTTTCTGTAGCCATGTATCTGAGCATTGTGTTGCTCCATAGGGTAGGGATGAAAGTGGTACGGATATTATCCGCATGCCGTCCGACCGAAAGGGTCAAGCACTCAAATGGTAAAGATCGTATCCGAATCCGAGCATTCAATATCCGTAATTATCCGTACCATATTAGTATCCGGATATTCAAAGTTGGATTTCTAAGGTCCAAATATGAGGAATATCACTATTAGACACATCATCTATTGTTCGTATTGAAATCTGATAATTCAGTCTGAGAAAGAAAAACTATTCGTATCTGTATCCGCAACATCCGTTCGTATCGGATCCGTTTTCATCACCTCCTCGTGTTAAGCAGAAGTTGGTGCATGGCGACTTCTCTGTTGTGTACGTACGAGGTGCCAACTAACCTATGTGGTGGTGGTGGGTTATTTTTTTAGGGAAAAAAGAAACTGGACCAGTGGGTATATATGCTAGGCACACACTCTAGTGGACCGCACTGATAATTTGGTAGGGTAGACCGTAGATGACTAGTGCTGCCTTCTTATTAGACATTAATCAGGTGAGGGCATTTTGATATAATCCTATTTCACCTTGTCACAATGGTCAAGGAAAAAAACGATCCTACTTGTCACCCATTTAAATATGTCATCACCATTTCTTCGTAAACAAGAGAATCATTAAGGGCACCCGCAGTGGTTATAGATAGCAAACTCTATAACATGTACAACTCAGCAGTAGACAATAGATATAGATCGCTCAACTAATGGGCTTACTTTAGCATTTATTTCTATTTAACTTTAGTGGGTCCAACAATCATCTTCCTTCCCACTCTCCCGTTCTGCCCCCATCTTCCCAGAACAAGCAGGCGGGCCGGCCCCCGCGCGCTGCTGAGCGCCGCCGGCGACCCAGCAACCGCACCCCTCCTCTGCCCGCGATGGACCTCGTCCGCCTCCGGGAACCGCCGCTCCTCAACTCTCGTCCTCCGCCGGGGCCTGTTTGGCCACCGCCCGCCCCGGACACGACCTCCTCTGCCGACGGGAGTGCGGGATCAATCCAGCGGCCGCGCACCCGCCGCACGTGGACTCTTCCAGCCAACACCGGCGGCCCGCGCCCATGCCCGCCGTCCGCTGGCTGCTCTGGCCCTGCGCGAGGTAGCGGCGTAGCGCCGAGGCCGTGTCGATGGCACCACCATGCGGCCCTCACACACGCCGCCTTCGTCCGCTCCGGCCCGCAGAGCTCGGCTTGCCGCATTGCCTGATGCAGACGATAGCCGCGACGAGCTCCCCGCACCCTTGCTCTTGCAGCCGCGGCACCCGCGGGCTCGCTCGCCGGCGGCCGCGAGCTGTCCCGCCGGCACCCGACACCTCCCATGCACAAGCTTGCGTGGCCACGACGGAGGCCTGGAGGCCGGAGGGAGAGTGGAAGGAGTGAGGTGAGAGAAGAGGATAGAGGAGCGAGAGACGGCACGGGAATCACCGCATGAGTGGGGCCCACGCACGTTGAAAGAGCTGCTATCGGCTCTCGCCAGATCCATCGACATGCGCTTCTTCTCTTTCCTCCACGCAGGACAAAAGGATGACGTGTACATACTGTAGAGAGCATATCTACCTCCGTTGCGGCTGCCCTAAGATTAAGACTTGTTGATGCCCACGTAGCCAATCTCGCGTGGAAGAATGAAGGGTCACGCCTCAAGCCTGAAGACAGTAATTAAGAGGATAGACAATCACTATTAAATGACAGGAATTAGTAGGTTGAAATAAGTCTATTAAAAAAGAATTTTCATATTTGAAATTTGAAAATAACCATGTCAAAAGAGTTGGAGGATTATGTCATTGATACAAAATTGCATACATTAAATATACTTATGGTTAATTAAAATTTGCAAAAACTCTACTTTTCCATGATCAAAACGCGCCAATATATACCATTTGTGTACGTGGATACCATGCACATATCATGAGGGAATAATCCAACAAGAGGCAGGCACTGTGGATCGATCGCTGCGTCGATCTGCAGCCGCTGTCACGCTCGCACCCACACCCATCTACGTTGCGTCGTGTGCTTGTCGTGCCCACGTGATCGATGGCACCATCGCCTCCCCGGAAGTGGACGTGTGCTTCGCGTCTGGGCCTGACTGTGGATACCTTGGAAAAGTCATGCCAGTTCTTGTGGAAGAGTCAGCGCGGCATATTATATATTTATGTATTTTTTGTGGTCAGCACAGCCATCAGTGACAGTGTGGAGTGGTGGAGGCCTGAGCACCAGACGATTTCAGCTCCCTGCTGTGACCACACCACTACTTGCAGTGTGGCAGCATATGCTATTAGTATTACATTAATAATGAATTTCCCAAACTATATCTCTACTATACGATGTTTGTTAGTTCATTTTTTTAAACTAACCAATAACATCATACTTCCTCCGCTCCAAATTGTACATCGTTTTACCTTTTCAAGTTCATAAATATTATTATGTATTTAGATATATATAATGTATGTCTAGGTACATAATAACATTTATAAATCTTAAAAAGCCGAAACGACCTACAATGTAAAACAGAGGGAGTATATTAAAGAATGGAGGAAGTACTTATATGAGAAGAAATGTACGTACTACTAGTGCATATGCACACGTGCGTATATGCATGCATGTTTGTGTACCTTATTCATTCTTCTTTTAAACCGATGAGGGTAGAGCTAGCTTTGCTGAATTTTGTTTAGAAGAAATTAATGAGGAGAATGAATAAATATATATGCTATTGTCATCGTCCTCCGCCTGCTATGTGAGAAATGTTTTCTTGTATAGATATGGACCACAGTTCTGGAGTTGAAACCCTCTAGGTTGCGGCGATACATGAACACGACATATATGAACTATAAATATTAGTGTACAACATCGAGGATGGTACATGCAACATTGTCATCCAACAGGCGAGCACACAAGCAAGCAACAGGACTGACTACTGACAACGGTGGGCAACCACACACAACACAAGACGACGACAGAGCGCGCGGCAGGCAGGGGCGCGCTAGCTCCAACCAACAACAACAACGCCATGGTCGTCGTCATGAAGCTGGTGGCCAGAGCCTCAGCTCCAGGTCCGGCTCCTCACCGCCGCCGGAGACCGACACCTCCTTCCGTTCTGCGCGGCCGGCCAGCAGCTGCGTGCCCCTGCTCCAGTTGTGCACGCCATCCATCAACCCGTCCTTGTCGCCGCCGTTGTGCTCGGTGCCGCCGTTCAGGACCGCCGCCGCGTGGCCGGTCGTCCACCTCTCAAGCTCCAAGCGCCGCGCCTCGCTGGCGGCGGCGGCAGAGTCCCTGTAGTCCTCACCAGCCCTGGCACCGTCGCCGCAGTGCTGGGCGCCGGCCACGAGCGCGTACGTGGTGGGAAGCGCGACGTTGCTGGCGGCGGCCGCCGCGATCGCGTCGAGCTCGAGCGCGGCGGCGTAGGAGTTCCACTCGCCACTGCCGGCGACACGCTCCTTCTTGTGCGCGTTCTGGTGCCCGCCCAGCGCCTGCGACTTGAGGAACGTCTTGCTGCAGAACAGGCACGGGAACAGCCGCGCACCGCCGCCGCCCCTGCCGCTGCCGCCGCCCCTTGCGTCGTCGGAACAAGGTGGAGCACGTTTGGAGGGCTCCATGGAGATTCGAGATCTACAGCTGCTGGCCTGCTGCGTACTCGAGAAAAGGTCTAACAAGGAGCTGCTAGCTTTCCCCAAATGCTAAGTTCTAGTTTTTCTATATTGGGTTGCAATGTCGGAAGGAGCTTCTAGCTTTCCCCAAATGCAAGTTCTGGGTTTTCTATATTGGGTTGCAATGCAACATCGGATCTAGCTGCTACCAACATGTACAAGTGGAGGAGGAGAGCTGTGACTGTGAGTGGATGGAAGAGCCACTTTATAGAAAGGAAGGACGAAGGCATCACAACTCACAAGAAGACAACTGACAGCTACATTGTTGGAGACTTGGAGAGATACCTATTAACAGGGGGAACTTTCTCCACTTACTGATCCCTAAATAATTCCTCCGTCATGGAATTATAAAATCAACCAAAACACAAGTACTTTACCCTCTTTTTTAATCTCCAAACCCTAATCTCCCTCGAAACCCTTTTTTTTATGAAACAGGAGTTAGAGCCCCTACTGGTTATATATTACAAACATGTGTTATCTAGCGATAATTAATTCTGTTCCTGGCAAAAAAAATCTTCTTTGCTCTGTGCAACAACTTAGGCAAACTCCTTGAAAGTTTGAAGACAGAGCTCAACCGATGAATCTTAGCTTGATTTTTTTAGTGATGATGAAATAATTCCTGCTAGTTCAGATGCATTCGGCACTCGGGGAAGCCGGCGTCTCCCGTAGTGTGACCAGGTCATGAGTAATAATCTCCGATCCATGAAAAAAGGCTGCCTGATTTGATGCTTCAGCGAAACAAAAATTTCATAACCTGAAAGAGTTTCACATATATGCTGAAGATTGATCCTATTCCAGCATTCCTTTGAGGAAGGGCACCTTAGGAGCAGGCTTTGGTGTCGTCTATGTTGTGTACACTGTACACTACTAGAAAAAGACATATGTCTTGTGAGTATAGGACACAAGATCCAAGATCATTGTTTTCATCTGTAAAAGATCTCTTGTACTCAATCTATCTCAATCTATCTTTAAGTAGCAGCTAAAAGAAAACTTCATGTTTAGGTTACAGCAGCTAGCTATTCCATAGCCATTAATATGCTGGGTGTGTTTCTAAGTGTCCTTTCATGTGAACCTGTATATGTTTTGTTTGAGATGCATGTAAAGACTTGTTCCCCAAATGTACTGCCAAACATCCTATGTATTGTGTTCATGTATAGAATGTATGCGCTGCTCCAGCTGTGCTAGCTGATTGTAAGCTTCTGCTGATAATGGCAAATGAAAAAGAGAATGTAGCTGTTCAGATGATTTGGCCAGCTTGAGGTTGACATTCTTGTTTTATGCAAAAGAAAATAACTTTGGGAAAGAAAGTTTTGGTACCGTATTGCACCACAGATCACACTCCATAGATATATGAATTTTCCAGAGCCTTATAGCATATTAATCCCTTTATAGAGGGAGGTCAATCAGCTTGAGTATGTCTCTCCACAAAAAAGACCCATTTTTTGTTGTTCCATATAGTGTGTTATTGTTGCAGTAATTATCCCAGATCAGATGAACCCAAGGAAGGTTTGAGTCATTAAAGGATTTATGGAGAATTTTCAAGAGGAGGGACTCTTTAGGCATACAAACCATTGTCGAGCGATGCTACTTTTGGTGGCTTCTTGTTACGAAGAAAGAACATCTCTTTCTGTACTTGTCCAATTGTTCAGAAAAAAGTAACATGTAGCTTCGAATTACACATTATAAATGTTGGGAGGGAAGTGATGCAGCATGACAGAGTTCACTAGTGTCAGCAGTCTTTGATCTCTACTCTACAGCGAATAAAATCCGGAAAATACCATTGAAAAATCAGCATATTCCGAAAATACCACCAAAAGATTGTCGCTTCGTAAACTAGAATCAAAAGAATGACCTGTTACCCTAAAATACCATTCCGTCACGTTTGCCGTTAACACTCCTGGAGCTTGCTCGCTGCCTTCTTCCTCCTTGTCAATGGCCATGGCCGCCGAAACGTGCACTGCACTGCGCGACACCACACTCCTGAGCTCCTGGTCAGGATGCACATTGCACTGCGCTGGCGATCCCACACGGCTGGGGTCCACCCAGGCCATGACACATGTCGAGATCGACTCCAGGCTTTGGCCTCCCCTGCACCACCCTAGGAGCAGTGATTGTAAATTTGCAACCTCCGACCACCCAGGCACCCATGGCGTAGGAGTTGGCAGACTTTGGCCTCCCCTGCACTCTAGCCTGACGCAATTGACCATGAGGAGCTGTGCATGTATTTCGGATTTTTCGTGATATATCGTGCAAAAATTTTTTCCCTGATTGTAGCTGTGGTATACTGGTATGTAGATGGAGGCAGTCAGCTAACCAAAACTCGAAGCAACAACAATTCATCACCAAGCTCCAGCTCCTCCGCCCCTATTTCTATCTCTCTGCATCAGCACATGCCTCCTCAAATCCACCAAGCAGAGTTGCAAGATCATCAGTGGTACACGCTCGCGCTCATGCTGTTTGACAAAATAACGCACCAGGAGCTCACGAGGTACCGCGCACGCTCTACCTCATGTTGGAGAAAATCGGAAGCAAAGGAAAGAGGTCCCAGGCTGGTTGCAAGAAAGATAAAAGCAAGTGTGTCGGCGCCAGGCCAACAAAACAGCACGCCCGGAGGCCGCAAACGGCAACCGCAACCTGCGAGCAAAGGTGAGGACGCCAGCGGCCAGCCTCGTGAGGTTGCCGCAAGAGCGGAATGTGCGTTTCGGCGCCTGGTGGAAGCTGCCATGGCCATTCACAAGGAGTAAGAAGGCAGCTAGCAAGCTCCAGGACATACGGACAAATGTCGTTAACAACAAACATGACAGAATTATACTTTAGGGTAACAGGTCATTCTTTGGCTGCTATTTTTGGATATGCTGATCTTTCGATGGTATGAAACCAATTTATAATGTTCTAGCTAGCTAGCCGGCCTACTGATATGCCAGCTAACCGAATGTCACATCCAACCCAATTTGGATGGCTTATGAGTGGCACATGAGCACAGGTGCGCGTGTTTTGTGTCATATTGCTAGTTGAACAAGGGTGGAGCCAACTTATAAGTCTTTGTCCACCAGCCATAACACTCTCGGGTTAACTCTTTTACATGAAGCGAGGACAAAGTAGGGTGCTATGTGTATGTGTGCCCGCCCCTTGGAAGGGCTGGGCGGTACAGTTTTGGTGGGCGGGGTGGGCGGGGTGTTACAGAATGGTATCAAAGCCGACCCTTGCGGTTGCGCGTATGGGTTAGTGTGTGGACATATATATGCACGTGTGAGCCTGGGATGGGACACACGTCATGGTATATGGTTCGGCACTGGATGGATGAGTTTGTGTGTGTGGAAGGGGGGGGGGGGTTGAATCACATCATGCCCAATTTTGGATGGGCAGCCCATGAGCACAGATGCGTGTGTTTAGTGTAACGCCCTGGGTTTTCAAAAATAGAAAACCCAGCATTCTGTCTCGTGATAGTCCCTGGATCAGACGCTATCACGCACAGGCATTCATCACAGATAAATATCACAGTCATACAGCGAAATCAGAGTACAAAACTTAGTATTTACAACCGGTTACCACTCGGTATACGATTTTAAGTACAAGCCCCTTGGGCTAAACGACAAGAAGAAACTCCGCAGCGGTAGCTAAGGCTTCAGGGCTTCATCCTCGATCTTCACCACAGGCATCCTTGAGCGAAGCGACGAACCCTTCCTCCATGGACTCTTCTTTGATGGACTTTCGCTCCAAGTCCAGTCCTGCACACTCACAATCTATCCCCAAGGAATGGGATAGGTTCACGTCACCAACCGTATGCAAGCTTTAAGTGGCCTACCTCTAATGGTATAAAAAGGCATGAGGTAAGAGCTGGGGTTTCCTAAGCAGCAGTAGCAGCATCTCATAAAGAATAGAATCTCCAATTCCCACCAATTCCCATATCTCTCATCCGCAAACGGATACACCTGGTCACCCAGATCTCCGACACCATCACCTATCTCCATCTAGGGTCGGTGCGAGAACTCCCACTCCTCGCACCTCAATGATTGCACTCGGATCCGCGAGGTAGAGGGAGCAACTCTCCTCTCCCCGAATACAACCACGGCTCACCAATCACACTCATCCTATAAGGGGGAGGTAGAAATCCCAAAACGTAAGAGTCGGAGAAACAACGGGCATGTCCATAACCGAGGACGCGGCTATACGTATAGATCTAAACTCTGCAGAGCGTGTACACCAGTACCCATCTCGGAATGGCACCCGACGGTAGCAAGTCGACCGAGCCCATCCTACCGAACGAACACCTAGGAGTTACGGTTCCATCCTGCATCCGGGTCTCGATGCGGTCCCCCGCAGAAGACCACCCCAGAACTGTGAAAATGCCCCCGTGTGGCCACACGGGAGTCGCACTGAGAGGGTGGACTCACTCCCACCTCTCCCCCACTGATACCCCGCTATCCTGCTGGCAGGTATGGTACCGCACTTGCTAGGGTCGAACGGCCCTATCCCCACTCTCGGCGAGGTGGTGTGTACGAAAGTCCCGTGTAACAGGCGACCCACTCGGTTTCAGACCGGGGCGAGCTCATATCCTCCAAGTCATCACGAAATCCCCAACACCTGTGCTCCTAAAACAATGTACCCGCCATAGGCACCACATTGGGCAACGTCCGAGAAGACGATCCCTGGCCCCCGATCCCAGACCGGGTTGTCTCGAGCTCACCCCCGCCAAAATATCCCAAAACACCTTCTCCTGCCGGTTTTCCCAACACACGCCAAGAAACTACCACAATATCCCAACACATGCATAGCAAGCTCAGCGTATCATCACGCATATGTAAAGTAGTAGTAGTAGGTCAATCAAGGACAAGTATGTAAAAGAGGCTATGCACGGGTTCATCAAATCCATCACTATGCAGTAAGTAAAGCACTAGCAGTTCTAATAGCCATGCCTAATGGGCATTCAAAGAATGGTCGGGCGTGAACACCTGCGTGCAAGTAGTTGTCGTAGTTTCCGTAGCCGTACTTGATCTTCTGGCTTGTCTCCTCGACTCCGGGGAAATCCTAGATTCGGAAATATAAATAAACAACGAGGATCTATTTGCAAATAAACTCCAAAGAGAAGCATTAAAGAACCAAATAAATCCAAACTAGCTACAGGCAGCACTAGCTTAAATTAAGGAAATCAAAGTAATTAGTTTTATATTAAAATAGTTTTAAGCCACTAGTTTTGTTTACTAGAAAACAAGTTAGAGAGAAGGGTTAGTTCAAGGTTGGGTGGCCGATCAAAGGCTAAGGATCTTGGTGGTTGCGCCTGCAAGGTATTAGTGCAACAGATAGGCCCAAAAGTCTGGAAGTCTAAAAGAACACCCCAAACTAGTCCTTGGTCTGGCCTGGTTAGCTTCGCGGGCTGGAAGGCTTTTGGGCTTCGGTGGGTGGCGCGTCAGGTCTTTAACCGCGAAAGTCCGGAAGTGGCCCCCCCTTCTTTCCTGGGGCACGCAGGGGGTCCTTTCCCCAGGTCGCGCGCACGCCAGGTGCTCGAGGCAATGCCCTGCGGGCTTAGCTCGGCCGGCCATGGGCGGCGGTGCGGCGCGGCGAAGACGCGCGAGGCAGAGCGGTCGGCGCAGGTTTTAAGGGCGGCTCGGCGGCTAGCAAAGAACGGCCAGGCGGCGGTTTAGGGTGTCCGGCGACAGGTTAGAGATAGGGGAAGGTCGATGGTTCACGACCGACAACCCAGCGCGGCCAAGGTCCAAGCTTTGGACCTCTACGGCCTGCGTGTGACATGGTGGCGATGCAAAGGCGGCGGCGCGATGCGAGGCTGGCCTAAGGCCACGACTGCGACAAGCAGGGGCAGCGACGTCACCTGCAGAAGGCCACGGCACGACGGCCGGACAGAGGCGGAAACGGCGGCGTGCTCCGGTTTGGCGGCTCGAAGGCACGCAACTCAGGCAGTCTAAGGGCGAGAGGGGCACGACGGCACTCACGGCGGGTCGGCGGTGTAGTCGTGGCCGGCGCGATGCGAGCTCGCGGTCTGGGCGGCGGCGTCCTTGGCGTTCTGGCCCTCCTCTGCTTCTTCACCCGCGACGGCGTTCCTGAACGGCAACAGCGCGGTGCTCCCTTGTGGTGACGACACAGTGCCCCACCACGGCGACGGTGCGGTGCTCCAAGGTGGCAGCTTCAGCTCGGCGATGAGGCGGGCGGCCGGTCTTCTGTTCGGTGTGCCGTGGTTCACGGTGTTCCGGCCTTCCTCTGCTCCTTCTCCTCGATTGGCTCGTCCACGAGGTCGCGATGCTCGGTGCCGCGGCGTCGTGGTGCGGCGCGGGCTTCAGAACGGTGACGACGGCTTGCTGGTGACGGCGTGGGTGACCTCGTCTTCTTGCCGACCCGCGGGGCTTCGGGCGCGGCACGTCTTCGAGTCCTCCCGTGGCGTCGTGGTGCGGCGCGCTCCAGAGCTTCAGCGCGGCGCAGAGCTCCTCAAGCGCGCCACGCGCAGGTCTTCGGGTGGCTTGCCCCCGGCGAGCGCCCTCCTCCACGGCGTCATCCCTAGCACCGGCTCCTCACTGCGCAGCTCCCTTTGGTCCTGCTGGTCCAACTCCATCCCCTCCTTCCCTTCTCCTCCCTCTCCTTCTTCTCTATTTCCTTCGACTGGGGCAGAGGATTTGGGGAAAAAATTCCCCAGTGGGGCGGCGGCTAGCAAGATGGGAGAGAGGAACACCAGGCGGTAGGTAGGGTTGAGCGACCTTTATAGGGTGGCGGCGGACATGTAGCAGGGGCGAAATTGCCCCGCGACTGTCCATGGTGCTCAGAGCTTGGGCGCAACGTGGACGGCATCCGGTGGCTCGATCCTAGGGTTTGGAGGTTCGGCGCAGGGGTAGAAGAGGGATTTCCCGCTGGAGGAAGCCTCTGGAGGGCTCACGGGTGCGCACCGGCTCGGAATCGACCGGGGAGCCTGTCCCATCGGGCGCGCGTGCGCGACGCCGCGCCCTGTACGGCCGGAGGTAGAAGAAAGAGGCACAGGCACCGCTGACGGGTGGGACCTGCGGGTCAGAGAGAGAAAGAAGGTGAGTGGCCGGCAGGCTGGCTGGGCCGACTAGGTGGGCCTGTGTGCAGAGAAGATAGGGCCCGTTGCCTGGAAAAAGGATTGAGGGGCTGCTGATGGACTTCCGCTGCTGAGGTTGAGGCCCAAGTTAGTTGTTAGCCTTTGCAATTAGTTTTAAATATAGTTTCAATTATAGTTTGAATTTGAATTACTTTCAAATTCAAACTCCACACAATTGAACTCCAAAATAAATCCAAGAAAATCCAAATCACAATTACACCTTAATTTGAAAATAATTTTTATATGGTTTTATTTTATATGGAATTTTGAGATGAGAGGCTAGCAAATTGGGATCAAATTTGGTAGCACACAAGTTCAAACAAAAAGTTTTAAAATTTTGCGAAAAATCACTCATGGAAAAACATCCAAATTTCAGGGATGTTACAGACTCCCCCCCCCTCAAAAGAATCTCGTCCTCGAGATTAAGCTTGTCCCGGGGGTGGTGAGGGTCTTCCCTCCGGTAGGTCTTCAAGTTGTAGATGTCATTGACGTCGTAACGCTTAGTCGACAAGGTTTCTTAGGTTCCGCTTCTCTTATTCCCATGAGGGCTTTCGAAGTAGAGTGCTACTACAGGTTCTCGTGCGCTAGCTCCCATAAGCACTTGCAATGTTCGAACCGGGTACCTCGGGGGCTTTACTCTTGTCCCAGCTCGTGACAAGTTCCAAGAATCGGCTAGAGCTTCCTTTACCTCAATCTATCTCTTCCAGCAGCGCCACACAAGTTTGGTGACCTTAGAACAAGTCAGAGCATGGTTGTCTCATATTATTCCGGTCTTCCCACTCAAGGTTACATTCTTCTTATCAACCAAGCTTATTCCAATATGATTCCATATGAACAAGGTCATATTCTCATGGCGTCCATTAAGTATTTTTATTCCACTTAGGCATGAGTCTCCCACTTCTTTCCATATGAGGGAGTCGTATACTTTATGCCTAGCAGAGGTCTGTATCTCCGGCGGTATCTCTGAGCCTAACTTGCAGCCGGTACATAGATGGTTTGCCTATAGCAAGCTCTTATCCAAGGTC
The DNA here is from genome assembly GCA_036936925.1 of Cenchrus fungigraminus. Classification (NCBI taxonomy): domain Eukaryota; kingdom Viridiplantae; phylum Streptophyta; class Magnoliopsida; order Poales; family Poaceae; genus Cenchrus; species Cenchrus fungigraminus. Next base: position 107,728,616 of record CM072780.1, on the reverse strand, counting down.
GTCATATACCGAAGCTTGTACTCTTAACGTACCCAGAGGTATATTACTATCTTGGTCCAAATTTGACGGCTTATCCAAAAGAGGTACGCTAAGCAGAAGTGGAGTCTCAGAAGTAACCTTTCTTCATCCATGGTCTCATATATTCTCTAGGTTTCCCTAGTTTATCCAAGATATCTTCTTGAAGCCATATCCATCTCGGATATGTAGAAGGTATACAATATTATCTCTTGTTCCGAAGGTAGGTATACTGATCTTCTCAAATCATTAGTGCAGTCGCACCTCTTACGGCGTGCACTCTCAGCAATTAGTCACACTTAGGTGAACACATCTTCCTTTACGTAGTCAGTCATCCCGTGACTTAGGAAATATCTCAGCTTATTCATTTAAGCTTATCCAAAAAGTGGGCCCTATTGCGGTACTTGAATTCCTTCATAGGGTCTTGTGTTAATCAAAGTTCCTCATATTCCAGGGTGATTTCTCATCTTCCAGGACCTCTCTGGGTGTCCAGTAATCTCCATCGCTCTTTGGGTGCCATTCTTATAGTAAAACCATCCGTTGGTTTAACTCGTCTCCGACGATTCTTGCCAGAGGGCTAGCAACATCAGACATGTGCAAATAGCTCTTGGTCGTTAACACTATGAATGGTTACTTCCCATTCATGATAGTCCATGTTAAGAGGGGTTATCTGCAACTCCCTCGACTGTGCGAGTAATTCTTCCCGTCCGAAATCTCACATTAGTCAATTTGGTTCCAATTTTCTTGGGATGAATCTTCTCGTGGAAGTCACCTTACCTTACTCTGGTATGCTTAGCAAACTTTTCTTATTCATTCTCCAATGGGTAGGTTCCAACTGCGAGGTTGAGCAGATAACCTGTGTCCAGTAGTTGCCGTTGTAGTTCTTCCCACTAGTTCATTATACGGTGTCCAGTAGAGCTCCCTTATTGATGGCTTATTCCAAAAGTGGGATCGACTGAACTTATTCAAAATGTGTCACTGACACCTTAGGGTACTCATCTGCTCTTAACCAATATATGCTTTCATAGAGGTACATGCACTTCTGAGCTTTCAAGGTTTCAAATTTTCTGGTACTCATCCTCTGGTTGGCGAACTGGATTCCAATGATCATCGGGTAACTCATCTGAAACCTTGGTTTGAGTTGTCGAAGTTACTAGAAGTTCTTCCCTTCTTCTGAAGATTGGTCTTGCCGTATGCTCGACACGTCGGTCTTCATTCTTCAAGCTCTTGGTCTTGTAGGATGGGAAGCTAAGGCCTCTAAAGGAGTCATCTAAAGATCTAGCAAGCATAAACACTCAATACAATTTCACTCAAATATGAAGAGGCATAACAACCATAAGATCATAAAGATCCAATCACTCAAGCAACACACCAAACAAATGTGTATCCCGAGGCTGACTCCTATGACCTCCGAGATTACACCAGGTAGAAGCTTACTAGTATATCGTGGATATTTGGGGGATTTCACTAAGGTTAGTGTTGCATCACTCGAAAGGATACATCCATCTGACGTCTCGGTGCTGAACTTTCCGAAACAAGCTGGTGAAATTCTTCTCCATGCTGGCTTGATTGAGGACCCGTAAGTTGTGTTCCCTAATCCTCTCTGGGTCACACGACTTTTTGTCGTCCACCTGACTCGTACAGTTCTGATGTTACATCCTGTAGCTAATGCTTCCTTCACATTCCTCCGGGATAGGGTCCAATTACCGAAATCATCTTTCTGACTGAGGTTCCATTCGTAGCCGAGGAGGATCATGGGGTCTTGTGGGAGAAAGCTAAAATCTTCTTGATCTTAACCCAACGCTTCTTGTCCAATTCTTCAAGTTCTGACATTCTATCTTAGTTGGACTACTCTCCTTCGTCCAGGGTTCTCATGGCTTTGCCCTTCCAAAGGGGGTGCTCTATGTTCATCATTACATCCGTGTCCTGTGTTTTCCCTTCGGTTCACCTTAATCTATCGTCAACTCTGATCGGTTGGGGGAGATCCAGATTCAAGCATCCAAATTTCACACTTCTCGTCAAGGGGGAATTCCATATACTTATCAAATCATAATTCCAAGTTTTTGATGCTTGCTCCCAGGGTGGTCGTAGCTGTTCAATCCAATATTTGCCTCTTGTGCTGCAGCTTGTTACGCTACCTTAATCTAATCTGACTTGGTTATTCTTGTAGCTTCATGTCGAGGGGTCTTTATCCAAATGCTGAGCTACGAGCATCTCAGGGGTTCCGACTCCTGCAACCATGCTTTCGTGTGCCAAATCCATGTAGTAGATCACCAGTTCCTTCTGTTGGCGCACTGGGAAATGGAGTCTTAACTCATCATTATCTTTAAAGTGGTGTTATCCAAGCTTCGTCCTGAGCGGAGACGGGGAATGGAAGGGTGCTTATTGTTCTTGTGGCTTCCCTTGTACGCTGACTTCATGTGGCATCATGGTGGCAGTCTATTCCCTCTTTGGTAGTCCGAACTTCATTGTAGGGCAACTGTGATGGTGTAAACTTGTACTGAGGGTTTAACAGGGGATGTTCCAGTTAAGTCCTGTAGAGTCATCTTCTCCCTGTACCCAATCTTCATAGCTGTCATTGTAGCGGTTGCCGTTGTCTTGTACGAGGCCTCCTTCTGTAGTATGGCTTGGTCTTGATCAGGCGACGTCTGTTGTTCTTCATAGGTCAGCAACGGTAGACGGGTTGTTAGTAAGTCAGTTAGTTAGTGAAAAGTCAAGGTTGTAATAGTAGAATTCAAGGGATTTATATAAAAGTCAATGAGTATAAACTCAATCAAGGATGTTTAGGCTGTCCTGAACTATCGACCATTGCTAGGGCTCGTCCTACGGTCAAGTACGGCTCTGATACCACCTGTAACGCCCTGGGTTTTCAAAAACAGAAAACCCAGCATTCTGTCTCGTGATAGTCCCTGGATCAGACGCTATCACGCACAGGCATTCATCACAGATAAATATCACAGTCATACAGCGAAATCAGAGTACAAAACTTAGTATTTACAACCGGTTACCACTCGGTATACGATTTTAAGTACAAGCCCCTTGGGCTAAACGACAAGAAGAAACTCCGCAGCGGTAGCTAAGGCTTCAGGGCTTCATCCTCGATCTTCACCACAGGCATCCTTGAGCGAAGCGACGAACCCTTCCTCCATGGACTCTTCTTTGATGGACTTTCGCTCCAAGTCCAGTCCTGCACACTCACAATCTATCCCCAAGGAATGGGATAGGTTCACGTCACCAACCGTATGCAAGCTTTAAGTGGCCTACCTCTAATGGTATAAAAAGGCATGAGGTAAGAGCTGGGGTTTCCTAAGCAGCAGTAGCAGCATCTCATAAAGAATAGAATCTCCAATTCCCACCAATTCCCATATCTCTCATCCGCAAACGGATACACCTGGTCACCCAGATCTCCGACACCATCACCTATCTCCATCTAGGGTCGGTGCGAGAACTCCCACTCCTCGCACCTCAATGATTGCACTTGGATCCGCGAGGTAGAGGGAGCAACTCTCCTCTCCCCGAATACAACCACGGCTCACCAATCACACTCATCCTATAAGGGGGAGGTAGAAATCCCAAAACGTAAGAGTCGGAGAAACAACGGGCATGTCCATAACCGAGGACGCGGCTATACGTATAGATCTAAACTCTGCAGAGCGTGTACACCAGTACCCATCTCGGAATGGCACCCGACGGTAGCAAGTCGACCGAGCCCATCCTACCGAACGAACACCTAGGAGTTACGGTTCCATCCTGCATCCGGGTCTCGATGCGGTCCCCCGCAGAAGACCACCCCAGAACTGTGAAAATGCCCCCGTGTGGCCACACGGGAGTCGCACTGAGAGGGTGGACTCACTCCCACCTCTCCCCCACTGATACCCCGCTATCCTGCTGGCAGGTATGGTACCACACTTGCTAGTGTCGAACGGCCCTATCCCCACTCTCGGCGAGGTGGTGTGTACGAAAGTCCCGTGTAACAGGCGACCCACTCGGATTCAGACCGGGGCGAGCTCATATCCTCCAAGTCATCATGAAATCCCCAACACCTGTGCTCCTAAAACAATGTACCCGCCATAGGCACCACATTGGGCAACGTCCGAGAAGATGATCCCTAGCCCCCGATCCCAGACCGGGTTGTCTCGAGCTCACCCACGCCAAAATATCCCAAAACACCTTCTCCTGCCGGTTTTCCCAACACACGCCAAGAAACTACCACAATATCCCAACACATGCATAGCAAGCTCAGCGTATCATCACGCATATGTAAAGTAGTAGTAGTAGGTCAATCAAGGACAAGTATGTAAAAGAGGCTATGCACGGGTTCATCAAATCCATCACTATGCAGTAAGTAAAGCACTAGCAGTTCTAATAGCCATGCCTAATGGGCATTCAAAGAATGGTCGGGCGTGAACACCTGCGTGCAAGTAGTTGTCGTAGTTTCCGTAGCCGTACTTGATCTTCTGGCTTGTCTCCTCGACTCCGGGGAAATCCTAGATTCGGAAATATAAATAAACAACGAGGATCTATTTGCAAATAAACTCCAAAGAGAAGCATTAAAGAACCAAATAAATCCAAACTAGCTACAGGCAGCACTAGCTTAAATTAAGGAAATCAAAGTAATTAGTTTTATATTAAAATAGTTTTAAGCCACTAGTTTTGTTTACTAGAAAACAAGTTAGAGAGAAGGGTTAGTTCAAGGTTGGGTGGCCGATCAAAGGCTAAGGATCTTGGTGGTTGCGCCTGCAAGGTATTAGTGCAACAGATAGGTGCAACTAAACGGAAACTCAGAGGTTGAAGAGAGAGGAGTAAGGTGAAACGAGTTAGGCAAGGTATTATCAGAACAAGGTGCACGGTGGCAGCACCGAGAGAAGGAAAGGATCGACTCGTGGTCGATAAAAGGATGGTGACGTAGCAAGACGTGCTCGGGGGCACGGTGGAGCAAGTGCTAGCAATACGACGATACACATGGTGTAGTAACTAGGTTGCAACGCGGGGTTGTCGTGCTTTGAAATAGAGGCCTCTGCTCAAGGCACGACCGTCCATCACACGCGGCCTTCCGGGTTACTAACGCTGGGTACGTCGCGTGCTACACGGCTCGATGCAAGGCAAAGAGAGAGAGCGGGTATGCGGGTTGTGGCACAAGGCGGTGGAAACAGTGCAAGCAAGGATGGTAGTGCGAACGCATCTTGGGGACGTCATCCCTGTCCGTGGCAAGCCAGTGGCTAGTTGCGGGGATCCGGCGTCCCGGACCCACCTTAGCGCAGTGGCGGGCAGCGGACACGTTTCCTTCTCCAAGGATGTAGGGCAAAAAGAGGTTCGGTTCAAGGGCGAGAGCAGATAAGGATATGGTAGCAGCGAGCGTCTCGGAATTATGAAACCAACGCAAGTGGTTTCATAATTTTCGGAGCTCCGGATAATTAGTTATGAATTTTTAAAGGAAAAAGGATTTATAAAACATTTAGTAAATCATTTATAAAATCAGAAAATAATTTTATTAACATAATGCTGACGTCAGCATGACGTCAGCGGTCAGTGGGTTAGTGGGCCGAGTTGGGCCCAAAGAGTTGGAGGCCCAGTAGGCCGGCCCAGATTGGCCCAAAAGTCTGGAAGTCTAAAAGAACACCCCGAACTAGTCCTTGGTCTGGCCTGGTTAGCTTCGCGGGCTGGAAGGCTTTTGGGCTTCGGTGGGTGGCGCATCAGGTCTTTAACCGCGAAAGTCCGGAAGTGGCCCCCCCTTCTTTCCTGGGGCACGCAGGGGGTCCTTTCCCCAGGTCGCGCGCACGCCAGGTGCTCGAGGCAATGCCCTGCGGGCTTAGCTCGTCCGGCCATGGGCGGCGGTACGGCGCGGCGAAGACGCGCGAGGCAGAGCGGTCGGCGCAGGTTTTAAGGGCGGCTCGGCGGCTAGCAAAGAACGGCCAGGCGGCGGTTTAGGGTGTCCGGCGACAGGTTAGAGATAGGGGAAGGTCGATGGTTCACGACCGACAACCCAGCGCGGCCAAGGTCCAAGCTTTGGACCTCTACGGCCTGCGTGTGACATGGTGGCGATGCAAAGGCGGCGGCGCGATGCGTGGCTGGCCTAAGGCCACGATTGCGACAAGCAAGGGCAGCGACGTCACCTGCAGAAGGCCACGGCACGACGGCCGGACAGAGGCGGAAACGGCGGCGTGCTCCTGTTTGGCGGCTCGAAGGCACGCAACTCAGGCAGTCTAAGGGCGAGAGGGGCACGACGGCACTCACGGCGGGTCGGCGGTGTAGTCGTGGCCGGCGCGATGCGAGCTCGCGGTCTGGGCGGCGGCGTCCTTGGCGTTCTGGCCCTCCTCTGCTTCTTCACCCGCGACGGCGTTCCTGAACGGCAACAGCGCGGTGCTCCCTTGTGGTGACGACACAGTGCCCCACCACGGCGACGGTGCGGTGCTCCAAGGTGGCAGCTTCAGCTCGGCGACGAGGCGGGCGGCCGGTCTTCTGTTCGGTGTGCCGTGGTTCACGGCGTTCCGGCCTTCCTCTGCTCCTTCTCCTCGATTGGCTCGTCCACGAGGTCGCGATGCTCGGTGCCGCGGCGTCGTGGTGCGGCGCGGGCTTCAGAACGGTGACGACGGCTTGCTGGTGACGGCGTGGGCGACCTCGTCTTCTTGTTGACCCGCGGGGCTTCGGGCGCGGCATGTCTTCGAGTCCTCCTGTGGTGTCGTGGTGCAGCGCGCTCCAGAGCTTCAGCGCGGCGCAGAGCTCCTCAAGCGCGCCACGCGCAGGTCTTCGGGTGGCTTGCCCCCGGCGAGCGCCCTCCTCCACGGCGTCATCCCTAGCACCGGCTCCTCACTGCGCAGCTTCCTTTGGTCCTGCTGGTCCAACTCCATCCCCTCCTTCCCTTCTCCTCCCTCTCCTTCTTCTCTATTTCCTTCGACTGGGGCAGAGGATTTGGGGAAAAAATTCCCCAGTGGGGCGGCGGCTAGCAAGATGGGAGAGAGGAACACCAGGCGGTAGGTCGGGTTGAGCGACCTTTATAGGGCGGCGGCAGACATGTAGCAGGGGTGAAATTGCCCCGCGACTGTCCATGGTGCTCAGAGCTTGGGCGCAACGCGGACGGCATCCGGTGGCTCGATCCTAGGGTTTGGAGGTTCGGCGCAGGGGTAGAAGAGGGATTTCCCGCTGGAGGAAGCCTCTGGAGGGCTCACGGGCGCGCACCGACTCGGAATCGGCCGGGGAGCCTGTCCCATCGGGCGCGCGTGCGCGACGCCGCACCCTGTACGGCCGGAGGTAGAAGAAAGAGGCACAGGCACCGCTGACGGGTGGGACCTGCGGGTCAGAGAGAGAAAGAAGGTGAGTGGCCGGCGGGCTGGCTGGGCCGACTAGGTGGGCCTGTGTGCAGAGAAGTTAGGGGTGCAGCCCGTTGCCTGGAAAAAGGATTGAGGGGCTGCTGATGGACTTCCACTGCTAAGGTTGAGGCCCAAGTTAGTTGTTAGCCTTTCCAATTAGTTTTAAATATAGTTTCAATTATAGTTTGAATTTGAATTACTTTCAAATTCAAACTCCACACAATTGAACTCCAAAATAAATCCAAGAAAATCCAAATCACAATTACACCTTAATTTGAAAATAATTTTTATATGGTTTTATTTTATATGGAATTTTGAGATGAGAGGCTAGCAAATTGGGATCAAATTTGGTAGCACACAAGTTCAAACAAAAAGTTTTAAAATTTTGCGAAAAATCACTCATGGAAAAACATCCAAATTTCAGGGATGTTACATTTAGTGCCACATTGCTAGTTGAGGAAGGGTGGAGCCAACTTATAAGTCTTTGTCCACTAACCATAACACTCTTGGGTTAACCTTTTTATACGAATCCGAAGCGAGGACGAAAGTGTAAGCAGGAAGCTATGTGTATGTGTGCCCGCACCTCGGAAGCGCTGGGCGGTGCGACTTTGGTAGGTAGGGTGTAACACCAAAGTTGCATCTTCATTTCATAACAAGCTCCGGACTCGAGGGCGACTGCCCACGCCGCCGAACAAAGCCGTAACCCACCCACCTCCGGTCGTCGCTGCCGTCGGTCTTGAGGCGGCTAGTGGCAGCGCCGAGAAAAGGCCATGTCCGCCTACTTTCTCGCCCATTGTAGCTGCAAATCCTAACATCTCCCTCGTCGGATCCAGTCGTCATACTCTTGGGCTGTTGCTTCCCAGATCCGCTTCCGTCCTGGCAACCTTGATCAAGATGTGCAAGTGTGTGAGATGATAATGTGGCAAGGTGGACGCTAGGCCTGGAATAGGTGCTAAGTATTGCCACCTCCGGCCGTCGCTGTCGTCGGTCTTGCGGCAGCCGGCGGCGACGCCAAGAAAAGGCCATGTCTGCCTACTTTCTCGCCCATTGTAGCTGCAAATCCTAGCATCTCCCTCGTCGGATCCACTCATCATACTCTTGGGCTGCTGCTTCCCAGATCCGCCTCCGTCCTGGCAACCTTGATCAAGATGTGCAAGTGTGTGAGATGATAATGTGTCAAGGTGGACGCTAGGCCTAAAATAGGTGCTAGGTATTGCCACATGTGAGTACTTTGGATTACGGTAAGGTGGACGCTAGGCCTGGAATGGGTTATAGCTATTACCATAAATGATGAGTATGAAAAGATGATGATGGTAAGGTGGACACCAGACTCGAAATGAGCGCTGGTTATTACCATATGTGTGAAGCACTGCGGTGATGGCAAGGTGGACACTAGGCTCGGAATGGGTTCTAGGTATTGCCATCAATGAAAAGTGCTTGGGGTGGTATCACGATAAGGTGGACACTAGGTCCGGAGTGGGTTCTAGTTATTACCATGAACCTTTGTCGAAGACTCCATGTACTGATGTGCATGACTCTCTCTTTTATTTCTCCTTGGGGTATGGGCTATCTCTTCTTCCTCTCTCTTTTTCATGGGCCATGATGCGTCCATCATTTCTTTTTCTCTTTCTTTTGCATGGACTTGACTAGTTCATCTTTTCTTTTCTTTTCCCTCATGCATATTAGCATGGTATTTATCTCTTTTTCTTCTCTTTTTTCATTATATATATTTTTTCAGAGCCCATATCCTTTGGAATTATGAATAGAGAGGAGTCATGACATAGGGATGGAGTTTGTGGAATGGATGGATGGATGAAATGTACCGACTCCTGGACTAGGAGTTGGCATGTGTATGCAGGTGAAAAGATGGGCGTAACTTCCAGAGTGGGAGTTAGCGTGGGTGTACGTGATCTTGACCAAGAGAGCATGAAAGTCTCAAGCATGGGTTGCAGTGTTTGACAAAGCTCAAATTGAAGTTAAGCAGCGTCTGTGCTGGTTTGCCTATGACCTATATGGCTCTAGTGGGAATTTGTATAACTTGAGGAGACAAGCTATTGAACTTATTATTTCTTTGAAAAGAAATCCCAAGTGCTTTGCAAGAGAGAGCAAAGTTCCTTCAGTCTTAGCTATATCACATTTGTCAATAACTTAGATAGCATGGGGTCCCTAACGAAGCTATTCACAAGAGCAAGAGAAACAAAGAATAAAGAGTACACAAATTTTATCATGAAAGAGCATGGAGTGAATAAGGTTTGCTGGGTTTCATTCTAGTTGATTAGCATGGAATTCATTTAAACTCATGAACTTAGGGAGTGCGGAGATTTGTGTTATGTAAACCATCATTGAAGATGTAGAAGAAGGAGCAAAGAGGCTTCGAAGGCGGTTTGTTCAACCAAAGATTCAGTTGTCCTACTTACCCCATCGGATCCAGCCGTCATACTCCTGGGCTGCTGCCTCCCAGATCCGCCTCCGTCCTGGCTTGATCTGGCGACCTCTAGCTGTGGAGGGTCCCCTTGCTTCCTCTCCAGAGCATGGGGAGCTGGTTCCTTCTCTCGGGCCTTGTTGTGACATCGATGTCAGGATGCTGCTGTGGGTCCCTCGAACAACCTCCTGGAAGTAGTCGATGTAGTCATATAGGGAGCGAGCAGACACGTGAAATGCTCCCCAAAAACATTATCACCTGCCTATTCCGAGTAGGATCTTCAGCAGCGGTCAAGGTTCCAGAGGCTCTGCTCTCACTGGTACCATGTGCGCGGTGCAGGCGATGGGAATGCGGAAAAGCAACACACAGGAGGGAGAAGGGAGAGATCTCCCAAGCAGGAGTATCTGAGACTGAGATTGTGAATTTGCAAGTTGAGGGAGGGGTGGTGTCCTTATTAGGTGGAGTAGGCGCTGTGGGGGTGCCTAGATTTAGATTTGGGACTCGGAGGTCCGCTTGCTTCCTCTCCGGAGCATGGGGAGTCGGTTCCTTCTCTCGGGCCTTGTGTTGTGACCTCGATGTCAGGATGCTGCTGTGGGTCCCTCGAACGGCCTCCTGGAAGTAGTACGTGTAATCGTATAGGGAGGGAGCAGACGCGTGAAACGCTCCCCAAAAACCTTATCGCCCGCCTATCCTGAGCAGGATCTTCAGCAGCGGTTGAGGTTCCGGAGGCTCTGCTCTCGCTGGTACCATGCACGCAGTGCAGGCGATGGGAATGCGGAAAAGCAACACACATGAGGGAGAAGGGAGAGATCTCCTAAGCATGAGTATCTGAGACTGAGATTGTGAATTTGCAAGTTGAGGAGGGGGTGGTGTCCTTATATAGGTGGGGTAGGCGCTGTGGGGGGTGCCTAGATCTAGATTTGGGACTCGGAGGAGAAGCGGTGGGATGAACCTGGACGGGTGCGGGTTAAGGTAAGCAAATCACTGTTTGGGATATTTTGAGGATTATTCTTTCCAACGGCAAAATGTGCTCCCGTCCCGCTCGTCACGCCCATGGCCTCGACTCGACATGTCACACCCACGTCCATGGCCTTGGCCTGCCGAGCGACGTGCGTGCGCATGTGGCTCTCCAGTTTCCTTATTCAACTTCACAAGTGATGTACTCTTGGTCTACCACATAAGTTGAATAGAAACCTCCTCAAATACCCATAAGGTATTATTCAATTTCCTTAGCATTAAACTAATGTGATTTAATTCTTTAGTTAATTAAAATAAATGGCACAAGGCCTGACCCATTTATTCTAACAATCCCCACCAAGAATTACAAGCCACACTTATAAATGATCTCATTCTCCACTTTTGTTTTCATATACCAGTACTGCGATGGAGACTGTTAAGTTGAACATCCACTAGGAACTCAAGTAACACTTATTCACAACTATACAATAGACTATGCTTTGAATTATAGCATCCCACTGGACCGTCCTACTGCTGGGTAGTGTTAGCTATAGCTAGCCACACTCCAGTCTTGTGGCCCTTCTGATAGTTAGGTCGGGTATAGTGGTAAGACTAGTGCTGCTTTCTTAGACTAGTCGTGATGAGTAATTCATAAACAGTAATAAGCAGGTGCCATATATATTGTCACTTGTGTTAGAGCACGTCTCTCCAATAATAGTATAAGTTTGTTGATAGCTTATATAGTTGATGTGGTCCTATGTACAGTAAAAGATAACTTTGAAGATCGTGTTGTGAGAGAGCTCTTCACTCCACCCTCTGTTCAACTAGTAAGTTTTGATTGATCTAGCTTTGTCGTAACGTTGGAGCATTTTGCTGAAGTCACAGTAAAGTTTGAGCATTTGTTCGCACCCAAAAATGACACGGTTCGAGATATGTGAGACTAAGGCTAGAATTGCCAATTTAGAGTTAACTCTTGATATTATGCGAGTTTGGCTTTGATATGCATTTTACAGGACAAGAGGGTCATCTTGGAAGTTCTGAATATGATTTCATAAAGAGGGCAAAGAAGTATTTGGACAAGCGCCAATATGTTGTCAAATCATAAGTTCAAGTGTACCAAGATGAAGCTTTTGCCAAGAGGAACAAGATGGGCATGTAGATCAAATAATCATGGTCAAAAGTGGCTGATCTGGCTGATATGAGAGGCCAACTGGTCTGATTCGGTTATTGGTCATATAGCTGATTCAGCAACCCTGATCACCGGTCTGACCTTTCACCCACACCAGTCAGACCGGTCAAGCCATTGTGCTCAAAATGCCAATTGGACTTCACCATTGTGTAGATCTCGTCGAGACGATCGAAATGCATATGTGGAACGTCCAGTTTGGAGTTCGGATGAGGGAGTTATGGTCCTGGCAAAACCAGCCCTGCACCAGACTGGTCTGGCCTGTGCGGGATGACAGTCTGACCGGTCCGAACAGCCCAATCCGAGTTAGGAGTTGTATTTGGACACATGATTTGTATAGGTTTCGACTCCTACTGGGGCAAGACCTCCGCACCCTATATTTATGAAGGGACACGACGGATTGAGGAGAACACAATCGAATCAATCTACTATTTCAACATTTTATCCTCTCAACACCCTTTTCCAACCTTCATGCTTCTTATCTCCTGATCTCCACAACCAGAGATGGCATCCTAGGGCCTGCTGATCGACCTAAGGCACACTGGCAACATCCACACCCTCACGGGGTCCCTCCCAGGCGAAAGCTTCGACGACCTTTGCTAGTTTGCTCGTAAACTAGTCGTTCTTCGTCACGTAAGTGCGTTGACTATATCTTTGCTAGTTTGCTTGTAAACCTAGCCGTCCTCCATCACGTAAGTGTGGTAGTTATCCTCCCGAACGATCGATTCAGGAAAACCCTAGGACACCGGTCTGACTGGTGCGCCTGACTGGTCCCGGCGGAAACTTTACTCTTCGCTTTGTTCGCAACCCGCACGCTCTAGTGCTTTTGTGTGTTGGCCCCAGAAAGGCGTCAACAAATTGGCGACTCCGCTGGGGAAGAAAGATCCGGTTGCTCACATTGTACTATCAATCTCTAGCCTTTTACCTAATTAATCTATTATTATGTTGATTCGTTGCTATAGTTGAATCAGGTCTTCCGGGACCGATTGTATCAATAATTTTGACATTGCATCATGCTGCTCAAGCTGTTTGCATTGTGTCTTGCTTGCTACTACATATTAAAGACTAGAATAGAAGCAAGATTTGGGTCATTGATTGCTTGGATTATCAAGGTTATTTGGATTTATCTATATTACAAGATCTGAAGCATCAAGACCTATTATGGAGGGCTATCCATATACTTCGCATCAATTCAGCTACAATGAGCCCAAGGTACAATTTGCAAATACATTATCTATGTCTAATGTTAATAGTTATTTTGCAAGTACCATGAATCCTTATGTTGATGTTGCTAGATTTGATACTAGATGTCATATTACATCGGCTAGTAATTGTTCAGATGGTTTTACTTATGCAAATCATAATTTTGAATTTTATAAGCAAAAGTTGTTGTTAACTAAGATGCATGCTTTGAATTTTAATGATACTAGCAACATATAACATTACTCTCACACACCGGCTGTACAACAAGTTCAAAAGTCGGTTAACATGCATCAAGGTCAAACTAACATAGTGAGTTCGGCCAATTCTTATGGAACACCACATGCTAGTAATTCTACTAATTTTCATCATGGTGTTTCATCTATTTATTCATCAACAGGAAATTCACATTATATGATTACATCACAAAACATCACTACAAGAAATCCTGTGATCCATGTTGAAATTCTCATGACGTTTTTTAATTTCGTCATAGATCATACTGCATCCATGACAAACAGTCAGATTTCGTCATAGATTCGCAGCGCTGGATATGAAGCCCGATATGAAGTCCAAACGCTATGACGTTGCACCAATTTCGTCATAGATTTCGTCACAGACAACACTGCATCCATGACAACAGTTTGATTTCATCATAGATTAGCAGTGTTGGATATGAAGCCCGATATGAAGTCCAAACACTATGACGTTGCGCCAATTTCGTCATAATCCGACCCACATTGCATTTCAACATTTCCTCATGATCAATAAATTTTAAAAAATCATATAATGTGTGAAAATAATTAGAGATAATCACAGTCAATAATTTTAAAATCTAAATTTAAATTTTTTTCTAAAGCATGTAATATTATATATTCAATATATAGATACAAAATAGGATTTCCATTTTATGATTTTTTATAATTTACTATTATTTTCTAATATTGAGCCGAATTAAATAAAAAAAGAAAAAGACAAAACCATTTTCAAAACCACACATAACAAGCTCGGGATGTAATCTGGACGTTTCAAAGGTTGAAGGATGTGCTTTGTGTAGTTACGAAGCTTAGGGACGAAAAGTAGACTTTCGCGAAAAAAAAAAAGAACAGGTGTCAAAGTAACCTGGGCTTGCTAACCGGAGTCAAAGTCTGCTGGTAGCCCTCTAACTCCAAACATGACCAGGAAACCTCCCCGAGATCTGAAACCAGCCCACGCAGCAAACAGGCCAGCCCATCTGCACAGCCCAATAGGCCGGCCCAGCTGCGCAAAAATGGAGGGCCACCTGTAGACTCACAGAAAAATTGGACAAAAAAAGGGTGCCATAGGGGTTCGAACCCAGGTCACTTCGAAAGCACATTGGTGTCTTACCACTAAGCTACAGATCTGTAGGTGGCAGATTTCCTTGTCTTTATTAACTTATTCAAATTCCTCCTGTTTCAGTTGGGAATATAACAATCTAGGACGAAAAAAATAAGGCGTGGGTGGGATTCGAACCCAGGTGGCTGAGGTAAGGTTACAGCACCTTACCACTACACTATGACAAGTTGGTGATTTTGAATGACAATAAACATTTATTATAGTTTGTTTGATATATTGAGTGGTGGAGCTTCGGGACCACGTGGCAACACTGGGTTGGTCAAGTTGCTTCGCCGGGACCACGTGGCGCACACTGAACTCGTTTCCCCGTCGTTTTTCTTTTTAATCTCTAATTAAAATTTGAAACTAGTGTTTCTTGGTCATAGTAACTCCAAATTCATTAATTCTTTTTTCTGATTTTTTGTAAAATCACGATCTTTCATGTAATATCGTTCGTTTGCATATTAATTGCTATTTCATTTATCTTTTTTATACAACTTCTTTTCTTGTACTAAAAGAGAATAAATAAAAGATATTTTTCAATAACAAATGGTAACATAACTTCATATTTTCTAATGTTATGGTAAATATAAGGTTGTAGCCAAGTTTGAGATGTATACGACTTTGAAAATGTAAATCACCACTCAAATCTCAAAGTTCGTTTTGAGTTATATAAGAAACTATGTCACACATGTATCCATTTGTGAGAGGTATATGTCGTCACTTCCTTGAAATCACTTCAATTTTTTATGACAAGATTGTGGACCAAAAACATGTTGTTATGCCAATTTGTATAATTTTTTGACCAAATTCAAATATTATTGTGATTATTATGTTGTACTTTTGACATAAAAGTTCGAATATTCCTTATAACTCAAATTGAATTTGTCATCAATCTCTAAAACATGGCCTAGAATAGAACATAGAAGCCTAAATATGATTTTTGTGAAATTTTTCCAGTTTTATTGGAGGTACACATAGGTCAACTTGGAATTACTTTTGGTAAGCATGTAGAAATTCAATTAAATGATAGAAAATAGCAAATTTATTTGAAAAATCTTTAAACTCCTATATTGCAACTTAAATGTTGTCTTTTACATGTGAAAAATGTGTTGGGGCATATAAGGTAAATAACTTTTGAGTTGTTTGAAAGGGTGTGTTATTTAGGCATTTAAAAAATAGAAAAATGATGTCAAATGAAAAAGTGATGAATATCAACGTTTCATATCTTATCAAGATCTACAATCTTTATTTAGGTCATTTTGTTAGTTTCAAAAGTGGTAATAATATGTAGTACAAATTTGACATGTGTGTGACATAGTTTCTTAAACTATGTGAGTGAATACAGAATTGATGACTAATGTATACTATCACTTTGTTAAATGAAAAATGACCTAAATAAAGATTGTAGATCTTGATGAGTTATGAAACTTTGGTATTCATGTTCTTTTCAGCTGAAATCATTTAGTGTTCCAAAATCTTACTTTTGCTTATCAATTTTTGAAATTTAAAATTTAGATTATTCAAACTTTGTCACATGGATTAATGAAGTAAATAAAGTTTGTAGATATTAGTTCTATAACTTTGGTATTCATGAATGTTTCATTTTACCACCATGTATGATGCGTGTACTCTTGACATGGAACTCATATCTTTTATTAAAAAAAGACATGGAACTCATTTGGCATCAACAGTGCAGATTTGCTTCTTGCATTTGGCTAACACATAAAAGTTATAGCTACTTATAGATTGCTTCAGTTTAGGGTTCAGATATGAATGTTCAGATGACTGAGCTACTTTTATTTAGTTACACAAGTATGATTCTGTTTGTGATCACATATGTAAGTAACATCAAGTAGTGATAATACATGGCACATATCATATGAACATGATTGTACCCTTGCATGAATCACCATAGCCTGAATTTTCTTGCACGATTCTCGAATTGCTTGGCTTGGCTGTGTAAAGTCTCCACTTTCTCACCCACAGAATGCAAGCCAAACAAAACCTCAAATCAGGCTTTAGCTTTATTTTGTAGAGTACATGGCTAGGGTAGTATGCTTAGTTCTTTGAGCTCTGTTTTTTCGAATAATTATGCAAATATAGTGGTCCTTGGAATGAGATATTGTTTTCTTGCTATCATTTTACCATCTATGCTTCTTCAAAGTCAGATAGTATCTATTTTCAGAATTTTATTTGTCTGCGTAACCATTGTATGCTTATTGCACAGGTTCTCTGGTTACCATAACACCAGGCAACAATTTGGGCAAACTCCTTTGGACCCCAGGTCAACTCTCACGCTTTTATCCATATTTACAGCTTATATATCCATTGCTTTCATAAATTGCTGAATGAAAACAATTTCCTGTAGTATCCTTGATCTTAAAAAAAGATGGAGTAATGTTCCTCTTTCAGGTTGAGGATTAGATGCATCAAAGGAGGAAGCCATTAGAAGCAATGGACATGATATGCTGGACTGCTAGTGATGCTACAAGGACATATTTGATCTGTTGTTTTGTGATTTAAGGCTTGTTGGGTTGAATTTTATATGGAATGTGTATTTTATTATTGTATGACATGGATTGTGTATTTATTGGTGATTTGGCGATTTTTTTTGGCATTTATAGCTGTTGTGTTGGGCTGAAATGTATATGGGCTGGTATCGATTTATATGGGCTGAAATTTGACTTGGTTACAAACTGTCACATCATCTGCCACTTCAGCGACACGTGGACGCCACTTCAGCGACACGTGGACGCCACGTCAGCAACACGTGGATACCACATCAACGCCACGTGGCTTCCACGTCAGCGCCACGTGGCTGCCATGTCAGCGTCACGTGGCAGCCATGTGTCAGCCACGTGAGCGCCATGTGGATGCCATGTCAGAACTACGTCATCTACCATGTGCCTGCCACGTCAGTGCCTTGTCATCTGCCATGTCAGTAGCCACCTCATCTCTACAAGTGACGTGGCGAGTTAATCCATGACGATCACCTTCGTCACAGATTTTGGGCTTCGGGCTGGGTTCAATGGGCTTTACACCAATCTATGACGACTTGAGAACGTCATGGATCACGCTAATCTATGACGAAAACGTTAGTTCGTCACGGCACTTAATCTGTGACACTCAATACATGACCTTTTCAAATTTCATCATAGATGCGGTTTTACGACAAAATTTTGATGATCCGTGACGAAAATCGACCGTCATGGACCGCAGGATGTTTTGTAGTGCATGCCGGTGAATGAGAAAGTTGGTTATGCTAACTGTAGCCACTGTCGGTGTTTTAACCCGGCAACCTACCAAGGGGAGTACCCGAGGTAGACGTTTGTGGCCTCGCCGAGATCGGGAACTCGAAGGAGAGACACGTGGCACACAATTTAGACAGGTTCGGGCCGCGAGGTGTGTAATACCCTACGTCCTGTATACTCTCGACCATTACTTCTAAATTGCCGAGCGTGGTTAGTTGAACGGTAGGGAACTAATAAACTGTCGGCCACATGCAACAATTACCGTGGGTACTAGAGATGACCGTCGCGCATTTACTTAACTCTCAGCCATTAGTCCTAATTGCCAAGTGTGCGTATATGAACGGTAGGGAACTAATAAACAGTCGGCCACTTCTACATTTACCGACAGACCATTGGTAACTCTTTGAGACTCTCGGTGGAAGTTATGATTCTAGTAGTTATTGGGTGTTTACAAGATGATGCGGATGAGAGATAGGGGTCACTGCCTCGCCTTATATAGTCCGGGAGGCAGGGTTACAAGTCGGTTTGGTAGGGAGAGTACTAGTCGTACACGGCTAGGAGTACTCTACATGGATCCGGACATGTCTAGCTTCCTAACCGAGTACTAGTCCTCCGTATGCCTTGTGCTTCACACCATCTGGTGCCGTGCAGCCCAAATCGAGTAGTCCCAGGGGCCCACGCTGTGGTCGGTCCTGGTACCCACCTGAGTAGTGGGCCCAGGGATGTCCGTACGACAAGCCCCCGAGTACTTTGTAGTCGAGTAGGATGTCTTCGAGTAGTCTTGATGGCCTTGTCAAGTAGTCCTTGAGCGTCCCCGAGTTCCACAAGCCGAAAGTCCTCAAGAATGCTTGAATCATCCCGAGGTTGTAAGGTACTCCAGCTGATGTTTAAGTAGTCTTGAAGTCTTCTCGAGTAGTCCCCAAGCGTCCCCGAGTGCTTCTCTTGAAGGTCATCAATAGTACTCGTGTTGTCTTGATGAAAAGCTATATGGAAAATGCGATTTGAAGAATCCCATTCCATATGGAATGTAGCCCCCGAGCCTTAGGTCGAATCGTAGATTCAAGCTGAGGGTCAATCTGAAGTTCTACCAATCTTATCCCGAAAAATCCGGAGAAAAAACCGAAGGACACGTGGCATGGAGCCCCCGAGCCTTGAGTCGAGTACTTTTTCTCGAATTGAAGGGTCATCTTGACTGTAGAATGTGTCCTGAGTGGGATCTTGATCTGGTGTAGCCCACTGAATCCATCGAATGGAGTCGAGCCCCCGAGACTGAGAGCACCGAGTACTGGAATACGAAGGGTCAGTCCACCGCCGCTGAGTCAGTCGCCTGAAACTTATCCGCCCGTTCGGAACTGAGCCGCGTGGTGGCTTATAAATAACAGGCGAACCCCTTAGGGTTTTTCACTCCCTGCTGTCGCATTTCTCTGAGGTCAGATCTGAGTCACTGCCCCCCTGCACCTCTGCTGCCACCGCCGCTAAGTAGATTAGATCTACTTTCGCCCCGCCACCGTAGTCCGCCTTCCTCCGCAGCCCCCGAGCGAATGCGAGTGAAGACGCTCATGACTCGTAGGATGAAGGGGTCTCCGGCGAAGAGCACCAAGACCGGCGCGTCGAAGAAGAGGAGTCGTGATGAGGCCGGCGATGCCAGCCAGTCGTCGTCGTCACCGCCACCCTCCACCCTGCCAAATCCGGCGAAGGAGTGGAAGAAGGCGAAGCGGAAGACCGAAGATCTCCTCACCCTGGTCAACAGTGGTTTCCTCCGCGAGAAGGAGATGGATATGTGCCGCGTCACCACTAGAGATCCGTACCCGATGGAGAAGAACCCGGATGAGATTCCTATGTTCGCGCGGTTCGTAGAGCGTGGACTCGCACTGCCCGCCAGCGACTTCTTCAAGGGGATGCTCAGGTATACGGGATCGAGTTCCTCAACCTCAACCCCAACGGTATCTTCCACATCTCCATCTTCGTACACTTCTGCGAGGCATTTGTGGGAATCAAGCCCCACTGGATCCTGTTCCGGAAGTTCTTCCGGGTGAAGCCGCAGCCGAGTACGGACGACCCCCGAGTAGTTGGAGGGGTCGGAGTGCAGATGCGCGAAGATGCCGCCGGGCAGTACTTGCCATACAAGTTCATTGACTCTAACCAAGATTGGAAGGCGAAGTGGTTCTACACCAGCAACCACCACCCCGAGTTACCAAAGCCCAGCGGTCGACAGCCGAAGCATGCACCGAGGTGGAACACGGAGCCCACCATGCAAGAGGGTCTCCAGCTACCTCCGTTGCTGAAGAAGATCAAGGCCTTGAGGGAGGCCGGACTGAGGGCCGAGCATGTGGCCTTCAGTTTCATGAAGAGAAGGGTGCAGCCGCTGATGGCGTGAGACCATCTCGGCTACCAGTACACCGACGACGAAGATACCTCCCGAATGCCCGGTGAAGAAATTGAGGATGACGTGATCATCGAAAGGCTGGGCAAGATCTTCAAAGACATGCCCGCGTACACGCCGTGCCCCGTGCTAGAGTACTCCGCGGCATGGCCGCCAAATGAGGTTAGTAGTCGTGGCCAGAGCCCCCGAGTACTAATTGGTTGTGTAGTCGTACTTATGCTTGCTTGATCTTGTAGGACAATCTGAAGAAGTACATCTCCGTCTCGCCCTCCCTCCCACAGCTTGAGGAACAAACACAGGGGAAGGCGGAACCCAAGGCGATGGAGCGCCGAGAGGTCGGTGAAGGTGAGGATGCCGTCGTCATCGAGGACACCTCCGACGACGAGGACGAAGAGACGCTGCAGCAGCGTTTCCAACTCCGCTCTAGATTCAGCCGAGCTGGAATGCCGCATATTCCAGTAGTCGAGAAGCCTTCCGGTCTTGAGGCGAGCTTGCCCGTGGTGCCAAGGAAGCCCCGCAATGTGGCACGCAAACACGCCGTGAAGAAATTGAAGGTGTCAGAAGCCACTAGACAAGAGTTGAGTACCATGACTAGAGTAGTCGAGTACTGATGATGAGTAGTCTGTTGTTTACTAACTGTCTTCTATTTGTGCAGGACCTCCCTTCCCCAGATCCTGCAGCGCAGGATGAGGATGAAGTCTGGGAGACCGTGGGGATGACGGCTGGGAGTACTAGCCCGCCTCCGGCTACCGAGGATGTTGTGCCGGAAGAGGCACAGGAACAAGCCGCGACTGTGGAGAACCCTCCGCAGCCGTCAACTGAAGGAGTACAGGGTCCTCCCCCTGCTGCGGCCGTGGCCGTTGAGCAGCCAGAGGGGAGGGTAGGGGAGCCTCCTATCGAGGCAAGAGCCGCCAGTGAACCTGGCATTGTGGACATCGCCAGGATACTGGGCGCCCCGACCGTCACCGTGGTGCGGTCGACACTGTAAGTATATGATCCCCTTGAGTAGTTATTTTGCCATCAAGGTTGTGTTGTTGATTGGATAATTCGTGATGCAGGAAATCCACGGATCTGTCGTGGGATGAGGGGGAGAGTAGCACTCCTGCCGGTGGTGAAGACCGCCCGGCGGAGGTACGAGAGCCCACACCGCCACCACAAACCGATGCCGCAGCAGAGCCGAGGCTTGAAGAAGCTACCCTGGTGGAAGGTACGCATCCTGTCACCACGAGTACTTATTGTGGAGAGTAGTCGTAGCCGCCATTGACTATTGAGCTAATCTTGACAGGGACACAAGCCGAGGGAACGGCGATCCCTGAGGCGGTAGTCATGGAGACCGCCACTGTAGAAATGACGGCTACAGAGCCAGTTGCCGAGCCGGTGACTGCGACAGCCCCCGAGCCGACGGCTTCGACAGCCCCTGAGCCTAGGGCGGAGGCACGAGTTGACCCGCAGCCTGAAGCCGGGACTGAAGTCGTCGTCCGCGAGGCTATTATGGAGGACGCGGCGCCACTCCGCTCGGCGCGGATGCCGGAGACTGGGACCTCGAGCCGTGGAGGTCTCGAGTTGCTGGACAATGATCTGATTGACCCGGCCGTCGTGTCTCTGAGCATGGAGTCGTGGCCTCGCATAGAGCAATGGGTCAAGGTACATTGCGAGTACCCTGAGTAGTCTTGCGTTATTGAGTACTTGGTATTGATTGAACTTGTGACCCTGCGCAAGGCTTGGTGGAGCGGTCCCGCCAGAAGACCGAACTCTTGAAAGGGTACGGTGACACGGTCATCCGGGCTAAGACCTTGGAGAAGGAGCTGGACAAGTCAAAAAAGCACGCAGCGCTGCTCCAATCCAAACTTGACGGCGCCTTCGCCCAGTACCATAATGAGGTACAGGAGATGCAGGCCAAAAGGGATGACCTGATCAAGAAGAACAAGACTCTGCGCCAGAAAAACAAAGGTATGCCCTCCGCCGCGACCACTGAGTACTTGTAATAGAACTTTTGTGTAGTCTGAGACTGTTGTCGAGTTGTCTGCAGATCTTGAGGCGAGAGTTGACCAGCTGAAGGCTTCCGAGACGGACCTCAAGAATATCGTGTACCGGGAGACTGACTGCCGAGAGGTACTCGAGTGGGACTACGCACAGTTGCGCCATGAGTGCATCAAGCACATAGAGCTCCGTGAAGCCTCAGATCTTGACCTTGTACGCTGTTATAAATCTCTGCAGAAGCTTAATGAAGACTACGAGAATCTGCGGGCGCAGCTGAAGGAACTGGAGGAAGCCGCGCTTCCCATCGCGAGGCTGTTGGTCCCACATCCGGGCGGTCCCAAGATAGCGCCTCTCGTGGATAGGCTGAAGGAAGCTCCCGGGCGCCTGGCGACGTACGTCAAGCATTTGGCGAAGTCGATACCGAACCAGGTACTCACCTTCATGAAGTCGTAATTCCCGAAGGCACCAGTGGATGTGGTGGCCGGTGGTCTTGCGGCGAACTGCACGGATGAGCAGTACAAGACCCTTCTGGAGGAGATGGCGCCTATCGCGGAGCAAGTCGCGGACATGCTGAACCTCCAGTAGATGTACCTGTAGAGGTAGCTTATGTATAGAGTAGTTGGTGTAAGACAAACAAATTAGTTAGAAACTTGCTTGAATATGAATGAAGTTGGTTCACTTCTATGCTGTAATGAGTACTCGTTGCCGCCGCTTGCATCGAAGCGTGCGGAGTACCAAGCCATTGGAAAGGTGACGAGTAGTAGTACTCGGTCGGATCTTGCCTAGTTATAAGGCACAGTAAACAAGTTGAGTAGAATCAAACTTTATTACTGATGAATAAGTACACCTGGATGGCTAGGGCCGTTACAAATAGGAAGTCGCCAGGACCCGCATGCCGCCTACGGCTAAGTAATTGCTAGGGTCCTTGGACCGCTTACAGCTGGAGATCTATTACCCGTTGTAGCTGGATCTAGGGAGTACATGGTCCGTAGACCGCCGCTAAAGCCCTTAGGCTATGTGCGGCCCAGGATCCGTTAGTAGCCGTTAACGCTGGATCCTGGATAGAAGTAGTCCATAGACTAGTGCTAGGACCGAGAGGCCGCTTACAATGAAGAGTCCATTAGTAGCAGTGCAGGTTGGACCCGTAGACAGGTAGTCGAGCGACTACGCGTAGAAACGACACAGCTGGTTGACGTTCCACGAGTTGCTGATGTCGTCGCCTTCAAGTGTTTGGAGACGATAGGAGCCTGGTCCGGTCACCTTGGAGACTGAGAAGGGACCTTCCCACGGTGAGCTGAGCTTGTGTAGTCCGTTCGTGTTCTGGATGCGACGGAGGACTAGATCACCGACGTTAAAGGAGTGTTCCTTGACGTTGCGATCATGATAGCGTCGGATACCCTCTAGGTACCTTACTGACTGGACGAGGGCAGCACAGTGGGCTTCTTCGAGGCTGTCGATGTCAACCCGTCGACTGTCTTCCGAGATGCCTTCGTCGTATTGTTCTACTGCCGGGGATTCCCACATCACGTCGGCGGGTAGAATAGCTTCAGAGCCGTAGACCAGGAAGTAGGGTGACTGCCCTGTTGGCTTGGTAGGTTGAGTATGAAGCCCCCAGAGTGCGTTGGGTAGTTTCTTGATCCATTTACCTCCTTTGGTGTTAGCTGCATCGTGCAATCGCTTCTTGAGGGCGTCGAGTACCATCCCGTTGGCGTGCTCCACCTGGCCGTTAGCGTGCGGGTGGGCGACTGAGACATATCAGACGTCGATCCCGCTATTCTCGCAGTACTCCCAGAACTGGTGGTTGTTGAAGTTGGAACCCAAGTCTGTGATGATGCGATGGGGTAGCCCGTAGCGATGCACGAGTTCATCCAAGAAGTCGAGTACTCTGTCGGCCTTTGGGCAGGTAACCGGCTTGACTTTGATCCACTTGGTGAACTTGTCGATGGCCACCAAGACTCTGTTGAATCCACCTGGTGCAGTTGGCAGAGGCCCAATCATGTCGAGCCCCCAGCAGGCAAAGGGCCAGGTCGGTGGTATGGTGACTAGCTTGTAGGCCGGGACGTGTTGCTGCTTGGCAAAGAATTGGCACCATTGGTACCTTTTGACGAGTTCTTCGGTGTCAGCCAGAGCTGTGGGCCAGTAGAAGGCTCGTCGAAAGGCTTTGCTCACCAGCGTGCGAGAAGACGCGTGGTTGCCGCAGACACCCTTGTGGATCTCCTCCAAGATGTCCTTGCCTTCTTCCCGGGGTATGCACTTCATGAGTACTCCAGAAGTGGCGCCCCGCCTGTAAAGCTTGTCTCCGACTAGTACGTAGGTCTTGGCTCGGCGGACGAGTTGTTCGGCCTCGTTCTTGTCGGAAGGAACCTTCTGCTCGCGGATGTAGTCGATGAAGGGTTGTCTCCAGTCCACGTCTATCATCATGACCTGACTGGGCTGTGCTGGCCCAGGGTCAGTGGTCGTTGGCGCCGGCTCCGGGATGGATGGCGTGTGAAGCTCGTGCACGAAGACTCCAGCAGGTACTTGAGCGCGAGTAGAACCAAGCTTCGACAGGACGTTCGCTGCGACGTTATTGTCGCAGACGACGTGGTGAAACTCGAGACTGTAGAATTTGTTCTCGAGCTTGCGGACTTCCAGACAGTAGGCGTCCATGTTCTCTTTGTTGCGGTCCCAAGAGTCGTTGACTTGGTTGATGACCACTGCGGAGTCGCCGTAGACTAGTAGTCGCTTGATGCCCAGTGAGATTACGAGTCAGAGCCCATGCAGCAGGGCTTCGTACTCGGCTTCGTTGTTTGAGACCTTCCAGAAGATCTGCAGGACGTACTTGAGTTGTTCGCCCTTCGGAGAAATCAGGAGTACCCCTGCGCTCGCGCCCGCGCCCTCAAGCTTGAGTGAGCCATCGAAGTACATGATCCAATGCTCTGGTCGCTCTGTTGGTGTGGGTAGTTGATTTTCCCGCCACTCTGCCATGAAGTCGACTAGTGCCTGAGACTTGATGGCGGTTCGTGGCTTGAAGTCGATGTTGAGGGCACCCAGCTCGACCGCCCACTTGGAGATTCTCCTGGTTGCATCTTGATTGCAGAGTATATCGCCTAGCGGGTAGTCAGTGATGACGGTGATCAAGTACTCCTGGAAGTAGTGTCGTAGCTTCCGCGAGGTTATGAGCACTGCGTAGAGTAGCTTCTGGACCGGTTGATACCGTGCCTTTGACTCGGACAGGACCTTGCTGACGAAGTAGACTGGTCGCTAGACTGGGTTGGCGTGGCCTTCTTCTTGCCGCTCGACAATGATGGCAGTACTGACCACATGAGTAGTCGCAGCGAGGTAGAGCAGTAGCTGCTCCTGTCTGCGAGGAGCCGTGAGGACCGGTGGCTTGGACAGGAAGTCCTTAAGCTGCGTCAGAGCTTGATCAGCCTCCGTTGTCCACGCAAACTTCTCTTGATGCTTGAGTAGCTTGAAGAAGGGTAGTCCTCGCTCTCCAAGCCTCGAGATAAACCTGTTTAGGGCCGCCATGCACCCGGTCAGCTTCTGAACATCCTTGATGCAGGTTGGAGCTTTCATATTGGTGATGGCGGAGATCTTCTCGGGATTGGCTTCGATGCTGCGATGGCTGATGATGAAGCCGAGTAGTTTCCCCGAGGGTACGCCAAAGACGCACTTGTTGGGGTTGAGCTTCCATTGGTACTCTCGCAGGGATGCGAAAGTCTCTTCAAGATCGGCGATGAGCGTGTCGGAGTTTCTGGTCTTGACGACCACATCATCCACATAGGCTTCGACGTTCTTGTTGAGCTGCTTCTTGAAGCAGGCCTGGATAGCTTGTTGGTAAGTGGCGTCGGCGTTCTTCAACCCGAACGACATTGTCGTGTAGCAGTAGGCACCGAACGGGGTGATGAACGCGGTCTTCTCCTGGTCTTTTTCCTTGATTGCGATCTGGTGGTACCCGGAGTAGCAGTCGAGGAAGCAGAGCAGGTCGCAACCCGCCGTGGAGTCGATGACTTGGTCAATCCGGGGCAACCCGAAGGGGTCTGTGGGGCAGTGCTTGTTGAGGTCGGTGTAGTCAACGCACATCCTCCACTCGTTGGTGTTCTTCTTGCGGACGAGGACGGGGTTGGCGAGCCACTCAGGATGGAAGACTTCTCGGATGAAGCCAGCCGCGAGTAGTTTGGCGAGTTCCTTCTTGATGGCATCCCGTCGGTCGTCGGCAAAACGGCGGAGGTGTTGTCGCTTGGGGGTAGCTTTAGGATCGACTTTGAGTGAGTGCTCGATCAGCCTCCTGGGCACGCCTGGTATGTCCGCTGGCTTCCATGCGAAGATGTCTCGGTTAGCCCGAAGGAAGCTGATGAGCACGTCTTCCTATTTAGGGTCAAGCCCCGCACCGATCATGGTAGTCTTGCTGCTGTCGCCGGTCCCGAGGTTGATGGCCTTCACTTGTACTTCCTCTGTTGGCCGAGGTTTGTTGGAGGTGTTGGTCTTCTCAGGTATCTCGAGTTCGGTTGGCGCAAGCTTCTTGGATGCAGCGAAGATCTCCATCATTGCGTTGGGTACTTGATTGGTTGCTGCGAGTTCCACGGCTTCGGTGTCGCAGTCATAGGAAATCTTCAAGTCCCCTTGCAGCACGAGTACTCCGGCAGGACTTGGCATTTTGAGTACCAAGTAGGTGTAGTGGGGGATCGCCATGAACTTGGCGATGGCTGGTCTGCCGAGGATGGCATGGTAGGAGGTTTCGAAGTCCGCAACCTCGAACTTGATGTACTCGGTGCGGTAATTCTCCCTTGTCCTGAAGGTAACTGGCAGAACCACTGAGCCGAGTGGTATAGCCGCGTTGCCTGGAACGATGCCGTAGAAAGGTGACGTGCTCTTGGTGAGCATGTCGGTGATGTCGAGCTTCATCTTATTCAAGGTTTTGGTGAAGAGGACATTGAGTCCGCTCCCGCCGTCGATGAGTACCTTGTTGAGTCTGGAGCCCGCGACTACTGGTTTCAGGATGAGTGGGAAACATCCTGGTTCAGGGAAGCTCGTCCACTGATCCGCGCGGGAGAAGGTGCTGGGTACCTCCGACCACCTTAGAGGTGTCGGTACCGCTGGCTCAATGTTCAAGACTTCCCGTAGGGCGAGCTTCTGAGATCGCTTGGTGGGTAGTCCGCCGAAGAGGACATTCACCGTCTTGTCGGGTTCTTGGAAGTCTCCATTGCCTTCGTCGACTTTCTTCTTTCCCTTCTTGTCGTGAGGGGGCCGTGGCTCGGGAACATCCTTGAGTGCTCACCGGAGTTGGTAGCACTGATCGGATGTGTGATTGCTGTCCAGATGCCACGGGCACTTCTCTTTGAGCAAGTCTCTGAAGCCGCCGGAGGTCTTTTTGGAGCTGTCCTTCGCAGGGTGCTGTATAGCCGCGACTGTGTTGTCTAGCTTGCGCTTGCAGTTAGGACCTGAGTAGTAGTTGTTGTTGCCACTCCCTTGATCCTTGTTATTGTTGTTGGCGTCCGTGTTATTTTTGCTCTTGCCGCGAATGGAGTCGTACTTGGCGTTCGCCTTGTCCTCTTCGTCGGCCCATGAGGTGATCATGTCTTTGAGCTTGGTGATGGAGCTTGGTAGACGGCGACCGAAGTCTTCGAAGGTGCGACGGTGGTAGGGACCGTCTTGGAAGAGGTCGATGACTTCTTTGTCGGTGACATCGACTACGGTCGCACGCTTGTCGAAAAAGCGGCGCATGTACTGGCGGAGAGTCTCGCCTTGCTCTTGCTTGACCATTGCCAGGTCCATGCGAGTACACGAGCGTCCCATGGCGCCCACGAAGTTGCTGGTGAACTGCGCCTTCAGCTGGTCCCACTCGTCGATCGAGTTCTTGTCGAGCGACTCGAGCCATGTGAGTGGAGCCTGGTCCAGACAGAAGGGGAAGTAGAGGCACTTGGTGTCATTGTCGCCACCAGCATTTTCAATGGCCAGGGCATAGCACCTGAGCCACTGAACTGGATCTTGCTTCGCGTCGTACTTGGTGATCCCGAGAGGTTTAAATTTCTCGGGAAGAAGCAGAGCGCAAAGTCGTGCAGAGTAGGCGGGGAAGCCGTCGCTGTCGCTGACTTCGGTAGTCTTCTTGGCGCGGCGGATCTCGTCGATCCTATGGCGGGCATCGTAGCCGCCACGTGCGTTGCTAGTGGCGTGGCTGTTCGCGTGGCCTCGGCCTCCGCGATCGCCGCCGCCACCGGCTCTTCTGCCTGCGCCATGGGAGGAGCTGTCGCTGCTGCCACCGCCGCCGCCGCTAGTGCCACCTTGCGAAGGTCCTCCCGCAGAGGCTCTAGAGCGAATGGGGGTTGGCTGGTGTTCGCCACGGAGTGCGGCTGGAGTGCGGCTTCGACTAGTGGCTTCGTGGTTCCCGGCTCCGGCGGTCCTGTTGTTGACCCGCATGAAGTAGGCGTCCTCAGCAAGTTTGGCGATGAGTTCGCCTGCGCGGTGCCCCTGAGCTGTTTGAGCTATCGTAGTGATGGACATGAGGCATTGCTCGTGGGTGGTGTGGACCCGGTTGGCGACTTGGTCCAGAGCCTCATTGAGGTTCCGGATGGGGAGAACTTCTCGAAGCCACCTGCGTCGATCTGCTCGTTTTCTATTGCGTTCGCGCCGGGCGTTCTTGGCATCGGTAGTCTCATCTGCGGGTGCGTTGGCTGATTCCTCGTCCTCTGAAATATCTTCAAGGTACCGATCAGGTCGGGCATCTGAGGTTCCAACTTCCCCGGTTGCCACGAATACTTCACGGTCGGGTGTGCAGAGTCCGGAGTCGGTAGTTGCCACCTCGGTTGGTGTGTGCTCATCCTCATTTGGAGTCAGCGGTGTCCCCTCTTGGAAGGGGAGTGCCTCGAGGTAGGCGACGCAGCGTGAGTTGTCGTTAGTCAGGTCTGCGGGCTTGCGGTCCGGCCAGTAGACGAATCTGCCGGCGGGAGTAGACGTGATGACCAAGCCAGCAGCAGGACCTGACAACGGCTCCTCGATGGTGTTGAGCTCGGACTCGGACTCAATCGGATCGAGACCGAAGTCAAACTCGTAGGAGGAGTCCGAGTTGTAGTCGGGGACGGTGTTGGAGTCCGAGGAGTACTCGGAAGCGATCTCCTTACCGGCCCGACGTGAGGTGAGTGCTTCCGCGTAGGCTTTGCTAGAGTTGTAGAGGCCGTACGGGAAGTGCTCGTGGGGGAGGACTGGTCCGCACGATGGCTTAGGAGCCAGCTCGCGCGGTTCGATCCAGGGTGACGTCGAGTTCGAGTTGGAGGTGGATCCAGTCTCGAAGTTGGCGGCTTGGTTGCAGAGCGAAAATTCGTCAAATTTTTCGACGACTTGACCCGTGATGGCTTCGGGAAGCGTCACGAGTCCAGTCTCCGGGTCCGGGGACATGGTGAGGTAGCGCTGGAACGATCCGGCGCCTTCAGCGGTGCAGACCCAGGAGCCGAAGACGAAGGTGTCGCCACGATTGAAAGCGGCGATTGGCTTGATGACGATTGAAGCCGTCGAGTTCGCCATGAGATCTTCGGCGAGATCCCCTACCTGGCGCGCCAGCTGTCGGTGTTTTAACCCGGCATCCTACCAAGGGGAGTACCCGAGGTAGACATTTGTGGCCTCGCCGAGATCGGGAACTCGAAGGAGAGACACGTGGCACACAATTTAGACAGGTTCAGACCGCGAGGTGCGTAATACCCTACGTCTTGTATGTTGCGTAGCTCTGGATTGATTGGGTGTGTTTACAAGATGATGTGGATGAGAGATAGGGGTCCCTGCCTCGCCTTATATAGTCCGGGAGGCAGGGTTACAAGTCGGTTTGGTAGGGAGAGTACTAGTCGTACACGGCTAGGAGTACTCTACATGGATCCGGACATGTCTAGCTTCCTAATCGAGTACTAGTCCCCCGTATGCCTTGTGCTTCACGCCATCTGGTGCCGTGCAGCCCAAATCGAGTAGTCCCAAGGGCCCACGCAGTGGTCGGTCCTGGTACCCACCTGAGTAGTGGGCCCAGGGATGTCCGTACGACAGCCAACTATTCTAAAATATCATGCGCCACCAATCTCTATAATATTCAGCAAAATAGAGATGAATTGGTTTTTAATTATTTAGAACAATTTAAAGAAATAAAGAATCAATGCTTTAATTTACCTTTTTATGATTCAGATCTACCTTAGATATTGGTTGAGAAACATAAAATTTAATTCGCCTGATGAAGTGCTTGTGAAAGCTATGGCATATGAATTAAGGATAAAAGAACAAAACGAGAAAATTGGCCATGCTGATTTCAGCCATCTAGCCAGTTTCTCTCAACCAATACATGCTGCATCACTTGTTACTAAAGTAGAGGTTGCACCTACCTTCTCAGCATCGCTTGCAAATGCTAATAATCATGATTTGGCTTCTTTGTTCATCATAATTATAGCCAGATTAATGGAAATACAGAAAGCATGCATTTAGATGGAGAGGTCGGAGAAGAGGACCTCTCTGAGGAGATGCGCCAAGAATTAGATAAGATTCTTGCACAATTTCAACGTGACTTTCTTTCTCAAATAGCAATCTCTAGGAAAAATAAAAAAAATTCAGATTTGAGCAATAGTTCGGTTATTATGACAACTGAATCAAATAGTGTACATTCTGAATCTGTTACATCTCAAGAGTCAAGCTTAGCTGTAGAAGAGCATATTAATCAAAAAGAAACAGCCATGCTTGATTTTCCTGAAGTCGGAGTTGTCGTACATTTTACTAGTGATTATCATGCTACTAAGCGACAAGTTCAGGCTCAGAAAAGTTCAGAACATCAAACTGTTGAAGGCCATGATAATAGAGGCAAGAAGAAATCAGTAGCATGTCGACGCGAGGTGATTTCCAACAACCCTGGAGGCACCGGTCTAACCGGCCCCCTACACCGGTCTGACCGGTCCAGGCGGAGTACGACTGTGGGCTGCCGTCAAGAGGAGAAATACGACATCATCCACATCAAGGTTCCTCGCCTCTGCAATGTATTTGATAAGGTATAATTTACAAGTAATTCCCAATCAGATCCTATATTTTCAGTTAATTCATTTATTAGTGATTCTATCATAAATAATTCTAAGAGATCGATTGAGGATGGTAATTTACTTGCTAGCAGTAGTATACCTTCAATTTTTATCAGCCAATGCATTGTAAAGATTAAAAAGGCTGATCATAAAAATACTTTAACTTTTAAATTTTCTTCATCATCATTGTCAAAGTTTTTTTCTTCATAGTGTGCTTATGGATATTTTGGACTTAAAATCAAAAAATCACAAATTGAGAGCCATTGTGAAGTCTGATGCTAATATAGTGACCAACTTTAAAACATCTGGAATGAGAAATGCAAAGAAAGGTATAGCCGAATGGGTGAATGAGAATTCTGAACCATTAGTTTGCTTAGCCTTAAAGCCTTCTACAAAAATGCATCGGTTGGAGAAAATAAAGTACACCTTTTATTCAACTTTGTGTGATAATTTATTTGATTTCTTGCCAGAGAATAATTTAATTAAACTCTTTGATCACAAAGTTAGTCCATCACCTCCTGAGTTAGAAGATCGAAAATATTGCAAGTGGCATAATTCTTTTAATCATAATAATAGTGATCACAATATTTTTCGTCAATTCATACAATCGGTCATTGATACTGGACCATTGAGGTTTGCTCAAACACGAGAGGATGACCAGTTGGCTACAATTGGTTTTGATGGCAAAGGATTATTAAATCGGTTAGCATCAGCCGGTTCATCCGAGGATCCGAATTTAATTGCCAAAGAGAAAGATACAAAGCTCTCAAATGACGAGAAAAACGTCGTCCATTACTTGCAAGATCAAGCAATTATCGAGGACGATGAGCTTATCAAAATCACAGAAGTTACTGGGGGGCAAAATGATTTTTCTCCAACAAGTCAGGAACTTGTTACTCTTCATGGTACTTTCGAAAATCACTTTTCCGCGGCTGTGTTCTGTGCCATTATTGTCGGTCATTGATCTAGACACCAATAAATTGGCACTGCTTTTGTAAGCGGTGTACCACTTTTCTCTCATCATCACTTTTTTTTATACTGATGGCATGCATGATGCTATATATGTTCCTCCGATCCGGCCCGAAATCTCTACTCCTAAAAAGTATGAAGTGGAGAAAAAAATCCGTTAGTACTTTCTTCCGCTCCCCCGTGCATCCGCCTCCCCCTCCCGTGCGTCCGCCCCTCGGCCGCGCGTTCACCGCGCAGCGCGCTCGCCTTCCGCTCACCTCACGCGACCGACCCCACCTATCGCGCCTTCCCCAACCCCGTGCGCCCTCTCGTCCCCCGCCACCACCCTCCCAAACCCTAATCGCCACTGTCGCCCTCCGTCCTCATGCCGCCGTCGTCGCCCGTCCTCCACTCCCTGGCCACCCATCAAGCCGCCACTTCTATCCAACCACGGCGTCGCCGCCTCCCGAAATCCACCGGCCGGCCGACCTCGCGTCGCTCCGCCTCCCAGAATCCACCGGCCGCCCGACCGCCCCACTCCTCGCCGTCGGGCCCGCAACGATGCCGTTCCGGATCCCGCATTCCCGCCGCCCCGCTCGTGCGTCTGCCGCTTCCACCCGCGATGTCGTCCGTCGTCCCTCGGTAAAAAAACGTCTGCGCGTTTGCCTCCGCCTCCCCAATCACGCGCCCCCTCCGCTCTCCCCCTCCTCCGTGCATCCGTCGTCTTCGCCTCCCCCAATTCCGCCGTCCGCCTCCGTCTCCTCCCCTCCCTTTGTTTCCTTCGCCCGCCACAAAGTCGGGCATCCTGCGGCCACCCTTCGTCTCAACAGATCGGATCCCTAACGCCGCGCCACCGCCACCTCCTCCACACTGGCGCCACCGCCACCTCCTCCGGGCCGCGTCCCCGCCCGGCAGCGGCTCCAATATAGCGAGTCGAGCCCGTGTGCGCCATCCCCGCGTCGCCGCCTTCACCCTCGCCTCCACCCTCCCGGCCGTCGCCCCCTCTTCTGCTCCCTCGATCTCCTCCAAGCAATCCACCGCGCGACATCCGCGAGGGAGGAGAGGATGGCCTCGAACTGCTCCGGAGTCCGGACGCCGTCCGTGTTAAGGGAGTGCCCCCACGAGATCCACCAGCTGACATCTGCGAGGGAGGGCGGCCGTCCGCGCATCGGTCGTCTCCTCCAATCCCCAACCGCAAGTGCAGGCACTTTCGCTGCCGTCCCATGTTCCAAGTGCAGGTACATGTTTAACCCTAGCTGACCGCATCATCTCCAGCATCTGGTCCAATCGAGATCCATGGTGGCCTCCAATCCACTCGAGATCGGAGGCAGTACGGTGGAGGTAAGCAATACCCGGGTCTCTATTCCCAATCTGAGATGTTCGTGTTAATGTGATCTCTGATACTATACTTACTGGTCTCTCTCAGTCCACTCTACCTTCTTGCTACTGTTCGTGGCACCGTCAGTTTCTGATCCTCTTCCTGTTCCGCAGGGGTTCATGACGATGCCAGAGATGCGGGCCGTAGGGTCCGAAGGCATCATGGTATGTGACTGCAAGATCCGTGGCAATCAGTTTTAACTTTTAAGCAACAGAAGCACATGTTTGATTTGGTTTGATCTGATCCAATTTGCAAGGAGACAGTTAATTATGGTAATCAAGAGAGATGGCAACTTAAAGGGAAATGACTCTTCCGCTAAAACATGGTATGGATTTTACCTGTTAAAGCAATGCTATTGTCTGATGCAGCATATTGCCATTTGACTGAAATTGTGTTACTGAATTAATTCAGTCTTACTAGGCAGTAGAAATTGGTTGAATTTTTTTTACATTGTTGGGTTAGGATTAATTGTGATGGCACCTATGGAATTCTCAGCAGATCAACAGCCAATTCTTAGCATGGTTCTTGTTGCAAATCATTGGCAAGCCTGCAATCTTAGTAGGGCTCCATGTATATATAGACCCTAATGCTTGTTCAAGTTAGTCGCTTATAGCTTCTGTTGAGTCATTTTGGAGCATATACCAAATTCCGTCTTGCCTCTTGGAGAGCAACCGTGAGCTCATGGGTTGGAGGCCAGCTCCTGCTGCAGCAAGTAGCTTGGGTAAAGACTAAAGAGAGGCATGCTTTTTCTTTAGTTTGGAACTTTTATATTTTTAGGAACCATCTCTGTTGTTTGATTAATGCAACAGGGTATGATCTGGCATGTGGAAAAGAACTCACACATATATTGTTACTGTAAATGTTCCAGAAAGTATTGACAGTTTTTAGTTGATGAGTATATACCAACAATGTAAAAATAATCTTTTGTCATGAAAACAAAATTGGACTCAGAATGGTACAAAATAAAGACATGGTTCTAAAGAAAGTATTTGCCCCTGATGAAGACATATATATTACGTGGCATCGATTCATTTAAGAATATAAAGAAGGTGCTGGATACATCTTTTACCACTTTTTTTGGTCGGGTGAAGATTTTTATTAAGTTGAACTATAACTTCCGAAGTAGGTGTTTGCCATGTCTTGTGTTATGGTGGCATGGCAACCAATAGGCATATCAATGGGAGTTTTTTTACTTGTGCCATAGGTGTGTATCGCATCAGTACATCTGGTTTTAGTATATTCGATAATTTCGATCTAATCTTGTTAAACTTCCACTATCTAACTGTCGGTCACTGACTAGGTATTTGAAAGAAAGGAAGCATTTTGGAGCTTCACTGGCTGCTTTTCAGCTCAACTAAGAAAAGCTTGCCCGAATGCTCGGCAACATTCAGACCATGGTTATCATTGGCTGACTGCAAGCTCTACGTATCAGGCAAAATGACATCAGGCCATAGTAGTTTAGGCAAGGTTCATAAATTAGCAAGCAATGCATGTTTGCAAACATTTGCAATTCGATATCCAGATAGGCCAGGGAGGTAGGTTTTTTTTTGGACGAGATCTATTGGGTGGCAACAACCTGTGTAACAGGATTATGTTGTGGTAACAAAGCTGTTTGCAAAATGTTTTGAATGCTAAATTGTATTATTTTAGTTTTCTGCCTGCTTCCTAATCCATCAGGAGCATGTGCTCAATTTCTGGAATTTCAGAGATGTTTAGTAAGAATTAAGAATCATTAATATCAAGCCATTGGACAGTAGCCAAGCGGTAACCGTCCTCCAAGGTAATGCACGTCTTGAACAATGTTGTTTAGACAATTTTTCTGTAATCTGCTTGGGCTTTGAAATTACAAGTTTGTGATGCTAATTCAGGTACTAATAATATTTTTGAACCCCTGATAAGATTATTTTTCCATCACATAGCAAAACTATAGGAATCATAAGAATATTGTCATGAGGTAAGCACAATTGTTTAGATAATTAGTATTATATCCTACTTATTGTGTGGAGCTCATTAATTTTGCGCAAAACACACAATTGTATTATTTGCCATTCAGTAGTAGCTTTGTCAGGCATTTTGTTAGAAATAATATTTAATCCTATTTCAATACTTTTTGTAAAATCTTTCTTCTCTCTTTTTTTTCAGTAACTACTGATGTAGTCTTTATTCTGTTTGACACCAGATGGTCTAGAAAAACTATGAGCGTAGTTCATCAATTACTTTGTAATTCGATAGTCACATCTATAATCAATAGTTGGATTTGGTTTGCCACGTTTGTACTTAAAATTCTATGTTTTTCATGGCTGGTGACTTAAGTATTAGTAGTCACGATTGTCAGATAGTGAAACTTCTAGATGAGTAGTTTAACATTTCTTGTTGAGTTATCACAATAGTAATTAAACTTAATTAGTAAGATCTTGTAATGACGCACATGTATAGTATGGCGGTGGTGAGTATTTTTTTTCTAAGTTATATATAAGATAAAGTTTTCAGTTGACAACAATATGGAAATATATGGATCCACTAATACTTATTAATAATTGTACATATATATTGTATAAAATATTGATGCTTATCAAGAAAATTTGTATGGCCCGTTGCAACGCACGGGCACGATCCTAGTGTAAGCATATATATTTGAACACGTGAAAAGTAATTTTTGATTCTTATAACTTTATCTTTCAATCAATATAATACCAATCGCTGAAGATTTAATATCATTTCATGGCATTTTGAGCACAAGTATATTATTGTTGATGCAAATTTCATCAGGACTAATTAAATCAAATGCACTTATAATAATTTAACTAATTTATGAGGCTAAACTTTTTTCTGATAAAAAATGCGCTACATACCATTAGTTCTGCATGGACATAGCTAGAGTAATCAACATATACAACAATCGGCTGGGATGGAACAAATAGAAGGCCCTTTAATTTGTCTAGACGCAGGTGTGGTTCTTGAGATACATCATCACCATCAATCCATCATCATCATCATCAGGAATCCAAGATCACCGTGGATCGCTGTGTCTTGGTCCCCTTGAGTGGCTGAAGCCCGCTAGCTGTCACGCTCGTGCCCACGTGATGACACCGTCTCCCCGGAAGTGGACGTGCAGTTCTTTGTCCGATTTGATTCCCTAAGCCTTTGGCCCTGGCTCCCTGGCTGGGTACCTTGGACAAGTCATACCAGCTCTTTTGTAGAAGAGTCAGCAGCAGCATCAGTGGCAGTGTGGAGTGGAGGTCTGATCGACGATTTCAGCTCCTAGCAGCTAACTGGCATCCACTCGAAGCAACAGGACGGCAAGGGGTAAGGCCTCCTCCAACAATACGAGATAACCGGTAGCTCGTAACTACAATGTTTTCTGACGAAACAGTAATGCACAATAGAGGGGAGATATTGAACTGTCAGAGGGAGATAGGTGTTGGTGTACGTGCGGGACTAGCGATTGTCACTGCACTAGCGTGAGATATGTTCCCTCCTGTTCACCGAATAAATATTTAAGAGTTGGTTTAATTACTAAACTTGTACCTTATATGTGTGTTCTTCAACATTTTGTTATAGAAACCGTGTTAGATAGCGATTTCATCACATAAATTGAGAACATTCATTATATGCATGTACTAAGCAGCAAATCTTTGTTAAAAAAGTATTACATCAAAATATAGAGCTTTGTCTAACTTCAACCACAAAAGCAAACGCACGAAGGTGCCCACATCACCAGAGAAGCTGCAATTCGAACCCTGTTGCTTGATTTGCTCAGAGAAGAGATGCCACTACCTTTAGTTTACATATACTGTACTAGCTAGCATCCAAGAAACACCATTACATGCTATATGCTAGCGCAGGAATCGTCTGAGTGGTAAGCTTCGGAGCAGCACAATATAATTCGCACATTTTTAGTTGAGACGGCACCATATTTGGTCGACAACGTCACCTGAACTACATTATTGGACTCTGACGGCTCAGCTCGCAATCGCGACAACCACCTTTCCATGAAAAGGATTGCGGGGCCGTTGGTGATACTGATCATTTACTAGGCACTAACCTTCAAATTGACATTTTCTTTTTGGAGAAAACGTTTCAAGTTAACTAGGGAGAGCAAATTATACTTAGATTTGCATCGTCATTCTCACATGAGATTTGACATAATCTAATCATTTATACATAATATGTACCGACTACCGTGCAATTGCAGTAGGGGTTATCCTCTACGTTGATTAGAGAATCTCACCCACCTCGAGATGCGGTAAAAGTCCTGCCATAAAACATTATGTCGCATCAATCGTATATATGACATGTATGATAAACAGAATACGTATAGAATCACGAGGTCGCGGTACAGAATGGAGAGGATGAAAATGACCCCAACTTTGTCCCTGCCATCCATTCAAACTCTCATTTGGACCCTCTTTCTTCTCATGTCTCTCCACTTCTCCTCGAAATCTCGTAGCCGACCCAAGGATAGAGCGGCGGCGGCAGGGGCAGCATCGTGCCAGCGGGGAAGCAGCGCAGCGCACACAGCCGCGGCTACCGCTCCTCGTTCCAGTTGGCCTCGGCTTGCCCACCACCGTCGTTGTCCCCGTGTCCTGAGCCAGGTTGACGGGGGAAGCGGACGAGGAGGCCGCGGCGAAGATGGTGGAGACGCCTCCCCAGTGGAGCTCTCTACTCCCTCCCCTCTCTCTTCGCAGCCGACGGCGGAGCAGTAGAGCCCCCGCAGCCCAGCCTCGACGGCTAGGGACGAGATCCGGAGATAGCAACAGGCTAGATCCGGTGTTTCTTGGACCGGACCTCGGTGTCTTGGAGCATGGTGAGAGCGGCGCACGACGTGGGCCATGGCGGCACCATGCGGTGGCGGCGCGCGACGAGGCTATCCCGTCCGAATCTGCAGCCGGCAAGGGCGGTGATGGCAGTGGTGGTCGGAGCCGTAAGGATTCAAGCGGCGCGGCAGGGTGCGCACCGCTGGTGGTTCTTGCCGGCGAGACGGCTGGGCTGTGGCCGGATCCCGCACCCGAGGTGGCAGATCCGTCCCTTGCGTCAATGATGGCTCCCCTCCCCCACGATGGCGGGTCCGTGTGAGCGGTGGTGGTGGCTCCTCGAGGCCTGAGACTGATCTGGTGCTGGTGTCGGAAGCGACGCGGCATGGGTGGTTGAGCGTTGTCCCGGATCTACGACGAGGCAGTACTGACGGCGACCTCGACGACGACCCTTTCCCCAGCCTCCTTCCCGAGTCCCCGACAGCGTCCCCCCCCCCTCCAGCCGCCGCCTCCGCGATCACCTCCTCGCGCTCATCGCCGAGCGCAGGCAGACCACAATGACGGTCGCGGCTGCAAGGCCTGACAGCACATCCACTTCTTGAAGCTTGTTCTGGGAGCAGATCCAGGACATGTCCGTCCATGGTGTTGCACATGCTAATGCTGCAGGACGACGATGTGGGCGAGGAGGACCTCCGGATGATCCAGCCGCACGACATCACCACAACACCACCAGCCACGGCGGCAGCGGTGGTGAGGTACTGCGGCTTGGTCTCCTCAGCCTCCACTGGCTCCGTGTCTGTGGTCTCACCGTCCTTCTCCTCCTCTGCCTCGGCCTCGGCTGCGTCCGGCGTGGAGGCGACGGAGTGGCCAATTCCTGATGCTCCCAGCTGGGTACATCGATTTTTTTTTGTACAATGCATCAATTTCTTTTTTTATTATTTTTCTTCCTTTTGCGATGTATCGTGAGGTTGAGGGAGCAAAACCATCATTTTTCTTGTTTCCATATGTTTTTCTTGTATCAATCTGGATTTTCCTCAGTGATATGGTAGTAGAGGCCAGCGTGCTCCTCCCGACCCCTCTTGCTCTCCTTCCTATTGGACCATTTACTTCTTGGTTCTTTTGTCTAGCATTTATCTAGAAGTATATTTTTTAACAGATTTCCTATTATGTTTGTTTGCTCTAGTGATATTGTGTATCCAAAAATCATGTTTTTTTCCGAGGTAGACATCATGTTTTGGTTAACTTGTTTTTGCCTTAATTTTGCATCAGAATTTTATGTTTGTTACCCACATGCATATATATAATAAATGAGATGTAAATATAGTGTTGTATGTAAATTTGAGTAATTAGTATCTCATGTACATAGATGTGCAAATGTACATTTGTTCTTGTGTGAGGAGCATAGGACGAAGTGTTCCGTGTGATCTCAGGGAAAGAATCAATTAAGAAAAAGTTTGGATGACCAAATGAATATATGTACGCTAATATACACAGCGGTACATCAATGTGCGACACTTGAGCTGTAGTAAAATATCTTATTTATGTAATAGTTCTCATGTACAAAATATATGACAGATAACGATTTTTTTTTTTAAGTTTGAAATGAATGTGTGGGTGAGAATTCAGTGAAGCAGGAGGACATAGGGAAGTGAGGAAAAGCACATGGGGGTGTGGTCCCGGCTAAGTAAAGACATTGGCAGGAGAAAGTAATTTTATGTCCATTAGTGATGACATGAAGTTACTTTATGTCCATCAGTTGTGTCAGTATGGCAGCGATACATGTTGAAAAATCAAAATACAAAGTGAAATACAGTGAGTAAAGACAAAACAGTACACATCTCGGTACAGACTGAAAGTCCGGATAAGTTCTCTCACAAGTGCAGGGTGTACAGACCATTTTCCTCTGTACATAAAGCACCTCTAGCACCAAACAGCTGCATAAAAACTTAAAAACTTCCATAGAGGTCAGACCGTAAGAAAGTCATTCGAAATTAAAGTTTGTATTTGTATAGGTCCCCCAATAAAATTCATTCACATTGGCAAAAGCAAAATGACAAGCGCATGCACAGAAGGAACCAAACCATCAGCAGGGCTCAGCTGCACACAACAACAAAAACTAAAAGTGCAATCATCGATCCATTAAAGTTTTTGCAGGCCAAATCAAGATGTCGAGAGAAACTTCTCTCTATTGGTCGGTTCTTGGCCAAGATTCTCACCGGTGAGGGGACAGCAGGCCGGGTTGCTCCAATGCCGTCACGACACCTGCGTTCACGCCCATATAATTGGTAGCATTACAACTACTGTCAACTGAAGATAACATCAGGAACTGGGCGTGTTGTGCCTACGACCTGGGTTTTCTCAATTATTCTATGTCCAAACAGTGATTGGTTGTTAACTTTCATTTTTCTCAATTATTTCGAGAGTAACTTGAGTCTATATATATGATGAGTGTGTGCCTACTGCACACTTAGCTTGGTCGAACCACGCATATGCATTTCCTTTTTCTCATTTCCTATATTATTAACTTTGTTACTGTGAATGATGTGCAAACTTTGTTGCGTGTAGTTGCAGAGGTTGGACAATTTCATTTTTTTGAAAAAAAAAATATTGTGTGCGTCCATTCGCTAAGCACTGACCTCGTGTCTACTAGTATGTCATTGGCAAAATCAAAGGGCACTAATCATGCATCAAACCATGTTCCATCATACTGTTCTAATCGTATCGCAAAGCAGTACACTCGCATTGCAAACCGATAATATCTTCTTGTACGGAACCAAGCCTCGGCTAAAAGCAGCCAAAAAAAAATGCGATCAATGGCATGCAGCTCTAGCAGGTCAAAGCAGCTTTTCTTCTCTAGTGTCTGGTCAGCTGTGTTGCGGCGATTATTGGTAACTATACGTGCAGTGCGCGCCCTACAGCCAGTCGATTATACCTAGTACTCTAGTAGCTTACCGTTCCCCACTAGGCCACAAATGATTTGTGCTTGCAGGTAAAAGGGGTCGTTGCTGGCGGGTGGAGCGCCCGTCAGCGACCTTGTGCCAGCACAAATCGTCTCAGTGCTGACGGTTGTCAAAGTTTTTTTTATAGGTGGGACCCCACCGGCCAGCCACCCACCCCGTCCCCGCATTTTTTCGCGTAAAGTCGCGACGCTCCGCGGTTGCCGTGGTTCGAACCCGTGACCTCTCCCTCACGCGAAGCCTCCTCTACCACTACACCACACACTCATATGCGTCCATATGTAGTTTTGTTCTACTCATATTATACTACACCGAGTGTAAATCGGTTTTTTGAGGCACTAAACATATTCAAATTAAAAATTTGTCAACTACAAAGTTTCTTAACTTTTTGAGATGTACAACTTTCATGTTGGGAGTTTTTCCATTTGAGGTCATTTACAAAATTTGAATTTCATTGACAATATGATTTCAAATAAAAAAGTGTAAACTATAAAGTTTCATAACTTCTCAAGATCTACAAATTTCATGTTGTGAGTTTCTCCATTTGAGATCGTTTGAAAAATTGGAATTTTTCAAGTGACTGTGTGCATCTGTGCTGGCGGACGACATAAGCCATCCGCTGGCGGGTGGCTTATGTCGCCCGCCAGCACTAGACCTTCACTGCTGGCGGGTGTAAAGCCGACGCCCCTTTGCACCATAGTGCTGGCGGGTGCCAATTACACCTGCCAGCACGCTAATTTCTATGTGCCAGTACAAATCGTTTTTTGCCTAGTGCCCAATATTAAATGGTTTTGACTTTTTTGGATCACAGATATTATTTTACATTTTGGATCACAGATATTATTTTGCATCTAGATGTATACTATATCTAAATGCATGAAAAATTTATATCTGAAAAAAAAATAAACTACAATTTAAAACGGATGGAGTAGTTAATAATGTCAGTGTCGGATTGGGCTGAGTCAGAAGAACATGCTACACGTACAACTCGCCTGCGTAGCCATAGCAATTACTTGTGCAAGAAGATCTTATTTGTCCGTATAAGGTGTGCCAGGCTGTGGTGCTCAGCGAGACCGCTACTGTTGAAATATTAGGTAATTTTCAGATTAAAATAATAATATAAATCATGACGAAGTGAATAACTAGATTAAATATATGTTGCAAGCTAACTAGATACAAACTTATATCACAGATCATGGCAACTAGTGTAAGCACAACTCGTACACTAGACAGATTAAACATGCTGATCAAGTAGAACAATAAGACTAGATTGCAAGAATAATACCTGCTGCTGGAATTTGTAGATGACAGCGTGATGGAGGGATTCCCGAAGGCGAAGCTGAGATCGTCCTGGTCGCTGTCACTGTCGTCGATTAGCGGCGGCGGAAGACATCGATTAGGCCGACGAAGATGATGACGGGACGCAGCGCCCCTGGATCTTGCCGGAAGACGAGCCGTGACGAAGATCGGGAGCAGTCGCACGAATAGCGCTTCCTAAAAACCTTATTCGCCTTCTCCCGGTGCAGGATCGCAAAGACGTTGGTTCCGGAGACCTGCTCACCCGGTCGCAGGTGCACGCAACGATCGGGCTGGAGTCTTGGCGACGGCGGCGCAGCAGTAAGCAGAGGCAAAACCCTAGCTATTAATTTGATACATTTTAGCGTGGCCGGTGGTCTGCTTATATAGTCCGGGAAACCGACCTCATGAAACACAATCACGATTAGGACTCTGAGTTGAGTGCGTTTAGGACTCAGCAAACCAAAAGACCAAAAACTAAAACTGCAAAAAGAGACCGCGCTCCCGCAAGGTGAGAAGCCGGATTTCGATAGACCATTCACGCAGGTGCCGCGCGCTCGCGCCCGACGAGGCGAGCGAGCGAGCGCGTGTGGACTTCCTTTCTTCTCCTCATACTAGTCTTGAGAAGATGAGAACAACTTCCATATATAAGTTGGTTTCCTCCACCTTTCACTAGCAAGGTGGCACTAAAGGATTCCACTTCTCTCCTAATCCTAAACACTCATATGTATGGGCCTTTGAGATTTATTTAGGAATTTCTGAATTGATTATTAGGCCAAGCCCACATAATTAAATTCCAACAATCCTTTATGTGCGTGGCCGATCCACCTCTCCAACTCATCCAACCGCAACGCCATGGTGGCGGTCCTCGGGTACCACGCCTCTCCAGCGCCGCGGCAGTGCGGGGCGCGCGTCACGAGCGTCGACGTGGCGGGAAGCACGACACTGCTGGCGGTGTAGGAGTTGCAGTCGTCAGCTGCCGCCGGCAACACGCTCGTTTTTGTGCGCGTTCTGGTGCCCGCCCAGCGCTCGCGACTTGAGGAACGTCTTGCTGCAGAATTGGCAAGGGAACAGCCGTTGCCGCTGCCCTCCACGCCGCCGCCGCCGGTCACCGCTTGCGTTGTTGGAACAAAGTGGAGGGAGTCCATTAAGAGATATATCTGCAGGAGCTAATTGCGGCAAGCAGCATTCTGCAGGCAGCTAATGGATGTTATGGGTTAGCTATATTTGGATGCAAAACCGGATCTGCAGTACGTGTAGCAGCAACACTAGGTTCCGTTTAGTTCGTGAAGTGAAACTTTTGGTTTCTCTTTCAAGATCTATTAGGAGTATTAAACGTAGACTAGTTACAAAAATAATTACACGAATGGATCGGAAATTGCGAGACGAATCCATTAAGTCTAATTAATCTATCATTAGAGATTTGTTACTGTAGCATGATGTTGTCTAATCATAGCAAAATTAGCCTCATTAGATTCGTCTCGAAAATTAAGGTAGGGGTTGTGGAATGAGTTTTGTCATTAATCTACATTTAATACTCCTAATTAGTGTTCCGGAGATTAATGTAACAGGTAGTTGGTGAATTCGGAGATTGATGTGATAGGTAGTTGGTGAATTTTTTGGGAACTAACCTGGGCGGACAAGCCACTTTACTGTTCAACGCAGCTCCCAACTTAGACGGCACTGATCATAACGGCCCCATTGCTGGAGGTTGCCCGCTATATAGCTAGGGAACTCCCGTTCGATCTCTCTATATAGATTTTGCGTGGTTATTTCAAAAAGTTGTTGGGGTAGGTTGTTTCAGGAAATGTAAGATTTTTAAAAGTTGTTTTCGTATACACGTATATTAGCTAGGTTATGTATTCTTGAGCCATGTAACCTAGTGCGCCGCGACCTGAAAATACATTGGAGAGATAATAGAATTATATGTAGTGACCATTTCCCTTGCACTACGGACATGTATACTTTTATAACAATGTTTGGAAAATAAGAATATTTTCTGCCGACTTGTCAAAAACCAACATCGTTACCTTTCGTTGGATACCCACAGTGTCCTCTCCCTCCAAATCCACTCAATGTCCCAATAAGATCCCAAACCTGGCGCCGAGGCATAGTGTGTGGCAGCAATAAAGTGGTACGTAATTGTGTCACTTTACACTCGTTTGACATGCAGCACTAATGATATCATGTAATACTCAATCCTTTGTCCGCCAAAATAAGGACCAAATCATGTATGATTCATGTAACGTACTTGACATGCTAGCTGGAGTGACTACTTTCGGGACCTAATACTAACATGACTCTTCCTTTACCCCTCTCTCACAAATCTTGTATGTACCAACTTGACATGCATCAATGAAAATGTTCATGTCGGCTCCTTACCTGCCGTAGTCCCCTTAAAAAAATAATGACCAAATATTTGGAGGACCAAGTTTGACATAGGGAACTCGATCAATTTGAATAATAGCAACTGATAATACTTTTTGGGATAGGCGCGCCAACGCTGAGGAATTTACATAGGAGGATGCACCAAGAGAAATGAAGGAGAATAAACAACCCTCATGTGTGCTCAAACTTCACGTACCTCTA
Source organism: Cenchrus fungigraminus (assembly GCA_036936925.1). Lineage (NCBI taxonomy): Eukaryota > Viridiplantae > Streptophyta > Magnoliopsida > Poales > Poaceae > Cenchrus > Cenchrus fungigraminus. Next base: position 107,683,617 of record CM072780.1, on the reverse strand, counting down.
GCAATTTAGATATCAATACGCTCTCCCTGCAGTAAGCTTTCGAGTGAGGATTTGAGGAAGGACCAGCTTGTGCTAGCTACACTACCAACACCACAATCCTAGCGAATCTCTAGCATTCACACCCTAGTTCTTTGTCGCATTCGATGGTACGGACCTATGTTCACCTCACAGCTAGCAGACACAGTTCTCCTTACCACCAAATAGACTGAAAATAAAGGGTATTGTAATTATATTATTCTCCTAATGCTCGTTTTGAAGAAAAAATGTTACTCTCTCAATAAATTTAACTATTTACACAAAAATTCTATTCATGGACAATGTTCTTCAAAGTCTTCATTTCCTTTCTTTCTAGGGAATAGGAAATATGAGCAACACAAAATATATATGAGCTCCACTGAACTCAAGTTTCATCTTTACTACTACCAAGTCTCGTCTTTCATAGTATCATATATAAACATTATATGCCCCCTCTCTTTCATATTACTTGTTATTAAATACACATTCCTTTTGTTACGTATCTAGACATAATTATATAGTTATGTGCATAGCAAAATGAATAATGAATAATGAATATATATATATCTAGAAAAGTCAAAACGACAAAAAGGAGTATATCGCAGCATGTATACTCACGCTGACAACTGATTCACAGACGCCAACAGCACCTGATGCACACGCAAGCTAGCAACACTTGCACATCCACACACGCCCAAGATGCGTCGTGTCAAGCAGCACACAGCTCTCCCAGATCGATCGATCTAGACTCTAGAGTCGCAGCTCGAGGTCCGGCTCCTCACTGGTGCCAGCGACGGAGGTCGTGGTGTTAGCGTTAGCGCTCTGCGGCGGAGCAGTTCCAGCAGCCCGCGGCGCGCTCTCCTTCTTGGGAGCGTTCTGGTGGCCCCCGAGAGCCTGCGACGACTTGAGGAACTTCTTGTTGCAGAAGAGGCACGGGAACAGCCGCACCTCCTTCCCGGCGACGACGACGTACGCCGCTGGTGCCGCCAATTCGTCGTCCAACTCCAACTCCTCGTCGCGTACTCCGCCGAGCGCCGGCGCTAGGAACAGCGACGACAGGTGCGCCGCCGCCGATTGTGATGGCAGGGAGGATCGGAGCAGCTCATACAGACCCTGCCAGTCGCCGTGCAAACTGTTGCTGGAAGAGTACCACAGCCAACAAAGCTGGGTTTTTGTCTTGAGTAGTTTTAGTTTGTACTGCAAATAATATGTTGAGTGAGCTCAGACCCCGGCCAATGTTGCTAGCTTGTCGTCTTTGCTAAATTTGGAGATGGCGGCGACGATTCTGTGTCCGGAAATGGGAGGAGCTAGGACGAATGGCATGGAAGATATGTGTAAGGGTTAATTAGCAGCAAGGTAAGTACATATTTATAGGTGCGGAGAGCACCATACTATTTAAGCCTGTTTCGTAGGGTTTCTCCACACTATTTGTGAAGTCGTGCCAAACGGCCGGGTAAAAAGAAAAAGGCTTCACCCACCAAGCCCCAGAAAGTTAAAGTCATTTTGCTTCATGGCGAGTTTCGTGAAACAAATTGAATGTCGTAGCCTTTTGGTGATTTCTCATATAAAACTGGTCAGAGTTAAGTAAGAAAAGTTCAAATGAAGAATAATTTGAAACATATGTGGTACTTGAACTTATTTCTCTAATTAAGGTCTTGTTTGGATCTGCCAGCTAAGAGCAACTCCAAGAGACTAGCTATCTTGGCTTGACTAGTTAAAAAATGAAAAAAATCAACAAAAACAACGTTCACACTAGCCAAACACCCTGCTAGCTATCTTCGCTAGCTAAACTTGGGCCTCGCTAGCTAAACTTGGGCCTTCGCTAGTCAAAGATGGCTATCGCCCTTTGCTAGCTATCCCCCGCGGAGAGAGTAGAGTTTGATATGACAGGCGGGACCCACTGGCGGTGGAGTATATAGAGAGTTCAGTTTAAAGAGGCTGTTGGATTTCAATAACTTTTTGCTAGCTATTTCATTTTACATACTAGGTAAATCAGGATTTTAGCTAGTGATTTTTAAAGAGGCTCTTGGAGTTGCTCTAATGTTCAGCTCGCTAAATGTAGCAGCTAGGATACAAAACTGGACTTTGGCTAGTTTCAGCCAGCTAAACTAGCTAATAAAGTGATAAAGGACAACTACTCTTCCACATCCATGAGAAAATCTCCTCATTCCGCCATTGCCCTATTGTTATCGTCTGCCTATCCCGTCGCTGCCACTCCCTCGATGTGGGGTGTAGGGAGGATGGGGACTGCCACTTCCACCTTCGCAAACGCCAACGCCGGAGACCAAATCGGTGGATGGCCACCATGAAGAGGGGCTGCCACCATGGGCGCCCTTACCGAGCCGCCGAGGTAGCCCACTTCCTTTGCATCATTGACATCATGTACCACCTCATGCGACCATTGGGATCCCCAAAATCCTGGTTATTGAGGTACTTTGTAGTTGTCATGATCAACGATGAGATGGTGGTCATGCTGGGGGACCTGGCCAAGGAGGTGTGTCGCCACACACTAGGGAGGCGGGGTCACCGCTGTGGCTCGCTCTACTCCGGCCATCCTCCTCCCAGATCTAGATCTGGAGCAGGAGAGGGATTGGGAGGCATCGTCTAATATATTACACAGATCTACTAGGTGCACATCTAGCCGGGTAAACTGTGTCTATGCTCATTGTTGACGGTGAATTTCCGTCAACCTAGCCATGAGTTTACCTTCAGTGTTGGCACTGATTTAATATCCAAACTAACGATTCTAACCCTCATGATATATCAAGTTTGCACTCGCATGTGGTTTTTGGAGTTTATTATTTATGCAGGACTTTAGTGCTAAATACAAGACTTCCGGGTAAAGTTTATCAAGCACCTCGTGAGAAGATCATGAAGCCTGGTACAAGTCAAGATATGAAGTGAACATGACTCCAAGTGGCCCAAGGACCGAATCGTGAAGGCAGAAAACTCCGAGGACCTGAACAGAAAATGCAGAAGCTTGCACGACAAGGAGCCCTATCCAAACGCGGAGAAAATGACTCCAAGGGGCCACATGCAGAAGGGGGAAAGTTCCAGAAGACACGAGAAGCATCACCGACGAAAGAGGCTGCGAACCGGGCTGGGGTGGGCCCAGGCCGGTCGGCCCAGGGTCCGGTCGCCGCCCCCTTTGACCTAGATGATTCTCGGACTATTTATAGTCCCCGTGCCAAGAGCCACGCATAAATTCATTCGTCATCCACCGCCGAGGAGCAGAGAAGAGAGGGACACCATTCCGGAGAGGGGATGGTTGACTAGGGTTTCCCTAGTCGACGAGGGAACCTTACATGGAAGACCACGTCGGAGTTCCAGAAGCTAGGATCAAGATCAAGGTAGGGTCCCGGTGGTGATCTTGTCCATGTATTATACTTTCATGTTGAATTTGCGAGATTGAATCCGATTTCTAGCGATCAAGTGCTTTCACTACGATTTTGTCTTTGCTTGGGTTTTCTTATTCTCCAATCTATTCCGCGGATAGATTGCATAGGATGTTCTTGTAGCCATGGTGGCTAGAGGTGCATACATGACCTACCGAGTGTTTTCAACTTGCTCTTCTTGGACTCTCCCTAGGCTAACCCGCATGAATAAGGGCGCGTCGTGACAGGACGAAGGTTCCGAAAGGCGGGCATCTTCGGAGTTGGAACGGAAGCCACAATCTAAAGAGGCTATTAATGAGATTCGTTTGCTTTATTCTTCTTGGTTTTGGAACTTCAACAAAAGACCCGATCCAATCTCTACGTTGGTTTTACCTCCCCTCTATTTCTTTTGCTATCCCCAGTGTTGAGTAGATTAGATGTGTTTTCATGGTTCTTCCATAGATTAGATGCAAAAACCCTTCTCAAGATCAAAGTGTTTTCCGCTTATTAGATTGGATCTTGCGTTACACATTGTCCCACGAATTCGATACCTTAGGTTCACACTTAAGGGAAGAAGGGTCCCTTGACTACGACGGGGATTTGTACGCTTGCAAATCCAAACGAACTTTGATACAACTATTAACTGTCAACGAGCCCCTTTTTCTGGTGCCGTTGCCAGGGAACAAGTAATCAAGATTCAATCGTTTGTAAATATTTTCAGTTTTTCTCTTGATTTTTCTTTTGCATCTCTTGATTTTGACCATCCTCGAAAAAAAATCAATCTAGTCTAGTTTTTGCTAATCCTAGTTTTCTTTTAGTTTTTGTATATATTTGCTAACCCTAACAAGAGATGAACGGCTACATCTCCAACAAAAAAACATATATTTTGTGGATGGTCTAGAAAAAGCTTTGTAGGAAAAGGTGATGTGCAACACGAGCCAAGAAGATCTAAAAGCGGAGGCCGAAGATCATCGAAATCTCCAAGAGAAACTCCACCTCCAAGCCTAAAAGGAGATCGCCCTCAGCCGCTACTCATCCTAAGGAAATCGTTCCTCAAGACCATCGGAGCAACAATCGACGTCGACAAGGGAGAGATCAAGTTCGACATCAATGGCGTGAGGAGTGCATTCGTGTGAACCACGATTCGAGGTATGTAACATGGCCAATGTTAAACACGTTCCACCTCATCATCACATCGGAAGGGAGAAGCCAAAGGAGAACGAAGCGAAGAAGACACAAAAGTTTTTGTATCCGTCAAGACCAAGAATCAATGCCCGCCTGTGAAGACCAAAAAGATGACTAAGCCGAAGAATAAACCTACACCAAAGCCAAGGATGGTGTAGAAGTGGGGTCCCCAAGATTGCAACGCCCACAAAGAGCATTGATCCAAAGTGAAGAAGAGAAGAAGTCTAGCTATAGACTATAAATGAAGCGCTTGTGGGAGGCAACCCGTTCGTCGAGTCAGAATATGCTACCGGGATGACAACCCTGAAGATTTCCGAGTTTTCAAGTAAGTCGGTCATAGAATTTGCTACGCAAGAACTATTATAAATTCCTAAGTGGTTGAACAATTTTTTTGAGATGTGATATTTGCTCAGTTGTTTTATTTAAATTTTATTTCGATCATAAACCAATGACATGAGCCATCCTATGATTTATTTGCATCTTTTTGAGAAACTAGTACCAAAAATTCAAAACCTATCCAAGCCTTTCATCTTCTCCATGATGATAAGGTTGGCTTGCTTTACATGACAAAAACACATGAGTAGAGCCTCGCTATGTTTCTTAATGTTTTTAATCTTTGACGCATGGTCGGACTTGTGTGAAGCTAGGAAACTTGATTTTTGGTTTCATTCAACTTGACATCCATCGGTTTCTCTAGATTTAGAATTTTTCTAAGCCCCATTGACTTCATTTTTATTCAAAATCTCTCTCTCTCATGTTTGGCCAAATTGAGAACCTAAATCCTAACCCCCATGGTCAAGCCGGAGGAGCTTGCTATCAATTAATGAAAGAAGTGATCCCGGTGCAACCAATATAAATGTAGTCGAAATGTTTTCGCCTTACGATTGTTTTTTATGCCTAAAAGCTCCTCTAAGAATATATTAGGACTCATCACTAGCGCTGAGTCAATTTTTAATTTTTAAAATTAGAGGAGCGATTGGCATCTAAACATGATTAAGGGGAGGTTTTTGAGCTTGATTAACATATAGTACTCCATGATGCATCGCGGGAAGGCATCCATCACTTGGCATCTTGGGTACATGCAATGGACAAGCATGGGGGGCACAGCAATCACTTTGTTTTGCAGGAAATTAGTGGAAGCACATAAGGCAAGGAAACAAGGAAGTGACACAAAGTGAAACTATGGAGGTGGAACCCTTAATCGTGCAAGCAAAGGAGTGACTAAGAACATTTGGGTGATGGAATCTCGTGGATCACGCGGACACAAGGCAACAAGGGAGCAAGGAGCATCTCGGAGAAAGATCAGAGCAAAAGGAGCAGGAGGGCCCCTTGGCCAGCCGGCCTAGCCTCCATTGATGGCCCCCGGTACTCCCCTTCGTCAGCTAAGTATTTTAACCATTTGTTAATTTGTGTTCTTGAGTTCGTAGCCCATAAGTTTCAGAAACAACCTAGAAAAAAACTCGAGCTCCATGGGGGGTGTAGGATCTTGTCATGGCCAACTCATTTGTGTGATTTTCAATCTATTGTTCATGTTGATGATGCTTTGATGATTAAGGCTAGCCACCATGCTTCTCGGGACTATAGATCCCACTGCTCCCGTAGACCCCCTCAACATATCATGTTCACACCACCTCAATAGATTTGTTTAACTTCACCATGATAGGCGGTTGCATGATCAAGTATCCATAAACCCTATGGGCATATATCCTTCATATCTTGTGCACCTCACACACCACCCTCCAAAAATCACCATAGTTTCCATCACTCCATACGCTTCCCTTGTGTGTTTTTCCCTACCGGCAAGCAACCCTGGGTGCACTCGTTGTGAGTTAGTGCCTCAACAATGTGGAAGGAAGCCACCAATGTCTTCACCAAGAAGACACGATCGTCGGAGCCATCATCAAGTTCTTCGAGGAGGCACTCGATTTCCGAGTCTCCCCGAAGCATGGTTTCACCACGATGCTCAACTCATTCATCCGCTCCACCACCATACACTCCAAGGCGTTCCAAGATTGTTTCATCATGAAGATGGAGGAGGAGGAGGAGGAGGAGAGGCTTGTTCGTCTTGAGATGAGGCTTGTGCCAAATGTTGACTTCGACGACAACGCCCTCCAAGTGTTGGGATTCTACTCTGATAATTATCAAATCTTGAGCAACCTTGGATGGGTGAAATTCTTTAATGAAGTTGGTGTAAGCACTCACAAGGAGCTTGCCTTGGAAATTCTTATACATTAGCACCGGTCTTTGATGAAGGAGTGTCGTGCCTCTCATTTCGCCTTGAAGATGAAGAGCAATTAGTCCCTTATAAATATATTATAAAGTTGCTCGGTTTCAAGAAGGAAGTCCCGGAGCGAGTTGATGTTCAAGAAAATGTGTTAGAAGGATTTTGGGGAATGATTAAAAGAAACCAAAATTTCTCCTTGTCGGGATTTCTTTGGGGGTCGAGTACATGAAGCAAGGAGAATATGTTAGTGGAAATGAGAGGAGAGGGTGCAAGTTGATGTTTCTCTTCCCAACATGAGGCTGAGATTATTTGTTGAATGGAGACAAAAATTGGTTAGAGGAAGGACGGAAGAATTGTTGAAGAAGGATCATCCTCCGCAGCCCAAGATGAAGGAGGGGCTACACATCAAGCTAATGAACAACCACATGGAGGGATCCCGATGCCACCACCTTACGGAGGAATACCAATGCCTCCACCATATTATGAATTGTGCCAATGCAAGCATGGGGGAGTGGGGCAGCCATGCCGCCACCTCCTCCACCGTACATGGCGCCCAACGAAGCTTTCATGGCGCCTCATCTAAACCAATGCAAGTCAAATGGAAGTAGGGACCGGCACAATCATACTACGAGCAAGGATACACCACGCAAGACCGTCAATATCAACCACCAGAGAATAAATAAGGAGGAAGAAAAATAATAATGATGCCTTCAACTTCTGTTCGATTTTCTCTTTTCTCTTTTCTTTATTTCCAGCTTTTATGAAAATTTCTGTGTGCGTAGCATTTTCTATTTTTTATTTATTTTCAGCATGTGTGTAGTAGTAGTGTTTGCTTTAAATCAACATGAATAAAGTTTGTCACCATGTTTATCACCTTCAATGAAGATAATAAGTTGATGCCATGTTGATATATGATGAAAGTTGCCGCTTTGCTCATCTTTGTACTTGTTTTATACATGATTAAGCTAATGCTCTCTATAAATGCAAATCTGAAATTTTTGAACTTGGTTTAGCTCTTTTTATTCATCTTACTCTACACTTCAAAATTTCTGAGATTCATTTGAAATTTGGGAGTATGACTAATTACTTGTGGGAAGAGCTTAATTGATATCCACCCTTCATAGGGGTGAAGGCTGGCTTCATTATGGAACTTTAACAAATATAAATTTACAGAGCATTATGTTTTCTTGTGCATGATCAAGTGCAGGGTATGAACAATGAAAGGCAACACTGATATCCATTGAAGGCTTACTCGAGGACGAGCAAGGTTTAACCATCGAGGAGCTGTTGACGGTGAATTTCCGTCAACCTAGCCATGAGTTTACCTTCGATGTTGGCATTGATTTAATATCCAAACTAACGATCCTAACCCTCATGATATATCAAGTTCGCACTCACATGCGGTTTTTGGAGTTTATTGTTTATGCAGGACTTTAGCGCTAAATACAAGACTTTCGGGAAGATCATGAAGCCCGGTACAAGTCATGATATGAAGTGAACATGACTCCAAGTGTCCCAAGGACCGAACCGTGAAGGCAGAAAACTCCGAGGACCTGAACAGAAAATGCTGAAGCTTGCGCGACAAGGAGCCCTATCCAAACTGTGGAGAAATTAAATGGCGCCAAGGGGCCACATGCAGAAGGGGAAAGTTCCAGAAGCCACGAGAAGCATCACCGACGAAAGAGGCCGCGAACCGGGTCGGGGTGGGCCCAGGCCGGTCGGCCCAGCCCATTTCGGAGTCCAGTCGCCGCCCCCTTTAACCTAGATGATCCTCAGACTATTTATAGTCCCTGTGCCAAGAGCCACACATGAATTCATTCGTCATCCGCCGCCGAGGAGCAGAGAAGAGAGGGACACCATTTCGGAGACGAGAGGGTCGAGATGGTTGACTAGGGTTTCCCTAGCCTACGTGGGAACCTTACATGGAAGACCACGTTGGAGTTCCAGAAGCTAGAATCAAGATCAAGGTAGGATCCCGGTGGTGATCTTGTCCATGTATCACTACGTAACGGGCATAGATTGCCTTTAGTAACGGGCAAAGCGCCCGTTATCGATCAAGTGTTACAAATGAGCCAAGAAAGGTAACGGGCAGATGCCCGTTACTGATAACACATATTCGTAACAGGCATCAAACAACGACCGTTACCACAACTAGCCACCGGTCACGTGAAATGGCTGTTTCTCTGGGCCCACAGGGAACTTTAGTAACGGGCACCAGAACAAAGCCCGTGACATCAAGTCAACATCGGAGAGCCGTGCTGTAAACATGCGTCTCCTCTGTCTCGACCAAATGAGACGCGTCTATTTCACACGCGTCTCAACACAGCTAGGATTAGTAACGGACATCAAACAACAACCGTTACCACAACTAGTCACCGGTCACATGAAATGACTGTTTCTCTGGGCCCACAGGGAACTTTGGTAACGGGCACGAAAACAGAGCCCATTACTGTGAACTCAACATCGGAGACGCTTGCTGTGAACCTGTGTCTCCTCTGTCTCAACTAAAGGAGACGCGTGTTGTCAACCCGCGTCTCCTCTATCTCGACGAACGGGCCAGGTTCTGGGGCCCACCGGTCAGTACTGGTAACGGGCTTTTACGCAGCCCGTTACATTGTTGGCATGTTTGTAACGGGCATTCCGAATGAAGCCCGTTACTCACTGATCAGTGTTTGTAACGAGCTTTAATTAACGCCCGTTACAGATACGTAGGCCACCCCTATAGTAACCAGCCTGCTTGCCGGCTGCATCCTGGAACCAGCCAGGATTTGGCAGCCATCAGGGGCTGCATCCTGCCATCCTGGAACCAGCCAGGATATGGCAGCCACCACAGCAAGGAGACATCACAAACACAAAAGCAAGATCACATTTATAGACAAGCAAGATCACATCAAGTTTCAAGTTACTCATCAGGGCTTGTTTGGATGGAGTCATGAGAAAACTGCCTGAACCAGGCAGCATCTGACCCCAACCAAGCAAGCTAAGCAGGTTTCTCAGGCAATAACACCTGACTAAAGAAGACTGAATGCCGCAAGTTTCAAGTTTCTGGCTACAATGAACTCACGGTGCACCATTATAGAAGTTGCCCTTTCGGTCGATGGTCTCCTTAAGAATGTACTTGCACAGCATCTCCCGGACTCGCTTTAGATCTTCTGTGAAAACATCTACCGCAGCTTTGAAATCCTGCAAAATACAATCATTTATGAGAATACAAGTAGAAATCAGTTTCTAAAATCAGATGGAGAATATGAGCAGAGACAAGGTTGAGCATTATTATCTACTTACAGCAGCCTTCTTGATGTCAGGTATGTCATCGAGTAGTCTTAACATATGGAATGCCACATGGAATCCACACAAAGAGGACCGCCATGGCTGCTGAGCACACTGCATCGAGGTACCAAAATGCCAAGTTAATGCAGTACCAAATAGGTAAGAAGGGACCATAAAAAAACCTCGGTCTTACATCGAGATTTGGTTTGTGCTTGAGTGTTGTGCCTTTTGGCTTTTTTTTCTTTCCTTTCGTCACCCCGTCCTGTGCATGATCAGCAAAGGCCCTGCATGATCAGCAATACCGATTAGAAACACTAAGAGATTGAATTTTTGTGAGCAAAACCTACAAGATACTGTACCAAAGGCCCTGCATGATCAGCAATACCGATTAGAAACACTAAGAGATTGAATTTTTGTGAACAAAACCTACAAGATACTGACCAGTCTACAACAGCTTTGAGGTTTGAGAACTTTAGCGCGGGATGTTGTTTAGAACAATCTAGATACCAAATCTCTTTGAACTTCATACAGATGATCAGTGTTACCCAGTGGCCAGTCTAGTAGGCACCCAGCACGTAGTCGTTGTTCATTGCATTTGCGATTGCTTTGGTAACAAGGCTAGAATGCTGAGAAATATTTGTGGAAGTAAAAAAATCTGGATCTAAAAACCCAACACTGATCTGCATCTCCGCTGCCTTGTCCATCATTTTCCTACAAAAAATCAAATTGTTAGCATGCATGAACTTTGTGGTCAAAATTAAAGAAATATCTTTTTAGGTTTTAAGGGACTTACAATGTCCACAACCTCAAGAAGGTAACATCCAGAGAAGCCAGGGTTATAAGGTTATACACGCTACTGAATGCAATGTTTAACATTAAAGCACCACCACCTTGAAAGTAGTGTTGATCCACCTTTGCTGGAAAGGCAAGTTTATCCTTACTGTGTTCCATGATGCAAGCATGCAACCTGGCACAATTTGGTCTAGCAGCCTCTAAGTTTGCTTCTGACAACATAGGTGCACCCGGCTTGTATTTTGGTCGTTCCTGTTCTGTCCGAATAATACAGTTAAGAATCTCATCATTAGATAGAGGTTTCCTGGCTTGGTTCCCCTTCTGCAGTGGAGATTGCCTGGGCTCCTCCTCCTGTTGCAGAGGCTGATGTATATGTTGCATCTGCTACTTAGGGGGAGATTGCCTGGGCTCTCCTCCTGCTGCTGCAGAGGCTGCTGTTTCGTCTGTTGCTTATCCTCATGTTGCAGTTGCTGCTTAGGCGGAGTTTGCCTGGGCTCCTCCGGCTGTTGTCGACGCTCCTGCTGCGTAGTTTTGCTAATCTGCTACTGTTGCTGCTGCTGTTAAGCCTTCTCTTGCTGACACTGAGCTACAGTACCTCCATCTGATGTTGTACCCCTACTACCTGTTGTGGCTTCAGGGTTGGGATGTCTCGTCATGGGTGGTATAAGGATCCTGTCCTTTGGCCATTGGATCCTTTGAACGAGAGCCTCAGCTAGGGTTGCTATGTCACCCCCATCAATTCGTACAGGCAGAGGGTAGTGACCCGCATTGGCCCACACATAAGTAGGTTGCACCACAACATACCCATCCTGCACCGGTACTGCATGGCAAGCCTTTTGCAATGGAAAGACTTTCGCTAGTGCGAGCACCACATTAATCCCGGTGCCATCCAAAAGGCTGCACGCGGTTGGCTCTGTCAGCTTATCTATTGCGTCCAGCAAAGGTGATCGACTATCACTGTGCACTTGATTCGCTTCGTCCTCGTTGGCATTCCAATGGTCTTGCTCTCTACCACACGCATCTTCCTCGCTGTCATGCGCATGTTCTTCCTCGCGGTCATGCGCATCTTCTTCTTCGCTGCCATGCGCATCTTCTTCCTCGCTGCTACTGATAGGCACTGGTAATTGGGAAGGAAGAAGTGCATTTTTCGGTATTTTGATGCCTGATAGTCTTACAGCATGGGCAACAATTTTAAATGTTATGTCCATCATATCATCAAACCTCTTGTTCCTCCTCTTTTTCCTGTACATTCCAGCAAACTCTTCACCAAACCCTTTACCCCAGCCAAGTGAACTAGACACGCCTTGGACCCGACCTCGATGCTCTGGAGTCTCAAGTGCTGCGGTGCGGATATCATCCTCCCTAACCCCAGAGAAAGAACCATCGCTACCCTGAGCTACAAATGTTTTCACCCTATCTGCTACCCCCACCACCGCAGGGTTACTGAATGTTATGCCCCGGCTTCCTTCACTAGTATTCTTCCTCTTCTTCCCTACCCTTGCCCGCAGATAAGGTCTCGAACGTCCAGGACATTGGTCCCAAGGGTTCTGTTTTCCTTCTGCAGCTAGCTTTGCATCCTCCTCCTCCCACTCTTTCCTTTTACCACGATAACCTTTTCTGCCCGTCTTGTGTGGCTTATTATGCAATGCTCTCTTTTGTTTCATCTCCTAGCTCAATTGCTGAAATGAAGGAGAATTGGTTTCCTGCACAAACATGTCCCAGTCTTGTTGCTGCAAAAAGGAATGCTTCACAAAGGGAGTCTCCTCTTCACTCACATATTTTTTTCTTAAATGGGCCTTGAACCGCTGTTGCAAGGTTCCAATCTCTGATATAGCTGCCTTAACTGCCTTCTTGCGAATAAATTCTTCCAGATTGGCTGGGTAATCTAGCTTTTCCTCTAAAATTGTGAACAGATGTTCCTTCTCAATTGGTGAGAGATCATCAACCGCCTTGTTGATTGACACCCTCTCCCGAGCAATGAGGCCACAGACCAATACAAATCTATCCCTCGCAGCATCTGGGGTAGGCCAAAAATTGGCATCAAGTCCAGTTGCAGTCAACTTGTCTTCTGGCCATTTGGTTTGTGTCCTTGACCCGCGGGGTCGAGTACTACTCGCAGCAGTCTGTGCTAAGTGACCCTGTGAAGAAGGTTAACCGCGATGGGCTGTGATGGTGCATTGGAGGTAGAGGAGTTTGTTGTTGTGGGAGACTGCATAGATGATATGTCAGGTTGTCAGTAGAGCAACATATGCAAGACAGAAAATCTAAACAAAATTCTTAGTAAATAAATTTGTTTTCTCTTACAGGCAAAAGAGCTGATATTAGACTAGAAATCATTACAAGTCGTAAATAAAATCAGCATAGATATACACAGTTCATATTTTACTTAATTAGCATACAGGGATAGGTGCTAACCATTTTGACAGGGGCACAACAATATGCTTATATATCAAAGTAGAGAATAAAATCCTTCAACTGCTTCCTTGTCCAACTTCAGCAGCGATAGATTGTGTGTTCCATGTGTACATGCAACAAGAGGATAAAGCAATCATGACATTATATATGACAGTAGTGAAACAACACTCACAACACATCATGACACCAATAATAATAATATATATGGCAGTAGTGAAACAATTAACACTCACAACAAAGCATATGACAGTCTAGTTATCACTACATTATAAACCACTGCGATGCAATTCCCACTGACATTATGTGGCCATCAGAATAAAAGTATGCTAATAGGTCCAAAGCATAACTGTCGATCTGGTACATTCAAAGCATAGCAGAATTAAAGTATGCTAACATCCTCAATGCTTTTCATGAATTTACAGTGCAAAAATTGTAGCACCAGGAACATGAAAATGAATTTCAACAGTTCATATAACTTCATCTGTTTGCAACAATTTATTCAAACAGACTTGGAGCAACAAAATCTATGCATCAAATCCACAGTCAATAAATTAAAAATGAACTATTAAGGTATGTCTCCCTAATCCACCTTGACATGAATATATAGCAGATTGGGTGGACTACATTATAAACCACTGTGATGCAATTTCCCCTGATATTATGTGGCCATCAGAATTAAAGTATGCTAACAGGTCCAAAGCATAACTGTCGATCTGGTACATTCAAAGCATAGCAGAATTAAAGTATGCATTAATCCTCAATGCTTTACAAGAATTTATAGTGCAAAAATTGTAGCACCAGGAACACGAAAATGAATTTCAACAGTCAATCAATTAAAAATGAAGTATCAAGGCATGTCGCCCTAATCCACATTGACATGAATATATAGCAGATTTGGTGGCCGAGCAGAGAGAGGGTGTTGGGGGTTCAAGCAGGACGTATAAACTGTTCTTCATTCTCCAATAGAACAAAGGAGAAAGCAGAGGGCACCACCGTCCGCCGCCGCCCCCGCCGTGCCCGCTTCGGCAGTTTTGACACCCAAGAGGGCATCCTAGGCCTCGTCGGTGGCAAATGAGACCACCGCAACCTTCGATTTGACTCACAAACGTGACAAATCAAATCTTGTCTATCAAAAACCAATTAAAAACCGACATCCCAATAAAATCAAATCCGTATTTAGTAATATCTAATAATTTACATTCAAGATAGATAATGTTCATTGATGCTTGCGCCTACATCCCAAAGTTCATCCTGCTGACGGCGTACTCCACGGTGACACTAAAGTTACGCGTCCAGAGGTCGAACTCATGACGGATGCGACACTCGGCGCTGCAGTAGTGGATGATCTCCGAGGTCTCCGGCTCGTAGCGCCTACATCCCGCTGCCCAAATGCAGACGTGGGGATTCTGGACGGGCAGCAACGGAATGTCGTCATCGCCGTCACCAAGCCAGTACCACCACGCAATGTTGTGGAGATCCCGGTTGACAAGGTAGCACAGCCGCCGCAGGTTGTGGTTCTTCCACCGCCCGTCAGGGGGCGACGGGTGTTGACGGCTGTTAAGTACCACTTTTACACCCGTCAACATCTGCATTAAATAAATGGAAAGTGATCATCAACACTAGAATAGGTCTTTATACTGACAAGTTCCACAAGTGTTGGTGTTTCTATCTTTTGTTGCAGGACACATCAAAATACGCATGAAATGATATAGTTGAGAGGAAGCAAACCAGTGGCATAGATATGGCATCATCGTGAACAACCTCAAATGCCAAATTGGTCTGCACCATTGCGACGGGCTCGTCGAGACGATCGAAACGGATATATCATTTGCATACATCAGAGCCCGGATGAGAGAGATATGCACTAGACATCAGGTGGGCCCGGTGAGACCCACACCAGGCCACATGGCGACGTGCTGCCATACAGGCGCCCACGTGTCCATGACACCTCATCGATCCAAAGAAGCACACTCTCGACCAATCAGGAGCAAGCACGCGGATCTAAGGGCCCACAACCACGAGATAACGGGCTAGAAACACCGCAAACACCACCATACCCACCTTGGGACCCACCTGGCAGTCACCTGGACGAAAACCGGCGCGAACAGAGCTGCCCGGGGGTTGACCGATCCCCCAGTTCGGCCGAACCCATCTTGAGGCCTCTCGCACCGCCGTTCTGTCACACCCTGAAATTCCCGAATTTCAGGATGTGAAAAGGAAAAAAATTTAAACAACGATTTTCTCTTAATTTTTAAAATTTACCCAGCATTTAATTCTTTATAGGAAATATAGTATAGGGAAAAAACAAAACATTATTTGTTTTTCTAAAATAAGTTTGTGGCTTGATGTGTGTTGCATTCATGCTGGAGCATTGTATATGATTGCTTGAATTCAAATTTGGATTCAATTTTGATTGATCCCTTTTAAAAAAAATGCAAAACCTTTTTCTTTTGTTCCTCCTGCCTTTCCCCCTTTCCTGGCCCATCTTCGTGTGCAGCCCAGCTAGGGAAAGTCCTCTGCCACCCCTTGTTCTTCTGGTCAAGTTCGCGCGCGCCGCTTTTCCCCAGCCCAGCTCAGCCCAGTAGCCAGCAGCGCCGGCCCAGCAGTGGCCCAAAACAGCTGCGTCCCGCGCCCCTCTCCCACGGTCGGCGACAGGTGGGGGCCACCTGTCATCCCCCACCTCCGATCGCACCGAGCCGAACCCGAGCTCGGGTCCGTGCCGCATCGCGCCCGCGCGCGCTCCTGGCCATGGGCCCGCACGCCTAGGCCGCCTCCCCGGGCTATATAAAGGGGCACCGCCTCCACGCGTCGGCTCCCTTCCCCAAACCCTAGCCTAGCCCCGCAGCGCCGCCGCCATCTAACCCTAGCGCCGCCGCTTGCCCAGCCGCCGTTCCGCCGTCTTCCAGTCGCCGTGAAGGAGCCTCGGAGGACCGCAAGCTCTCGAGGAAGCCGCCGGTGCCATCTTCTCGCGTCGTCGTGCCCTGGTTCGCCCGTGACGCCTCGCCAGAGACCTCGTCGACGCTCCCGTCCGCCTCGCCGTGCTAGCCATTGTCCCTGTGCACCAAAGGTCGATCCTCTTGCCTCTGTTGAGTTCGCATGCTTGCGCTCTACGTCTAGGTGTTTTCCCCGCGGCGAATGGAGCACCCCAGCTCCGAATTCGCCCTGCGCCGGCGACTCCGCCGCCGTCCGCCACCGCTCGCCGCCATAGCACCGCTGCCTCGCGCTCGCGCAGCACCAGAGCCGCGAGATCCAAAACCGACGGCTCGGATTAGATCAGATCCAGGTCAAACCGGCGCCTACCGGTCAACCCCCGCCTGGTCGTCGTCTTTTTGCAAAAGAACCCCTGCGCTTTTAAGTTTCGCAAGCCGGTCCTTCCACCGTAGAGTTTTTCTTACAGATAGGTCCAGGTTTCTTCGTTTTAGCCCAGCAGCTTTAGTTTTCTTACAAATAAGTCCCTGTATCTTGTTTACGCTATATCTTAGTCGTTTTAGCTCCGTTTTTAGCGTTCTTTATATCCACGCGATCGTCTCGACGAGTAGAACAGTTTTATGCCTCTGTTTTGTTATGTTAGTACTGTTTGGTGATTGTTTCTTATTTATTCCATTGTTTGCTTGTATGTGTACGATGTGTTGCGTAGAAGACGGTTCGTACGTGGAATACGCTGAAGTTGAAGATTTTCAAGACCTTGAGCAGCAGCAAGCGTTGGTAGAAGGCAAGTCCTTGCTGCATTCCCGTTTATCCTATTACAAAATGCATTTTAATTACACCATTTATTTACTTATTGCTTTGCATTAAATTGAAGGGTCCTACTATTTAAGGATTGACTAGCTTTGTTTATTCCTATGCCTTGATCAACCTGGGTTTATGTTTATGTTGGGTAGACCTTGCTTAGTTGCTCAACTTGGGATCATGGTGGTTTAAATGAACAACAATGTTAATCTTGCTTTACTTATGTTATACCTTCATTAAACAAGATCACCTGTGTTAATCGGAACATGGAGCGACCACCCAGGAAAACAGTACTACCACAAGACATATGGCTCTGTCTTGGCCAAGTAATTAGAAAACCTGGTGTTAGGTATGCTTTACCTGAAAGGGGTTGGGGGTTGCCGGTAGTTGGTGTATAGCCCGGCCCTCAGACTGATCTGCTCTATGGTAGCTTCGCAGCTGAGAGAGGTTTATGCATTGCGCTGTCAAGTAACCTAGCGAGCAGCCTGCACCTGGGGATCTTTGTAAAGGCCTCGTAGCGTCCCTATGCAATCACACCTCGGTAGTGTGGTATGATGCTTGGCCGGCATCGCATGGTTGGGTTTAAAGTTCTTCGGGACTTTTACGCGACTTGTGGGTAAAGATGTACAACCTCTGCAGAGTGTAAAACTAACTAGTTAGCCGTGCCCACGGTCAAGGGCGGCCTGGACCCTCACATGAGTAAACTATGAAAGATGGATTAAACTTGTTGCATTTACTTTCGTTTATGATGATGATGCTTATGTTAATCTCTGGGTTGGTATAAACTTACATTTGCTAGTAATTCAGCTTGCTTAATAAAACTTGACCAACTAAAATGCTGACCTGCTATGCAACCACAAGCTTCCACCATAAAGCCTTTGCATGTTGTAATAGAGTTTTCCCTTGTTGAGTACGACATGTGCTCATGCTTGTTGTTCTTTTATATTGCATCTACACAACCCGGTTGCTGCTCAGACGGACTCTTTCAAGACTTTCCTGGAGAGTTCGACGGTTTCTAGGCGGGCGTGCCACTAGTCGACTGCCTGTGGAGACGTCCTTTTCCGCTGCTAGTACTCGCTTTTGTTACGATTATGAGACATTCGGTCATGTAATAAAGTTATAATACTTCCTTTACGCTTTTGACACTGTTTTTGATATTCACTGAGTCGATGCATGTGTGTAACTTGATCCTGGCGCACATGTATTCTATGCATTCGGGTTTGCCTTTAAATCCGGGTGTGACACGTTCCACGTGTCGGCTTGTCGTGACGAGCCAAAGGCGGTGCCAGGTGCATGCCCGAATATCCGCCCGAAAGCCTATAGCTCCTTCTCATGGAAGAATCACCAACTTGGCCCCCACTCCTCTGCGCCATGTGTCACCACCTCATCGGTGCCTTGGTGGCGCCCAAGGCAGCCTAGGAAGCTCCTCTTGGCCTATAAATATGAGGGGAGGGGGTAAGAAATGAGACACACTTCACCACTTCACCCAAGGATGAGAGCTTCCCTTCAAAGGAGAGGCCTCTCCTTGGTAGATTAGAGAGTAAGAGAGTGAGAGAGAGAGTTGTATCTCTGTGGATGCTTGTTCTTTAATTAGAGTAAAGTAAGTATTTCCGTATTTCCTATTTAGACTAAAGTAGCATTCATGCATAGGTTATATGTTCTTGTGTTCTTCGTTTGTTCTTGATTAAGAGGCTTGTGTTCTTTGCGAACACAACCTTTCGATCTTGTAGCATAGGATCATAAGTGCTGATATCCGTTTGTATGCATGTTCATCATTTAGAATAAAGTGGAATGCTTGCATGCTCTGATTAGAATAAAGTGTGTTCGTGATTCCTTTCTAATAGTTTATGCTAGGTTGCATGAGTAGC
The DNA here is from genome assembly GCA_036936925.1 of Cenchrus fungigraminus. Taxonomy (NCBI): domain Eukaryota; kingdom Viridiplantae; phylum Streptophyta; class Magnoliopsida; order Poales; family Poaceae; genus Cenchrus; species Cenchrus fungigraminus. Next base: position 107,664,745 of record CM072780.1, on the reverse strand, counting down.
CTTTTTCCTCTGCTAGTGCGTAGATCCTGGGTTTATGCGTTCGTCTGCTGCAAGTCATTCGTGTATGTTGGAAGCATAGTACGGGACCGAGTGCTCTCTCGTATGCCTTTAGTATAAGCTAGTAGTACCTATAGTGAGTGAGATTAGTTCTCTTCCGTGGTCGTAGTTCTATTAGTACAGGGTGCCGTAGTCCATTGGCTACGGCAGTAACCACAGCGTGGACGTTCTGACACGCTACCGGTTATCATCCATTCGGCTTATCCCAAGGTTAGGTAGAGGCAGTCCAGGAGGTGGTGACAGCCCTTCAGGCCCTCGTTGATCCTTCGCAGCTGGATATAGTCAGAGCTCCCTCCACATAGATCCGCGTACCGGAGTCGCCTGTTAAGTCAGGGCTATCGGTACCCTAAGCCAAGTTCTATCTAGAGATCGACCTTTAATCTCATCTGTAGTGCTATCTTTAGGAATCCTCCCTATCCTTGCCTCTTATCTGGGTGTGTCCTTGGACCGATTATACGAAGTTAGTACACACACGTTCCCTTGGATTCGATGCCCTTGGAATACTCTGAGGTGAAAGCTACAACGGTATCCGTGCACTTGCGGATTTATTTGTGTGTCGCTAAAATACCCAACAACGGGCCGCCGCTGATTTCCTGGAGCAGTGTCATGGCTTCGGGGTCCGCAGGGTTGCAACGGTACTTCAACATCGCTAAGAAGTACTTCGCACCCGAGTCTTCAGCAGTGGCATCTCTGACGAGCTTCAGACCCTTATCAGGATTCCGCCGCCTCATCAACTCTCCATCCCCTCGAAGCATGATGCCTCTGGATGATTGGCCTCGCGGAAGCGCCGCTCAAAGCACGACCTGACGTAGCGATTCTTGCACACCTGACGAAGCTCACGCAGCGACACGTGCAGTAGTACCTCATCGGAGTCGCAGATGCGCCGGAAGGTGCCGCATATTTTATTATGAAGGTTCAGAAAACGAATGACGGGCTCATCCTTGATGGAGTGGATGATGATCTGGGTGATAAGATCATCTGGCAGCAGCTGCATCAAGCACACCGCGGCCATCAAGGAGAAGGGGAGGAAATAGAAAAGCGACAGGGTTTGGAAATTGAAAGGCGACGAGGGTTGAAGTTGAAGGCGACGAGTTGAAGTTGAAGGCGACGGGGTTTGGAAATAGAAGAAGGCGACTCGGCCATCTAAAACAATAAATGGAAATTGAAAAGGCACCGCAGTTTGGCTGCTGCCGCTAACGAGTGGGCCCGACATCATTACCCCTGCCCCTTCACCTTCCCGCGTAATTGAAAGGCGACACATGGTTTTGGACGGTTTTGCGCCCGAAACGGAGCCCGATGCGCCGTAGTGGCAGTAGTGGAGTAGTGGGTGGGGGCAGAGGCGCCTGACGGTTCCGCGTCTTGTCAATATAACTCCCCTACCTTCCCCTGCTTTCCCCTGCTTCTTCCATAAGCTTATCATCTCTTTCGCTTCTTCTTCCTCCTCGCGATCCACCACTACAAATCTTCGGTCACCGAGAGATCACGAAGGAGGAGATGGCGTCGAGGAGCCCGCCGCCGGCGAAGCGGGGACGAAGGAAGGACGACGACAACGAAAGCCGCCGTTGGAGGAAGTTGGAGAAGGGGAAGGAGCCGGCGACCAAGGACGCCGACGAGGAACCGTTCTTCGACGACACTAAGTTCGCCGTCGACCTGCTCAGGAGCGCCTTCAGAAAGCTACAAGATGTTGGCGAGGCCTTCGACATCAAGGAGCCTCATGAAGTGGACAAGGACCCGAGCGTGAAGGGTCTCGCCTTCAGGATCCACGGGTTGGCTGAGAAGCTCGAGAACCTCCCCGTGGTCAAGCGGGCTGGCTGCCACTTCGTCTTCGGCGATGGCGGCTCCGACGACAGCCACAGCGGCGATGACGGCGGGACTCCGACAGCGGCGACCGACTGATTGATAGACTCCTCTAACATGTATAGTAATAATGTGTGTGTGTGTGTGTTTGTGTCTTCGTCAGGTTGTTGGACATGAACTGCTTAGTTTGTTTGTCGATCATGAACTGCTTAGTTAATTAGTTTGGTTGTTGGATTTTGTATGTCATGAACTCGATCTAATAGACACGAGTAGATCCATCCGCGTCTCCTATAATATGTGTTCTGTTGTGATGAACCGGAGATCTGTTGTGATGAATTAGATCTTAGAGACAATGGATAGTCATTACCGACACGAGTTAGAGACAATGGAGATCTGGTTATCTTTTTTATATTGGCTGCTGACGCTGACGCTGGATATTCATTGCCGACGCGGGTTAGAGACAATGGAGATCTGGTTATCTTTTTTATATTGGCTGCTGACGCTGACGCGTGGGCCCGTCACTATTTTTTTGGAATGAAACTTGCTTCCCTAAAATATTAGAGCCCATAAAACAGCACCTAAAAAATCATAAAAATACGAACAATTAATATTTGGACATTTAGTATTCGAATAAAATATCAACAGTCACACTTGTGTGCCCAAAATTCTTATAATTCGTTTTTACACCCCATGGTAATGATATAATAATTCTAATAACATCAAATGTGCTCTAAAAAATCTACAAATTGACTTGTTAACATAATTTGGGTACCTAAACATGTCTTCAAAATTTCAAATGGTCTCGATGAAGGAATAATATACTTGTGTACAAATATCTACATCTCTCACATAGTTTCCTAGAATGTTGCTTGAACATTGAAGTTTTCCACACTTTGCAACATGTTCGAACTCATATGCATTTGAAAACTTAACAAAACCTTGTGTTCACCTTAAGCTTCCGAAATGCAAAGTTTCATCACTAATGGTTGTGTAAAACAAATATTATTTATATGTTGTTGTACTTACAAAGAACAAAATAAGGCATATAAACATTATTCAAGAAACGGAATATACACTAAACAATAAAATTAATGAAAATATGGTGATTTTAGAAAAATTTAGAAAAAAATATCAAATTTTGACTAATTACGACGAAGAAATACATGTTACAACATTTGATTGCAGATTAGAAGGAGAAATGCGAACTGTTCTTCATTCGAATAGAACTGGCCCCACAGTCAGCAGCGACACGGGACTGATAACCCGCGTCGGCTTTGTTGCTCTTCCAAAAATTTACACAGATAATACGAGCAACATACAAAAGCTAATCCACTACAGATTTCCTATTCCAATACTCCGTTCGAACTTCACCATTTCGCGGCGGAACCTACAGTCTTCGCTGCAAAATAGAGAAATTCCAAGCCATCCTTTATCCACACCGCAGCCGCCGCCGTTGCCTACGCATGGCTAATCGCTGCGCACCTGTGCCGGAGGCGGCAGCGGTTCACCCCAAATGTGCCAAGTCGAGGAGTGGATCGCATGTGCGGCCTTCTCGCGCAAAGGCAGATACCCGTCGTTGCTCAACCATCTCGACGTCGTACTGCCACCGCCCGCGACCCGCCTCATGTACCGCTTCGTGGCGTCGTCGGCGGCGGCACCGCCATTGTCCCTGTAGAGCAAGATGGCATATAGACAGGCCGCTGCATCATGCCCACCCTCGGTTGAACACGGCTTTGATCCCAGAGAAGAAGCAAGCCTCCGGATTCCCGAGATCGGTCAGCATAGCAAGGAAGGCTTTGTAGGCGGTGGGGTCCCACACCGAAGAAATCTCATCTCTTATCCCCTCTATCGACAAACGCCGACCGACGTCGCCGTGGCTGCACACGCAGCGCATGGTCGAGCAAGTACCGCGTAGGCTGCAGAGGTCAGCCAAGGGCCGCTCCGAGGTCACACCGACGCGCGCCGCAATCTCAATGCGGAGGTCTTGAGGGAGGTCCAGCAGCGAAGATGGCTGGTGCCGCCGGCTTCTTCCCGGCATGCTATTCATCTCCGGCCGGGAATGGTGACGATGAGGAGTATGCAGTTGATGTTTTTTCGCGGGTAGATGAAGGGGCAGGGGATCTAAATTATTTTGGAAGGAGAAGATACAGGAGATTTGTTTCCAAACACGGTTTAAGTATGCAATGGAGACGACGTTTGGCTAATCCGCGTATCCTTTAATTCTCCATTGCAGACGACGTTTGGCTAATCCGTGTATCCTTTAATTCTACATTGGAGACAACATTTGGTTAATACGTGTATCCTTTAATTCTACATTGGAATCACTGCCTCCGCTCTCAGCCATTGACTGGGCAACTGTTTCCCCATTGACCGGGCAACTGTTTCCCCATTGACCGGATCTGGCATCAATTTCTTGGGAACCTTCCCGTTTCCTGTGCTCTTGATCTTATCCCTTCCTCTTTTTTTTGACAACCGATCTTATCCCTTCCTTGTTTTTGCTATAAAAAAGGGACCGACGCCTATCGGTCCTCCTCACTTGCTTCGTTCTTCTCTAGATCTAGATCTAGATCTAGCTATGGCACAAAGAATAGATCTTGTAGGGCGCAAGCTTTTGCTTTTCTCTTCTTCCTCCTCCTCGTTCTCTCAGTTGCTAGAAGAATTCTTGTGATATCGGTGATTGGGTTGCTCATCCCTCTAGCACAGCTGCTAGAAAAATCATTGTGATATATTTCCTTGTGATTTGGCATCAGCTGTCGGGGGGGAGAGTAGACCAGAACCTCCTGCATCAGGAAGAACAAGCTGACGGAAAGATCACTGTGGTCTGGGGAGAGAAGCCCAACTCCACTACATCTTTCTCATCAAATTTGTGCTTCCTTTTGCTTTCCCTTCTCCTCCAGGAGGAGGATTTTTGAAGGGATATGTTTCCACCCTCTGTTGTATCTTTCTCTTCTGCTCACTTGTAAGCATGAAGAAGAGCAAGCGGACGGGAAGGTCGCAGAATCTAGAGCATATCTCGTCAAACTTACGTTTCCTTTTAAAGGGATATGTTCTCCCCTTCTGCTGTATTTTCCTCACTTGTAAGCATGAAGAAGAACAAGCCACCGGGAGCATCTCTTTTGCTTAGTTTAGATCTATATATGTTCCTCATCCTGGTAGTGCTTAGTGATGATGAACATAGATGGCCGCTTTGTAACCTTCTGATGTATCAATGATGACTGTAATCTGTGTGTGTGATTTTGCATCTCAAGAGACATGCTTGTGTGATTATCTATGTGCAGTCCAATTTTTTGTATGATTTACCTACTCACTTGCAAGCATGAAGAAGAACAAGCCAACAGAAGTATATATCTCTTTTGCTTAGTTTAGATCTATGTTCCTCATCCTGGTAGTGCCTAGTGATGATGAACATAGATGGCCGCTTTGTAACCTTCTGATGTATCAATGATGACTGTAATCTGTGTGTGTGATTTTGCATCTCAAGAGACATGCTTGTGTGATTATCTGTGTGCAGTCCAATTTTTTGTATGATTTACCTACTCACTTGCAAGCATGAAGAAGAACAAACCGACGGGGGCTGGCTAATCCGTGTCTCTTTTGATGTAATCTGTATGTGATTTCGCATCTCTTGCCCATAACAAAGGCGATGCGGGTTGGTTAATCCTCGTCTCTTGCCCATAACAAAGGCGACGCGGGTTGGCTAATCCTCGTCTCTTTTATATTGACGCCCGTTACTGAACTGAAGCAGCCTGCAACATTACTTACTGAACTGAAGCAGAATATAAACATAATATATATAGTATCTTAGGCAGAATATATTACAAAAAGGATTCAAATTCCACCACATCCTATATATTACAAAAAGGATTCAAATTCCACCAATACATCACATCCTTTATATTACAAAACGGATTCCATTTCCACCAATAGACACATCCTGCATTACAAAAAGGATTCAGCAGAAATCAGGCTTGCTTTTTCTTCCTTGATTTCTGTATATGGATTTTTTCACTATGGTCGCTTCGCAAGTACAGTGTTTTGTTAGTTCCCAAGAGTCGGGGCTTGTATGAAGTGTCGAAGGATGGAATTTCGTCAAACTGGTTGTATTCCTCCTCCTCAACAACATTTTCAACCCCAACAATCCTTTTTTTTCCAGGCAGAACCACAGACCAGTTCTTCTTTGCAAGGTCAGGTACATAGAACACTTGCTCAACATCGTTGGCGAAGACAAACAGTTCGTTTTGTAACCAAAGACCCGGAGATCAACACTAACATAACCATATTTGTCCTTGCTCACAGCTCTCTTCCCATTAGTGACCCATCTACACCGAAACAAGGCTACCTTCAATCCTACATAATCAAGCTCCCATATCTCCTCTATTTGACCATAATATGTGTCTGTCTCCATGTCATCATCATCATGACTGTCGTCGACGACAGCCCGTACACGCACACCACTATTTTGATAGACGCTCTTTTTATCCTGGGCCATGGTGTAGAACGTGTATCCATTGATATCCATTGCTTAGTATTTTGTGACAGTGAACAATGGCCCCGCTGCTAGATTCCTTATCTCGTCGGTTATTACAGCATTGCTGCATGTCTCGACATAATCTCGGAGCCACCTGCTGAAACCTTGCATGTGCATCTTTGCAAGCCAAGCCCTACCACAGTCAGGGTTGTCTTCATGTAGTTGTCTCTTGTGCTCATTGGCAAACGGTGTAATTAGGTGCAGCTGTTGTATCACGGTGAAATGAGCCTTTTGGAAGGCATCTGGTACCAGAGTGACAGACTTTTTCCCTAGGGTCCCAACACCTGAAAGCCTACCTTCATGCCGTGAGTGAGGCACACCAATGGGGTTTTGGGGGTCCATATAACCCATGGCCCACTCCACTGCATCGATGGTCTCATAGCCACGAACAATGGCTCCCTCCGAAAATAACCGGTTATGTACCAATGATTTCAGGAATCCAAAAAACCTCTCATATGGAAACATCTGATGAAGGTAAGATGGGCCAAGGAACCAGATCTCCTTCGCGAGGTGTGCTGTTAGATGCAGCATGAGATCAAAGAATGATGGTGGTGTCAGAGGTTTAGATCTAGACAGCCCACAGGGGGGTTAACCCCGGTGGTTTATTTGTTCGGCGGGACGTAATCTAGGGCTAAGAACTCGAAGGTTGCGCACGAGCACACGGAACAGAGAACACGGCGAGTTTATACTGGTTCAGGCCTCCGGAGAGTAAAACCCTACGTCCAGTTGTTTCCACGTTCTTCCCGATCTGAGACTTCAGGCACTTCTGAATCACCTTCTGATAGGTCGCGCCAGCGTTTTTCAATCCAAAGGTCATGACCTTGTAGCAATAGATACCGTTGGGCGTTATGAACGCCGTTTTGTCTTGATCATCGGCGTTCAGGGCTATCTGGTGATACCTTGAACAGCAGTCGAGGAAGCATAGTAGGACGCTGCCAGCCGTGGAGTCCACGACCTGGTCGATGCGAGGAAGAGGGAAGGGATCCTTCGGGCAGTGTTTGTTGAGATCGGTGTAATTGATACACATCCTTAATCTTCCAGTTTTCTTGGGTACAAGGACTGGGTTTGCGAGCCAAACCGGGTGTTTACATTCTCGGATGAATCCTGCAGCTAAGAGCTTACAGACTTCTACTTCTATGGCCTGCTTTCTATCTTTTGCAAATCACCGGAGCTTTTGCTTGATAGGTCTTGCTGTCTTGCTTACTTCAAGGGCGTGCTCAGCCAGCTCCCTGGGGACACCGGGCATATCAGACGGGCTCCATGCGAAAATATCGGCGTTGTCCCGGAGGAAACTGGTGAGCACGAGTTCCTATTTGGGGTCGAGGTCGGCCCTGATGGTGACTTCTCTGGTTGCGTATGGCAGGCCGAGGCAAACTTTCTTCACTGCGGGACTTGCGTCCAAGGCAGTGGTTGTACGCTTCTGTTCTGGCACCTCCAGAGTAGTTTGGTCGATCTTGGCGGCCTGGGCGACCATGACCGTAGCGGCAGCTTTGCACACAGAGACCTTGGCGAGGTCGACGGTGTCGCTCTCGCAGTTGTAGGAGACGAGGATGTTGCCGTAAACGGAAAAGATCCCGTTTGGAGCTGGCATCTTTATGATGAGGTAGGTATGATGCGGTATGGCCATGAACTTGGCCAACATGGGTCGACCAAGGATGGCGTGGCAGGAGGAGCAAAAATCCGCGACCTCAAATGACAGGTACTCCGTGCGGAAGTTGTCCTATTTGCCGAAGGTGACCGGTAGGCATACACAACCTATGGGGTATGCAGCCTTGCCGGGCACGAGCCCATAGAAGGGTTCGTCGCAGGCAGTCATCTTGGAGAAGTCGAAGTCCATCTTCCTCAGCGTTTCGGTGAAGATGATGTTCAAGCTGCTGCCCCGTCGATGAGGGTCTTAGGCAGGAACGCGCCATCCACTATGGGATTGACGACCAGTGGGTAGGTCCCGGGGTCTGGTATGTGCACCCAATGGTCTTTCGTGGAGAAAGTGATGGGATACTCCGACCAACGCAAGGGTTGCGGAGTTTCAGTGTTGACTTGGCCGATCTCCCTTGCGTTTGATCGCTGCTGTCTGTAGCTTTTAGCTGCTTGACGGCCGCTGACGATGAAGTTGATCTGTCGGCTGGCGTTCTGGAACGCACCGTTGGGATTGCCCGCTTTTGGTGGTGGTGGAGGAGAAGGCTCCTTACGACGGTTGTGGTCATCGTGGTGGCGGCGCTCATCACGGTGGTCATTGTGATGGTCCTCTCGGCGATCGTCGCGGCGGTAGTCGTCACGTGGATCATCGCAGCGATAGTCACGGCGATCCCTGTCGTCGTTGCGACGGTAGGGTCGGCGGTCGCGGTAATCACGTCGATCAGGTCGACGGTTGCGGTTGTCGTAGCGGCGGTTGCTGTTATGGTCGTCATTGTTGCCGCTCTTGGTCTTCTTGGGCTCCGGAGGTACGCCTAGAGCGCGCTTTAGCTGCTCGCACTCCCTCATGGTATGCTTGGCGTCGCGGTGGAACTGGCACTGCTCGTCCATGACGATGTTGAAATCACTTTCAAGGAAAGTGGAAGGTCGAGGTGGATCGGTCGCATAGACCTCGCCGGATCGCTTGCACGACCTGCCTCCGCCGTCTTCGTGGTCTTCTCCTTTGAAATCGTGCACCACCGCGTCTTGAGTGTCGACAAGCTTGTCGACGTAGGCCATGAGGTCGGCGATGGTGTTGGCGTCAGCTTCATGGATCTTCTCGAAGAGCTTCAGGTTAGTTACCCCCTTCTTGTAGTAGGCTATGATGTCTTCATCCTTGACTCCCGCAAGAGTGTTGCGGTTCTCGAAGTAGCGGTTGGTGTACTCGCGAAGAGTTTCGTCCTTCCTCATCCGCACTCTGGTGAGGTGGTGAGTGTTGCCAGGGCGATTATAGGTCCCTTGATAGTTGGTCGTGAAGAGTCGCAACAAGGTCGCCCATGAGGTGATGCACTCCGCAGGGAGGTTGTCGAGCCACAGGAGTGGCGCTTTGCCCATCACAAGAGGAAAGTATCCTGCCATGTGGTCTTCGTTGCCTCCAGACGCGCGGGCGGCGATGCTGTACATCTTTAGCCAGATACTTGGGTCAGAGTGACCGTCGTATTTTTCAATCACTGGCTTGAAGTCCTTGGGGTGTCTGATCGTCCTGAGACGTTGTGAGAACGCTGGGAAGTTGTTAATTGCTCCAGGACTTGCTGATGGGGCGTAGGCTGTCGGGATGATGTAAAGGTCATCGGGAGAACCGTTATCTTGGTCATACTGGGCACGACGTAGGAGTTCTTGATTGTGCATTAGCCGGAGATCTGTTGCTTGGATGGGGTGATTGGCGTCAACGGGATCAGGGACCCCGTTGTCGCGGTCGTAGTTGGCACGTCGTGCTATTTCCGCTTCATCTCGTATGGGCTAGCGCTGATTGCTCCTGGCGCGGGCGGCTGGAGGAGGCTAAGCTCCGGCGTTCTGCCCCGCGTTATCGGCGACGTTCTGCCGCTGGGCGCTAGCAGCATTGGCGACGTTGTTGGTGACGTTACCTCCATTATTAGCGGCGGCATTGGCCGCGGCATTAGCTGGAGGGTTGGCTGCTGCATTGGCGGTGGTGTTGGCTGGTTGTATTACTTCATTCTCACCGCCTCCCTCTTCGGCCACGGGCGGAAGGGGAGCGTTATCGTTGTTGTGACGACGATGGCGGGGTCGCTCTGACCTACTCCTAGAGTAGGAACTGGAGGCCGATCTGCTGTATCCTGGACCTCTTTCTTTGACCTGGGCAGTGGCGATGCGGATGTGAGCTTGTAGACATTGTGTTGTAGGAGTATCCTCAAGTTGTCCAAGCTCGGCAAGGGCCGCGCCTAGGTTAGCTTGAGGCGAGTTGTAGACTTTGTGGCCATCTTGCTCAAAGTCCTTCAGGAGGTCTCTGGCACGCAGGCGGTGTCGGCGAGGTTCGTCTTGATTGTGCTGCTGTTGGGGAGCAGTAGGAGCCGCAGGGGCGGCTGCGCCATCAGGGACGTTGCCTGTAGGTTGTCCACCAGCACCTAGTACGACGTTGCCCGCGGCTTGACCTGGGGCTTGGGCAGCTGCTACAGCTGCATCTATCTCCTACTGTCGACGCGTAGCTCGTGCGGCATTAGCATTCTCGCGCTGTATGCGCTGCTCGTCTGTCTCGCCAGCTTGAGGGGGTACGTCAACACCTCGCCCGGATAGTTGGGAGAGATGGTCGTTCGGGCGATCTGGAACGCGAGGTGGTCCAGGGACGGCTCGCGGTTGATCTGGCAGCGATGAGCCGTGATTAGAGGTCGGCGAAGCTTCTTGAGCACACGGCATTGGCGAGCCGTGTGTTTGGAGTCCTCGTGGACGGGGCAACGGTCGTCAAGGTGACCTCTGCAGTTTGCACGATGTGGGGTCTTGGGTCCAAATTCGATCTGGATCTTGTTCTTCATGTAGCGAGACGCTGCATGGGTAGCGTTCCGCAGACCAAGAGGCATGCGGGATGAAGACGGAGAGGTCCTGCGAGGGCGCTTGACATGCTCACAGACCTTGATCGTGTCGGAGAGCATGTCCTCGACGCGATCGAGCCCCGCGATCATATCGCGAGGAGTGGGTGGGTGGGTTTCCGCCAGCAGATCGGATTCGATCTGTTGGTTGGAAGAGACCGCATTGCTCTCGATGACGAGGCAGGCGGCTGGAGCGATGGATTCCGCCGGCATGGAGCCGAAGCAAATGTCGATGGGATTGGCGAGGAAGTCCACCATGCTTTCCGGGAAGATGACGCCGCTTGGTGGAGCCATCGAGCTACTCGAAGAACCCTGATTTCCCCCTACCTGGCGCGCCAACTGTCAGAGGTTTAGATCTAGACAGCCCACAGGGGGTTAACCCCGGTGGTTTATTTGTTCGGCGGGACGAAATCTAGGGCTCAGAACTCGAAGGTTGCACACGAGCACACGGAATAGAGAACACGGCGAGTTTATACTGGTTCAGGCCTCCGGAGAGTAAAACCCTATGTCCAGTTCTTGGTGTAGATTGCTTGAGGATTGCGTGATTACAAGGGGTCGCCTCGCCCGCCTTATATTAGCCAGCGGACAAGGTCGGCGCCCAGACTCCTGGTCGGTTACGACAAGGAGACCTAAGTCTAGTTGTTTACAACACTTGCCATGTACATCTATCTGCTTGTCGGAATCCACTGTTGTCTTGTCTTGCACGCCAAGTCTCGAGATCGTTTCTAGATAAGGTCGCCTGGGGAAACTTCTGGAAGGTCTTCAGGAGGTTGTGTGGGCCGCCAACTAGGTCGGTTGGGCCCACTGACAGGTCAGGGGGTCTTCTGGTAGGCCGGACCCACCTGTCGGGGACGGCCGTGAGCCTGGTCGGTGGGGACCCAGGGGTACCCATGTCTCACAGGTGGGAAGTTAGCTTCAAGCAGGCATAGGGTCTCGAAATGCCTCCTCTCTAAGTCCAATAGTTTTTCCTCATCAATCACCTTATGTTCTATTGCATTGAAGAATAAACACAAGCTCGTGACCGCATGGCAATCCTCATCAATCACCTTATGTTCTGTCTTGATACCTCTAAGTGCAACAGGAAGAAGAGCTGTCATCAACACATGGCAATAATGAGATTTCATCAAGTTAAAATTCATTTTCATGGCCTTCACCGACACTAGCCTCTTGAAGTTTGATGATAGCCTGAAGGTACTTTCAAATCATGCAAAAACTGACATAATTCTTTTCTCTCTGCCTTTGACAAGGTGGTTGCAGCAACGGGAAGGTCCGTCCCCGTCTCTGTTTCCTCTGCATAGAGCTTCGGGCTAATGCCCAGTTCTTTAAGGTCCTCCCTTGCATTTTTATGATCTTTTCCTTTGGATTTCTGTTGTAGCAATGTTCCACAAGTAGCTTCACACACATTCTTCTTGACGTGCATGTTGTCAATCGAATGACGCACATCCAACATCGGCCAATACTCTAGCTCCCATAGAATTGATTTCTTGTTCCACATTCCTTCTTCTTCTTCTTCTTCACCATCTCATTTCTTTCTTTTGCCAAGGGTTTTTTCAGTCAGTTTGGGTAACTCCTCGATAGTTTTGACGTCCTTGACTTTCAAGTGGACCAGATCTCCAGTCACATGCAATGGCGCCTCTCGATTCTCCTTTCCCCCATTAAACTGACAATCCATGGCCCGGTATGGATGTTTCTTGCCGAGGAAACGAAGGTGCCCCATAAATACGTATTTCTTTGAATGTCTTAGCCACACTGCACAAGTATCTTCCAAGCAGTGTGGGCAAGCTGCACCTTTCCTTTTACTCTGGCCAGAGAGGTTGCGATGAGCCAGGTTGTCGTTGATGGTGGTGAACAACATGGCGCGCATTGTGAACTCCTCACGTTTGAACTCATCCCAAACCTCCTTCACACCAGGCTTCCACAGTATCTTCAAGTCATCAACTAGTGGCCTCAAGTAGACATCAATACGGTCGCCACTGGTGAAGAGATCAATCTAACATCGTCATGCTCCTCGTTTGCCCCATCCTTCGCGGCTTGCCTGCTCCAGTGATCCGTGTGCCATCCTTCCTGGCTTTCCTGCTTCAAGCGCCACCATCCTACTTGTCGTGCGTCGTCTTGCCCAGGAGGGCGAGGCCTGCCTGCTCCAACTACCATTGTCTCGTGTATCACCACCTCATGAACAGTTGCAGCTGGCCAGTGCCAGCACCCTACCACGCGGAACACCCTGCGAGCCTGAGAGAGACAGGATGGATGAAGGTGAGTGAAGGGATAAGAGAATATATACGAGGGACCAGAGGGGTTTACAAACGATGGTGAATAATCGACAAAAGTAAATGATCAAACCGCAAAAGGAGACACGAGATTTAACATGGAAAACCCTCTCAACACGAGAGGGAAAAACCACGGGCGCTAGCCAACAAGAACTTCACTATGCCGAGAGTCAAGTTACAATGCCAAACAACGGGTTACAAAAAGATGAGAGAATGATCTCAATGTGAAACCCTAATGGAGATATATGACCTGTAATGTGAAGTTCTTGGCTAGACTTTACGAGGGTGGATCAACAAAGAAGGTCTAGCTAAAAAAATCTAGATTTTAACTAGCTAAACTTAAGCGGGTGGATCGTCTCCTTATATATGACATATGCCATTTGGAATCAAAAGGAGGATTTTTTTATATCTTTTTATTCCAATTTGCAAATTTATACGACCGTTTTGAAATTTATCAAAACTATACCACCACTGCCGTGGGCCACGGCGGTAGAAGTCTAACCGCCGTGGCCCACGGCGATTGGAGGGCGTTCACGGCGGTTAGGGTGCCTCCACAGCGGTTAGACCTAACCGCTGTGGGCCAAGGCGGCAAGGCCTAACCGCCGTAGGCCACGGCGGCTAGGCTCATTTTATTTTTTTTACTTTATTAAATTATAATAATCCAGTAGGAAAGTAAAAAAACGGAAATTAAGGAATACTGGTTCGATTATTAAACCACAATCACAATAGGATTCCAGTTCTTATAGAGTAATATTACATTACCATGATTCAAACGAAATAGTAGTTCAAATATTACAGCACGGCAGGAAAGACTACAACATCATACAAAATGGCAAACTTCAGCCATTCTTGCGATGTGACGACGAAGGTTTAGCTTTCTTGGTAGTTTTTTTAGTTGGTGGATTAGCAACACACGGGTCTGCTGGTGGAGCATAAAGACCACCCGGAGCATAAAGATCACCCCAAGGAGGTTCCTCTCCTCTTGCAATGACATCTGCAGTTCTTCCTTGCAAATAATGATGCATGTCTGGTGGAGCATAAAGAGCATCCCAAGGAGGTTCCTCTCCTCTTGCAATGGCATCTGCAGTTTTTCCTTGCATATATCGAAGCATGCCTCTTTCGAACGTGCTCATTTTCTTCGGATCAGGTGCTGCATTTGTGTTTTTCCCCTTGTGGTGTGAGGAATCACGATCACCACCACCATTACCATCCTCACCCCCCCTGACAGCAGCAGTAGACATCTCTAGTTACTGTTACACAAAATCTAAACTAATTTAACTAATTACAGTATTCTAAAATAATTTAACTAATTACATAAAATAAATAAAGAGAGGAAACTTACCTAAGAGGGAGGAGCAGCCCGTGGGGAGAGGGAGGCGGCGGTAGGGTCAGACAGGATGGCTGGTGCCGTAGCCCTATATATAAGGGCGGCAGCTGCCGTACGCCACGGCGGTTGGAACCTACCGCCGTGGTCCACGGCGGTTGGAATCATTTTTTTTAACTTAATGATTTTTTTTGGTTTTTGACTTTATGACAAAGAAAACTAGCTGATGATAACGAAAAGCAAAAGCAAAGTGACATAATAAAAAATAGTCATGATCACAGATAAGAGTGCTGCTGTCTAAACAATATGCGACCTTATCTAGCAACGCCTGGTCTTCTTGTGCAGCCTGTCTGCTCGGACTGTGGCCCGCATCTGCAGGCGAGGGTACGTCAACAGGTCACGTGGGTGGATCTGCCGACGCCTAGCATCAGCAGTGTCCTGCGGTGTCACCATCGCCGCCGCCTACCCTGCCACCTGGTGGGACGACCCTGGCAACCCCAAGGGAGATGGGTGCGTCCCACCGCTCGCGCCTGGCAGCTGCGACCCTCCTGGTTGCGTCCCTGCTCCCTCCTGTGTCCACGTGGATGGCGCGCCTCCTAGCTGCGACCCTCCGAGCTCATCCTGCGTCTGTACACCGTGCAAGAAGTCGAAGTCGATGTCATCCAAGTTAAAGTCGTCGTACCCTCCCGCCTAGTCCTCTAGGGTGGAGTTAGGAGTGCCGCCGCTGCTAACGCAAGCTGGAACAAATAGTATTATTAAATCACATATCATAATTAATAGAATCTAGTATTTGTATATGGTTCGAGGTAGAATTGTGGTCATTACCTGACGAAAGAACAACGCCAGTGGACGAGGAAGGGACATGTGCCGGTGGTACTAGTGGTGCTGCTCGTGCTGGTGCTGCTGCAGGTCCTCGTGGTGCTAGTGCTGAAGCTGCAGGTCCTCGTGGTGCTGCTGCTGGTGCTGCTGCTCTGGGAGATGGTCCCCCTAGAGGAGGTATCCTCTAGGGAGGATGCACTGGAGGGCCCGACGCAAATGACGGCGCGTAAAAAGTGGCCGGGTAGGCTAGCCGTGACGAGGACGACAGTGCCTGGTACGAACGGCCGGTCGAGGCGGAGTTGGAGGACGACTGTGGGTACCGTGGAAACAGCGATAGAGCCGGGTTACCACGGTAGTTGACCACAGCAAGGAACCTCGTGGTGATGCTCTGCATCCTATCCCACGTCTGCTCGATATCCTGGTGTGTCATGAGGTGCAGCCTCAACCTCGACTCCCCTATAATATGTGAAAGGTCCGCAATCACGTCGAACTGCAAAAGAAATTATTAGTAAATGTTAGAATGTTTAGTACCATAAGAAAATTTAGTTGCATTTTCAAACTCACCGCCGAGTCGTAGTGCTGATCCCGTCGCACCGGGTATGGGACAGTAGGAACGATCGCCCTCTCCGCGTCAGGAACCGGCGCTGGTGGCTGTGGTGGAACGTACATCACACGCGTCCGAGTCCTCAAGGTGTACCACTGGATGTACGCCTCCCACGCCGTGTCGTCGTGGGGCCGGTCCCCGGTGACGACGTTCTGCGCCGCGGTAGCCCAAGCGTCCACGTACGTCTGCACCCTCTGAACCCAAGTAACACGCCCCGAAACTCCCCTCCGAAACCACCTACAACAAATTAAGCATATTTGTGAGCGGTTCAATCTTCGAACGCAGAATTAAATTTAGAAATTGATGAGAACTCACCTATGGGCCGCGTGAGGAACAGTGTGCACCACAGGCAGAGGCGACTCCTGGTAGAGGCCGAACTGCCTCATCACCCTGTGGACGGCGTACTCCTCCACGTACATGTCGAACTGCAATGGCGTCCTCGTCATCCAGTAGTGCTGGTCTCGAAAGCACAAAGACGAGAGGCCCTGTGGTGCGCGGGTCGCGATAGCCTCCTCTGAGTACGGCGTCCACCTGACGTCCGCGTCCGTGAGAGAGTCGAACTAACCGACGAAGTCCTTGTACGCCCTCTTCGTCTGCTCGTGAGCGTACGAGGCCTGCATACAAACAAAATATGAACCCTACATGTGGATTGAACAAACTAGACAAAATGGAGAGACAAATTGAAAGTGAAAGGTAAGAAATTACCGTCCGGAGGCACCACACGGAGCCCATGGTGAAACGGTCCCTAGGGTCGTGGCCCTCTGGCAGGGCCTCGTACGCGTGGAGGGAGATGACTGGCCGACCAATCGTAAACCGCTCGTGGCACCAGAGCTGAAGAAAGAGAGGACAGCCGAGAAGGATCGCCTACTCCGAATGACCCTTCAACACCCCCGAGCACAGGCCCCTGTACGTGCCGGCAAGAACAGCATTGCCCCAACTGATCTGGGGCACTGCGTCCAAGGGCACGTCGGTGATCCTCCGAGCGTGGGGCATCAAGTACCTCGCCACCATGTCACCCTGCGAACTGCAGAACAACACGAACCCAAACAGCCACAATAGGTACGCCTCGAAGAACCTGTCGACTGTCTCGGCCTGGGCGTCATCTGCTAGGTAATCAGCCTGCACAAACAAAATCAAACATTAGTTACATTGTTTCCATATCTTCAAAAACGAAGAAAAATATGAGGTAAAGGTACGTATGCTGAACTGCTGCAACCTGGTCAAGGTGGGTCCGTGAGCGTTCGTGAACTCCTGGTACGGGGCGGGGGCGCGATCGTTCCGAGGAACATTCGCGAACCGAGCGAGGAACTCAGTACGCCACTGGTCGGAGATGTCCACAGCCCCCATCGGCTCGCCCGCACAAGGAAGGCCCGTCAACAGGGACGTGTCCTGAAGAGTCGGCGTCATCTCGCCGACGGTGAAGTGGAACGTGTGGGTCTCTGGCCTCCAGTGGTCCAGAAGCACGCTGAGGAGGGAGAAGTCGAACTGGAACCGTGTCATGCGATCCTTCTGAGGAATCGCGTCCAGCTGCCTGTTCCCCTCGACTCACCACGCTACAGGTAGTAGTCCTGCTGCGCGTAGCCTGAAACAAATAAGGTAAATTTATTAGTTCAAACAAAAGTATAAATGAAGGTACAAACAGTAACATAGTATCAGTTCACGTACTTGGGAACTCAAAGGTCGTGGATCGGCAACAACATGCGCGTAGTGCGAGAACGTACGTGTACAAGATCCTCTCTGAAGACGGCGGACATGAACGAGCGGTATCTGCGGTCGACCTCACGCTCCAACAACTCTTGCGTCACGTACGCGTCAACCCGAGCCTGAACCTCAGCACGAGCACGAGCCTGAGCCTGAGCCTCAGCCTGAGCCTGAGCCTGAGCCTCATCTTGAGCCTGATCCATAGCTACAGCTGCATACAAAAATGAAATATACAATTAAAAAACTAGATAAAGATGTTTTCTACATTTTCTAGAACAGGTAAACTATTTTTCTACATTCTCTACATTTTGTAAACGAGATAAAGTAATTTTCTAGATTTTCTAAACAAGCTAAAGTAATTTTGTACAATTTGTAGAACAGATAAACTAATTTTCTATATTTTCTAAATTTTCTAAACAAGATAAAGTAATTTTCTAGATTTTCTAGACAAGATAAAGTAATTTTATAAAATTTCTAAACAAGTTAAAGTAATTTTGTACAATTTGTAGAATAGATAAACTAATTTTCTACATTTTCTAAATTTTCTAAACAAGACAAAGTAATTTTCAAGATTTTCAAGACAAGATAAAGTAATTTTGTATATTTTCTAGAACAGGTAAATTATTTTTCTACATTCTCTACATTTTGTAAACGAGATAAAGTAATTTTCTAGAATTTCTAAGCAAGTTAAAGTAATTTTGTACAATTTGTAGAACAGATAAACTAATTTTTCTACATTTTCTAAACAAGATAAAGTAATTTTCTTGATTTTCTAGACAAGATAAAGTAATTTTCGACAATTTTCTGAACAGGTAAACTATTTTTCTATATTCTCTACATTGTCTATACCAGATAAAGTAATTTTCTATAACTTCTAAACAAACTAAAGTCATTTCTACAATTTCTAGAACAGATAAACTAATTTTCTACATTTTCTAAACAAGATAAATAAATTTTCTATAATATCTAGAACATGGAAACTATTTCTAAATTTCTAAACTAAAAAACTAATTTTCTAAATCTAAACTAATTAAATAAACTATTTTCTAAATTTTCTTATCTAAAATCTAATTTTCTACACTAATTATACTATTCTAAACTAATTAAGCTAATTAAATAAATTAATTAAAGGGATAAAGGTTACCTGAGAGGAAGAAGAGGGCAGCAGGGGAGAGGGAGCGGCGGCAAGGGGGGGCGGACGGCGGCCACCGTCGCCCTTTATATAGGGGACGTCTACCGCCGTCCGCCACGGCGGTTAGGGCCTACCGCCGTGGCGCACGGCGGTAAGTTGCCGCGGGCCCACACCCAGGAACCAACCGTTGGCAATAGCCTTACCGCCGTGGGCCACGACGGTTGGACGTGCTGCCGCCGTGGCCCACGACGGTTGACCCTATCGCCGTGGCCCACGGCGGTGGTGGTATAGTTTAATAAATTTCAAAACGGTCGTATAAAATTTGCAAATTGGAATAAAAAAATATTAAAAAAATCCAAAAGGAGGGGCATTTGGAATATGGTGTTGGGCCCCCCGGTTCACGCTTTTACATTGATTGCACTGTGGCACCCGTCCTCGAAAACGTTCGCACTGATGGGCTCATAGCTACTCTCGCACGAAAAAAAGCTAGAGGGTCCATCAGCGAGATAGCAATGCAGCAGAATTGCAAAACAGAGACGCTATATTTGCACATGTTAATCACTGGTTGCGATCAATTTGGTGAGCTTGCACTTGGATCGATTTGGCCCGGTACCTTGATATTCTCTTCATTTACTCCCTTCGATTCATTAGAGTTTATAGGCCACCTCCAGCCGACGCAGGGCCGGCCCTGTGTTTTTTAAGTATCCGCGGCGAACTCCTCTATACTATATATATATAATGTATAATTTATAATATATTTCAATTAGCATATCTGATAATTGTCGATAAAAATATTAAAAATGTGATATATTTGTGCTTCTAGACTAATATTATTACCTTAAAGAATAATATATCTTTTATTTGTCATGAAAAGATTTGTCGTCGGGCATTTCTTGATGCAAAATCATCAAGGACGGTGCCGAGATCAATATTGTCCAAGATATCCCTCTCGACAGTGCCATAGCCAAGCCATTTAACCTTTCTTGTTACATATCTCAAAACTTCAATTTTGAGAAACTTCTTTCAGCTCAAGCTACAGTCACATGTACAGTTAAGAGAATTCGATAGGCAACTGAAACATTTGGATAGCAATCTACATCCAGAACAAACTTTAGAACCTTGGCAAAGCCACTTGCAACTCCAATTCTTGAAAATCATTGAACTCAACATCAGATGAATTATCATGAGAAAATTTATCCACAAAAATCTTGCAGCGCAGCCAAAGACCATCTTCATCTAAGGATTTCAAATTTTCTGAGTCGATCATAATCAGGCGAGGCGTGGCCGATGGCGATCAGATCAGCCCATCAGGGGAGGCGTGGAGGCGATTTCCGTGTGCGTGCGAGTCAGCTGAATCGACGTACTCAACCTCGGCATCGAACATCAGCGCTGGCAGCGGTTCTGGAACGTAACCTGAGTCAAGTTACGAATGGATAGGGTACTCTATTGTAATCTCTTGTTGGGCCCTCTCTTTCTTGGGCCCCGACCGTCGCCTCCGCTGCATGGCCTTAGGGCCGGCACAAGCCGACGTACGTGGCGCTTCTTTCATCATTTTCCTTTATGTGACATAAAATTTTGGAAAGTTATTGAGGAGAGACAAAATAATTTGTCCGTTACACTTGTTTCTACTCCCTCCATTTCAAATTTGATGAGTAATTTGGGACGGAGGGAGTAGTATGCTACCTTCTGACATATTTAACGTTGTATTTGTAAGTACAGGTACTGTGCGATGAGCGCACTACTGGGCAGTGCTCCATGACGAAACTCCCTGATCATATCCGTCCCTCTATGTTCCTTCAATATACTCCAACCGTTCCAAATTACATGTCGTTTTTGCTTTTCTATGTTCATAAATATTATTATGCATTTAGATATAATATATGTCTAGAAATATAATAATAATTATGAATCTAAAAAAACCAAAATAACCTACAATTTGAAATGAAGGGAGTACTAGCTAGATAGGGTAGACCATAGTGTTCGTCGCTGACAACTACCAGAAAACCTGAATTTGCCGAGGAGGGACATACAATGAGGAGGTGTCTACGGAAACAGAAATAATAGAATGAACCGGTACTAGTATAATGAGTGGTAAAGGTGAGTAAATAATCTCCACATCATCTACCACTACTATAGAATCGGGCATTCGTCCCAACACGTCAGTACCAGTTCCAATTATGATCGGTACTAACGCGCAATTAGTACCTGGTGGGAACTACAGTACCTCTGCGAGTCATTTACTACCGGCTGGTGTCTCCAACCGGTACTAAATGGCGCTACGGACTCGGCCGCTGTAATGGCTAGTGGGCCCTGCGAAGCCAGGTAGATATCAGCTAGTACTAAATGACTTCCCCTCAAATTTGTACCGGCTGGTTCACCAGCCGATATAAACTGCCACCATTTAGTATCAGTCGTTGTCTTGGTCTGGTACTAATTTCCTCCGATCTCTGCGTTCTCTCTCTCCCCTATCTACCTTCCCACGTACCAAACACATCTATCTTCTCCATACTTCTCCACGTATCTCCCATCTCCTTCCTCTCATCTTCATCTCCCCTTTCTTTATGCAGGTGCATGGAGCATCTCGCGGGCCACAGGTGCAGGAGGCCGGCCTCCCCACCGCTGGCACCCGAGGCGGGTGTGGGAGGCCTCGACCGCCACCGCCACCGGCCTCCGAGCGGCATCGGAGGCTTCAGGCCTCAACCGTCGTCAACCTCCGAGGGCGAGAGAGGCTTTGGGCCTTGCCGCCGCCGGCCCCCGAGGACGGTGTGGGAAGCCTCGACCGCCGCTGGCCTCCGAGGCGGTGCAGGAGGCCTCGACCGTCGCTGCTGCTGGACCCTGAGGTGGGCGCAGTATGCCTCAGGCCTTATCGCTGACGGCCCCGAGTAGGGCGGGGGCCTCGGGCCACCGCCACCGCCACCGCCGGCCTACGAGAAAGGCGCGGGGAGTGTCGGCCGCCGTCGAGCGTCGATGAACTTTTTTTTCTAACTATTAAGCTGTAGATGTACTAGTTGAAGACTCTTAGATCCTTGTGAGAATTGTGATTGTGGATGATTGTGTAAAATTAGTGATTGTGATGACCAGTGTGGGAAAATAAAACAAAAAAGAAAAAATGAGAAAGACAAGGATAGGGATCGGTGCGCTACTACATCAAACATTTGTAAGAGCGCCCCGTTTTTTTGGGAGCGGGCCAAATCGCTGCCCGATGCAGCAAAAACACGCGACACTGTAGCTCCGACACCTGCCTGTTAATGTGTTTCCAGGAGCGGGTGACCCCGTCACCCGCACCTGAAAATGGGTTGCCACTTTCAGGAGTGTGTGATGGCGTCACCCGCTCCTGAAACTTGTTTAAACAGTTTACATATAACTGTTAAGGCCGGAATGCGCCATTAAAGTGAAGTGCGTGAAACACACCGGCAGGCTGCCTGAGCACCATCGCCGCATCCAACCGCGCAGCCCTCTTTGGTCGCCCGCGCGCCGCCTCCCCCCGGCCCGACCTGTTGCCACTGCCCCCCGCGCGCGAGCCCCTTCTTCGCGCGCCTGGCCCCTGTGCCCCGGCATGCTGGCGCCATGCGCGTGTCCGGTCGGTGTGCCGCACCTCACTGCGCAGATCCGGTACGGTTTGTTTTTTTATTAAATTATTCTCATATTGCAAAATAATCTAGGATTATGAGTAGATTAGAGATTGTGTAGAAACAATATCAAATACTAAATTTTGTTAGACTAGCTAGAGAGTTATTAGTTACAATTATGGATTGAGAATATTAGATAAATATACACTTGTGAAATATAATGTCAAATTTTGTTATACTATAGAGATTGTGTAGAAAATTTTAAATAAAATATCGTGCATATTTTAGAGATAACAATGTCAAGATATGAATTTTTTTGGTGTGACGGCGGCCGTGGAAGTCGTCGTGGTCGTGGTCATGGCCGAGGAAACCCAGTCCCAGACCCCCCGCCACCACCCCCAGTCCAACCTGTTGGTGCTTCCTTCCCCGTCGGACAAGACCTATGCCTTAACTAGTGGTTTATGTACAAACTTATTTATAAGTAGTAGTGGTACGTTTGATGTATGAACTTGGACTTCTCAAGTAGTAGTAGTTGATGTATCACTAGTCAATTAGCATTGTTGTGTTCAATTTGAAGAAATTAATTGTTTTGAGAACTGAGAAAATTGCATTTTAGAAATTTGACGTGAAAAATTGGCGGGGACATTTTTTCTACGAACTGGCGAAAGTTTCACCCGCACATAAAAAAGCATTTCCAGGAGCGGGTCACCCCATCACCCAGAAATGCATTTTCAGGTGCGGGCGTTCTAACCGGTCCTAGAAACCGCTATTTCTAAAAGCGATAGCTAGGAGCGGTCTCGCGCCCGCACCTAGAAATGTCATTTCGCTCGCTGCTAAAAACATTTTCTGTATTAGTGGTGGCTAATGGTGCTTGAGATTTACCGGTCAGTAAGCCTGACCGGTACAAAGTGATCATTTAATGCCGGGCAGGTTGGCTGGTACCGGGCGCGCGCCCAGTACTAAACGACGAAAATGCCTGGTACTAAAGCCTGATTCTGTAGTAGTGTATGTTCATATTTGAGGATATCTTGGAGTTGCAAATGAGGTGCTTTACCAAAATCAACTAGGACTCCAAACACTTCATGCAATTGGGCTACTAAAAAATAGAGTTGCGATGATTGGGTGGCTCCATTCATCTTCCATGCATCTGGATTTGAAGTTGGAGTCAGGACAAATAGGCACTAAATGGAGAATGCTCTTGGTGCTCGCAGTTGTGTCCTAATTCGAGTATATAGTACAAAGCAATATAATCTGCAGTGCAGGGTTGGATGCGGCCATGTCCTGGAAAGTTTTAGTGGATTCTCCATGTGTATAGTATACTACTATATATAAATGGAGGATGCTCTTGGTGCGCCGATAGCTGGGGATCACTAAGTGTTCATTCTGTGTGTCCATACAAGCCCTTGTAAGCAGCCGCAGCACGACAAAAGGATGATGCCTGTAGTTTCTCGTGGATCGACCGGGCGAGCAGGCTTTGTTAGGTCAAGGCCAACAGACGACGACGAAGCAGCCCCTCGCCATCGCTGCGCACATATGCAAAGCATCGGTCGATCCGTACGCCCACAGCGAGGTAATAAACAGCACGAGAAAGACGACAACGGAGCTGGCCGGTGCTGAATGATCAAGCGTCGTGTGGACCCTCCCTATATTTTCTTTCTGTACTCCAACAGTCCAACTCAAAACCTATAGATAGACACAGGAGGCGGCTGCCATAGTAACACTGTACACAGCTATCAGCGGTAAAGAAACCACCTTCCATCCAATCGGGTTTTAGGGGTGTTTGGCTCCAGCCAAAAACTTGCCACGCCACGATGCGGCCTGCCACAAAACGGTAATATGAGTGTGGCGGTGTAAATGCCCGCCACTGGTTGTGGTGCGCCACAGCTTGGCGTGGCGATGCGTGGCGGGCGTCCAAACAGCCTCTTAGTCCCCATTGTGGAATGTGGTGGGGACCCTTTAGTCCCGGTCGATGAGCACATCCAACCCAGACTACTATTCTTTAGCGCCTTTTGTTTTCATCACATAAATTTGTTCAAGTTTATCGGTGTTTGCAAACCTTGGCGCCGCTTGCAGAACTGTGAAGGATGGAGAAATATAATTCTAAACTGTAAAAGATGTACACCAAATTAAATCACCACATTGATGAACTATACCCATGCAACAAACACATAAATCCCATCATATCTGATGGTGAGGACTGCTGTGCCGTATGTACTGATCTCGACTGCGTGCGTATATCATTATTTGTCCTCAAACTGTCCACTGGATGACTGGAAAAGGGTTGATCTCCATGACTCCATCCAACAAAAGCAGATCCCTGCAGACCAGCAGGAAACCACCAATAATATATGACCACACTGATCTGATGTCTACTATATATCAATGATCATCATAGCGACACATGTGGCCCAATAATTGACGGTTGAACAGAGAGAAAGGTGGTTGTCCAATCGAGAGAGGCGTATGTATGCCGACAGGCATGAGCACAAGTAGTCCTACGTATACGTATGTAGATAGCACGGAGATACTACACCGTATCCAAATATGCACAGAGGATTATTATAATATGGCAACGTATCATTATATTGCAAACCAACATCTCCGTGAAAACCGGTGCAAATCGTCATGGCAAAAAAATCGTCTAAAATCACAAAAAAAATCACGCATGTAGATGATACGATGATACACAACTTTGTAAAATATCTTGTCCAAACTCGACTTCGTTTGTGAGATATAAAAATAACAAATTTCAAATAAATTATCTGGACAGCTTTCTAGCTTGAAATTTCAAATAAATTATCTAGACAACTTTCTAGCTTGAAATTTGTTATTTACGAAATTACAAGGTTGTGTATCATCATATCGTCTACATGTGTGATTTTGTTATGATTCCTAGATGATCTTTTTACCGTGGTTTGCATGGATTTTCATGGAGAGGTTGGTTTGCACCAGATATATTCTCATCTTATAAAGGTAGAAGATTAAAGAAAATGCGACTGGCGATTGGGCTTGTAGTCCAATGGTAGGACGGTCTAATGGGACGCTACCCACCAGGGTTCAAAGCCTGGTGCTCGCACCTTTTCAGGATTTACCGGCGTTATGCATTAAGTGGTTAACGACGTTCCCGTTGACGACGAGGCGCCATTGGTGACTTCGGGAATCTCCAGATTTGCGCCATTGGTGACTTCGGGAATCTCTAGATCTGCCGGTGCTCAGTCCTTCGGAGGTGCCCATATGGGTAGGGTTTGCGTACATGTATTCATAGGGGTGAGTGTGCGTGCGTGTTGTAAGCGTCTGCGTTGTACTGTGTAATTCAAAAAAAAAAGAAAATGCGACTGAATAAAATCTTTAGACGTACGGGTAGACCAATAATGGCCCTCTCTACTTTATCAGAAAGCCTAGTTAAATATTTTCAAGAAAAAGAAATCACTCGTAGAAAAAAAATATAATGCGCGAGCAGCCTGTGTGCTGTGATTTGTTGCTCGAAAGCAGGCCGGCCACAAAAAGGCCCCACACAATGGCAAATAACAGTAAGTAGTTGCCAGTGACACTGCGCAGAACAGTTGCAATGCAAGAAGCCAAAACGCAACCCAAGAGGTCTGAACTAGCTGAGTGGCTCTCCGATCCGATCCCTGCTCCGGCTACGAAGCACCCGTGACCGTGAGGCGCCCCAAACAAGGTCTGACCTTTTCGGATTTTTTGATTGACTAGAGCTGCCAAATTCACTGCAGCAAACCGGAGGTTTGTCAAAGAGCGAAAAGAGATTACACTCTCCAAGCACCACTCGGTGAAGGCAGACTCAACATAGCTGTTTTTGCTGAGTATTTTTTTTTAATTTTCTCGAGTTCTTGGCAAACACTACCGAGTGCTAAACCGACACTTGGCAAAAAAAAAAAAAAGCAACCACAGTGCCGCCGCCGCCACCACGCCGGCTCGAGCCCCCGACAGCCCAAACCGTACCCGCACGAGCTTCCTCCCACCGGTTGCCACCCTTTTCACACCGGCACCCTTGCTCCCTTGCCTCCGTTGCCTCCCACGGTAGGCGCCGTTGGAATCACATAAGTTTAGTCCAAGTCGCATATAATCACATAATTTATTAGTTAGGTTATCTTATAGTGAAACTAAGCAGCCGAATTCAAGTCACATCGGCTGCTTAGTCCAAGTCACATCGAATCTTCGAATGCTAATTAGGAGAACTAACATGAGTTAATTACATAACAAATTACATAACTGGAGACTAATTAATTCATGAGACCAAACTATTAAACCTAATTGAACCATCATTATGATATTTGTACTGTACCACCACATTCTCTAATCAACTTTTGGGTGTTGTGTGTCAGGATAAATTAACTAATAAATTCCAAGTCGGAGACGAAGTCATCCTCAGACTAGCTCTATCTCAGCCTCATCCAAAAACTCATGACTATGTTGAAAAAGGAGTACATGGCAACTGAGGTCTAGCTGGGGACGCCGGCCAGGATGGTAGATAGCTAGTAGGTTAGTGCAGTAGAGCAATAATAGAGAATTGAATGCAGATAGAAATTAACGGTGCAACTGGGATGGTGACCGACCGGGGTTTTCTTGGCCGGAATGGATTCAGAGCATGGATAGAGCATGGTTAGTAGTTTCGCCGGCTGCCGGCTGCAACGCCTGGTGACCTGGCGCGCGCTGGTGCTGGACTCTACTAGCATTTAATGCACGTCAGGGAGCCCAACCAATAGCAGCTGCGCTAGCTTCTCTTCGCCGACTGTAAGCGGGCGTGTGGCGAGCCGCCCGTCCGATTCTCTCTCCTTATTTCTCTCTTTTCCACACTCATTTCTAAAAGTTTGCTAAATTTTACTTGGCAAATTTTGTGTTTTGCCAACTTCTAAAAAGATATGCCAAGTAAAAAAAGAGTTCACCTCCAACAATTTGGCATAATTCACTTGCCAAACCCAGATATAACTTACATTAGGAATCCTGAGAGAAACAAAATTATGTTTGTGTCCTTCCACCTCTTGAAAAACTTACATCAGGAATCTTTCTCTATTCTTTATTTCTTTTTTCACCCTCCCACCTACAGGGAAACGCCGATGGCAACCACGATACGCGCGCGCATATATGCGCGTGGGGATGTGAGTTTTGCCAAGTTTCTATTTTTGCCAAGTTGGTTTGTCAAACTGTTGGAGGCTAATTTTTCTTATTTTGCCAAAATTAGATGGATGCCAAGTTGGTTTGTCAAACTGTTGGAGTTGCTCTTAGATTTCACCGGCTATTCGCCCATTACTATACTTGCTCTTAGTGGTTGCGACTAGTACTTGGCGTATAGCCAAGTTACAAGAGCCGAGTGATTCAACAACTTTCTCTCCTATCAACTATTTTAGTTTCTTTTTTCCATCCTTCATTCTTTCTTTCTATTTCTTCCGATATCTTTCTAATTAGCTTCGCATAGTTTTGTAAAGTATACTATTTAAAACTAGCACACACAACCGAAAGCTGAGCCTCTGCTGAGAGCCTCGGAGTTTGCCGAGAGCCCTCACGACAACGACCTAGTTTGCCGTAAGTCAGAGCCCCGGCTCACGGCACACAATATCCACACGATATTGACCACGTGAGCCGTCGGCCATGGACCTGGTTCCCCGACGTCGCGTCATGCCTATGTGTCGTGAGCTAGATCCACGACACACTTTGAAACTGTGATGTGAGACAGGTGTTAGACTCATGGTTAAGAGCGAGGGACGTCACCGTAACGCCTAACCCATTCTTTGCCGAGAGTCATTTCCGCTCACGGCACACGTGTGTTGTGGGTCCAGCTCTCGGCAAACTGTTTGCTGAGAGCAAAGGTGCCTCTGCCGTGAGCCCCAAGCTCACGACAAATGCACAGTTTCCCGTATTCCCCTCTTGTTTTGGATAAAAAAAAAAGGATTCTACGAAATCTTTCAAGATTTTGAGAACTACAAATCTTCAGAATAGCATGAACATAAGACCTAGAAACTCCGATTAATGGGAAAATACCTAGAAGAGTTATCAGAAATATAGATATTTCGAAAATGATAAGCAAGTGCAATTTGTATTTTTAATTATTTAGCCCCGCAATTCTCTTGTTTTGTGCATTAATTCTTCCATAAACATTATTCTCGCTTATTTACTGTTTGAAGAATGAACCCATCATAAACCTATAGACATTCCCGCTTTGGGAACTTTTGGCTCGACTGCTCGTGTAAATTGATACAATGTGCATAAATTCTCCCATAAATAGCCTCACATATTTAAAACATAATGAATATATAACTCTAGATATGAACATTTGTTAAACGCGCGTGTGCATACTATATTCTTATCATATTTCAAACAAGGGTGTTTATTTTAGATTTCTCAAAACACATTATATATTAGGACTGAATAAACTTGCAACAGCTCATCAAAAGAAAAAACAACAATTGTTGGCCTGGTTGACGCTTGGGCTATAGGTGCTTAATTAGGTAGCATGCCTGTGTACATGGTTCACAATACCTAATGGCAATCGGAGCCATAAGTCCATGCCACACATAAAGATGGACGCAACCAGGGAGGGACAAATAGCTACCTAACGATAGACAGAAAGAGTACCACGACCTGTACCGTACCCCAAAGCTAGCCAAAGGTGTGGGCACCGTGCGTGGCTGCCCTGCTCCATGACATTGATGCAGTCGTACGTACGTAGAGTCTCAGCTCGAGGTCGAGATCCTCGCCGGCGCCAGATGAGGGTGCCATGGCGGCCGCCACGCTGCTGGCTCGGACCCAGTTGAGCATGTCGGTCGTGCCATCGCAGCTAACCGGCGCAAAAAGCACGGCGCGCCGTCGCTGCATTTGCGCCCGATAGCTTGGGACGTCGTCGTCGGCGCCGCCGTCCTCACCGTGCCCACCGTGGGACTGTGTGGGGATGGACATGGCGGCTGCGCTGCCGACGCCACCGGTGGCCGAGAAGGGGTTGGCGACGGTGACGGCGGTGGCGTCTCGGCCGGCGTAGAGGTAGGGGTTCCAACAGGCGCTTCGCTCCTTCTTGTGCGCGTTCTGGTGGCCGCCGAGCGCCTGCGACTTGAGGAACGTCTTGTCGCAGAAAAGGCAGGGGTACAGCCGCACGTTCTTGCCGCCCACGTCCCCAGCGCCGGCGCCGCCTGTCGCCGTTGCCAACGGCAACGACAGGGACAGGTCCGCCGCCGCCGCTCGTGGTGGAGCGCTAGGTGATGATGAGCACTTCATTGCAAAAGGGCCTTCTGGAAGTAGTTGAACAATGTTCTAACTGAGTAACTGACACAACTGGAAGTTGGCCTGGATATATAAGCATCCAGATCAATGGGTTCTTTGTAAGCTTGCCGATAATTGCCTCCAAAATACCATCGGGTTTGATGTGGATAAAGGATGACCACGCCGACTGCTTTTGAATAATACTATTTGTGTAGGGATCAATCAATCAGAGCATGGAACACTAGACGCGGGATGGATCGTCCAACGGTTCAGGTCATCAGGTGGGCATGTTTCCTTGCACAAACAAGCTAGATGCGTGTGGGGACATGCATACAATACAACCACTCATGACTCATCTGTTTGATCGTAGCCATAAGGACTTTTCAGGATAAAGTCATAAATTAGAAGTACTTTTTCAAGAAATGTAACTACACATACCTTTTTTCTAGAAAAATGATTGAAAATAATAATTTAGATATTTAGACTGATCGAGGAAGATGTCATAAATAACTCGCTGTCAATGAGCATATTTCTGACTATTTATTGTATAATTAATAAAAAGGACCCTCCCTATTAAATCGACATTGCTGCCCACCCACCCAAGGTCGCATCATGAGGAAGACATGCACCCCTCCCCCACCCACACACACCCCAAGATAAACCTATACCACCACTCCACTGGGCCACTGTGGACCTCCACCAGCCACCGGTGGAGAGGGATGCTCGAGAGGTATATAAAGAAGAGAGAATCAAAGACATAAATGGGTGAGATGGAAGAGATTAAAGAGAGACACATGAGATACAATCCCACCACTGATGTACCTTTTCAATTTATAGGACGTGCGGTTGCTAAAATTTTGATATTAAATTTTTAATGCAGCCCATATTTCGGCTTGCCCCTGAAAAAAACTGATATTCAAAAGTGGTTCATTTTTTATCCATCCGTGAAATTTATCCAACATTTTTCGAAACATGTATATCACCACTAGCTAGAAATAGTTTTTTGGTGCTGACAGTTTGCCTGGAAATGAGTAGGGCGGCGGACGAACTTTTCATTGGCATAGGTACTTCGACAAATTGTTTTTTAGTAGTATTTGGGTAGTGTTTCTCTTCTGATGGATCCAAAGCCTTCGCACCACCATAACCTAGTGTTGACCATGACAGAGCAATGACAAGAAATTCTAGTAGCATCTGGCACTTGACAAGTCTAGATGGTTGATCGAATCCATTAATTATAAATTAGGTGAATTAGATATAGGGCCTAGTAGTGGCACAATATATCTTTTTTTCTGGAACATCTGGATGGCAACATTTTTTGTACGGTCTAGATAGTTTCACCTGTGCATGGTTCATAGTTGGCCACTGGTGCTTGGATATTAATAATTGCAGTAACATTATCCAGATATTTTTTTATGTGATCATCCAGATCGATCACTATATACTACAATAAAGTGTTCTTTCTATATTATGCAATTAATGAAACATCAGTTACACTATCAATCATATTGTTGTTTCTTGTTGTTCTTTGTGATTTTTTTTATGATCCGTTGGAAGCAACTATCTTGTTGTTAAGACCAAGAGAACTTCATAAACTTCTAGTATATATTTGTTCTCCAACGGTTTGTTATAGGATACATGGTAGATAAGATTTCGTCACAATGAATTGTGAACCTTCATTATGTGCGTTTACCAAGCAACAAATCTTTGTTAAAAGTATGTATTACATGAAAATATAGAGAGTTTTGCCTAACTTCAACCACAAAACCAAACGCATGAAGGTGCTTACATCATCAGAAGCTGCAACTTGAACTCTATTGCATGATTTTGCTCGGAGAAGAGATGCCATTACCTTTAGTTTACATATATGCAAATTGTACTAACACATCCGAGAAATATCATTATATACCATGCTAGCATAGGAATCGTGTGAGTGGTAAGCCTTGGTCGGAGATGCACAATATAATTCGCACATTTTTAGTTGGTACGGCACCATGTTTGGTCGACAACATCACCTGAACTACATTGGACTCTGTCGGCTCAACTCACAATCACCACAACCACCTTTCCATGACAAGGATATATCCCCGGCCCGTTGGTGATACTGATAACTGATTATGCACTAATTTTTCGAATTAACTAGAGGAGAAAATTATACTTAGATTTGCATTGCCCTTCTCACATGATGTTATTGGCATAATCTATTATCTTTATACTTGAGTGTTAAAAAAGCCACCACGTTCGCCGAGAGGGTCTAGAAATTCCCACGTTAATCCAAAAAAGAGAAGAATATACACCGTTGGATTTTATGAAGATTTGAAGGTCTAGATTAATCCAAAGAATACATAAATTCGGAATTAAAATAAGGAAATCCAAAGAGTCCATATTCAATACAAATACAATTAATAAATACATAAATTCAGAATTAAAAATAAGAAAAATAGTAGTTAATGTTTACACATATTGGGAAAGCAAAAAAATAACTAATTGAAGAGTAAATAACAAATACAATTATAATTTAGAAAGTTTCGCACGATGGGTATTAAATTAGTTCTCTGTCCCTGTTGAAGTACTAATTAGGAAGCTCATGAAATATTTATCCGCATAGGCATGTACCCTTGCAAGGCCCTAAATGCCAACATTGATAAGACATGGCACATGATGAAAATAAATTTCTGTTAGAAAATAAAAATCAATCTCTTTGTTGAACCTCACATGACTCTAATATATATATGAGATGGAAATAAAACTGTTTCTCAAATAAAGAAGAGAGGAACTGTGACCCCAAGTTTGGCCCCATGATGACTTTAGTGACAACCAAAAAGCTCTTCCCTAAACTACACTTTGTAGAAAATCACTCATATATGTAAAAAACCGCCAGATGAAAATACATACAGGAGTTGGATATAGTCCGTTGTTACCTCCCAAAGTAAGGGATTATAGTGCGGTGTCCTCGAGCAGGCGACAAATAATCTAATCGGCAACATCTTCATGCGAAAAAGAGGGTGCAAGGAGGACAGAGCGTAATTGATGTACTGATTTGTTTATTTATTTTCGACCAGTAGTTTAATTCACTCAATGCCGAAAGTCGGAGAAGAAGACACGAGCAGAGCACAAAGCGCGGCAAGAGATGTTTAGAGCACGAACTAAGTAGACTATTTAGAGAAAGCAACCATGGGTATGGAGAGATAGCGACAAGAGACTGTGCAATCGCTCAGGGAGATGAAGATGGGGAGATTTTGTTTATATACACAGTCAATTGCACATTAGCCATTGTTTAACTAGGCCGTCGCTCAGGGACATTAAGATGGGGGAATTTTGTTCAAAGGGTTGAAGTTAAGTATTGATGGTGGGCCCGCCCATCCTGGAAAGCGAGCCCGAGACGACGAGAGATTTGGTGTGCAAAAGTCAAGACACCAGACACAACGCCAATCAGTCCGGATATATATCACGGGATACTGTTTGTAATCCGATCTAGATATACTTCAGATTGTAACTGACGTGGACTGACCGTCGAATTAACACCGCATCTGCCGAAACAAGCTCTGTCGTCGTAAAATTCAGGTGCACAAGAACCAAATCAAGCTCTTTAGCTACTGAATCAAACTCTTCGGCCACTGAATCGTCCTCCACTAGTGTCAATTTGACATCTAATGTCGTCGATTCGACCTCCAATGTTGTTGGATTAACCTTCACCATGGTCGGATGGACCTTTGCTGCTATCGATCGAGCGTCTATGACACTACTGGATCGAGCTACAAGGCGAGCAACAACAAGGAAAGCAAGCACTCCCATGGGAGCTCACCTTGATTTGCCTAGCAACGCGAGGCAAGTAGACAAGGCATACAAGCAGAAACAAGTGTACCAAGCATGCTCTAAGTCTCTTCGATTTTTTTTTGAGATAGGCACTGAAAAATACAACATGGATAGAAGGCTAGGGAGAGGAAATCCTTGATTCTGGCACATACAAACCTACAACCGTGATGGAGACAAAAAAATCGGATGTCACAAGAGATGATAAGATAAGATAGATTTGATGAACAATTCATGTAGGTTTCCATAGCAGTAATTTGACAAAGAAGATGTTAAGTATGGTTTGGCATCAACCATATGGGATTTGGAGACCAAAAGCAAGACAATGGCTTCCTAGATAGCGACCAACGCGATATGACTGCTTTGGTCAGAGAAGAACTGAGGTAGTAGACAATAATGATGGACAAAGCAGGTGGCCATAAATGGCTACAACAAATTGGCAAAATGCTCGAAAAAACAAGAAGGTGTAAGGTTGACAAAAGAGGGAAGACAACAAGAGAAAACATAAGGATTGTGATATGAACAAATATTGTGATACAACCGAGAAGCTAGCACGATGTGCGGAGAAATTTAAGCTACCCAATGCAAATATTTATCTTGCACAATAGACACGAGGGAGATAAATTGAATTATCAGTATGATGTCACCATTTAGGACTTTGTGTCCCTAGAACATGAGCTTGCTTGCGAATAGGCCACCTGTTAGTGACATGAGATCCTCTATAATAAATAAAGAGGAACAATTTTTCGACTACACATATCTATAATCATAGTAGCTTCCAAACAAGAATGAAAGTGATTATATCAAGTTGGTTTGTCGTATATCTTCTAATCTTTTGGAAACTTTTGGATTTAGATTGGTATGTGATGCGTGAAGAACCAAACAACACAATGAACACGATGATGAACACAAGTATGCCCACCATGAATAATGTTACCTACTGTTGATGATCAGTAGTTATCTTGGAAGTTATAAAAGTATTGTCATACATAATGTTACATTTTAGAAGACATAAGGTCTATTCAACAACGACTAAGGACATAGCATTTCAAGCAATAAATATATATACTAAGAGACATGATACAATATGTATATATAAGAAACATCCTATGTATTTGTCGGGATCGCAAGTTAGAAGAGAGAGAACCGGCCGCCATGCACCATCAACGAAGGAGGGCCATCGATGAGGAGGAAGAAGAAAAAGAAAGGGGCATCGACCGTCGATCATAAGGAAGAGAGACTTTCAGACGAGAGGAAGAATGTACCATTGGATGAGATGAAGAAGGGGGTGTACCCATATGGAAAGAGAGGAGGACCTACGCTACCGTTGCTTGAGCCTGTTGACGGCTATTAAGTACCACTTTTAGGCCGTTAATACCTGCATAGAATAAATGAAAAGTGATCATTGACACTAGAATAGGGGTTTATACTGACAATTTCCACAAGTGTTGGTGTTTCTATCTTTTGTTGCAGGACACATCAAAATACGCATGGAATAATATAGTTGAGAGCAAGTAAACCAATGGCATAGATATGGCATCATCATAAAGAACCTCAAATTCCAAATTGGTCTGCACCATTGCGACGGGCTCGTCGAGACGATCAAAACGGATATATCATTTGCATACACCAGAGCCCGGATGAGAGAGATATGCACAGGACATCATGAGGGCCCGGTGGGACCCACACCAGGCCACGTGGCAATGTGCTGGCACACAGGATGCCATGTGTCCATGACACCTCATCAATCCAAGAGAAGCACTTCCTGACAAATCAGACGCCGCCACGTGTTCAGCACAAGGATTCAAGGGCCCACAACCCGAGCAAACTGCCTCCAACCGACCCATACATCGGGAACCGCCTTGGGGACCCACCTGGCAGCCACCCAGACAAAAGGCGGTGTGATCGGAGCCGACCTGGGATCGGCCGACCCCACCTTAAGGTGGTTTGCACCCATCTTCCACGTGTCGTCTCCCCATTGGATCCTAAGGGCATTCCCGTGGTGCTTGGGGTGTTCTCGCGCGGTGACCCGGGCCTATAAATAGAAGGGGAGGAGGTAAGAATAAAGACACACCATCTCACCCAAGGATGAGAGCTTCCCTTCAAAGGAGAGGCCTCTCCTTGGTAGATTAGAGAGTAGGAGAGTGAGAGAGGGATTTGTATCTCTATGGATGCTTCGTTCTTCATTTAGAATAAAGTGAGTATTTCTGCATTTTCTATTTAGACTAAAGTAGCATTCATGCATAGGTGAATAGTTCTTGTGTTCTTCACTTGTTCATGATTTAGAGGCTTGTGTTCTTCATGAGCTTAGCCTTTGATCTTCTGGTGTAGTTCATAAGTTGCTAATTCCGTTTGTATGCCTGCTAGTCCAATTAGAGTAAAGTGGATGCTCCTGCATTCTAGTTTAGACCAAAGTCCTTCCATGATCCTTGTATTGGTAGCGGTTACCTGAGTGAGTTCGGGTCTCTCCGCCGTGGGTTCATCGCTCCGTCTTCGTATGGAGTGCTATAGTGTTGTTACGGGCTGGCAAACGTAGCCGTGCTATAGTAGTAACTGGTGGTGTAGACGTGGTGTCTAGACAACGGGTTATCCTTCGATTGCCCTGTATCCAACTGTTTGTCTTTGGGTAGGCCGCGGTAGTGACAGCCGTTGGACCCTTATGGAATCCCCCATGTCCGGATACAGGTGTAGGCAACCATTTGCCATGAACCGACTATTATAGCCAAGAGGGTCCAGTGTCCGAAACGAGATTGTTCTTAACTCTGCCCACTATCAGCAGGATCCTTTCCATCTTCATCTCATCCTATAGAGTTGTGTCCTTGGACCACAGCTAGGCTAGGAGGTAGCGCTCACCGTTCCATGGATTCGATACCCTTTGGAATACTCCTGAGGTGAAGTGCTACAGCGGTATTTCTGTGCACTTGCGAATTCTTTCGTACCCGTTGGTATACCTAGGTGGATATTACGTTCACTCTAGCAAGGCGCCATTAGCAGTGACTTAAGAAATACCAACAAGCATTTCTGGCGCTGTTGCCGGGGAACGGTTGCTGTATCTATCTTCGAACCTAGTGGTCCTTGTATCTATCTTTTTCTTTTTCTTGAATTCTACCTTTACCCCCGCTACCCATTGAGATGCCTTCCTATCAAAGCCTCTCTACCCCTAGGGGCGAGTTCGTCTTAGAGCAACCATCAACTTCTTCATCTAGCTGCGAACTTCGTCCCGGCTTTATAGCCGTGGTTCGGAATCGACCATTCTCTGGAGCCATCAGTGATGATCCCCATGATCATTTGAAGGAGTTCGAAGAACTGTGTTCGTGCTTGGTAATTCCAGGTATGACACAGGAATCTTTGAGGTGGAAGTTGTTCCCTTTCTCTCTCGTAGACAGAGCAGAGTAGTGGTACACCCGCACGATAAGGAGTGTACACAATTGGGAAGAACTACGAGATGACTTTTGTCACTCGTTCTCCCCTTTTGGACGCTCAAAGTTGCTACCATGTGAATTCCGTGAATTTGGCCAATTAGAGGGTGAGTCTATAAGTGCAGCTTGGGCTAGGTTCTCACACCTACTGGAGCTTAGCTCAGACTTGTCTATACCCGAAGATGTATCATTGTGCACCTTTTACACGAGGTTAGACATGGAATCTGCACGAGAGCTCGACCTTCTAGCTGGAGGTTCGTTCAAACATCAATCCCCAATGGAAAGAAGAGAGATCCTAGAATTCTTCTTAGAAGCCTCTTCTTCCCACACCAGTCACAACGAACCCCAGCAAGAATCAGAGTCGATCCAAGAGAGTCTCTTAATAGACGAATTTGAGCTTCGACCCTGCACACCCTATGATTCGTCTAGAGAGCCTTCTCCCGAACCGCGAACACCGAAGGAAGAAGAGATTCAACCTTCGGAGTTCTCTCACGTATTCGAGGATGATTCTTCTAGAGACATTATAAATACCTCGAATCACTTTAGGCACGAGAATCCTACGGCATCGATAGACCTTTATGAGGTCCTTGATGAAGTTTGGAACCATGGGACCATAGTGGATCGGTCGCCTCAGAAATCAAAGCCTACTTCTGAAGCAATTCGGGTTAGCACGATTTCCACGACCATCCACTGTTCCATGAGGGGAAACACCGTAGATGCTGTTCATGACCCTACTGCAGGAGCTTGCATCATACCGGAGGTCCTTTTGGACACTCTGGTGGGTGACACGCCCCTCACCCCGACCGATAGATATTTTCGAAGTCCCAAGTGGAACTACCTTTTCCCATGTCGAGGGATTGCTAGGGACGTGCCGATCATCATAGACGAGATCGAGGTGTGCTTAGATTTTCATATCTATGACATCATAGATTTCGATCTTCTCCTAGGCTTCCCATAGGATGAACTTCTCGATAAATCTCAAGGGAGCCTAGATCATAAGCTTAGGGAATCCGATTTCGCCACTTCTATCACAGGTCCAGGACCTCCACTGGCTAATCCTCTTCCCAAGCAGGATCCTCTCGAGAAGATGATGCATGTATCTCCGTTCGCATCATCCGAGCCCGTTCTCATTGAGGTTGTAGACTTTCCTACTCCTCATGAGAATGACTCGGAAGATTCTCTTCACTTCTATGAAGGTGAACGATCGTCATCCCTCTCGACCGAGTTTGAGCCTCTTCCCACTGGCCCGTATCTTGTTACTTTCGATCATGACCGAGAGTCGATATTGAGCTTTCATGATAAATCTCTTGAGGGAGAGGACTCATGGGCCATGGAATCTTATGAGGCACCGACTCTGGAATTCATAGGAAAGGATTCTTCTGACGAGCATGGTAGCTTCATCCTTGATATACCTTAGAACCATGCTCGCATAATCCCTCTCCAGAGTCAGCCATACTTGGTGCACTGACCACACATAAGGGCTACAACCACCTTCTGGTCCTCTATTGCAGAATGTTTAGAAGGTTGAGTGTGGATGCATATGTTTACCATAAGCATATCAGATTTCGTGTGTGCACTGTGGTACTAACCTTGCAGCTAAAGCTTCACTGATACATCCAAGATTGGTGGTGAGACGGGAATGATACCTCCAATGATAGCTGCAAGATGAAGTTCCCCTGGTCGAGCTTATGACCTTGAATAAACAAAGCACTACCAGGAGATAGCCTGGATTAGCATAGGTTTTATTTCCCTTTTGAATAAAAGCAAGAACATGTTTTTGGCATAAGTTGTCCTTCGGGTATTTTTGGTCGCTAACCTTTTAGGTGAAGATTGAAAAGAACGGTGGACAGGTGCTGCCTAAGAAAATGTGAGCTACATCAACTAAAACACTCCGGTAAGATTTTGGCGAAGGAACATTTACAAAGGAAGCTTGATCCCCACACACTTGAGTTTCATTGCTCAGCAATGCAAAGTCCAAGTGTGGGGGAGATATGTGAGCATCCTGAGTAAAGTTCCTCTCATGCCTGATCAGCTAGGTAAGTCCTGCTTTTGGTTCTAAATAAAGCCCTTCCGGGAGGTTACCTGAGGTTCACCGTTATGCGCTCATGCTTATGTTCCCTCTGAAAATAGCTTAATTATGCCTACATGCTTCCTTTATCTTTGTTCATATGCTCTAGTTTGAGTGATTGAGGCCTCATACATTCATAGGTTGTTTTAAATTAAGCATGGTGCTTAGGTTAAAACTGTCTTCTTCAGTCGAAACAAGACATGGTGTCGACTTTTGACTGATGAACCATAGAGTTATGCTCTCATAGATATTGGTTGCATGTATACGGACTAACCCCTGCAGGAAATCACCAAATTCAAAAGGGTAAGCCATTGAGCTATATCGATTGGGAAGCTCTCATACATATGAAGGAGGAACATTTGACCCTGTAAAGGTCTCAGGTAAGTATACCTTCTTATTTATGAAGTGCAGTGTTGATCTAACCCTGCTTGAGTAAATGACATGGTGATGATAAAAAAACAAACAAAAATAAATGCTTTCAAATAAAGGCTCTATTGTTCTCGAACTAGTAGAGTCCACTTTTGTTCCCTCTTTTGCTTGAAGAACAACACCAGGTACAAGAACAAGTGTGGGGGAGTCCTCTCGATCTCATCATCGACATATCTACTCGAGAACTCCCACACAAGGGCTGCACGACATCGACTACACCTTCATGATAAGGACAAGGTAAACTAGAGTGAGATGGCTACCCCACGGGATTAGCCAAATCACCACTAGTCGTCCTTGTTCCCCATATCCTTTAGGAGCGATGGTATGTGCACCCTTCATCTCACTGTGACAACCCACCCGGGAAAATACCGTACTATCACCTAAACCAATCCACTTTGGTCATTAAGCAATAATGAAGTATCATCCCGTCGTCAGCTGCCGGGTCAAGCCCGGTGAAATCACTTGCATAGCAACAAAGGATCGACAATATGCATTAAAACTCACACGAAGGCGAGTCCAGAGTACAATACATAGGTTAAATCCAAATCTGCCCCGAAGGGTTTAATTATTACAAACCGAAGTACTTAACATGATAAAAGAGGTTCAGAGTTTGAAAACAGCAGAACTTTAACTAAGCGGTGCGATAAGCATCATAGGAGGCCTTCCATGATGCCTTCACTTGTCGTCTTCCACCCACTCCAGCTCCCAGCCAGGTGGGATCTCTCCAGGCCACACATCACTAAAAGCATTACCTGAAATCTACAAATTTATAGCAAGGCTGAGTATACTAATACTCAGCAAGTCTTACCCGTCGGTGCCAACTACATCACCAAACTCTAGACATGAGAGGCTTTTTGGCCAGTGGGCTCTTTTGCTGAAAAGCAACAAAGAGTATGTCCTTACTTGTGCAACAAAGACATGATCAAGCTACTGCAAGCATAAGTTGTGCAATACAATTAATCAAACATCAGTATTGACAAATATTCCATCATAAGGGATATCATGGCCAGTTGGATAAGTAGTCTCAGATAACGGTGAGAGGCCGACAACCGATTGATTTATAACCTTGCAAGGTGGACCTAAACACACGGAAGAGTGCCCTCACAAAGAGTGCACCAACCAGGCGGTTCCCAAAAATCCTCGGTTCAGGATAAAAGATCACAGTCTTTGGTACAAGGCTATCTGGTACGCCTCACACTAGCATCCAGCCTCACACATGCACCACCAGTAGCTAGCCGTGGGACGAATCCCAAGATTAGTGACGGTAAAATCCCTTACCGCCTCATTAAGGTACTAGGCTTACCGGTCCCATTCCCGACAAGTGCTTAGTATGTTCAAACACTTAACCCACGAAAGCCATTGGACCGGAGCCCAAATCCCATGCTCTTACCACATGAGCAATCCATTTATAAAGATCTTATGATTCCAACATAAGAACCTATTCTTGCGAGTGACGAACACCACTCGACTTGTACCGGTCCTATAGCATAGCAGCTATCGACCTAGCATACTAGTAAAGGACAAAGGTACCTAGGGATCATTCATCTAGGGTTTCATTCCAACTCCTGAACGTAAATGCACAAACATTCATAGATAGTTGCATAATTTCCAAAAATACTTGGGTTAATGCTCCGGTGCTTGCCTTCGTCAGCAACGCTAGCCTGGGGCTCCTCGGTGTCTTGGTTCACCTCCACGTACTGCAGCTCCGCGTCAGCTCCTCCTTCCTCAGCTTCCGGCAAGAGCGAGTAGTTACCGTCGGGAAGTTCTACACGGGATGCATATGTAAGATTTAATGGGGTGGATTGAATTAGACATAATGCTATGCAACACATACAAACATGGAGTGCATGATTGGCCATATTCACCTTAACAAACATTTCTTTAGCATATTCTTTCTATTAAAGGCATGACATGTGGGGTTTATGATTTAATCTTTTTGATAGTGACTGTGAACATATTTAAGCAAATAAAAAAAAGTTAAATTCACAAAAACAGCAAGGGTGGTTCTCAGCTCCTAAACATGCTCCACAACATATTAATAAAGTCATTAAGTGAGCAAGGGTGATTTTTCCTATTTAAACTTATTATGGAGCTCATTTTGATTCCCAAGCTTTTAACCACAAAATGATTCATAAAAACAGTGGGTGATGCATTTCAGGTTCTATTTACCTAAACAAAGCCACTGATCATGTATTCACATTTAAATGAGTCATAAAACAAATATACCAACAATGACATTCCCTAGCTACCAAAAATATGAGAAATGCACATAAAAATAAATGAGGCACTTCTGGAGCCAAACTCTCTCCCACATCATCTCTGACTTAAAACAAGCCTAGGAAACTAACAAACACATCAAGAGCTATTTTAAAATTTGAACTAGGCAGTTAAATGTAAATCTAAGCATAAAACAAGAATAAATACTTTTGACAGAGAGAAAATCATGATAAATATAGGAAAGGTGGATCTAGTCATTTCATGATCATAACCAGAAGTTGAGCACAAAAAACTATTTATATTTTGCTACAAAAATCATTATGACAGAAATAGCATGGATGCAAAATAAATCATATTAAAAGATCTGCTCAATAACTTTGTGCAAAATTTTTCCCAGAGTCTATGCATGACTTATATAGCAACACATCCAAAATTCAGCTCCATACCTCC
The DNA here is from genome assembly GCA_036936925.1 of Cenchrus fungigraminus. Taxonomy (NCBI): domain Eukaryota; kingdom Viridiplantae; phylum Streptophyta; class Magnoliopsida; order Poales; family Poaceae; genus Cenchrus; species Cenchrus fungigraminus. The sequence goes on along the minus strand of CM072780.1, from coordinate 107,622,852 downwards.
TCTAGAATTTGAACTAAAGCAAATGGGTGCCAAACTGAGTTTGAATTTTCGTTCAAAATCTATCAGCCAATAGCATAGTCATGCTTTGTAGAAGTTGTAGATCTAGTCACAAGGAAACCAACAAAATTGAGTTTACATTTTTCTGATTTTTCTGTGAGTTTCTATGATTTTTCTAAGGTGCTGGACCTAGTTGCAAAGAAACTAAGATAAAGATCGTTGCCAGCAGGTCCCTAGTTCACAAATATGCCCCTGGACTTCACATCCGTGCCCTCGGCGGCGGGGTGAGCTCGCCGGCGGCGAACGGCGGTCGGAGCAGGGCAACAAATGACGGGGACGTGCAATTTGGCTCACCGGGATTCGATTGGTGGTGGTGGAGCGGTCGGAGGTGGCTCCGGCGAGCGGCGGCGGCGAGGTCGCGGTGGCGCGCCCGCGACCACTCGAATTCCGGCGAGACGAGACGCGGCTCAGGTCAACAAGCGGCTCGGGAGGCGCGGTGGTGTCCTAGAGAAGAGGTTGGAGGGGTCGGCCGGCGACGGGATCTAGAGGAAGGTCGAGCTCGCGACGGCGGGGCCATGGCGGACTGGCAGAGGCGTGCACGCGCACGAGAGGGGAAAGGGTGGCTTTTATAGGCGGCGGACGAGGCAATGGGGCGCTGAGGCTTTGCCTCGAAGGTAAAGAAGGGGAGGAGGGGGACCGGGCGCGGCAGGCGCCTGCGCAGGCGGTTTGCCGGCGGGCGGCGCGGCGGGGGTCCCGTCCAGGGCGCTGGCGGGCGTGCCATGCGCGGAGGAGCGCGTCCCCAGGGGGATTTGCTCGGGCGGCGCGCGTGGGGTGATGATGTCATGCCTCGGGAGGCAGCGGATCGGCAAGGGGGTCCGGACGTCGTGGCCCGGCGGCGTACGCCGGATGCCGCGTGGCGCGTGCGGGCGTGGCGTGTGGGCGCGGTCCAGAGCGCCAGCGCCTGGTTCAAATTCCATTTGCCCCCCTTTGACGATGTGATACTCCAAAATTTTGAATACAAGTCCATTTTCTTCAAAAAGCAAAGTTGTAGAGGGGCTATAGGAGAGTAATTTTTGTACAGGTCAACCTATGTTTTGAGCAATAGTTTGAGCATGAACTGCAGGCAAAGTTGCTGTCTTTCATGGCTCGAGTGAATAGTGAAAATGAGTTTGACTTGCATTTTAGAACCATTTCCTCTTCAAATTTAGAATGCCACTCTGAAGATGAAATGTGTCCCATGAAATTCTACACAACTTCTATATTGGCCGATTTTTGAGTGTTTAAACAAAATTTGGAGAACGTGGCGAAAGTTCCAGGACAAGGTGTGGACACTAAGGGGTTTGACTCTGTTGACTAGGGTTTTGACCATGCCAAAGTGTGTTGACTTGCTTAAGATGGTCATGGGTGATTGTTGGCTAGGTTTTCGAGGTGATGACCCAGGTTGACCAAGGTTTGACTAAAGTCAACGGGGTTGACTAGGTCATTAGCGCTAATTAAAAACCTGGGGCGTCACAGCCTACCCCCCTTAGGAGGAATCTCGTCCCGAGATTCGAATTTTGAAAACACAGAGGCATGTACGGGTGCTTACGGTTTCGCGATTGTAGGAAGCCTGGGTACTTGGTGTTGAGATAGTGTTCCGTCTCCCAAGTTGCTTCTTCTTCCGTATGGTGACTCCATTGTATCTTGTACATCTTTACGGTATGTCTTCGGGTCCTTCTCTCCTTTTGGTCTAACACCCTCATAGGATGCTCGATGAGCGAAAGATCCGGCTCAATCCAAGCATTTGCTTCCGTGATTATCTCGGTCTCAGGCACAGGCACACCTTTCTTCAATTGGGTCACATGAAACACATTGTGAACTGCAGAGAATCGATCCGGAAGTCTGATGCGATAAGCAACTAGCCCGCATACCTCAATGATTTCATAAGGGCCAATATAGTATGGGGCTAACTTTCCCTTAACACCAAACCTTTGCACGCCTTTAGTTGGTGAAACCTTTAGGTATACATAATTACCAACTTCATATTGCCGGGGTGCTGTCCCTCTATCATGATAGCTCTTTTGCCTCATTTGAGCTAACTTCAAATTTTCTCTTATCACCTTCACCTTCTCTTCAGCGTCCTTGACTAAGTCCGGACCAAAGAGTGTCCTTTCACCGGCTTCTGACCAGTTCAAAGGGGTGCGGCATCTCCGTCCATAAAGGGCGTCAAATGGTGCCATCTTCAGACTAGCTTGATAACTATTGTTATAAGAGAATTCTGCCAGGGATAAACACTTGTCCCAACTCTTGTCAAAATGCATGATGCTTGCCCGTAGCATATCTTTCACAATTTGATTTACCCTTTCAGTCTGACCATCGGTCTGAGGATGATAACTTGAACTACGGATCAATTTGGTCCCTAAACATGCATGCAACTACTCCCAAAAACAAGCTATAAATTGAGTACCTCGATCAGAAATGATGGTCTTGGGAATTCCATGCAAACGTACTATTTGGTCCATGTAAATCTCTGCATAGTCTTGAACTGAGTAAGTGGTGTGAACTGCAATGAAGTGAGCAGTTTTGGTGAGTCTGTCCACTATAACCCAAATGGAATCACACTTTCTGGTAGTAAGTGGTAAACCCACAATAAAATCCATACTTATGTCATCCCACTTCCATGCAGGTATCGACAAGGGTTGGAGTACACCTGCCGATTTCAAATGACTTGCTTTAACTCTATGACAAGTATCACACTCGGACACATACTTTGCTATGTCTACTTTCATATTTGACCACCAAAAATTTTCCTTCAGATCTTGGTACATTTTGGTACTTTCGGGATGAATAGAGAATTTGGAAAGACGAGCCTCATCAAAAACTTCCTTCTTAATTTCCTGATCAGCAGGAATCACAAGACGTTTCTCAAACCATACCACATCCTTCGAATCCCTATGGAAACAATTATACTTGGGGTCTCCTTCAGCTAATTTCTCTTTTATTAGTTGTATACCCTCATCATTGCGCTGAGCCGTGACAATTCTGTCATAAAGATTGGACTCTGCAGATATGGCATATAGATTTCCTTGCTCTATAATTTCCAAATGAAGCTTCCTCAAGTCTTCACATAAAGTGTCACTATATGGTTCCACCTCTAAGCGGTTGCAGTGAACCTTGCGGCTAAGAGCATCCGCAACAACATTGGCTTTTCCGGGGTGATAGTGCACTTCTAGATCATAATCCTTAATTAACTCGAGCCATCTTCTTTGTCTCATATTTAGGTCTGATTGGGTGAAGATATATTTGAGACTCTTATGATCGGTGAAGATATTGCAACGATTTCCCATAAGATAGTGTCTCCAAATCTTGAGAGCATGAACAACCACTGCTAACTCTAAATCATGAGTGGGATAATTTATTTGATGGGGTCGAAGTGCCCGTGAGGCATAGGCAATGACTCGGTTTTCTTGCATAAGAACACAACCGAGACCAGTGCCTGAAGCATCACAGAAGACTTCAAAGGGTTTGGAATTATCCGGTTGTACTAGCACTAGGGCTGAAGTTAAGTGTTGCCTCAACGTGTGGAAAGCTCTTTCACATGCTTCACTCCACACAAATTTTACCCCTTTCTTTAGCAGCTCGGTCATAGGTTTGGCGATCCTGGAGAAATCCGGGATGAATCGACGATAGTAACCCGCCAGACCCAGAAAGCTGCGGATTTGTTGTACGGACTTGGGTGGTTTCCAATCCATCACCTCTTGTACCTTGCTAGGATCTACAGATATGCCCTCTTTGGAAATAGTGTGCCCCAAGAACTTCACACTATCCAACCAGAATTCGCACTTGGAGAATTTAGCAAAGAGTTTGTGATCTCTCAAACATTGCATAACAATCCTAAAATGTTCGGCATGTTCTGCCTCATTCTTGGAATAGATCAGGATATCATCGATAAAAACCACTACGAACTTGTCAAGCTCAGTGAGGACCGGTGGATGGTCGCTTCCTGGTGTGATGAGTGATTGACAACGTGGTGTGGACTGATTCTTGGCTAAGTATTGCAGGTGCTGGTTGCTGCTTGGCTGGTGTTGGTGCAGGTGAAGAACAAGTGCGAAAGGTCATTGCTGGTGAGGCCTCCAGGTGTGGACAAGACAAGTAGGCTTGGTTCGAGGGACCCGGTGGCCAGCGGAGTCAAGTGCGGGCCGTATGGTGGCAAGAACAGCGAGATGAAGTCATGGTCGGTTTCTTGGTAGAGCCTCAAAACGAAGGTCGAGCCGGGACTACGTAGGAGCCGAGTCATGAGTGGTGATTGGCGGAGGCTACACCGAGTTCGCGGGGTTTCCAGTGGTTCACCAGAAAACCACTGGGTTCCTTGGTTGATCCACAAAGCCAAGACCGAAGACGGAGGTGCAGCAGCATCGGACCGGTCTGACCGGTGGGTCTGACCGGTCTGACCGGTGGAGGACACCGGTCTGACCAGTGTGCGACGACGCAGTCCGGAGACTTCGGAGCGGAGGACACGCGTCGGGATCGCAAGGCTTGCGTCGAGGCTAAGCAAGTTTGCGGTCGCCGGGCATCCGTCCGATGGTGCGAAGACAAAGTTTCCCAAAGTGCCCCTCGGGGGTGTGTATCCTAGTATTAGGCCTTAGGGGTAGTTTCGTCTTTCGGCTAGCCTCCATATAACCCAAGTGGTGAGAGGATGGCAGCCATCTCTTGGAACCCTAGCTCTTTTTGTTTTGCTATTTTTTCTCTTCCTTTTTCCTTTGGAATTTCTAGGACTAGCTTGAGAGCTTCATGGTGAGATCTTGTGAGAGGGAAGGATGATCGGGCGGCAAGCTAGACCTTGTATGAACCTCTTTGGTATGTATAGATGATTCGGCGTGGTTCCTCAAGGCTTGGATGTGTCTTTCCCGTTTCTCCTTTTTGGTGATTTTCGGAGCCCTTTCTTGGCAATTTTCTTGTGGCGGATTCGAGGCCTTTCTCTTCGGGATTTCGTGGGGGATGTATGCTTGAACCCTTCGTGGTTCTTTTCCCTTTGATTCCCCTCCCAAATCCGTGAGCAAAGGGGCTCGATTTTGGGGTTTTCTCCTCTCTAGGGTTAGAGGCGTTCTTGGTGGGATTTCTTCGATTCCTCTTGATTTAGCAAGTTTTGGTGGACCAAATCTTGGCTATGGAGTGCCCATGAGGTGTTCCTACTATCCCCAAAGTCTTGTGCGAATCCGTGGAGCGAATCGGGAGATCGGGAGTTGGATTTGGAGGAGTTGACCCGCGGGCGCTGTTCATCCCGAGAGCTCAGGTCCTGACCGGTGCCTCTCACCAGTCTGACCGGTGCAGACCCTTGGTTGAGTTTTGCTCGGGTGAACGTCTTGGTGAGTTCCATGTTGTCTTGTGTTGCCGCTATTTCGAGTTTGGTCAGTTTTGGAGCTCGGTTGGTCTGTTTTGGTGAATTTGGGATTTCCTGGCTTGGACCGGTCTGACCGGCGAGCTACACCGGCCTGACTAGTGTAGGGGCCTTCTGTGGAAGTTCTCAGGTTCTACCAGGTTGCTCTAGCAGGGACCGGTCTGACCGGTGCTGCTCACCGGCCTGACCGGTGCAGTCCAGTGGTGCTCGAGTTGCTTGTTCCGCTGCGTTCTCGAGTAGATCTAGGTGGTTGTTGGTTCCTAGGACCAGTAGCACTCCAGTGGCTGCGTGGTCTTGGCCAACTTGGGTAGTTGAGTCGGAGACGTGTTTTGGAAGCCGTGTTCGTCTTGTTGGAGTCCCCATCTCCTTCGAGAAGAATTTTTATCAGCTCCCATTCACTCCCCCCCTCTCTGGTCGCCAGTTTCAGTCCTTCAAGTGGTATCAGAGCAGGTTATGGATCTTCGGATTCTAACTAGTCTAAGATCCAAAGATGGCGTACTAGGAACGGGGATCGGGTCCTCCGCACTTCGATGGGAAGAACTACCAGATGTGGCAGAGACGGATGGCTGCGTTCCTTCGTGGCAAGGGACAGATTCTTTGGGACGTTACGGTGAACACAACTTATGTTCATCCGATTAACTTCCTTGCTCCAGGATCGAGGGATATGTTCGATGCCAACAACAAAGCGGTCGACTACTTGTTTCGTGCTCTGTGTCAGTCCGAATTCGATCGAGTTCAGACAGAGGACTTAGCTTGTAGGATTTGGGAGCAGTTGAAGGATGCTCATGCTGGGAATGCTCAGGTTCAGGCTCGGATGTACGCGACTTACCGGAGAGAGTACGAGAACTTCACTCATCTCCCCGGCGAGTCCGTTGATGCCCTTTTCCAGCGGTTTACGGTCGTGGTGAACAACATGAGAGCCAATGTGGCCGTGCTCCCATACGATGATCATGATAGAGCCGTGAAGCTCTTGCACTCATTGGATCGCATCGTATGGGACGGAAAGGTCGAGGCTATTCTTGAGTCTGAGATGTATGACACCCTGACCGTGAACGAGCTGTTCTCGAAGCTCAAGTCAGCTGAGTTGGACCGTGGTATGACAGCCAAGATCGAGAGCCCGACTGACTCTCATAGTCTTGCTCTCGTCGGTGGCAAAGGTGCTAAGTCTAACGCTAACGCATCCTCCAGGATGTGCTCTCTGTCTTCTTTGATGTCTTTGCCAGACGAGGAGTTCGATGTGCTCAGAGAGGACGACCTGGCGTTGCTGACCAGGCGGTTCGAGAGGTTGCACGAGAACCGGGTGAACACAAGGAAGAATCCACAGACATGCTTTCAGTGCGGCAAGCCAGGACACTTCGTCGCCGACTGTCCGGAGAAGATGGAGAACAAGGACGGCTACAAGCACCGGTCGAACAAGGACGGCAAGTACCGATCAAGGCGCGATCACAAGCACAAGAACAAGCACAAGGACGAGCGACGGTCGAGGAAGAAGGACGGCCGCGGCAGGAAGGCCCGAGCGATGGTCAGAGCGAGCGACGTTGACTCCAGCTCCGCCTACTCTTCCTCGAGCTCGAGTAGCAGTGAAGATGAAGGTGATCGGCGCAAGAACAAGAAGTCATCCAAGAACTTGAGCGGGCTGAGCTGCTACGCGAGAGATGGCTTCTGCGGCATGGCTCGTAGCTCCGGTAGCAAGAAGAGTCACCAGAGCGACTCGGACTCCGATTCCGAGGATGAGGTATGTGACGAGCTTCCCTTCTTGCGTGAGGAGAATGAGCGTCTTGGCAAGTTGCTTGATAATCGCGATGACATGCTCAGAGAGGCAAAGAAGATGAGGAAGGAACTTAGGGCCTCACTAGAAGATGCTAGGAACCGAGTAGCTGAGCTAGAAACCCAGAACCTTGATGCTAAGCTTGAGATAGATTCTCTTAGGGCTTCACCTATGGTTTTTGATGAGATTGATTGTTGTGATTGCTCTGTGTACCTAGCTGATCTTACTAGTCTTAAGGATAAGCATGCTTCTACTTGTGATGAACTAGATGTGCTTAGGGTTGAAGTGGCTGAGCTTAAGTCTAGACCTGCTTTGCTAGGTGCTTGCACTTCTTGCCCTGTTTTGCAGGGAAAGATTGATGAGATGCATGCTTACACTGTTTCGCTTGAGGCTAAGTTGAAAGAACCTATTCCCACTTCTTGCTCTACTTGTGAATTGCATGCTTTGAAGAATTTGGAACTTGCGCATTATGTGGATCGCTTGCAGGATGAGAACGATGACTTGACAAAAATGATGGGTTGGTTGTCGGGTCATGAACCACAGCTTAGGATGATGATAGAGGCATACAAGCGCTATGATGGGCAAGCGCTTGGGTCCGATAAGATTGGAGAGTGCAGTGGTGAGGGAGGAGAGAAGATTGGTGATATCCAAGTTCCATCAAAAACCTTCCACAAAAATGCCTATTCTCCTAAGTCCAACCCACTGAGAAACAAACTTGACACAACCTCAGATCCTCCCATATTTCCTCGCCCAACAAATGATTTCCAAAAACCGGTGAAGTTTGTGAGCTCCAAGGAGAGTGAGGTTGGAGAGAAGAAGGGTGAGAAGCCGAGGGAGGAGAAACCAAGTGAGCAACCCCAACCCAAGCCTAAACCTAAGCCCATATGGTTTTATTGTGACTATTGTGGGAGAGATGGTCACAAGGGTGAGTTTTGCTTCAAGAGGAAGCGTGAGGAGAGAATGGCTAAGGAGTAGGCTAACAAGGATAGGTACCGCCCCTCAAATGGTGTACCTGAGCCTCGTACGCAAATGCCCAGGGCCAAGGCGATTGTGAGGACAGTTCCGGCTTGGGGAGATCGAAAGGTGGCAGGTGGTGCTACTGGCCGAGCACCACCGGTCAGACCGGTGTACTCCACCGGTCAGACCGGTGCTGGTCTGGGCAGGTAGCAGTTTGGTTTCCGTGCTCGTGCGGATGCTCGGTTCGGTTCTGGTGGTCGTGGTTCTGGTGGTTGGCATAGAGAGTTTGCAGGTGGTCAGTTTGCTAGACGTTCTCCACCTCGTGCTCAATACAAGGGTGGGAGGAGTCGTAGCTTTGAGTTTGAGAGGAGGAACGGTCCACGGTCTTCCTTTCGTGGTTTTTGTTCTCCTCCAGCTAGACAAGGGTGGTTCCCTAGAGGTGGTTCCCGTAGTGGTTTTCGTGGGGGTAGCTTTGATAGGTGTGATGATATGGTTTGTGCTAACCCCACTTTGGAGCAAATGGCTCGGCACTGGTTTTACTCTTTTGGTACTAACCCCAGTGCTGAGTCGTTTGTTCACTCACGTGCTCGCTTTTGAATTTCAGGTGGGATACTTGAGGAACGTTTGGTTGATTGACTCCGGTTGCTCAAGGCATATGACCGGAGACAAGGGGTGGTTCTCAAGTCTCATCCCGGTAGTGTCCAAGACATACATCACCTTTGGGGACAATGGGCGAGGGCGTGTGCTTTCAGAAGGTGAGATTAAGGTAAGTAAGAAGGTCACTCTCAGGCGTGTTGCTCTTGTTCAATCGCTCGGATTCAATTTACTTTCCGTTTCCCAGCTTTTGGATGAGGGCTTTGAGGTGTTGTTTCGGCCTGGTGGTACTCGGATTTTGGATTCTCGAGGGGACCTAGTTTGCATGGTTGTTCCCGAGGGTCAAGTTTTCCGAGCGGATTTCTCTCAGTCTTCTGGTGTGGCTCGTTGTTTCTTGGCTGGTTCTTCGAGTGAGTTGTGGAAGTGGCATAGGAAGTTGGGTCACTTAAGCTTTGACCTTCTGTCTCGCTTGAGTAAGCTCAATTTGGTCCGAGGATTGCCACGGCTGAGGTTTGAGAAAGAGTTGGTTTGTGCGCCGTGTAGGCATGCCAAGATGGTAGCCTCTTCTCACCCGCCCCTCACCGATGTGATGACGGAGCGTCCATGCGAGCTGCTCCATATGGACCTTGTTGGCCCAGCTCGTGTGCGATCTGCGGGTGGGAAGTGGTACGTCCTAGTTGTGGTGGACGACTACTCTCGGTATGCGTGGGTTTTCTTCTTGGAGGAGAAAGGGGAGACTTTTGGTTTTGTTCGAGATCTTGTCTTGAGGTTAAGGAACGAGAGGCACAGAGATGCCATACGAGCGATTCGCAGTGACAATGGCTCGGAATTTAAAAACTCTCGCTTCAAAACCTTTTGCCATGACTTGGGTCTTGAACACCAATTCTCTAGTCCGTATACGCCTCCCCAGAACGGCGTGGTTGAAAGGAAAAACAGAACCTTGTGCGAGATGGCTCGGACGATGCTCGATGAGCATAGGACTCCGAGGAGGTTCTGGGCTGAGGCGGTCAATACCGCGTGCTATGTGTCGAACCGGAATTACCACAGGGTGCATAAGAAGAAAACTTGCTACGAGTTGATGCACGGTAGAACCCCCAAGGTGAGTCACTTCCATGTGTTTGGGTGCAAATGCTTCATTCTTAAGAAAGGGAAGAAGTTGGACAAGTTCGAGGCTAGGTCTGTCGATGGCATTTTCTTTGGTTACGCATCTCATTCTAGAGCATATCGTGTGCTCAATCTTGAAACTAACCAAATCGTGGAGACTTGCGAGGTAACCTTCGACGAGACAGCCACGTAGTCAGCTTGTTTTTGAGTGTGCAGGTGATGATGAACTTGGCGAGGAGATTTTCCAGGAGGAGGAGCATGAACATGGAGATGAAGAAGATGACGGTGTGGTGCCCGCGGCTGAGCATGTACCGACTACTTCGACTACGATCGAGAACGGGCCCTCTCCCACACTTGCGATGACAAACCCAGATCAAGGAGAAGCTGCTGTTGAGGGGGAGGTAGCTTCAAGGTGAGAACCTCCCCGACGAGTTCAAGTGGATCATCCAGCTTCGAGGATCATCGGCGACATCAATGAACATACTACACGGTCGAGGGTTCGAAACAATTCTCACTTTGCTCATGCTGCTTTTGGCGCTACCTTTGAGCCCAAAGACATTGGACACGCGCTATCTGATCATAATTGGGTCAATTCGATGCATGAGGAGTTGGAGAACTTTGAGAGAAACCAAGTTTGGGAGTTGGTGGATCCTCCACCAGGGTGTAAGCCGATTGGAACAAAATGGGTGTGGAAAAATAAAGAGGGAGAGAAAGGAGAGGTGGTGAGAAACAAGTCGAGGTTGGTGGCGCAAGGGTATAGTCAGAAAGAGGGGATCGACTACGAGGAGACATTTGCTCCCGTAGCCCGTTTGGAGGCGATTAGGATCCTTCTAGCCTTTTCCGTGGCTAAAGGGTTCAAATTGTACCAAATGGATGTGAAGAGTGCTTTCCTAAACGGTGTTTTGGAGGAAGTAGTGTATGTGAGGCAACCACCGGGGTTTGAGAGTGAGAAGTACCCCCACCGGGTGTACAAGTTGAGGAAGGCGCTGTATGGGTTGAAGCAGGCGCCTAGAGCTTGGTACGGTAGGTTGAGGGGGTTCCTGTTTGAGAGAGGGTTTGAGATGGGGAAGGTCGATCAGACCTTGTTTCTCCTCAGGCAGGGCAAAGATATCCTGATTGTGCAGGTATACGTGGATGATATTGTCTTTGGTGGCTCGTCTAACTCTTTGGTTGCAAGATTTGCAGAGGACATGAGCAGGGAATTTGAGATGAGCATGATGGGTGAGTTGCAGTTCTTCCTCGGACTCCAGATCAAGCAGTCGAAGGAAGGAACATTCGTGCACCAAGCAAAGTACACCAAGGACATTGTGAGGAAGTTCAAGATGGAGGACTCCAAGGCTATGGCGACGCCTATGAGTACGACTACAGCTCTTGATGCGGACGAGGAAGGTGAACACGTGGACCAGAAGGAGTACCGGAGCATGATCGGGTCACTCCTGTACTTGACGGCGACGAGGCCGGACATCCAATTCTCGGTATGTCTGTGCGCTCGTTTTCAAGCGTCTCCGAGGACTTCGCATCGGCAAGCAGTCAAGCACATTTTCAGGTATTTGCGTCATACTCCCGACTTCGGCCTTTGGTACTCCGCGTCTTCTTCTCTGGCTCTTCATGGATTTTCAGACGAGGATTTCGTCGGGTGTCGGTTGGATAGGAAGTCCATTTCTGGGACTTGCCAGTTCTTGGGTTCTTCTTTGGTGTCTTGGTCTTCCCGCAAACAATCGAGTGTTGCTCAATCCACTACCGAGGCAGAGTATGTGGCCGCAGCTAGTTGTTGCTCTCAGCTCCTTTGGATCACATACACCATGAGTGGTTTTGGTGAGGAGTATACCCACGTCCCACTTCAATGTGATAGCACCAGTGCCATAAGCGTTGCAAAGAACCCAGTGCTCCATTCCAAAACCAAGCATATAGAAGTGAGGTATCATTTCCTGAGAGACAACGTAGAGAAAGGGAAAATCGCTTTGATCCATGTACCCACACATGCCCAGCTAGCCGATATTTTCACCAAACCCCTAGATCAAGCAACTTTCACTTGTTTGTTGGGAGAGCTTGGTGTTTGTTTGATTTCTTGAGTTCGGTGTGTGGGAGCTCCTTTGTAGCATATGTATAGCTTTCCTTTGTGCATTTCTTGCATTTGGCATGGCATATGTAACATGATGTATAGGCATCTTTGTATCTTAGGTTGCTTGCATTTTGTATCATATGCATTGAGTAGGAAAAGCTTCTCCTATATACATTGTTCACCATGGTTTGATATATATGTCCTTGTGAGCTAGTTTGGTAAGCTATGGTTAGTTTGACTTAGCTCTTGATGATCTTGATTTATATCTGTGGTTGATGGCTATGTTTTCGAAAAATGTCATATGTCTGCTCTCTTGTGAGTAAATGCCTTTATATGATCCTGACATGTTTTAGTGGCTTGGCTATACTTAATTTGTGGTTGGATAGCTTATTTTGATCATATGGGGCCAAATGCTCATTTGCCATCATGAATGTTTAGCCCCCATGCTTTATCTTGTGGAGGGGCATAAGTTCCTTTTTGTCGCAAAGACAATTCATGTACCAAATATGAATCTGAAAATGAAAATGAAATGTAAATTGCTTGGAAAATGTGCTCTCATGTCATATAGATTTCCTTGCTCTATAATTTCCAAATGAAGCTTCCTCAAGTCTTAACATAAAGTGTCACTATACGGATCCACCTCTAAGCGGTTGCAGTGAACCTTGCGGCTAAGAGCATCCGCAACAACATTGGCTTTTCCGGGGTGATAGTGCACTTCTAGATCATAATCCTTAATTAACTCGAGCCATCTTCTTTGTCTCATATTTAGGTCTGATTGGGTGAAGATATATTTGAGACTCTTATGATCGGTGAAGATATTGCAACGATTTCCCATAAGATAGTGTCTCCAAATCTTGAGAGCATGAACAACCACTGCTAGCTCTAAATCATGAGTGGGATAAATTATTTCATGGGGTCGAAGTGCCCGTGAGGCATAGGCAATGACTCGGTTTTCTTGCATAAGAACACAACCGAGCCTAGTGCCTGAAGCATCACAGAAGACTTCAAAGGGTTTGGAATTATCCGGTTGTACTAGCACTGGGGCTGAAGTTAAGTATTGCCTCAACGTGTGGAAAGCTCTTTCACATGCTTCACTCCACACAAATTTTACCCCTTTCTTTAGCAGCTCGGTCATAGGTTTGGCGATCCTGGAGAAATCCGGGATGAATCGACGATAGTAACCCGCCAGACCCAGAAAGCTGCGGATTTGGTGTACGGACTTGGGTGGTTTCCAATCCATCACCTCTTGTACCTTGCTAGGATCTACAGATATGCCCTCTTTGGAAATAGTGTGCCCCAAGAACTTCACACTATCCAACCAGAATTCGCACTTGGAGAATTTAGCATAGAGTATGTGATCTCTCAAACATTGCAGAACAATCCTAAAATGTTCAGCATGTTCTGCCTCATTCTTGGAATAGATCAGGATATCATCAATAAAAACCACTATGAACTTGTCAAGCTCAGTGAGGACCTGTGTGGTTCGAGGACCGGTGGATGGTCACTTCCTGGTGTGATGAGTGATTGACAACGTGGTGTGGACTGATTCTTGGATAAGTATTACAGGTGCAGGTTGCGGCTTGACTGGTGTTGGTGCAGGTGAAGAACAAGCGCGAAAGGTCGTTGCTGGTGAGGCCTCCAGGTGTGGAGAAGACAAGTAGGCTTGGTTCGAGGGACCCGGTGGCCAGCGGTGTCAAGTGCGGGCCGCGTGGTGGCAAGAACAGTGAGATGAAGTCATGGTCGGTTTCTTGGTAGAGCCTCAAAACCAAGGTCGAGCCGGGACTACGTGGGAGCCGAGTCATGAGTGGTGATTGGCGGAGGCTACACCGAGTTCGCGGGGTTTCTAGTGGTTCACCAGAAAACCACTGGGTTCCTTGGTTGATCCACAAAGCCAAGACCGAAGACGGAGGTGCAGCACCGGTCTGACCGGTGGAGGACACCGGTCTGACCGGTGTGCGACGACGCAGTCCGGAGACTTCGAAGCGGAGGACACGTGTCGGGATCGCAAGGCTTGCGTCGAGGCTAAGCAAGTTTGCGGTCGCCGGGCATCCGTCCGATGGTGCGAAGACAAAGTTTCCCAAAGTGCCCCTCGGGGGTGTGTATCCTAGTATTAGGCCTTAGGGGTAGTTTCGTCTTTCGGCTAGCCTCCATATAACCCAAGTGGTGAGAGGATGGCAGCCATCTCTTGGAACCCTAGCTCTTTTTGTTTTCTATTTTTTCTCTTCCTTTTTCCTTTGGAATTTCTAGGACTAGCTTGAGAGCTTCATGGTGAGATCTTGTGAGAGTGAAGGATGATCGGGCGGCAAGCTAGACCTTGTATGAACCTCTTTGGTATGTATAGATGATTCGGCGTGGTTCCTCAAGGCTTGGATGTGTCTTTCCCGTTTCTCCTTTTTGGTGATTTTCGGAGCCCTTTCTTGGCAATTTTCTTGTGGCGGATTCGAGGCCTTTCTCTTCGGGATTTCGTGGGGGATGTATGCTTGAACCCTTCGTGGTTCTTTTCCCTTTGATTCCCCTCCCAAATCCGTGAGCAAAGGGGCTCGATTTTGGGGTTTTCTCCTCTCTAGGGTTAGAGGCGTTCTTGGTGGGATTTCTTCGATTCCTCTTGATTTAGCAAGTTTTGGTGGACCAAATCTTAGCTATGGAGTGCCCATGAGGTGTTCCTACTACCCCCAAAGTCTTGTGCGAATCCGTGGAGCGAATCGGGAGATCGGGAGTTGGATTTAGAGGAGTTGACCCGCGAGCGTTGTTCATCCCGAGAGCTCTGGTCCTGACCGGTCTGACCGATGCCTCTCACTGGTCTGACTGTTGCAGACCCTTGGTTGAGTTTTGCTCAGATGAACATCTTGGTGAGTTCCCTGTTGTCTTGTGTTGCCGTTGTTTCGAGTTTGGTCAGTTTTGGAGCTCGGTAGGTCTGTTTTGGTGAATTTGGGATTTCCTGGCTTGGACCGGTCTGACCGGCAAGCTACACCGGCCTGACCGGTGTAGGGGCCTAATGTGGAAGTTCTCAGGTTTTACCAGGTTGCTCCAGCAGGGACCGGTCTGACCGGTGCTGCTCATCGGCCTGACCGGTGCAGTCCAGTGGTGCTCGAGTTGCTTGTTCCGCTGCGTTCTCGAGTAGATCTAGGTGGTTGTTGGTTCCTAGGACCAGTAGCACTCCAGTGGCTGTGTGGTCTTGGCCAACTTGGGTAGTTGAGTCGGAGACGTGTTTTATAAGCCGTGTTCGTCTTGGTGGAGTCCCCATCTCATTCGAGAAGAATTTTTATTGGCTCCCATTCACTCCCCCCCTCTCTGGTCGCCAGTTTCGGTCCTTCACTCAGTCATGAATACGGAGTTCATGAGATACATGAAGTAGGCTGGGGCATTGGTGAGACCAAAAGACATCACCAGATACTCGTAGAGACCATATCGGGTGGAGAAAGCAGTTTTGGGAATGTCACATGGTCGAATTTTTATTTGATGATAACCAGACCGAAGATCGATCTTGGAGAAAACCTTGGCTCCAGCCAATTGATCAAAAAGAACATCAATACGGGGAAGAGGATATTTATTTTTAATGGTCACCACATTGAGAGGTCTGTAGTCCACACACAACCTCAAACTACCATCCTTCTTCTTGACAAAGAGTGCGGGGCAACCCCAGGGAGAAGAACTTGGGCGAATGAAGCCCTTATCTAGCAATTGTCGGAGTTGATTTTTCAGTTCAGCTAGCTCTTTTGGTGGCATACGGTAAGGTCGCTTGGAAATGGGTGCAGTACCAGGTTGGAGTTCAATCACAAACTCGACATCCCGGTCTGGCGGCATGCCAGGCAATTCATCGGGAAAGACATCAGGATATTCACAAACCACTGGAATTTCTTCAAGGTGAGAGGTAATGGTCACATAAGCACAAGGGTCTGCTCCATCCTTAAAAGGTAAGTACAGGGTGGTGTGTCCGATGGTAGGTGAATTGATCGCTACAACTCTCCCCGAGATATCTAGAACAACCTTATGTCGGGTCATCCAATCCATACCCAAGATAACATCCATGCCCTCCAAACCTATGGCGATAAGGTGTGTCGGAAAGGTTTTACTACCCAATCCCAATTGTACCTCGCGGATTAAGGTACTAGAAGAGATTTTTCCAACTGGAGTGACAATTTTATAAGCCTCCTTAATGTGCGAACCACTCAAACCCAATTTTTCTACCAATCTCCCACTAATAAAGTTATGAGTAGCTCCAGAATCGAACAATATCTTAATGGGGGTGTCATTGATAGAGAAGGTACGCGTAAGCACTGAAGCTCCCTTTGGAATGTCACTCATAGTGGTGAAGTTCAGTTTACCCTACCGGACTTGCACCATTGGCTTCTTGGCTGAATTGACCGGCTTGGTCCCTGACCCTTGATTCTGCTGGTTGGGCTTAATCTGCTTGGGCTTTGGGCAGTTATTTATATAATGCGCAGGCTGTCCACAATTGTAACAACGGCGTTCACCGTTGTTGCGTGGGGGTGCGTTGGGCTTGGAAGCTTGCTGCTGGGTGTTGCGGAACTGGAAATTCCCTGAAGGTTTGTTCTGCAACGGCTTCATCGTCCAGCGTCCAGTTAAAGATGGTTGGGATGAGCCGGGAACATTCTTCTTCACAAAGCAAAACTTTTTGTTAGTCCCGCTGCCCGAAGCAAAACCAGCCTGCCTCTTCTTGTCTCTCTGGGCCTTTTTCAAAGCATCCTCTTGGGATATAGCCTTATTCACCAACTCATGGAAATTGTTGGGCTCTATCAAGTTCAACCGTTCATACAATTCACCATCAAGGCCATCACGGAACCGCCCCATCTTTTTCGAATCAGTGTCCACATGATGCCACCATACTGGCAAAGGCTATTGAACTTCTGCGCATAGTGATACACCGTGTCAGATCCCTGCCTAAGGGCCAGCAATTCCCTCAACTTCCTATCCATAAGTCCTTTAGGAATGTGATGGTTTTTAAAGGCTTACTTGAATTCATTCCAAGTGACCGCATGCCCGGCCTGCTGCATGGTCTTGAAATGTTCCCACCACATCAAGGCCTCACCTCAAAGTTGCAAGGTTGCAAAGTTGGCCTTGATTTCCTCTGAGCATGGTAGCACAAAGGCAGAAAACTTGGCCTCAATGGCCTTGATCCATGCCTCAGCTTCAAGGGGATCTTCCGCCTTAGTGAATGTCGGGGGCTTCATTCTGAGGAACTGAGTGTAGGTAGTGACATGATTCGGCCCCTCATGATTAGCTCCATGTGGTGGCCTTTGGTTCAGCTGTTGGGCTATCTGTTGCTGCGTCTGTAGGATCTGGCGCAGCACTTCGGTTTGAGTGGCCATAAATGCCTCTGATGGCGTCATGGGCGGTGGCGGTGGTAGTTCCCCACTACCCAATGCTCCAAAACCGTTAGGAGAGCTGCGTGTTGGTCCCACCATCTGAAAATGTGAGCTCTTATTAGACACATATCCATAGTCTTGCTTAGAAGGAAATACAAGTGTAGAATATGCATGACAAAAGCTCATTCATGGCAAGTTTCTCGAAATTGGCAGCAACACGGTCATAAGTATAAAATTCATATCCCTCTGCACATACACCGAAAAATCTTCATTTTTGTTCAGTGGGGTAGGATTTCATACGCTTCAATGTTGGTATTCAACTCCAAGCCAAAATCCAACGTTCACCTGCCCGAAGAATCCTATTGGTGAACTCTGCCTAGCTGCCCTGACAGCAGGCTGAGGCTCACCGAAATTTTTGTAACTCTCGGTACCCTCATGAAAAAATGCTGAATTTTGGTGAGCATGGTCATCACAACATTTCGCACAACTTTTGTATTCAACTCATGAGAAGATTCGGACGTTCCATTGCTCGAAAATTTTTGTTTCCGAAGTTCTGTCCGGCTGTTTGGACAGCAGGCAGAACTGGACTAAAAATTGCATAACTCTCGGTAGGAATGTGCACAAGTGCTGAATTTTGGTGAGCGCGATCGTCATAAAATTCCGAACAAGTTTGGTATTCAACACGGGACTCGGATCTGACCAGAACTAGCTTAAACAATTTCTTTACAACGATCACTGCCGGGAAGGTGTTCAACCAAGGCATTACATGGATGCCAAGTTTTGGGGATCACCATCATACAACATGGGTTACATTGCAGTCATGCTGCACAAAAGAATACTCCTAAGTTAGCCTACCACAAAAACCAACCAAAAGCGGCTACACACAGGAGTATATGTCATCCTACTACAACACTATGGCAATCTAGTTGCCCACAGAACCGTCACTGGCTGCAGGCGAAGCGGGTGGTGTCGGTGGAGGTGGTCCCGCCTGACTCTCCTCGTCAAGGCCGGACTGTCCCTGCTGCTCCTCGGGAGGTGCCTCCACTGGGGGTGCCGGCTGCAGAGCCATGATGGCCTGCAACGCTACCACCTGCACCTCTGCCTCCTCCACCTGCTGCTGCATCTCTGCTATGTTCTGAAGCAGTGTCAACCTCTCTATATCCCCGTGGTCAACGTGCTCCTGAAGGGCAGCGACCTCTGCCTCCAGGTCAAGGATCCTCTGCAAGTGGTCACCTCTCTCCAGCTCCAACTGGAACCTCCTGGTACGAAGCCTGTCGTTGTCTTGCTGAGCCTGAAAGAGAGTGAAACCCTGCTGCTGGTAGGCCGTGGAGAGACTATGCCAGGCTAGCCGAGCAGACTCCAGACGCTGGCTCAGCATCAGCTCAGTGGTGTTGCGCAGTGCCTGAAGTGTGAACATGACGTCCAAGCAATGTGTCAACGTCCGCGTGACGTCCAGCGGACCACGAGCAGAAGTAGCTCCTGTAAGTGGTCCACACGGTCCAGCCACGCTAGGTCGAGTGGGTCCACTGCCGGGAACAACCCAAACGGTGACAGGGCCACCTCAGTCAGGTTGTGGTCACAGAAGTCCGTCATCACCCATAGGACAGCCGACTCGACGGTCTCCTGCCCACGAAGGCCCTAGTACACAGAGCTCAGGTCGAACCAGTCGGGGTGGTCCGGGTGAGGAGGCACGGTGACGGTCACCCTGCAACGGGGCACGCCCAGGTGCTCAAACTCGACCGCCTCGTAGATAGGCGGAGTGGTGTAGCCTGAGGCGCTCAGTGCCTCCCACGCAAGGCGTGGAAAGCCCTCCCAGTGCAGCCCGTCGGTACGGATCGTACCGTCAGTGCCAAGCTCGAGAAAAACGGGGGCAGCCATCTGTACAAAATGTAACGCATGTTAGACCTCAATAATAGAGCAACATGTCAAATGGTGCAAATTCTGGCAGTCGTGAACAAATATTCATAACTCAAAAACCAGAACCCCAAAAATTCTCAAATTTTACTAGCTACTCAGTGAGGTTATGATACACATTTTTGGTATTCAAAGGTTGAGCTAGATCAATTAGGAACAAGGTCAAAAGATGCAATGTTCAGAGTACTGTCCCCAGGAAAACAGCATGACATAAGTTCACTAAAATGGGTATAGCTTGAGATATACAGAAGCTATGACCATGAATTTTTGCGAGCAAAAACTAGATTAGATATGGAGCAACTTTGGTATAGATCATCTAGTCCAATTATTTTTAGAACATGGTGCAAAAATTCAAGCGAACAGCCCTAACAGATTTTTGGACAGCAACAAACATCTAGACATGTGAGAGGCTAGGCAAGGAACAAAAATCGCACACTAGCAAAATTTCACCTTAGAGAGCACACTGGGTCCATTTTTAAGTTTCCACGATTTTTAACATGGTGCATGATGTCCTATTCATCCTCACAAGGCTATCAAGCCAAAAATCGAAGTTAGTGCTGGTGGCAAGGCTTTTATTCGTCTCTCCCTATAATAACTAGTCGAGAACTATTCGATGCTCACTTAGCGACTAACGGAACGTTGTTAGTGTACCTGCAGAAAAGAACCTTCCGTGCCAGCACGTCATGAAAGCGTCCACATACATTACCGTTCACTATAGAAACGGTATCCATGCATCAAGCCACTGCATGCACAGCGTCCAACCTCAGACACTCTCCGTTTGAATGGAGTGCATCCTTGCCTCGCATATTCATAATGCGGAACGTCCACGTACGGCAAAATGCGGCGAGACACAGATGCGATGATGGGTTCCCATTGGATTAGGTCCTATCCATCCCTCACATGACTTTCATGTGGTACCACCACGTATGGCAAAATGTGACGAGACGCAGACGCGACGTGGGTTCCCATTGGAATAGGTCCCATCCATCCCTCAGATGACTTTCCTGTGGCACCACCACGTATGGCAAAACATGATGAACTAGTATGGTTGTGCAAGAAAGTAAGTTCTGACAAGAATAAAATGTGCTGGAAGTTAGCAAAATAAACCATAGATTTGTAAGCCACCTGAAAGAACCAAAAATTCCCTCTAGGGCCTCTCGGTCTATAACCATCCTTAACGGACCAAACGTATTTTGCAAATCCAAATAATCTTGGCAAGTTTTATTTAAAAACCAGTGATTAAGGTTGTTAATTAAACTCCGGTGCATATAATCGCTCTGATACCAGCTGTGACAACCCGCCCGGGAAAATACCGTACTATCGCCTAAACCAATCCACTTTGGTCATTAAGCAATAATAAAGTATCATCCCGTCGTCAGCTGCCGGGTCAAGCCCGGTGAAATCACTTGCATAGCAACAAAGGATCGACAATATGCATTAAAACTCACACGAAGGCGAGTCCAGAGTACAATACATAGATTAAATCTAAATCTGCCCCGAAGGGTTTAATTATTACAAACCGAAGTACTTGACATGATAAAAGAGGTTCAAAGCTTGAAAACAGCGGAACTTTAACTAAGCGGTGCGATAAGCATCACAGGAGGCCTTCCATGATGCCTTCACTCGTCGTCTTCCACCCACTCCAGCTCCCAGCCAGGTGGGATCTCTCCAGGCCACACATCACTAAAAGCATTACCTGAAATCAACAAAATTATAGCAAGGCTGAGTATACTAATACTCAGCAAGTCTTACCCGTCGGTGCCAACTACATCACCAAACTCTAGACATGAGAGGCTTTTTGGCCAGTGGGCTCTTTTGCTGAAAAGCAACAAAGAGTATGTCCTTACTTTCAATATTTTATCTCAGTTTCTAGTTGATTACTCTTTTCTAAATGAGCAAGCTACTGCAAGCATAAGTTGTGCAATATAATTAATCAAACATCAGTATTGACAAATATTCCATCATAAGGGATATCATGGCCAGTTGGATAAGTCGTCTCAGATAACAGTGAGAGGCCGACAACTGATTGATTTATAACCTTGCAAGGCGGACCTAAACACACGGAAGAGTGCCCTCACAAAGAGTGCACCAACCAGGCGGTTCCCAAAAATCCTCAGTTCAGGATAAAAGATCACAGTCTTTGGTACATGGCTATCTGGTACGCCTCACACTAGCGTCCAGCCTCACACATGCACCACCGGTAGCTTGCCGTGGGACGCATCCCAAGATTAGTGACGGTAAAATCCCTTACCGCCTCATTAAGGTACTAGGCTTACCGGTCCCATTCCCGACAAGTGCTTAGTACGTTCAAACACTTAACCCACGAAAGCCATTAGACCGGAGCCCAAATCCCATGCTCTTACCACATGAGCAATCCATTTATAAAGATCTTATGATTCCAACCTATAGCATAGCAGCTATCGACCTAGCATACTAGTAAAGGACAAAGGTACCTAGGGATCATGCATCTAGGGTTTCATTCCAACTCCTGAACGTAAATGCACAAACATTCATAGATAGTTGCATAATTTCCAAAAATACTTAGGTTAATGCTCTGGTGCTTGCCTTCATCAGCAACGCTAGCCTGGGGCTCCTCGGTGTCCTGGTTCACCTCCACGTACTGCAGCTCCGCGTCAGCTCCTCCTTCCTCAGCTTCTGGCACGAGCGAGTAGTTACCGTCGGGTAGTTCTACACGGGATGCATATGCAAGATTTAATGGGGTGGATTGAATTAGACATAATGCTATGCAACACATACAAACATGGAGTGCATGATTGGCCATATTCACCTTGACAAACATTTCTTTAGCATATTCTTTCTATTAAAGGCATGACATGTGGGGTTTATGATTTAATCTTTTTGATAGTGACTGTGTACATATTTAAGCAAATAAAACAATTTAAATTCATGAAAACAGAAAGGGTGGTTCTCAGCTCCTAAACATGCTCCACAACATATTAATAAAGTCATTAAGTGAGCAAGGGTGATTTTTCCTATTTAAACTTATTATGGAGCTCATTTTGATTCCCAAGCTTTTAACCACAAAATGATTCATAAAAACAGTGGGTGATGCATTTCAAGTTCTATTTACCTAAACAAAGCCACTGATCATGTATTCACATTTAAATGAGTCATAAAACAAATATACCAACAATGACATTCCCTAGCTACCAAAAATATGAGAAATGCACATAAAAATAAATAAGGCACTTCTGGAGCCAAACTCTCTCCCACATCATCTTTGACTTAAAACAAGCCTAGGAAACTAACAAACACATCAAGAGCTATTTTAAAATTTGAACTAGGCATTTAAATGTAAATCTAAGCATAAAACAAGAATAAATACTTCTGACATACATAAAATCATGATAAATACAGGAAAGATGAATCTAGTCATTTCATGATCATACCCAAAAGTTGAGCACAAAAATCTATTTATATTTTGCTACAAAAATCATTAAGACAGAATAAATCATATTAAAAGATCTGCTTAATAACTTTGTGCAAAATTTTTCCCAGAGTCTATACATGACATATATAGCAACATATCCAAAATTCAGCTCCATATCTCCTATAGATTTTGAACTACAGCAAATGGGTGCCAAACTGAGTTTGAATTTTCATTCAACATCTAGCAGCCAAAAGCATAGTCATGCTTTGTAGAAGTTGTAGATCTAGTCACAAGGAAACCAACAAAATTAGGTTTACATTTTATTGCTTTTTCTATGAGTTTCTATGATTTTTCTAATGTGCTGGACCTAGTTGCAAAGAAACTAAGATAAAGATCGTTGCCAGCAGGTCCCTCATTCACAAATATGCCCCTGGACTTCACATCCGTGCCCTCGGCGGCAAGGTGAGCTCGCCGGCGGCGCGGAGCAGGGCAACAAATGACGGGGACGTGCAATTTGGCTCACCGGGATTCGATTGGTGGTGGTGGCGCGGTCGGAGGTGGCTCCGGCGAGCGGCGGCTGCGAGGTCGCGGCAGCGCGCCCGCAGCCACTCGAATTCCAGCGAGACGAGACGCGGCTCAGGTCAACAAGCAGCTCGGGAGGTGCGGTGGTGTCCTAGAGAAAAGGTTGGAGGGGTCGGCCGGCGACGGGAGCTAGAGGAAGGTCGAGCTCGCGGCGGCGGCGGTCATGGCGGACTGGCGGAGGCGTGCACGCGCGCGGGAGGGGAAAGGGCGGCTTTTATAGGTGGCGGACGAGGCAATGGGGCGCTGAGGCTTTGCCTCGAAGGTAAAGAAGTGGAGGAGGGGGACCGGGCGCGGCAGGCGCCTGCGCAGGCGGTTTGCCGGTGGGCGGCGCGGCGGGGGTCCCGGCCAGGGCGCTGGCGGGCGTGCCACGCGCGGAGGAGCGCGTCCCCAGGGGGATTTGCTCAGGCGGCGCGCGTGGGGTGATGATGTCGTGCCTCGGGAGGCAGCGGATCGGCAGGGGGGGTCCGGATGCCGAGGCCCGGCGGCGTACGCCGGATGCCGCGTGGCGCGCGCGGGCGCGGCGCGCGGCGCGTGGGCACGGTCCAGAGCGCCGGCGCCTGGTTCAAATTCCATTTGGCCCCCTTTGACGATGTGATACTCCAAAATTTTGAATACAAGTCCATTTTCTCCAAAAAGCAAAGTTGTAGAGGGGCTATAGGGGAGTAATTTTTGTACAGGTCGACCTATGTTTTGAGCAATAGTTTGAGCATGAACTGCAGGCAAAGTTGCTGTCTTTCATGGCTCGGGTGAATAGTGAAAATGAGTTTGACTTGCATTTTTGAACCATTTCCTCTTCAAATTTAGAATGCCACTCTGAAGATGAAATGTGTCCCATGAAATTCTGCACAACTTCTATATTGGCCGATTTTTGAGTGTTTAAACAAAATTTGGAGAACGTGGCGAAAGTTCCAGGATAGGGTGTGGACACTAAGGGGTTTGACTCTGTTGACTAGGGTTTTGACCATGCCAAAGTGTGTTGACTTGCTTAAGATGGTCATGGGTGATTGTTGGCTAGGTTTTCGAGGTGATGACCCAGGTTGACCAAGGTTTGACTAAAGTCAACGGGGTTGACTGGGTCATTAGCGCTAATTAAAATCCTGGGGCGTCACACTCACCCTCTCTACCTATGAGTTTGAATGATCTTCAATTCCTATCCAGTGAATCAAACTCAAATAATGGTGTTTTGCTTGCTCTACATGATTACTGTGGTTGGCCTGCATATGTTTTATTCCTTACTCATTATCTTGATGCTTGTGAACAAATATCACTAGGGAACTCATGCTCATCTAAGTAGTTGGAGTTTGAGATATGGTTAGTGATATGATCTTCGCTCTTAATGTTTGAGTGCTTGGGTTATTTTATTTGAAAAATCTGAAAATTCTTTGCAAAGCTCCTCTTTGATATGCCATAGTCCTACCGAAGCCATATGATGTTCTAGTTGAAAACCTTATACTCATATGCTACTTGTTATTGCATTGAGCTTTGTCAAATTGTTGTGACCCTCGCGAGAATTCTTTTCATGCTTTCATGATCAAGATTCATGTGCACTCCGTTTTCCCCTTGCTATGCTTCTACACTGGAAGTTAGCATTTTATCATCCATCCATTCCACAAAATAAAGCTCAATGTGTGGCCTCTCTCTCTCCAAAAGTATCTTCAAAAAAGGGATATGGGCTATGCAGAAAAAAAGGCATGCTCAAAGCTTGAAAATAAAGATAGCCCATGTCTAAAAGAAAGAAGAAAAAGGAGAGAGATGGAATCATGCAAAAAGGAGTTCCAATAAATTTGATGGTAATAACTAGTACCCGTTCTGGGCCTAGTGTCCACCTTACCATCACCACAACATTCATCATATATATGGCAATATCTAGCACCCATTCCGGGCCTAGTATCCACTGTACCATATCCATCACATCTCATACACATACACATTTTGATCTGATTGTATGATTTGATTTTCTTCTTGGATCCGGTTTTTGACTTTGCAATACATGTGATGCAAGTATGCTTTATCTTTATCCTACCCTGAGCTCCACATATAGCCACCATTAGAAGTAGGATGAAAGAAAGGCAATTCTAATGCCTTGGTGAGGACATATACATATTGAGTGATCTGAGAGAATCAAATGAGGAGCTAAGAAAGGTTTGTTTTGAAAACTAATTGCAAAACCCCAAGTTACTTGACATGATGAGTAGAAGTGATTTGATTCATGACCGTTCCATTCCTCAACTGCCCAAGATGGCATGATAGACACTCCACAGAGTTCACAAGTCCGAGGTATGGTTTGGAATATCTCTTATGCTCGCTTCATACCCTTGGATACCATGTCCTACTTGATTTGTTCTCCCTTTACTCGGGACGAGCAAAGGTCAAGTGTGGGGGAGTTGTTGACGGCTGTTAAGTACCACTTTTAGGCCGTCAATACCTGCATAGAATAAACGAAAAGTGATCATCAGCACTAGAATAGGGGTTTATTCTGACAATTTCCACAAGTATTGGTGTTTCTATCTTTTGTTGCAGGACACATCAAAATACGCATGGAATAATATAGTTGAGAGCAAGTAAACCAATGGCATAGATATGGCATCATCATAAACAACCTCAAATGCCAAATTGGTCTCCACCATTGCGACAGGCTCGTCGAGATGATCGAAATGGATATATCATTTGCGTACATCGGAGCCCGGATGAGAGAGATATGCACAGGACATCATGAGGGCCCAGTGGGACCCACACCAGGCCACGTGGCAATGTGCTGGCACACAGGATGCCATGTGTCCATGACACCTCATCAATCCAAGAGAAGCACTTCCCGACGAATCAGACGCCGCCACGTGTTCAGCACAAGGATTCAAGGGCCCACAACCCGAGCAAACCGCCTCCAACCGACCCATACATCGGGAACCGCCTTGGGGACCCACCTGGCAGCCACCCAGACGAAAGGCGGCGCGATCGGAGCCGACCCGGGATCGGACGACCCCACAGGTCGGCCGACCCCACCTTAAGGCGGTTCGCACCCATCTTCCACGTGTCGTCTCCCCATTGGATCCTAAGGGCATTCCCGTGGTGCTTGGGGTGTTCTCGCGCGGTGACCCGGGCCTATAAATAGAAGGGGAGGGGGTAAGAATAAAGACACACCATCTCACCCAAGGATGAGAGCTTCCCTTCAAAGGAGAGGCCTCTCCTTGGTAGATTAGAGAGTAGGAGAGTGAGAGAGGGATTTGTATCTCTATGGATGCTTCGTTCTTCATTTAGAATAAAGTGAGTATTTTCGCATTTTCTATTTAGACTAAAGTAGCATTCATGCATAGGTGAATAGTTCTTGTGTTCTTCACTTGTTCATGATTTAGAGGCTTGTGTTCTTCATGAGCTTAGCCTTTGATCTTCTGGTGTAGTTCATAAGTTGCTAATTCCGTTTATATGCCTGCTAGTCCAATTAGAGTAAAGTGGATGCTCCTGCATTCTAGTTTAGACCAAAGTCCTTCCATGATCCTTGTATAGGTAGCGGTTACCTGAGTGAGTTCTGGTCTCTCCGTCGTGAGTTCGTCGCTTCGTCTTCGTACGGAGTGCTATAGTGTTGTTACGGGCTGGCAGACATAGCCGTGCTATAGTAGTAACCGGTGGTGTAGACGTGGTGTCTAGACAACGGGTTATCCTTCGATTGTCCTGTATCCCACGGTTTGTCTTGGGGTAGGCCGTGGTGGTGACAGCCGTTGGACCCTTACGGAATCCCCCACATCCGAATACAGCTGTAGGCAACCATTTGCCGTTGTCACACCCTGAAATTTCCAATTTCGGGATGTGAATAGAGAGAATAATTAAATAACAAGTTTCTCATAATTTTAAAAAAAATTCCAACATTTATTTTCTTTACAGGAAATATAGTGTAGGCAAAAGCCGTTGTTTGATTTTCTAAATTAAATTAATATTTATGTGTGTTGTATTCATGCCGATGCATCATGGTGTTTCATAAGTGCAAAACGTTTTAAAATGCGCTTACGTGCTGACCAAACCTTTCCGAGAATTTTCCAGATTTTTCTGGAATTTATTCTCATTTTCCCTGAGCTAATTCTATTTATTAGAAGGCTCTAAAATCTTTTTCATGAAGCTCCAAATACTTTATTTGGATTGTTCGTGCTCCAATCTATCTCTAGGAATTTTCCTGGAAATTTTGAGATTTTCTGTGTATTTTATTGTGCTTTCAAGTATTTTTTAGACTTTTCTGGAAATACTTTTGCACTGAAAATAATTTCGGAAAAAAAATCCTATCCTATCGATCTGGGTCGAGCCGCTCCCACAAGCCCGACCCAGCCTCTCTGACCCGCTTTGGCCCACCCAAGCCGCCAACCTCTCTGTTCTTCCCCTGCCAGCCCGACTCGTCGGCCTATCTTCCAGAAGTCTAGAGAAGCTCCCTAATCTCTTTTCCCTGCCCGTGTTTCGCCTTGTCCCGACCCAACTTGGTGCGGCCCAATGCCGGCCCACTCCACCTCCCTCTCCCGGCACAGCAATGTCTGCCACGGACACGGCAGGCCGCCGCCGCCGGCCGTCATTGGCTTCCACGGCAAGCCAGCATCGCGCCCGCGCCCCTATAAAGCCGCCACCCGAGCCCTGCGTGTCCCTGCTGAACCCCGCCGCCCCTCGCCCGTTGCCTTTGCGCAGCATAGCCGTGCGCCGTCACCGAGCAGCGCCTGGAGACCGAGCACTGCCACTTGTATCTCCGCGTCCCGGCGTCCCCTGACCGAGCCAGCAGCGCCGGAGGGTTCCCCGTGCCGCGTCGAAACCGCTGCGCCCCTTCTTGTCGCCAGAAGTCCACCGGAGCACCGCCACCGCCGTTAGGGCCAGCCACCCCTGAGCCTGCGCCGTCGGCCGCCCTTCTTCGAATTCCGGCCGCCTCTTCTCGTCCTTGCCGTCGGTGAGTAGCCCTAGACGATTCCCTCGACCTCCTCTCCCTTCTCCCCAACTCAATCGAGCCCCTGGCCGCCTGGTCTACCGGCGATTTGGTCAGCCAGACCCGTTGTGCGCCTCTGTCCTGAGGAGGAAGAGGACCTCCTCATTTTTCAGTTAGGCCCCTAGGGTTTCTTGTAATCCTTAGATCTATTCCTGTGTCTTACAAGTTTTGCAGATAACCCCCTAAGAAGATTCCACTTTCACACATAAATCCAACCCGAGGCTCTTTTTCAGATCTAACCCTGATCTTAGACCTATTCACGAGCACTGTTCAGTGTGTCTCGGGAATTTCCTCTGTTAGCCCCTGTTATCTATGGTTAATCGCAGATAGGTCCCTGCAACCTTGTTTAGCCCCTAGATTCCCTGTTTTAGATCCGTTTTAATCGGTTCAAGTTGCGTTAGATCCATAATGAAATAAAGTGCACGTTAGTGGTGTGTTTTCATCATGTTTGTTTTCTGAAAATTAATTTGATATTAATTTGTTTAATGCTTAGTAAACATGTCTTTTCCAAATAAAATCTATATAGTGTTGTACACCATTTTTCATAACCAATATTAATTTGATTAATGTTTAATTCACATGCTTTTGTAAATAAAATCTAATTAGATCTTTACCTCGGTTTTTCATAAACAAATATTAATTTGTTTAATAGTTAATTAATCTTTTCTAATTAAAAGTTGATTAGGCTTTTACTCCGGCTTTATAAATAAATGTTAATTTGATAATACCAATGTCATTATGTTTTTAATAATAATATGATCCACACGAATTATAAAATTACGTTTAGATGATCCATATAGTTTACTTTTTCTAAAATTAAATGTTTAATTGGTATAACTTATATATAAACATTTATAAATAAAATTTGACTAGTTCTTTACTTCGGTTTTGCAAATAAAATGTAATTTGCATTAATTCCAACTCAGGGTATTTTCTTTATGAAATATCCTTTACATATTTTTGCTAATTAAAATAAACCTAGCTCATATCTTGTTCTCTCATATATGCAAATCGTTCATTAGACGTTCTTTATCAAGCTCTATCTCAGTGTTATCTTTCCGGTCCTAGTTTATGCTCAACCTTCCACAGCCATCTCTTTAAAGCTAACCAAGCCTTTCCTTTTCTCAGCACGTTTTGTGTGCTTTAGTGATCCATAGAATCGAGCATATCTTTTAGTGCGTTCTTTTAAAAGCTTTTCTTTTGATTGGTGTAGTGTTCTTAGTTTGCTTGTTTGTTTGCTTTATATGCTTGTGCCGATGATTGATACGCATAGAGTGAACGCTGTTCGAGAAGCTTTGAAGAGCTTGAAGTTGAAGACATTCTGAGCAACTACTCTATGGTTAAAGGCAAGTGTGTCCTTGTTCTTTTGTCCCAATAACTATGTTTAATCACTTTGCATATGCTTTGCATTTAATTTGATGGGTCCTATTAAGGTTTGCCTAGTCTTTAATATCATTCCTTGTCAACCTGGGTTTATCTTTTTGTTGGGTAGCTATGCTTAGTTGCTATACTCTGGGTTATGGTGGTTTAATGAACAATAATGATGAAACATGCTTTACCTTTATGTTATATATCTCTGGTTGCTTAATACAAGACCATATACTTAATCGAAACATGGAGCGACCACCCAGGAAAACCGTACAACCACAAGACCGCATATGGCTCTGTCTTGGCCGAATAAATAGAAACTTTGATGTTGTAGCAACCTTACCTGAAAGGGGCCAATGGGGAGGCGTTGTTGGGGTATAGACCTGCTCTAGCGGGGAGTTGGGTTTGTTCATTTATGGTAGGGTATTGACCTGCTAGGGAGCTTTATGCCCTGCTTCGTCCTGAAACCTAGTGGGTTGTTGCACATTAGGGGATCTTTGTAAAGGCCTCGTAGCGTTCCTATGCAATCACACCTCAGTAGTGTGGTATGATGCCTGATCAGCATCGCGTGGTTGGGTCTAAAGTTCTTCGGGACTTTTACGCGACTTGTGGTGAAAGTGTACAACCTCTGCAGAGTGCAAAACTAATCGATTAGCCGTGCTCACGGTCAAGAGCGGCCTGGACCCTCACATGATAATTGAACTTGAAGATGGACCTAAATTGTGGAATCTGGTTGCCATGTTCTTATGGCGCATCTTATCTTCATGCTTAATGTGGGTTGGTATATACATATACTTTATTAGTAATTAGGTGCTAATAAAATTTGACCAACTAAAATTACTTAATGCAGTCAACCTGTCAGCCTTTCCTTGCTTAAGCCTTTGCATTAATACTTTCCCCACACTTGCTGAGTACGACAAGTGCTCACCCTTGCTATAAACAATGTTGCTCAGAAGGAGGAAGCTGCTATGAAGATGTTGCTGGTGCTAGGCATACGCACCCCAGTCGATTGCTTGTGGAGTTTGGTGCCTTCGTTTCCAGGATTAAGCGTAAATCTCTGATAATCTTCCTTTTTCTTACGTGATACTGTTTCTGTATTCACTTATATGTCAATATATGCATGAAACTTGATCCTGGGATGCATATAGGTTTGTGAAAGGACATTGTGATGCCTAGAGGGGGGGTGAATAGGATCACTTCAAATTTCTGAAACAAAAGCAGTAGTTAAAACTACTGTCGACACTACCGGCGCTGTGTCGGAACTACCGAGGGGGCTCGGTACTTCCGGTACAGGGGCGGTACTACCGACAGAACAGAGAAATCTAAAATTAAATTTGAAATGCACGACGATTCTAGCAAATCTACTTGAATCAAAGGTTAAGTTTAGATGCTAAGAACCTCCTGCAACCACAGATACGAGTTGGAACACAAGCAATAGATATATCAGGCACAAACAAGCTCTAGGGTTAGCAAAAAGCAAAGAACTCAAGCAAGCAAAGGAGACACAAGATTTAATCCGAAGTTCACTCCCACAAAGGATGCTACGTCTCCGTTGAGGATCCCACAAAGGGAGGGCTATCACCAAGTGCCTCTTTTCCTCACCTAATCCCCACAAAGGAAGATTGGTGCTCACTAAGAATTCTCCACCAAGGAGAGGGTAATACAAACGATCCCGGGTGCTCCACACCAAGAGGGCACTCAACAGGAGACGCCTAACCGTCTAGAAGCAAGCTTCAAGAGTAACAAACATAAATCGATGCCCAGAGATGCTTCAAGTGCTCTTGAGATGAGGGAATTCGAAGGGGCTCTCAAAGCTTCTCTATCTCACACTAGAAATCACTCCTCCAACCAAACCCTAGCTCAAAGGAAACAAGTCTTGGCTCTAGGAGGAAGGGGAGAAGTGGAGTGAATGCTCAAGTGTGTTCTTGTCCCGTGGTTGGTCAGCAATGAGTGAGGGAGAATATAGGGGGTATAAATACTAGACCCTCAAAACTAGCTGTTAATCTGCAGAAGTCGGTACCCTCGGTACTTCCGACCTCGGGTCGGTACTACCGAGGGGTGCCGAGAAACCCAACAGTGGAGCCTTATCGGTACTACCGACCTAGGGTCGGTACTACTGAGGGCCTGGCTAAAACTCGCCAGTGAACCCATATCGGTACTACCGACCTAGGGTCGGTACTACCGACAAACGCTGAGGGAAGAAGGAAAGAATAGCAAACGTGTTTGTGACAACTCGGGTTTCCTCTCACTCACTTAGGTCATCTCCTTAAGCACTTTAGCATCTCTTGGCGGTCAATTCGCATCCCTCTTTATAGTACGGTGTTTCCTATACTCAAATTCAAAAGTAAAATAAATTTAAGCCTTGACTCGAGTTGAAAACGCCGATTTGGAGTTGGGGGCCTTCCTTTGGTCAAAACCATGATTTTCAATTAAGTAAATCCTGCACACATCTTATTCAACGATTAAATAAAACAAATTGTGTTTGTCACCATCACCAAAACAATTAGGGGCCAAGATGCACTTTCAATCTCCCCCTTTTTGGTGATTGATGACAACAAAATTCGTTTTCAAATAAAGATGTGTGTATCCAACAATTTTGAGTGATACTCCCCCTAAATGTGTGCTTGATCTTTTATGGAGGCCTCAAATGCCCATCACACATTTAGAAGAAATTTTACTCGCAATTTGCATACACAAGTGCATAAGTGTGATTCAATAACCGTGATGCATATGACATGATATCCAAATCAACAAAGTGATAAATAACAACCATCATTCAACACATAGCATCACAAATAGATAAAAGAGGTTCCACACTAGCATGATTAAGTCTTACAAATTTTAAAATGGTTCTAGGTTCACCACATCATCATCCATCACACCACACAATAAGTTCTTACATGTCCACAAGCTAAGATAGATAGATAATGCGAGCGAGATACACACCACCCACCACATGGGTAATTGTGAGCTCACTCCCCCTTTGGCATCAAGCGCCAAAAAGGAGGAGGCCCTTCAACTATCGCTGCCATGTGGAGAGTGGACATCCGGAGGAGAGTCTTCTTCGTCGGTCTCACCACCACCAAAGTCTTCATCATCAATGTCGGCCGGAGGTGCTCCATACATCATAGACGTGTCGCCGTACACCTCCCAAGGGTTGTAGAAGACCGGTGGCGGAGGGAAGTCCATAGGCTCACGAATGGGAGAGTGCTCGATGTTGGCTTGAGTGAGCAAGGTCTTCTGATGAGTCTCCAACTTGATGAGCTGCTCATCCACATACTGCCTGTGGGCACGAATCTCCTGAGCATTGTGCTTCCCAATGTTGAAGCAAGCGAAGAGGCCCAGAGATAAGAAGTTGAAGATGCGCTTCTTCTTGCCGGGGGGGAAGGTTTCCCCTAGACGAAGATGGTCCACGTGGTGAAGATGGGGCTTCATGAGAGGAAGGACCACCGGAGGAAGGGCCAGCTGAGGATGAAGGCCTAGGAGGGCCATGCTTGCCCAACTTGAGGAGACGCTCAATGTTGCCCTTGTTTGGCTTGTACCAAGTGTGAGTCTTGTCGGTGAGAATATCAACCTCGGCAACCTCACAAATCATCTGAAAGATCCAAGGAGCATATTGGCAACTCTTGTTTGCGGACACGGAGCACACAATGATTTCTTACCAAATGAAGTCAAACACACTAAATGGCTCTCGATCTGGTCCCATTTTCACAAGAACATCTTTGGCAATGTTGGCAATATTGTAGTTGTCGCCTATCTTAGGAGTGAGAGTGTACCGGAAGAGTTGGTTCAACATCCTATAGACGGGCTTCATTCCATGAGTAGTGCCAAACTCAACCTTGCCATAGGCGGTGTCATACATAAATGCCATCTCACTGTCAAGTGGGATCTCTCCACCATGAAGCTTTGGACGACCAAGATCTTCTTCACCAAATCCAAGAATGCTAGCGAACCTCTCATAGGAGACCGAGAGGGGCTTTCCTTGCAAGAGCCAATGGAAGGTCTTGGTTTCGCGTCGGACATGGAGATTAGCATAGAACTGAGCCACCACCTCCTCATTCCAATCACAATTCATAGCCATAATAGAGGTCAGTCCCTTAGCATGACAAATATCAATGGCCTCATTGGCGGCCGGAATGTTGAAAGACCTCAAGTTTGCCCAATGAATGGATTTCATATCGACGGTCATGTTTGCCTTGGATAGGATGACAGACTCATACCAATCGGCATTGAACTTAAGCCAAAAACGAATATCGGCATCAAACTCCTTTTGCCATTGAGCCGGATCGGAATACCTTTCCTTATACACTGTGACGCCCCAGGTTTTTAATTAGCATTATTAGTGCTAATGACCGAGTCAAGCGAAGTCAAACACGTTGACTTGAGTCAAACCTTGGTCAAAGGCCTGGTCAAACCCCAATGCTTTTGAACCCTCCAAGAACTTTTGCCGCGTTCTCCGAATTTCACTTAAACACTTCAAAATCAGCCAATACAAAAGTTGTTCGTCTTTTCGAGGGACACACTTTTCATAATTGGCGGCATTTGAAATTTTGAGTGGAAAATGGTGAAAAACCTGGTCAACTGCAGCTGAGTACTATTCACCAGCACCGAGAAAAACCTGATCTTTGCCAGCAGTTTATGCAAAATCCGTTGCTCAAAACCCCTATGAGCCTTTCTAGAAGTTGT
Organism: Cenchrus fungigraminus; assembly: GCA_036936925.1. NCBI lineage: Eukaryota > Viridiplantae > Streptophyta > Magnoliopsida > Poales > Poaceae > Cenchrus > Cenchrus fungigraminus. The sequence goes on along the minus strand of CM072780.1, from coordinate 107,588,777 downwards.
AGAGGGTAGCTTGTTCTACAACTTTGCTTATTAGCTCTTAGTGCTCTTCCTCATTCTTGTTCTTGTTCTTGGGACACTTGGCAATGAAGTGTCCATACTCTCCACACTCATAGCATTTACGTTGAGACTTCTTCTTCCTTTCGTCACCGCCTTTCCTTGATGCTCTTGACTTCAAGAATTTCTTGTACTTCCTTATGGCAAAGGCGGTTTCTTCATCCGTGCTTCCTTCCTCACTTGTATCTTCATTCTTGGTCTTGGAAGTCTTTGGCTTCACTTCCACCACTTCACTAGAGCTAGCATTGAGGGCTAAGCTCTTGTTCATCTTCAAGCTTAGCGACTTCTCCACATCTTGGTCAACTAGCTCTTGATGCAAAATCTTTCCAAGAAGTTGATTGGGGGTCATCTTGTAGTAGTTTGGATCCCTTCTTATCATGGCTGCTAGGTTTTTGTCCTTCGGGGTGAAAGCTCTTAGCAGCTTCTTTGTGACCTTGGAGTCTTTCCAATCATTACTTCCAAGTGCTCTAATATCCGAGATGAGGAGCATGAGTCTATCATACATTTCTCTCACGGTTTCTCTATCCTTCATGAAGAATAGCTCAAGCTCTCTGTTGATCAAGTCAATCTTCCCTTGTCTCACATGCTCGGTCCCCTCATGTGCTTCCTTGAGTGTGTCCCGAATCACCTTGGCAATTTGGATGTTCCGAATCTTGTTGAATTCTTGAGCACACAAGGGTCCCGTGATGACTCTTGTTGCCTGCACATTGCGGTGGAGATCTTGCTCATGCTCAATTGTTAGGGCTTCTCCTTCGGCGGGAATTGACACACCTACACACACAATCTTCCAAAGAGAAGGGTGAAGCCCGTAAAGGTGCATTTGCATATCATAAGCCCATTTGGGATAGTCTTTCCCATCGAAATGAGGAGGCTTTCCCAAATGCATGGAATAGAATTTTTCATTAGGATGATTGCCCGGAAATTGTGCGTACTTGTGGGGCACTTCGTAGAAGCCGGAGTGAGTGTACTTGGCTTGCTCCTTCTTGATCATCTTCTTGCGGAGCTTCTTGGCCATCTTCTTGGCCTTCTTCTTCTTCTTAGCCTTTCTTCTCTTCTTTGCCGCATCATCATCATCTTTGACATCTTCATCGCTTGAGTCGGAGTCCGAGTCGGAATCGGATGAAGAGTCATCGGAGCTCTCAATGTTGGATGGTGTACGGCTTGGAGCCTTGCCGGTGAGGTCACCGACTTGGGCTGCCTTGAGCTCTCTCTCTTGAGCTTCCTTGGCGGCGATCTCATCGGTGGTTTGATTGCCTCCACTCCCCGACATCTTGATCCCTTAGCGGTTAAGCCTAAATCAAGGGATTAGGCTCTGATACCAATTGAAAGGACCTTGTGATGCCTAGAGGGGGGGGTGAATAGGATCACTTCAAATTTCTGAAACAAAAGCAGCGGTTAAAACTACTGTCGGTACTACCGGCGCTGTGCCGGAACTACCGATGGGGCTCGGTACTTCCGGTACAGGGGCGGTACTACCGACAGAACAGAGAATTCTAAAACGAAATTTGAAATGCACGACGATTCTAGCAAATCTACTTGAATCAAATGTTAAGTTTAGATGCTAAGAACCTCCTGCAACCACAGATACGAGTTGGAACACAAGCAATAGATAGATCGGGAACAAACAAGCTCTAGGGTTAGCAAAAAGCAAAGAACTCAAGCAAGCAAAGGAGACACAAGATTTAATCCGAAGTTCACTCCCACAAAGAAAGCTACGTCTCCGTTGAGGATCCCACAAAGGGAGGGTTATCACCAAGAGCCTCTTTTCCTCACCCAATCCCCACAAAGGAAGATTGGTGCTCACTAAGAATTCTCCACCAAGGAGAGAGTAATACAAACGATCCCGGGTGCTCCACACCAAGAGGGCACTCAACGGGAGACGCCTAGCCGTCTAGAAGCAATCTTCAAGAGTAACAAACACGAATCGATGCCCGGAGATGCTTCAAGTGCTCTTGAGATGAGGGAATTCGAAGGGGCTCTCAAAGCTTCTCTATCTCACACTAGAAATCACTCCTCCAACCAAACCCTAGCTCAAAGGAAACAAGTCTTGGCTCTAGGAGGAAGGGGAGAAGTGGAGTGAATGCTCAAGTGTGTTCTTGTCCCGTGGTTGGTCAGCAATGAGTGAGGGAGAAGAGAGGGGGTATAAATACTAGACCCTCAAAACTAGCCGTTACTTCTGACCTCGGGTCGGTACTACCGAGGGGTGCCGAGAAACCCAACAGTGGAGCCTTATCGGTACTACCGACCTAGGGTCGGTACTACCGAGGGCCTGGCTAAAACTCGCCAGTGAACCCATATCGGTACTACCGACCCAGGGTCGGTACTACCGACAAACGCTGAGGGAAGAAGGAAAGAATAGCAAACGTGTTCGTGACGACTCGGGTTTCCTCTCACTCACTTAGGTCATCTCCTTAAGCACTTTTAGCATCTCTTGGCGGTCAATTCGCATCCCCCTTTATAGTACGGTGTTTCCTATACTCAAATTCAAAAGTAAAATAAATTTGAGTCTTGACTCGAGTTGAAAACGCCGATTTGGAGTTGGGGGCCTTCCTTTGGTCAAAACCATGATTTTTCAATTAAGTAAATCCTGCACACATCTTATTCAATGATTAAATACAACAAATTGTGTTTGTCACCATCACCAAAACAATTAGGGGCCAAGATGCACTTTCAGTTTGCACTTGGTTTTCTTTGGAAAAACAGGTATGACAGCCGTGAACCGACTGTTATAGCCAGGAGGGTCTGGTGTCCGAAACGAGAGTCCCTAACCGAGAGATCGTTCTTAACTCTGCCCACTATCAGCAGGATCCTTTCCATCTTCATCTCATCCTATAGAGTTGTGTCCTTGGACCACAGCTAGGCTAGGAGGTAGCGCTCACCATTCCTTGGATTCGATACCCTTTAGAATACTCCTGAGGTGAAGTGCTACAGCGGTATTTCCATGCGCTTGCATATTCTTTCGTACCCGTCGGTATACCTAGGTGGATCTTACGCTCACGCTAGCAAGGCACCGTTAGCAGTGACTTAAGAAATACCAACAGAGCCCACCCCAGATCAAGCTTCAAGGTCACCCACGTCGACAACCAACAGTGCCACGAGGTACGACGAGCTCGCTGGAGGAGTTGGATCTGCGCATCAGAAAGTGGAGAACTCAGACTCCACGTGAGGTCAACAACCGAGCCAAACTCAGGAGCCATAGAATCAACATGGCAGAGTTTGACCATCGAGAGTGGGGAGTAAGAGGCTTAGTCGGTTGAGGCGGGGACTAAATGATGAGAGGGTGAACCAGGGTTAAAAAAACCGTTACCGGTCCGGTATTTTTACCCGAAAAACCGGACCGGTTAATCAGTGAACCGGACCGGTTAACCGAGAAGTTCGTTTTTTAGGTTCGGTTGGGGGGCGGGAAACCGGCCGGTTTTGCAACCGGGTCGGACCGGTAACACCGGTTACCGCGGTAAACCGACCGGTTCCCAACGGTTTTTTTAACCCTGGGGTGAACAACAATTTATGTCCAATACAGAGCTCAGAGGTTGACACTGTATGTAGGGGTGCAACAGAGCGTCGAATGACATTTGCTATTAGGTCTGGTTCCATCCACCAATTAAAACACCATCTAAATAACAAAATTCGAGTGTATCAATATCAGTTCTGAATTTTGAGCTCCAATATTTACATCGAAATTAGTGATTTCAAAAGGATGGATAATGAATTAAGATGGATAAAGAAAATACAATGCTAACATAGCATTTTAAAAAAAATATGGTTTATCCAATATAGCCGCGCTATTAGTACGGGCCAACTTGCTAGCTATTTATACATAAAGCATCTCTAGCACCAAACAACAGCCGTCTAAAAAATTAAAAACTTCCTTAGGGGTTATTTGAAAGTTTGTATTTGTACAGATATACTTTTGTGATTCCTTAAATAAAATTCATTCACACTAGCATAAACAAATCGACAAAGCGCACGTACGGAAGGAACAACTCAACGAGCAGGACTCGACTGCACACAATACCAAAAACTAATCAAAAGTAAAATCATCCATCCTTCAAAATTTTTGCAGGCCAAATCAAGATGTCGAGAGAAGCTTTTCTCTGTTGGCCGGTTCTTGGCCGAATTCTCACTGGCAATCAATGGGACAGCTGGCCAGATTATTGCTACAATGCCGTCGCAACACGTGCGTTCACGCCCATATAATTTGTAGCATTACATCGACTGCTAATTGGAGATAACATCAGGAATTGGGCGTGCATGTGTGCATGACCTGTGTTTTCTCAATTATTCCAGGCACAAATATTGATTGGTTATTAACTTCAATTTTCCTCAATTATTTTGAGCGTAACTTGAGTCTATATGCGTGATGAGTGCGTGTCTACTACACACTTAGCTTGGTTAGCCACACATCTGAAATTCTTTTCTCTAATTGCCTTTAGGCCTTAAGTCTCACTGAAAGCATGAGTAGTACGTTGTTCCCAAAAAAATATCCTCTCTTTTATGCATGGGTGGAAAAGTCAACAATAACAACTAACATTCACTAATGTTGGTATGCTCATGCTACGGATTACTCATAGGTTTATATATATGGATTCATAAATGAGAATTCCAGTTGTTCATCTCCTCTAATAAGCCAAACTTTGTTTGTTGCAAGATATTAAATTGATAAAGTGTTAAGTAATTTCTTCTTGTTCTTTCCCTTTTTCCCGTGTATATACTCTTCTCAAGTAATATTTGTAAAATATTATAAACTTCTTAGGCTTAACAAAAATGAAATTGTAAATTTTACAAGGTGAAATGATAACAGTGTAGGTTCCTAAATACGCCGTTCAAAAGTAGCCAATATAATTTCACAAAAAAAAAGTAGCCAGTATATATATTGCATTTCTTACCATTTCTCAGTTATCACTATCCTCTGAAATACACGACATATAAAAATGTTGGACTATAGCTAGATGCCAAGTAGCGCACATTACTATAATTATGCCCTAAATTTCTAAGGTCTATAGTGCGTGTGCAAGGAAAAAAAATACAACAGCTCTGCACATCAACACCTCGAAAACAAACACCCCATCATATTAAAGTTGTAACTAACTGAGAGATCATCCATGCATCATGTTGGTTATGGTAGAAAGGAAGATTAGTAGCTAGGAATTAGCATTAGTTCAGACAGAGATTTGGTATGAATATTCTTCTTTCCAAAAATTCAATTTGGTTACCAAAAAATGAAGAACAAGATTGTCTCAAAGTTAGATTTGGTCTTTAGTCGTGACCAGATGAACCAACCAATTTCTCACCACTAGGAAACTGAAACAGGAAATAAATGTCATGTGACTACCCAAACCTTACCTAGCTTGGCCACAAGGCCCCGCATCACAATCTCACCGTATAGCTTGGATCCAAATGGAATTGTGTGTGTAGAGTCCCAATGCACAACCAAGCTAAACTCCCTATGCCACCACTTTCAGTATTATTATACGGTCCTAAAGAGGCACCAATTCAATCTTCAACATACTAAGAGACTGAAGAGAACACTATCGTATGTCGAAATATGTTACGATATATAATTTTTTTCTAATGACCAACCAATAGGAAAAACCCGACAGGATTAGCGCTTGATAGAGAAATTCCAATTGGTATCTCGATATGGAATTCCTTTTCCCTATTGGTGAACATGTTATCTCTGTCGGTTTTGCCTCAGACAGAGAAATCTTTTCAAACCTGACAGAAGACATTCCCCTGTGTGTGGAAAACCGATAGGAAAAAGAGCAAACCAACAGAAAATTGGAAAATCGACATGCAATTTTTCATTTCCCTGTCGCTTTATCCCTGTCGGTTATTCCTTGTCGGTTGACCGTTATGAAAATTATTTTTCCCTTCTCTTGTCGGTAATTTGAATTTCCCTGTCGGTTTCGCAGCCCACACGGAAATGTGAGTGTCCAGTAGTGATGGGTGACCGGAGGTGAAAGGCGAGAGGTAGAGGATGGGGTGTCCAATGACTTCGAGGAGGGCATCGGCGCCACCCAGAGGAAGCGCGGAGGTTGGCGGTCTCGATGCCACTCTATGTTGGCAGTCGCAGGGAAGCGGGAGAGAACTTGAGAAGGAGAGAGAATGGGGAGTAGAGGATAAAATTGAGACTGTGTGCAGGCGAGAGGAGTTATTTTATTTCTTTTTAGCTGGCGAGCTATTTGAGCAATGTGAAAATTCCTTTGCTTGTGAAATGTTTCTGCAATCGTAGAAACATTGGCGGCAAAGCTGGCGCAATCGGTAAAATATTGGTGCAAAAGCTAGTCGCACATTTCCTTGTGAGTTAATTATTAAGTGTGGTATGCTCGAGCCGAAAGAGTTATCCCTATTATTTCCATGTGAGTAAGCATGCACCGGTAGAATTAGTATAATTTCCAGGTGAGAGCCATGGTGATACCATCAGAAAAAATGCGCGACACACGGGAAAAATGGTTTCTAGTAGTGGAAGGCCAAGGAGCTGCCATCTACCCACCATGTGCACAGATAACATTATTTCTAAATATTCTCTTCGTTGCAAATTATAATTTACTTTAGTCTTGGTATAAGTCAAACATTTCTAACTTTGATGGAATTTATATGAAAATATAATAGCACCTACAATACCAAATAACTACACTACCGATATACTCCCTCTGTTCTGAAAAAACTAACGTTTAGGACAGCGACACGGTCTCCAAAATACAACTTTGACCTCTTGTTATTGTAAAAATATTTATCAAATAGTGATGTATGTATACTTTTATGAAAGTATTTTTCAAGACAAATCTATTCATATAGTTTTCACATTTGCAAACTCAACAACTTAAAAGTTAGTGATGATTTATATTCCCAATGTTTGATCCAAATTTTGTCCTAAACGTCAGTTTTTTCAGAACGGAAGGAGTATAGTTCATGGTGCTGGATTCAAATAAATTAATTTGATGTTGTAAATGTCGATGCTTTTATGCCCCTAAATATTTAGTGACAGTTAATGAATATTTATGACATAATAATAACTGTATCACTGCTTGTGCTTCTATCACCCAATGGTCCAATGATCTCAGCCTTCCATCAGAGCCGGCCGGGTCCAAAGCAAGGTAAGCAAAGATCTCTGGTCGTGTAGAGCAGTTGTTTCTGCAGGGAGAAGCAACTCTTCTGATCCGTTGTGTCCGTACGAGGTGCCAACCTCTATGTGGTGGGTTCCATTCTTTTATTAAAAAACTTAGTGGTGGGTAGTTCTAGGCACACTCCTAGCCAGTGGACCGCACTGATAGTAGGTACTCGTGCTAGTGCTGCCTCAGGCTGTTTGGATACCTTTAGTCTCTATAACTAAAATTGGTCAAACTAAAAGTTTTTAGTCACACCTTGTTTGAAAAACAGACTAATTTTAGTCACCATAGCATTAAAGAGTATTAAAATTCAGATTTCTCTCTCTCTCCATCTCCATTCTCTCTCCCTCTCTCGTCCCCATCGTGCACCTTGGTCACGCCACCTTGACGGGGCACTAGGCGACGCGCCTGCGCCGGGGAAGGCTTAGGACGGCGGCGGCGGCCACCCGCACCACTGGCTCGCCAAGGCGCGCCGCCCTCCATCATCCACCCCGTCGCGGCCACCAGCATAGCGAGTGCCTGGACCAGGCACTTGGCGTCGACGACTACGTCCCGGAGCTCGAGCCCCTCGCAAACATCGTCGCGGGCCATCGCTGGCGCCTCAAGAACGGGAGGTTGCGCCACCGGAGGAGCTTTAGGTGCAGGATGCCGAGGCCATCCATGCCCGCGCCGCCTCCCCCGCTCAGTCCCCTGTTCTCCGCTTGCCCCGCTCCCCTCATCCCGGTGACATGAAGATCCATAGGAGGTCTCGATGCCACTGTGCGACGGGGAGCCACCGTACGACGGAGTGGGGGAAGAGCCGCCCCATAGGCACCTCCTCCGTGGGATGACGAGGGGGAATCACCACCGTAGGCACCGCCGCCGAGCGTCGACGGGGAGCCACCGTACCCTCCGCCGCTGGATGGGGAAGAACCGTACCTGCCACCGTGGGATGGGGTCGACGAAGAACCACCGTAGGCTCCGCCAGTGGATGACGACGACCTAGAGCTGCCGCCTTGGGACACCGTAGCCTCAGCCAGTTGACGACGACAACCCGGTGCCGTCATGGGAGGAGGGGCGCGGGGGCGGCAGGGAGCCTGGATAAGGCCTCTGCATTAATGAGGAGAGAGAAGGAGGGGTTTTAGTCCATTTTTGCTTGGTCAGAGGTGATTAGAGGCTAAACTAATTTTAGTCACCGTTTAGTCAGGGGTGTTTGGCAAATTAGTCTCTCAATGTGATTAAAATTAGTCAAACTACTTCTAGTCACTTGGATCCAAACACCCTCTTAGAGCATCTCCAAATTAAGTTCTTTGTACAAGTAGCTTTGGAAGATCGTGTTATGAGAGAGAATTATATCGAAAAGTGAGCGAGACTAATTAACTCTTCACTCCGGCGCTCTGTTCTACTAGTAAAAAATAGATTGAATTAGCTCCAAGCTACACCATTGAAGCATTTTGCTGAAGTCACCACTTGAGTATTGAAAGGTAACTTTAGAAAGGGAACGTATCATGTGCAAATCAGACATCTTGTGCAAACTATGGAAACCTCCACTAGAGTAACCGGATCCTAATTAATCTCACAGCTTCAATTGGATGCCTGGCAGAATTTTCAAAGAACCGCCCGCCTAGCCTGTTTGTTTTGCAAAATTCCCCCGCCTCCTCCTGATCCTCGTCCTCGTGCGACGGTTCGCTTTGGCACCGAAGCCACGCTGCCAATGCCAAGGAGACGCAACGCACGCCACACGTCATCTGAAGTATCGCCCACCATGGACACCCACGACGACGAAGACAACGCAGCGCCCGAGATGCCGGCGAGCGCCCGCGACTGGATGACGCCGCCACCTTCACTTGCGATGCAGTCCGACAGCCTTATTGCCCTGGACACAAGCGCTCTTGTCGCCGTGGACAGAGCCGCCCATGACTCCATTGTTAGCAGTGGTAGCGCTTCATGCCATCATTAGTTTGTCCTATAAGATTTTAATCTTCACTTCGATACAAGGAAAATCTTGCTGATAATTGGTAATGTTCTTTGCATGCAGTGGAAGGTGAGCCTGTACTCGACGTTGTTAGTTCCATTGTTCAGGCCGGCGCCTTGGATCATCCAAGCACACCACATCCAAAATGTTATCTGAGTACAGCATCAAATTGCAAAGAAACTTTTTTTTTAAAAGGGGCCAGAGACTAGAGTAACCCTTGTGTCACCTGAATTTAACCAAGCCTCATGCCGAGTGTCAAAGTTCAAGCCTTGACCGGACCACCTTCTGCTCTAGCGAAGATACATCCGACAGGAACCGAAACTGAGTTGTCATACTCCACTCTAACTGAGCACTGCCCAACCCAGACACGATCCCCACAAGGTGCGGCACCAACGTCGAGCAAAGTGCTCGAACGCTGGCGGGCAGCCTCCCAGCCGGGAGCGCTAACCACCGAGCCAACCGCTCGTCCGCAAAGAAACTTTGAAGCTGATTGTAAACACCTGTTTATTAACTGATCATTAACTGAATGTTTCGGTGCGGATCAGTCCTTGAAAAAATCAACATGAATGTTTCAGATTTTTAGTGACTATAAACACTTTGTAAAAATTCAGCATTGCAACTGAGATACAATATTTTAGTGAATGTTTCAGTTTTGGTTTGCAACTGAGATGCAATGGCTTCAATGTTTCAGTTTCACACACAATTGCTGAATCATTAAAACACACTAATTCATTACTCCCTCCCTCCCGTAAAGAATGCAATCCCAACATTTGAAAAAAATCACACAAAGAGTGCAATCTTGGAAAATAGATCTGATTACCTACCTAATTAAGTAATTAGATGTGATCTGCATGCCAAAACTTACTGCTTGTGGCTATAAAATAGGGGTACTAGAGTCTTTTCGCGCCACCACTAATATGTCTTAGAAAAGTTAAAATTGCACTTTTTATGGGACGGAGGGAGTACATAGGAGGCTCCATTGCTGAATCACTAAAAAATCAACAAGAACTTTCAATGATAAGAGCCTTCTGAGTGCAATTTTTCAATGAATTCCACACACAATGCTCTACACTTCCGTTGATTACATAGGAAGCACGCACAATTGCCACTACAGTCATTACGGCCATTGCTCACACAAGTTCAGGCAAGTCAAAAAAAATCCTTTTGTTCAGCCATTACAGTCCCAGTTTAGGACGCCCTGCTGAGACTGTACTTGAGGGACGTGCGCCGTCGCTGCCGGTGATGCCTTGCTGCCGATGATGCACCACTTTGTTCCGAAGCCATGTTGCTGATGATGCACTGTGCACTGAATTGAGGCACTTCTTTGCAGGCATGACAAGCACGATGCAGAATGAGACCATTGTGGATTAGCATAATTCCACACTGCACACGACTTGGTGAAATTGAGAAATTGAAATGCACTAGAGCACCTAGCAAGCACCTCAATCAACGTGGGCGATGACACCAAATTACTTGTCCAGGAAGAGGACCTCCTCGAGGGCGCAGCGGAGGCTGGACTCCTGTTGGCTGAGGTCCGCGCAGGAGCCGCAGTGCTTGTCGGGGTACCTCCGGTTGTCGTCCCTCTTGTCGAGGTAGCGGGGTCGGAACCCTAGGAAGGAGAGCGTGTCCGTACGTGAAGGTCATGAGGACCATCGAACGCCAGATAGGCCGCCGGAGGATCGGAGGCGGCGCGGTGGAGGCGGCCCTCGCAGAGGTGGCATGGCGGATCGGAGGGAGGCCGGGTTGACGGCTCACGTCGTGGGGGTGTTTTGCAAAAGTAACATGAAGCGGATAGCATATGGGGTGTTCTGCGAAACAGATAAAGTGGCTGGCGGGCGTTTAAGTGCAAAATGCGCACACCTTTCTCCTGGTATGCTCCCCTTTAGAAAACCACTAGCCCGGCCTATGTTTGGGAGGTGTATCATTAAATTGATACATTGCTTGTAGGCGGTGTATCATTTTTTCTCATCGCTTTATTTTTTGCAAACTGATGGCATGGTATGTTCTTCCGCTCAGAAATGATAAGTGTATTTGAACACGATAAAAGTAAAGTATGATCTTATAATTATATCGTGTTGCGATATAATACCAATCGCTAAATAAAGATACTAAATTATAACTTAACTAATTATAGGTTAAAATTTATGAGGCTTAATATTATTATTTTTTTGAATGAATGGCCACAAGACAGTGTCTATTTCGTTGATCAGAATGCGCTGCATGCACGACAGAGCTAGAGTAGTAATCAACATACAATGGTCTGAGATCGAACAAATGGAAAAAAGGCGCGCGTACGTGTGGTTCTAATTAGATACATCATCATCGTCATCAAGAATCCAAGAGCAGTGTGGATCGCTGCGTCTTGGTCCCCTTGGGCGTGGTTGCAGCCGCTGTCACGTTCGCACCCACCCATCTGCGTTGCGTCGTGCTTGTGTGCGTGGCCACGTGATGACACCGTCCTCCCCGGAAGTGGACGCGCAGTGGTTCTTTGTCCGATTTGATTCGATCCCACACAGCCTCTGGGCCTGGCTGTGGATACCTTGGAGAAGTTTTTTTTTTTTGAAAAACAACCTTTGGAAAAAGTCCTGCCAGGTCTTGTGGAAGAGTCAGCGCGGCATATACTTGTATTATGTAGTCAGCAGCAGCCATCAGTGAGAGTGTGGAGTGGAGCCTAGGGTTTTTTTTACTGCCCATAGCAGTAGGAACGGGAACCGCTCCTGCCGGTCGGTAGACCGCTGCTCCGGACCGGTAGGAATATGTGTTGTGTCGATAACCGGACCGGTTTTGCTACTGGACCGGAGCGGTAGGAGCGGTTCCCGCGGGAACCGACCGTTTTTTTCGGTTTTGCGAACCCTGGTGGAGCACTCCTAGCATCAACTTTGAAGCAACAGGAGAGCCACAGCTATGACCACACCTCCTCCACTACTTGCAGTGCCGGTGCTGCAGCAGCATATGCTATTAGTATTACATTTTTTCTCTTTTCTTTGCCCAACAAAGAAAATAATGAATAAATGTATATTATATACACCCAAGCTATATATACTCCATGCATGCATGTTTGTGTACCGTATTCATTATTCTTTTAAACCCACGAGGCTAGGGTGGTAGAGAGCTAGCTTTATATCTTGTTCGGTCGGTGGGTGGCTGATGATGATTTGTTCTGAGAGGAAAGTACTGCTGCTGGCTGGTGGTTGATTCGCAAATTTGCACTGCAATTCCATCATGTCGAACTATTCACTCATCACATCGAGTCACATCTTCTCTCACAACACCACTACTAGAGAAACACACATTTGTACCGATTCTAAACCCACTGGTATTGTTCATTCGGTACTAATGGGGGGGCACATTTGTACCGGGTGCACGCACTGGTACTAATGTGCTTCTCCGTCAGAAGTCTGCTCTCGTCCGTTCCCCCTCTTTTTTTTCTTTCCTCTTTCTCAGTCCAGTCTCAATCTTAATGTCAATCTCATCTCATTACAAGAGTTAAACAACACAAGATTCACATAATCTTTCAGATGCACAACACAAGATTGTAAAGTCACAAGAACGCAAATCACAACAAGTCACAAGAACATAACAACAGAACTGAATCATGAACATCATAAGAAAACGCTTGAACAGATTCACGAACATCGCAAGAAATCGTCGATCGTCCGCTCCACCTGCTGGCCGCCGCGTGCCAGGCCTTCAGGCCCACGGGTGCGGCCTTCAGGCCGCCACCCCCCCTCCCGCCTGTTGGTGCTTCCCACGCCCGCTGCCTAGGACACCCGTGCCGGGAATGCCAGGGAGCCCACCCCGCTACTACAGATCGAGAGGAGAAGAGAGGGATGAGTGTGAGATGATGAGATAGGAAGATAAGCATGAATGAGATCAGGATGAGGAGGAAAGACAGATATTTCTAAGTGTGTGAAGGGGGGAAGCCGCGGTGTGGGTTGGGGCATTAGTACCGAGCCTTTTCTTTGCCTGGTACTAATGTGTCCCGATCTGTACCGGGCAGTATTGTCACCCGGTACTAATGTGTTGGCTTCACATTAATATCGGTGCTAGTCTTCACCCGATACTAATGTGTCACCACTGGTAGGGAGAGGGGCTTTAGTCCCGGTTGGTAAGGGGTATAGGTCTCTCAAGTCCAACCGGGACTAATGATGAGAGACAAAAGCCCCCCCCCCCCTTAGTCCCGGGTGAACCAACCTGGACTAAAGGGGGGGCACGCCAGCGCCTGCGCTCAACCCCTTTAGTCTCGGTTGGTAATACCAACCGTGACTAAAGGGTCTCGTCTCTTTTTTTTTGCTGTTTTCGATTTGAGCGTATATGCTAATTGTTGTCTAACCCGTATATGTACGTATACGTATTTGCACTTGTATAGATATGCACACTTAAATTAGACTTATATATAAATTAAACCCTATATATCTACATATATAAACTTATAAATGTATATACACATAATAATTTATACACATCAAAATAAATAGTATTTTCATAAACTAGTATATATACATCAAAACCCTAAACCCTATAGTATATATACATCAAAATGTCATTCAGTTCAAATTTCTAGTCTCAATTAGCTTTCCTCGGAGGTGAGTCGGTCAATTGGATGATTGTCATAATAATGTTTTCCTTGTGGATTAACCACCTCGTCCATGAGGAATCCCATGAGAGCTTCTTGAATTGCCAAGAGACGATCCTTCTCAATGAGTGCTTCCCTTTTTGTAATCCTCTGTAATTTGCAAATAGGTTGATATAATACACCAATCGATTAAATATACAAAAGATGATAAAAATGATGTATTATTAATAAGTTTATTTTACTTACACTATCATCATCCGCGTTGCCACTGAAATGGTGTATGTGCTCACAGACGTAGTACCCGCATAAATTATTTCCTGGTTCTTGTCTCAAACACTAAAGTGGAGAGGAGAACAGATTATGAAATACTAGTGTTATACATTTTAAATACTCCCAATCTGAAGTTGTTATTTGGTATACATACCGGAAAATCAGTGACCCATCTAATTTTTTCTCGAAATGGTCCTTGGTGTTTTGCAGTGAACATGATCCAAGCTCTGAGGCAAAATAATAAAAGATACAATGTTAGTATAAAAGCTAAATATATATATTGCATTAAAGAAAATGTCATAGATAGAATTATTACTCGTGAAATACATCTTGAAGGTCTTGGTATTCTGAGGGATCTTTTCTCAATGAATCATACACATTGATGTTGCTATTGTCGACAGTGATTATGAGTAGAATCCAGTGGAATCTGTATGCATGACAATCGTTACTTATTCTGAGGGATCATGAAGATTAGAATTGACTAAATGGAATTAACAAGGATAATTAGATGACAATCGTACTTACTTGAAGTTGTAAGGCAGTAGTATAAGTTGCTTGTAATGAAACTCATCTAAGTGCCTATAAATTGTCTCGATTGTTGTTTTTCGTTGGTCCCGGATCTCCTGCTCGTTAACTTTTGATGGGTCCATGAAAGTAATTCTTGAATAACCCTTCCTTCGCATCTCAGTAAGTTGCAGGCTACACAAGAAGAAAACCAAATGTTAATTAGTAGATTGACAAATGTAATAAATTTATTAATAAACATATGAAAATATGTCACTTACAGACACCAGGCCATCATAAGATCGGTATTCACGGCGTCTAGATGGTAAATTTCATAGATATCAATGAATTGGAGCCAGACCACCTTCTCGTTTTGAAGGGCAAAATCTCCAGGTCTCACGAGCATACCAAACATCTCCAGGCCCTCAGCTGACTTCTGCAAGTACCAGTCATGAAATCTGTGCATCTTAGTTGGGAGCTTGTTGACCAATTCTGGCTTCACTAGAGGTCGTCCTAGCTCAAAGCGCCATCTAGGTACGAAATTTTTATCCGCTGGTAGGTCTTCAAGGCCGAGAATACCACCAAGAGGCATCCTTGTTTGTTCATAAAAGTTAATGACATTAGCCAGTTCTTCTTCAGACATGTTGTCAATTACTTTTTGTGCTTCTGCACTGAGGCCCGCAAACAAGTTAGTCAGATCGGTCGTGGATGCATCTATTTGCTTCTCCTTGTTCTTGTTTGTGGCGGTCCCCGACGTCGACGCAGGTATTTGCTCGATGTAACTATTCGGCGACCCTTGTTGTCTCTTCTTTTGATAAGACTTGTCCACCGAACGCTCATAGTCTGTTTTCAACTCTACCAGCGGTTTCATTCTCCTTATTTCTTCCCTCTCGCGTATGAAAGCCTGGAGTCTCTCCTTACGACCTTCATTTTTTTGGCATCCTGGTTTTCCTGTAGAGTTTTTTCTCTCACTTTTGCAAACTAGTCCGCGACTTCTTTAGCTACAATCGCTTTTGTTTCTTCATCTATCATCTCCCATGCTAGCTTCCTTGGCTCGGGCTTTTTCTTTGCTGGTCATTTTCATTTTTTCTTTGGTGGTTGCATCGACTTGAAAGATTGCGCTCGAGATCTATGTGGCGCGTGCTCTGCGGCCGATGGTTGCTGAGGTGAATTGGGAGGGATGTCATCATCGTGATCGCTGGAGCTCGCTTCTCTCGAATTGTCGTATGGTTCTTGCGGAGAAGGTGAGCGAGCAGGTAGTGATGATGACGGCCCCGGAGACGATTGTAGAGGCTCCAAGGGGTCTCTCGGAGATCCATCAATCTCGGGGATTATGACGATGTAATGTTTTGGCCATAATATGATACTGTGTAGCGCATCCTTAAGTGCCTTTTTCCCATCACCTCCTGGGATATCTAGCTCTAGCTCCTCAAAATCAGGTTGACAGATCTTCTCTACGCTAACTAAGGCGTAGCCAGGTGGAATCAGCATGTCGTGGCTTGTCTGTCCAGGAAACTGCGCAAAAGCACTTCCGTCCGCCACCTGAGAAATAATAATTAATTAGTTATTATTAGCATGAATTATACCGTCATTGTGAATGCCTGTCCACAAATTTCAAAGTAATATATATGCATCAATTATTGAGCTAATAAAGGCATGAATTATACATACCTTCATTTTGATGTTGCCGAATGGCTTGTGAAGCTCACATGTGGTGCGCCGACAGATGTCATCCACAGGGTACCGTTGGCTGTCCACTTGAACTCCTTCTATTGCCCTTTGCTCTTCGGGAACCGCTGCGGAAGCACAACTGCTTTTGTGAGCAGAAGGAACTTGTACTAGAGGCAGTCCTCCAGATGGGGCCATCTCATTTAATGCGGCGGCCACTCGCTGTTCAATATCTGCCGTCACCTTTTCTTTGTGTTCTTTAAGTATTTTCTCTATCTCTTGCCGCCGTTCCTCCTCTTCGCGCTCTCTTCTTCTTCTGCGGCTTCGATAGGTGGCAAAGTCTCCCCTGAAGGCAAATTTCCATGGTACCACCCCGTAGCCCCTGCAACGTCCGGGGTGTTCTGGATTCTTGAGCGCCATAGTGAGCTCATCCATCTCTCTGTCAACCTTCACTCTGCCCGCTCTGACATCTTCAATTGTTTTCAATATTTCAAGTGCAGCCTCTCGTAACGAGGGTGGGAAATCAAGGGTACCATCTTCGGAGTTAATTGTGCCTCCATGAGCATAATACCAATTCTTCACTTGCTCGGGCCAATCATAGACCGCTGGTATGGTACCTTGTGCGAGAAGGTCTTCTTCCATCTTTCGCCACTTGGGAACTGCAAATGCATAACCACCTCGACCAAGATGATGGTCGTGCTCCTTCTTACCACGACTTTTCTTCCCTCGTGCACTCGCCTTGGCGAAATCTTCACTTTTCTTGTATTCCACAAAGGACGTCCAGTGTTCTTTTAACTTGGGATATTCAATCCAATTTGGAGTTCGATTCTTCTTGATATAATCTTTATCCAGTTGCTGCTTGAACTTCTGAAATTGTGTTGCCATCCTCGTGAGAGTCCAACGCTTCACATCGTTTGGTTCAACGCCTTCAGGAAGTGTGAAGTGTTTTAGGATTTCATCCCACAACAAATTTTTCACTGAGTTTAGAACCACATGTGGATTATCTGCTTTTCCCTTCCATTCTCTGTAGCTGATGGGCACGTTGTCCCTTATAATGGCCCCGCACTATGACACATACGTGTCCTTGATTTTTTTTGGAGCACATGGTTGGCCAACATCTGATACTTCTGTGATATGATACATGACATGACCGGTGAGTACTTGTGTACGCCCTCTCTTTGTCTTTTTTGATGTGGAGCCTGAAGCCTACAAGTTGCAGATTCGTTATTTAATTAATTATGTAAGAATTGAGGTTAGAGAAATAAGAACTATGAAGTTAATGCATGATATATATATATATATACCTCATGGGAACATTCAATACTTTCATTCACAAGACTTTCCTCATTGTTTCCAGCATTGTCCTCAATATTTGCTGATGTGTCCTCGACAGGGGCGGCATCCTCCTCAGTCGGAGGTATGTTCAAGTACATGTCCGCCTGACTACACTCCTCGTCGGTGAAGGTTGCAATAGTATTTGTACCACTAGCAATAATGTCGGCCATAAAGTTGTCATAGTTGTCAACATGTCATCCATCAGGAATAAACAAGAATTTTCTATGAATTTATGGAATAAGCAACAAGATTTATCTATGAATTTCTGGAATAATCAACAATTTTGTTAGATTTTCTAGAATAAACAAGAATTTTCTAAGAAT
This sequence comes from Cenchrus fungigraminus, assembly GCA_036936925.1. Lineage (NCBI taxonomy): Eukaryota > Viridiplantae > Streptophyta > Magnoliopsida > Poales > Poaceae > Cenchrus > Cenchrus fungigraminus. Next base: position 107,570,984 of record CM072780.1, on the reverse strand, counting down.
TTCTTCAATAAACAAGAATTTTCTAAGAATTTCTACAATAAACAACAAGAATTTTCTTTGAATTTCTAGAATAAACAACAAGATTTTTCTATGAATTTCTGGAATAAGCAACAAGTTTTTTCTATGAATTTCTGGAATAATCAACAATTTCTAAAGCTTTCTAGAATAAACAAGAATTTACTAAGAATTTCTTTATTGAACAAGAATTTTCTATGAATTTCTGGAATAAGCAACAAGTTTTTTCTATGATTTCTGGAATAATCAACAATTTCTAAAACTTTCTAGAATAAACAAGTATTTACTACGAATTTTCTTGAATAAACAAAGTCGAAATATTTCTACTAACTTGTGGACGAACGATGCTTGTTTTCGGCGGTGCCGTGTGGGAGAATGACAAAGGTGACGGGAAGTCACTTGTTCGAGCCGACGCGGCAGTCGTCGAATTCAGAACTATCAAACTATAAAATTGTATATTAGAAAACAATTAAGAACTCAAATACACAAATAAGATTTTGGTCCATAGTCGTTGGTGCTAATAAATTTGTATGTATGACTCTATATACACACAAAAATATACAAAGCATTACAATTTATTTCTAATTAAAATTTCTTTCCATTCCTATAAATTTAAAAACTTTCATGCATATCTGTGAAATTTTTATAACTACATATATATCAATTGATAAACTAAATCAAATAAATTTAATTAAAAATACTTGCTAACGCAAGCATTTCACGGGCTGGCGTCAGCAAGGCAAAACCCCAGCGCGCGGCCCGGCCGGCCATCGGGGCACGCACGCACGCCGGCCGTCGGCCACACGGGGGGCCGGCAAGCGGCGGCGGCGGCGGCGGCGCGGCATACCGGTCGGGCTGGCTGGCTGGTACGGTTCGGGATCCGGATTGAGGGGCGACGGCGTGCGTGGAGGAGGGGCCGGCGGGGGCGGGCGCCGCGGCAGGGAGAGGGCGGAGAGTCGGGGAGGAGATGCGCGTCAGGGAGGGGCGGGGCGTCGGGGTCGTACCGCGCGCAGTGAGGGCGGACGTCGGCGGCCAAGCTGGCCGGCGGCGGGAGACGGCGCCGATGTGCGCGTGTCGGGGAGGGGCGTCGCGTCGGGGAGGAGCGGCGCGTCGGAGAGGTGCGGCGCGTCAGGGTGGGGCCTCTCGTCGGGGAGGGGCGCGTCGGGGACGGGCGCGGCGAGGAGAGGCGGCGGCGACGACAGAGACGAGAGGCCAGGCGGCGATTTGGGGGAAAACGGCTAAGTGCCGATCTGGAAGGCAATGGGGCTTATATAGAAACCCCCCTTTTATCACCGGTCGTCTTCCCAACCGAGACAAAAGGCCCTTTAGTCCCGGGTTGTATTACGACCCGAGACTAAAGGCCCCCCTTTTGTCACGGGTGTTCACGACCCGTGACAAAAGGGGTATTTCGCGCGGGAGCCCCCTAAAGGCAAATTTTTGCCTTTTAGTCCCGGGTGGTGTTACCACCCGAGACAAAAGGGGGTCCTTTTGTCTCGGGTGGTAACACCACCCGGGACTAAAGGGCAATTTTACGCGGGAAGTTAACATTTCTCTTTTCCTTCCTCATTTATCTCATTCCTTTTGCTTTGAACATTTAAAAAAATCATTAGTTAAAACAATTTGTGCCATGCAAAATTATATTAAGATAAGACCAAAAAATACATACTTTTCTATGCACATATTATTTCAAGAGTTGAAACAATTATTTCTAATTTTCGTTTACAATTTGAAGGGGAAAATAAATTAAATTGAAAATATTAGTAAACCAACTCAGAAAAATCTCAAAATTGGTGAGTACTTTGTCAACACATTTATGAACCTCTGCTTCAAACACATTTATGAATTCGCGTATTGTCTTCGAATGATCAACATGCTCAGGAAGAATGTAGGTAGGCCTCCAGTTCTCATCATCGAGCTCATAACGGAATATATCATCAAACTCACCCTTCTTCTCATCTTTGTCTTTGTTTACTTTTTGATACAATGATCCATAGAAGTAATTATCAATTTTACATTTAGCTAATTTTTTAGAATGACTTACGTATACATACAGAGGTCACCTGATGGCTATTACAAGGCACGACATTAATTAATACCAATATGTACAAGTCCCAAGCTAAAGCTGGTCAGCTTCTACCTTTTGAACCTCTGCTTCAAACACATTTATGAATTCGCGTATTGTCTTCGAATGATCAACATGCTCAGGAAGAATGTAGGTAGGCCTCCAGTTCTTATCATCCAGCTCATAACTGAATATATCATCAAACTCACCCTTCTTCTCATCTTTTTCTTTGTTTACTTTTTGATATAAAGATCCATAGAACTAATTATCAATTTTACATTTAGCTAATTTTTTAGAATGACTTACCTATACATACAGAGGTCACCTGATGGCTATTACAAGGCACGACATTAATTAATACCAATGAGTACAAGTCACAAGCTGAAGCTGGTCAGCTTCTAGCTTTTGAACCTCTGCTTCAAACACATTTATGAATTCGCGTATTGTCTTCGAATGATCAACATGCTTAGGAAGAATGCAGGTAGGCCTTCAGTTCTCATCATCCAGCTCATAACGGAATATATAATCAAACTCACCCTTCTTCTCATCTTTGTGTTTGTTTACTTTTTGATATAATGATCCATAGAACTAATTATCAATTTTACATTTAGCTAATTTTTTAGAATGACTTACGTATACATACAGAGGTCACCTGATGGCTATTACAAGGCACGACATTAATTAATACCAATGAGTACAAGTCCCAAGCTGAAGCTGGTCAGCTTCTAGCTTTTGAACCTCTGCTTCAAATATATTTATGAATTCGCGTATTGTCTTCGAATGATCAACATGCTCAGGAAGAATGTAGGTAGGCCTCCAGTTCTCATCATCCAGCTCATAACGGAATATATCATCAAACTCACCCTTCTTCTCATCTTTGTCTTTGTTTACTTTTTCATATAATGATCCATTGAACTAATTATCAATTTTACATTTAGCTAATTTTTTAGAATGACTTACGTATACATACAGAGGTCACCTGATGGCTATTACAAGGCATGACATTAATTAATACCAATGAGTACAAGTCCCAAGCTGAAGCTGGTCAGCTTCTAGCTTTTAAACCTCTGCTTCAAACACATTTATGAATTCGCGTATTGTCTTCGATTGATCAACATGCTTAGGAAGAATGTAGGTAGGCCTCCAGTTCTCATCATCCAGCTCATAACGAAATATATCATCAAACTCACCCTTCTTCTCATCTTTGTCTTTGTTTACTTTTTCATATAATGATCCATAGAACTAATTATCAATTTTACATTTAGCTAATTTTTTAGAATGACTTACGTATACATATATAGCGCACGTAACCTCCAGTACCGACGGAGCAAGCTGTTCAAGCAAGATGTCGACATTCTCTCTCTCACTCTCTGGAAAAGGTGTCTAAGAGCTAGTATATATATGCTGGAGCTGACCTCCTGAGAGGTGCCACCGAAAACAATATGCTTGGGCAGCTTGCTCCTATCGGTACTGGAGGTAGTGCAATATATGTCTGAATGCATGTTTAATTGAAAATAATACCTAACCAACTCAAAATAATAAACATGCTTACTAAACATGTTGAAGACAATACATGAATTCATAATAAAGTAGCTAATTAATAATAATTAATAATAAGTTAATAAAGGTTCACATAGCTAGCTAATTAATACAAGTTCATATAATAGGGTACGGTACAAAGCCTGATCCATGCATGCATAATGTTACTGTTGAGCAGCACGCGCTTGTAGATATGAAATATGGTTAATGTCTGCAATCCTCCAGCTTAGAACTCCCTCAAAATAAGCTAGAGCGCGTACTAGTGCACTCTCCTCCGCTTCCGGAGGAGTGTCACAAACAGCACTGCAGACATCAAACAATGGAGCCTCGGGTTCTGCTGGTTTGTAGAAAGTTAGAATTGCTTGACTCTTCCAATTATTGGTAAAAAACGGCTCCCCACCATAGTAATCCACCCCAACTCTTTCCACGACTTGATTAAGAATCGCACAGAAGCTAATTGAAGCATAGGTAGAACCAGAGCGATCCTGCACACAATCAGATGATGATGAGATATAATAACCTTATGAAAGTTCAAAATATATATGTACCAGAAACAAATTAATTAAGAATGAATAAAAATTCTTATATATATATATATGTATGTATATTATACCACAGCTCGATGAGCCCTGCAAAGCCTCTCCGTAGTCTCAACCACATTGCCTTCACCCGCCTCGAGTTGCCTTAATTTAAAATAGGAAAGGTGTGGCACGAAGCACCCAACATTATTCTGGAGCTGTTGTAGACAATCCTCCAAGGCAGTCCTCTCTCGGGTTAACCGAATAGGTGATGTTGAGCCAACTGTTGCAATGGCAACCATCGGGTGTGGCGCGCCTATTGGCAACTGGCCGTAGTCTACATATCGAGCAGGTACGGTGAAAGAGATATACACTCTTGCCATGTGCTCATCAACGTGCTCAGTTTGCACTATAGGAGGAGTACCACTCATATCCCCGATAATGTCTCTGAGCCATCTGATATTGTTGATAACCTACAATAATTATATATGTAACTAAAATTACAGATTTTCCATCTGAAATGAAAAAAGTTCTATGTAAAGCAAATTAATTTCAATTCTTATATTACCACGTTAGCTACACGTCCCGGATCACCCATTTGCAAGGTAATCTCGCGGTGAAAGTGCAATCCTGGACGTAGAGGCAACGGGTCCTCCGAAACACCTCCACGGCCACCAAGACCTCCACGGCCAATGCCACGGCCACCACGCCCGCCACGGCGACGGACTATGCCACGGCCACGGGCGCCATTACCAACACCACTTGACGACGACATTGTTAGCTCAAACTATATCCAAATCAAAATAACACACATTATTCACAATAAATAGGATTAGTTTACATATATAGATTGGATTCAATATATGCATGCATAAATAGAAAAATAAAAAGGGGATAGAATTCAACAGTATTATTACTGTACATAACCTTTACGAACCAGCGACTCAGAAGACCCAGATGCTCCGGGAACTACAACAGTCTCACCTCACCGTCATATACACCTGGCTCTCCCACTTACAGTACTACATCACCATGCCCTACACCTCCTATCTAGCTACAGTCCAACATCACGGAGCTGAAGTCCCCACCTAGCCCGTGATGTTAAACTGTAGCTAATTAGGACGTGGGGCTGTGTATCAAAAACAAGAAAAATAAGAAAATGCTTACATTTATTCTATATAAAAATAAAAAATACTTAATAAAAGAATTTAATCTTCTATTTCCTCCTATAGCTACCTAGAAATAAAAGCATTTCTAAACAATGAAAGAATGGAAATACATACCTAGTACATTTTTTGTATGTCTATTATTTTCTTTATGAGCATATATTTTATAAACTATATGTACAAGTAAAATTCAATTTTATGAAAAACATGAAAATAAGAGAATGCTTACATTTATTCTATATAAAAATAAAAAACATACTTAACCAAAGAATTTAATCTTCTATTTCCTCCTATAGCTACCTAGAAATAAAATCATTTCTAAACATTGAAAGAATGGAAATACCTAGTACATTTTCTGTATGTCTTCCTTTATGAGCAAATATTTTATAAACTATATGTACAAGAAAAATTCAATATTACGAAAAACAAGAAAATAAGAGAATGCTTATTAATACAAATTTAATGAAAGAAGGAACAATGCAAGTACCATCCTAACTACATTTTCACGTATATATACAAAATCTCATCTCTCTAATTTAATCTCCTCCTACCTAGCTACAAATTAACATTTCTATTTTCTCTATCTCTAAACCATAAAAAAATTTAATCACAACAAATGAAGGGAGGATGAAGATTCCAACCTTGACAACACTTTGGAGGAGAGAAATCTTCACAAACTAATGAAGAAAAAAATCGCAGCACCACCCTAGGCTTGAGTCGCCATGGAGTGGAGGAGCTTGAGCTTGCAGGTGAGTGGTACGGTGAATGGCTCGGGTGGCAGGAGGAAGAAGGAGATACGGTGCTTATATGGATGCCGGCCATTAGTCTCGGGTGGTGTTACGAGCCGAGACTAAAGGGTACCCGGGACTAAAGACCGGGGGCAATTATTGCCGGATAGAGCCGTTGGGAGCCCCCTTTTGTCACGGTTGGTAATACCAACCGGGACTAAAGGGGGACCGGCTACAGCAGCCATTTCGGGCCACGTTGACGAAAGGCCTTTAGTCCCGACTCCAAAGTTGAACCGGGACGAAAGGCCCGAACCAAAGCCTCGCTCTCTACCAGTGCACATTAGTACCGGTGCCTGAGTCAGCCCGGTACTAATGTGGGTCGGGGGGGCGTGTCAGGGCTCTCTCTTCCCACCCAGTACTAATGTCTACATTAGTACCAGGTGCCAAAATACTCGGTACTAATAATAATTTTGGCTCAGGACAAATGCTCAATTCTCTAGTAGTGCCCGCACCCAATGCACTATTCATTCACGCAAATTTGCGAAACTTACCAAGGCTTTAGAATAAATGAAGAGATAGAATGAATAAACGAGCACGCACCGATATGAATATGTGAGATATTGTCTTCGCGCTCCGCCTCCTTCGTGAGAAATCAAAACTATATACATTTTGTATATAGACAACACACGTGCACACAATTAATACAATATAGTTGTGTGTATATATAGAGAGATTGCGTGATGCATGAACACGGTGACATATATATAATACATATATATAGTGTACATCATCTAGGATATATGGTACATGCAGCCTTGTCATCAAACAGGCCAGCAGACCAAGCAAGCAACAGGACTGACTGGCTAACAACGTACGGTACGGTGGGCAACCACACAAGACGACGACAGAGCGCGCGGCAGCGAAGAACAACGCCATCGCCATGGTCGTCATGAAGCTGGCCAGAGCCTCAGCTCCAGGTCGGGCTCCTCTCCGCCGCCGGAGCCAGCCGCTTTCGCCGTCTCCTTCCGTGCCGCGCGGCCGGTCTGCTGCTCATGCCTGCTCCTGCTCCAGTTGATGAGCACAGCACCTATCAACCCGTCCTTTTCGTCGCCGCCGTCGTGCTCGGTGCCGCCGTGCAGGGCCGGCGCGTGGCCGGTCGTCGTCCACCTCTCAAGCTCCAAGCGCCGCGCCTCGCTGGCGGCGGCTGCGGCGGCGGAGTCCCTGTACGCCGCCTCACCAACCCCGGCACCGCCGCCGCAGTGCTGGACGCCGGCCACGAGCGCGTACGTGGCGGGGAGCGCGACGCTGCTGGCGGCAGCCGCCGCGAGCGCGTACGTGGCGGGGAGCGCGACGCTGCTGGCGGCGGCCGCCGCGAGCGCGTCGAGCTCGAGCGCGGCGGCGTAGGAGTTCCACTCGCCGCCGCCGCCGGCGACGCGCTCCTTCTTGTGCGCGTTCTGGTGGCCGCCCAGCGCCTGCGACTTGAGGAACGTCTTGCTGCAGAACAGGCACGGGAACAGCCGCGCGCCGCGTCTGCCGCTGCGTGCGTCGTCGTCGGAACAAGGTGAAGCACGTCTGGAGCGCTCCATGGATCTCTCTCTCTCTCTCTCTCTCTCCAGGTCCCGTCGACGATTCGATTTACACAGCTGTTGCTACTCCATAAAAAGGAGTTAGTACTAGCATTCCCCAAATGCAAGTCCTGAGTTAGCTATATTTAGGTTGCAACAGTGGATCTAGCTGCTGCTGCTACCAACACGAGTGGAGGAGAGCAGTGAGTATGAGTGGATGGAGGAGCAGCCACTTAACTATTTATAGAAAGGAAGGACGAAGCCATCACAACTCACAAAGAAGACAGGCAGCTACATTATTGTTGGTAACATGAGAACTTTCTCCACTTGCATTATGCACCCTAATTAATAATTAAATAAACCAAGCCTGATCTTTATATGTTTGTTGAACTGTTGCAATATTTTTTAAACAAAAGCCGTTTTGAGGTTTCTGAAAAGCTCATGAACTTTTGAAGACTACTGTAACATTTACGGGGAACCAAGGCGCAGGGGCGAAGCCACGTGCTGCCATGCGGTGCACAGAGTGACGTGAGAATATCAAATTTTACTAATACTCATCAGCTGGTACCTATAGTGATGTTGCATCTTATATTATCAACGCCATGGTCATTCTTTATATATAAAATAAAAGATCTTTATTCCGGTGCTTGAATAGTATTGGTAGTGCTGATATTTTTCCACCAACTAATTTAATTAGATAGGATTAGATAGTACCTAGTATCAGATCCACCAAATTAGTACTATCTAGTACTACTACCATTAAATTTTACCATGGATGACTTGCATTAATTACAAGCACTCTAAATTTCTAAAAAAAATAACATGATCAATCTAATATTTGAGTTAAAAGACTTCTGTGGTAAAAGGACTTTAACCTTATTGAGGCAATAGCGAATATATTGAGTTATTGACACGGGCTATGGTGTGTCGACACGCGTCCCCTGGCGGCACGGGCTGTTGCTTGACATGGATGTGGAGTTGTGGACCGTGACGGGGACGGAAGGAAAAGGAAGGAGACGGGACCCCCCGTGTGGCCCGTGTGCCCCCGCCGCCCAGCTTCGTCCCGGCCGCTTGCAAATTGCCATCAGAGCCCGTCCCTGTCCCCTGTTCCTCGCCTCGCACTGGACCCAGCAGAGGACGTCGACGGCACTAGCTTGTCGGGACATGCCTGCCTGCTTTGTTGGTGGTTGTACGTACTCGACCCTTCGACCGTCGTCTCGGCCGCTCGATCTCCTGTGCTGCTATACTATACGCTAGCTTTGGTGGGTGGTAGCACAGCCAACTGCTGCAGGATCGGATCCGAGGACACCGTGCAAACCACGCATGGTTGGGCCGACGCCGAGGTCCCGATTATGGGGGTGCTTGGTTGCTGGCCGCAACCTGCCACGCCATAGACGCCCCCGCCACAGTCTGTGGCGGACGTTCCCAGCGCCACAGACTGCCACACCCTCCCCTGTTTACTGTACCATGGCGGGACTGTAGCATGGCGGGAGTTACTTTACCGTGGCGAGGTGAGGCTGGCAACTAAACAGCTCCTATGTTCCTCCCTCGTCCGACGTACGGCCCGCCCGCGGTGGTGCGGCAATGGCATCGCTGCCGCTGCCACCAAGCTAGCTTAGCTATATCTAGCGAGCAGTGGTGCAGCTAGGGCTCGACGACGGCGCTGGTCCGGTCACCGGCGGTGTCAGTTCACCACTGCTGGCTGGCTACGACGATATTGATCAGCCACCACATCCTGGCCCCAGCTCGATCTGCAATTCTGCATCCAATACTCACCGATGGATGCAGCCACAATCCTCAAAACTCGCAAGTCCTTCTGTATATTAATTGCTTGATGGAAACTAGGTGCTATGTAGTCAGACGACGGAGAGAAGATCCACCATTATGATTTATGACTATAATTAGTGAAGACAAGCTCTGTTCTTTCAGGGAGTCGCCTTGGATCGAATGAATGTACTCCCTCCGGTTCCCTATTAGAAGTCGTTTTGGACAAGGTTTGAGTCAAACATTGGGAATATAAATCATGAATAACTTTAAGTCGTTGAGTTTGAAAATGTGAAAATCATATAAATAGATTTGTCTTGAAAATTACTTTCATAAGAATATACATATATAACTTTCCAATAAATATTTTTATAGAAAAGAGACGTAAAAGTTGTGCTTTAGTGACCGTGTCGCTGTCCTAAACGACTTCTAATAGGGAACCGGAGGGAGTAACTAATCTTCTCCATTTATTCTTGGATAAAGTCCATATTACCTCCCACAACTTCTGCGAAAGTCAGATTATTCTCCCTAAACTAGAGAACCTATGTTTGTGTTCCTCGAACTATTGAAACCAGGTGATTTACCCCCTAGAAGATTTTCAAAGCAGTTTTTTCTGATTTGAGGGAGGTAAATTGAACTTTCATGATACTCCAGGGAGCTCCATTAGACTTAATAAAAATATAGAAATATTTTTTATTCTTTTATTTACATATTGTTTTGTTGGATTTCCACCTGCGGTTGGAAACTACTAATTCGTTGGGTCTACAACAATTTTGGATGGGCTCTAGGAGCTATTTTCAGTATTTTTGTTTGTAAATTTCCAGTTATTCTACACATGTGCTATTCTTTCTATTTCCATCTGCTCAAGGCATCTCCAGTAGAATGACAACAGACTCGTGTATAGGGAACTAGATTAGGTTAGCTACCTATCTAATTTATTGTAAAAATTTCTAGATGCGTGATTGGACATGAAAAAAAGAGATATTTTTTCAAGGATTCGATCGATTTCCGTATCGATTATAAAAATCCACGAGAAGCTACTGGACGAATTTTTTGTGGTTGAACAAGGAAAATAGAGATACTTTTTGATGGTCTGATGCCTCTCTTTTGAGGGGTGTCAAACTGGAATAGTTTTTCACTATCTAAATAACACAAAAGGAAGAAAATAATAGAAAGGAATAACTATGATATTTTGACATAAAACAAACTTTCTATGATTTATAACATTAAATATTATTTTACTATGTGTGAATGTACATTTTTTCAGAAAAAATATTTGGATCTTTTAAAAAATATTTCTATATTTGTTATAAAGTTTAACGAACCTCCCTAAACTGTCATGAAAATTCAATTTACCTCCATCATGGCTGATGTGGCGTCACGTAAGAGACCTGACGTGCCGCCACGCATGTCAACAAATCCACTTTGAAACCCGCTTAGGGCGGTAAATCGACCGGTTTCAATAGTTCAAAGAGGACAAAAATCCAGATTTCTACTTTATTGAAGGAAAACTGACTATCACAGAAGTTGAGGGACGTAATATGGACTTTTTCCTTTTTTTCAGAATGGTACTAACATGTTTTGTACCAGACCTACAGCATTGGGCTGGAAAGGTCTATAAAGCTGCTTCCAGGAGGGAGGATAAAGCCCAATTAGTTTTATCGGCCTAAACAAGTGGCTGACTAACTTCATGGGCCCAGAAACTCTATTAATTTGGATTGATTTTCTTATTTATTTGATGCAGTGACCAACAGGGGCTCCTATATACCTACCGATAGGGGTGAAAACAGTTACAGAAATTCCCGATTGACCGAGCTTCGTTTCCGACAAATATGAGAAACAATGAAACGGAAATGGTAGGAGCTGGAAATGGTACAGACATAGGAAAATGTTGGCGGAAACGAACATGGAAATGATAGTGGCTTTGTTTCGCCAAACACATGTATCGACTGTTTTTGCTCGGAAAATTCTCGAAATTCCGAATTGTCAAGTGTCAACAGATGGCCCATAAGCCTGAGTAACACCGAGGCTCAACGTGGCCCAATAACACAACCGTACGTATATAACTTCAGTCTCCACTCACAGTCCCCAACTCGCGGACACGACCGTCGCCAGCAGGCTAGCCGACAGGTTGGCTGCTGTGACAGAAACTTATTGGCTGCAGAATTTAGTAGTTGTGAGTCATAGGTTGTGAGATGCAACTCTATTATGTAAACTGTTAGGTGGTTATAGTATGGGCGTATGGCGTAGTAATATTTATGTTGGATTGTTGGTCACCATTTGGTTGTGAATATGTTGCATATATGTCCATTTCATGGTTTTGGTGTTTTCGATTTGAGGTACTGTTATCGATCGATATCGATATATTTCCGATCTGATGGTTTCGTTTCCGATGTATCGATTTTTCGTTATCAATATCGTTTTCGAGCGTAATCATTTCCGTATAGTTTCCGAGTAAAAAAATATGATAGGAAATGATAATGCATATTTTCAATCGTTTCCAATCGATTTCATCCCTACCTACCGGAAGGTGGATCGGCATTGAAACTATAAAGCCACCCAGCCCACTAAAGTCAGCCCACCATAGCTATCAGCTCACTAATATCCTGCCAATAATAACTCATTCAATATTTTCAAATGATTAAAAATGTTGACCAACATTTTTAAAAAAAATTGTTTCAACATTTTTTAAATGTTGGACCAATATTTTTCAAACCAACATTTTTCAATTTTTTGAAAAATGTTGAACCAAAAATTTTTAGAATGTTGACCCAACATTTTTCCAACTACTTTTGATAAATGTTGAACCAACACCTTTTCAGAAAATGTTAGATCAACCATTGTCAACATTTTCAGGAAATGTTGCACCAACAATTTTTTCAACATTTTTCAAAAGAATATTGAACCAACATTTTTTCTTTTTCTCATGGGTCCATCTTTTGCTTCTGTGGCTCCAGCGAGCCACCACGGTGGTCGGGGAGCTCCGGCAAGCCACCACGGCAGCCAGTAAGCCCACACATGACCGGCATCAGTCGAGGGGAGGCGGAGTAGGCTTCAGAGACGTGGGCCGGCGGAGTGGTGGCCAAGGGCCGGGCTTCACGGTTCAGCGACGCGAGCTCACAGGTGGGGGAGCACGACACGACGGAGTCGCGGGGCGGTGGCGTGGTGGTTGGGATCCCTGCAGCGCGGTGGCCGGGGATCAGGCCGCACGGGGTAGTGGCGCACAGGCATGGGGCGGCCGGTGACGCGGCGCGCCGGACAGCCACAAGGCCACAGCCATGCACGGTGGGCGCGGAGCCGACGATCCGGCGGTGGTGCACCCATATGGGGTGGCAGCAGCGGGCATGGGGAGTGGAGGGAACGTGGTGGGGAGGTGGTAGGGTTTGGCTCTTATGGGCCTTAATGGGTTGTTGTTGGGTTTATAGTTTCAAGTTTCAGCTCGTTCCTATCTTCAGGAAGATGTATAGGATTCCCGGTGACCGACGATGAAGGACAGACAATACCTGTGGGATGTCCACGAAAAGCTATCGACCTACTCCATTCGTCCCAAACAATTACACATTTTTTTACAAGTTAAATATGTTTAAATTTTACATTCAAAAATATGTTTATATTTAATTATAAATAAAGAAAATATTATTAATATTTATATCTCTAAATGAATTTATTGAGAAAGTATACTAAATGATCATTCTAATGATACTTTATCAAAGCCATGGTCATTCTTTATAAAAATAGCCACCAAAGGTCTTCTAGCCTACTTGGTTAGAGGGGCTAAGGTATGATCCCAACCAGGAGACACGAGTTCGATGGGTTCGATTTCTCATTAGAGTGTATTTATGGGACTGGTTTTAAAAAAATCCCCTCGCCAGTCAAGCCGGGGTTTGGAGATTTTCTAAGCAGGGATTCGGTTCCCTTCTCTTACCATTGGGCAATCTTAACCCCACCGACTTAGGTTATAAAAAAAAGCCAGGGTCATTCTAATGATACGATTGGCGGCAAAAATAAATTCTTTTTTCATCCCTTAACCCTAATCTCCCCTCTAAAACCTAACTAAGTAATTAGGGAGCATTAATGCATCATATATAGTCAGTGACGGATCCTAGATAACATAATAGGAGGGATAATAGGAGGGAAACACATTCTTCTACCTCCAAACTATAGAAAAACTTCATTCATAGTAGAAAAATTCAAGAAAATTTAAGTAGAGTTCCCTTATGCTGCAGCCAGTAGGGGGGCTAGAGCCCCACCAGCCCCCTACTGGATCCGTCCCTGTATATAGTGACACCTAGCCGGTTTGGGTTCGAATCCTCCACGGACGGACTGTTGTTAGTTAAAAAAAGCACCTCGGGCGGTCCTACCATTGGTACGTGTAGATTTCAATTTTTCTCTTTTTATATACTCCTTCATTTCCAAATTATTATAGGTCATTTGACTTTTTTAAACCCCAAGTTTGATCGTTCGTTTTGTTCAAAACAAAATTACACAAACATAATCAAATATTATTCTTGAAGAATTTTTCTTAATAAAGCAAATTATAAAAAAATATAGCGAACTATAATTTTTAGCGGAAGGAGTATATACATTAACATATATATAGATGGATGCAGCGTACTACCTCGTCCTTTAATATATAACGTTTAGGACAAACTAGTGTTAGGGGTTGAGACCTGGACAGATCCGCAAGGGGGCGACCCAAGCGGTTGTAGGTTAATTGGAGGGGATCGGGAACTAAGAGCGTAGGTGGTAGTTCGCGTGGGGAACTCGGAACACGGCAAGAATGGCGATGAACACGGTGGTTTAGACTGGTTCGGGCCTCCGGAGAGTGAAACCCTACGTCCAGTATGGGGTGGAATTATGTGTGGAAGGGAAGTCCCCTCGAATGGAGCTCTAGGCCGCCTTATATGGTCATCGGGCTAGGGCTTCCATTCGAGGTCGGTGGACCCTCATCGGGGTCGGTTACAAATCAGGAAGGCCATCTGCCTTGATTACTGGGGGAATCCGGCGATCTGCGGACCTACCGGCGGCGCCAAGCCGCGATCTAGTAGCCCGTCTTGCGCTCCAAGCTCGGCGGATCCTCCGGGATCTGGATAAGGTCTTCTGGAGTCTTCCCGGGTCGCCGGGGTTGTGGATAAGGTCTCCGGGCCCACTTGCAGGTCGGCGGGGCTTCTGGCAGGTCGGGTCCACCTGACAGGGACCTCTGGGACCCTGGTCGGTGGGGACCCATGGGTACCCATGTCTCTCAAGCCCCGATCGACGTGTAGGCGTAGCGACCGAGACGAAGTCACGTCAAAGCGAAGCGAAGCCATGGCGTCGTCGAGGTCGTGCAGGGTGCACGGGGATCCAAAAAATAAAGAAACCCCTCTAGCGCGCACGAAGTCAAGCATCGAGCTCCTGGAACGTAGGTCCAGATGGTCGAAGTGAAGGCAAGGCGTTTGTCCTTGAAGAACCGCCGACCTGACCTAGATCAGGTAACACAAGGGAGCTTCTGCGACCTTCAGAAAGGTCGCAACACCAACCGTAGGTAGGTCGTGCAGAGGAGTAGTGGTAGCAGACTTCCAGTAGGTCGATGCGACGTAGAAGAAGAGGGCGTCGTAAGATGCACTCGTGTAGTAACCCCCGAGCAGTAAAGCGACCAGAATGGCTGGTTTAATGCTCGAGAAGTAAAAGAATGGAGAACCTACGCCCTTCTGTTCCCCTCGAGATGTTCTGACAAACTGAATGGGACAAAATACCTAGAATTCTCGAGTAAAGCGCCTGGCGCCGGGGCGGTTGTCGTATCCCGTACCACGGGTGCACTGTGCAGTCACGGGACCTGCTTCCAAGTAGGGCTGCAGTCGCTGCCCGCAAAAGACAAGGGCTGCCATGATGTTGCCAGGTAGGGGACAGGCACAACGATGCATCCACGGGTGAACAGGAACCTTGCTTTTCACGTGGCAACAGTCATCTGATAAGGACGCCACGCCGGCTGGGCTGCGGATAAGATCGAAGACCGTGCACCGCGACTATAAATAGGTGACCATGCCACGGAGCTCACCACTTGAACCAACCGAGAGAACCATGGCCAAGCTACTTAGTAATTTTTCAGTCCCTTGGGCTTGTACCCGTCCACCAGAGTGTAGAGCTAGGCCACCAGCATCTAGAGCTAGAAGAATGCTTGCGAAGTTGGGGGAACTCCAACAGCCGCTTCACCTGCGCCCAGCGAGGAATCCAGGTGCAGCATGGGGCAGTACATGCCTTGACAGACCTTGTGAGTGGAGGCCTGAGGCCATGCTGGAAATCACCGTACTGCACCGGGGAAGGCCCGAGGTGACGCTGGCTCGATTTGGAATCTTGTGGGGGAACCCGAATGTAAATGAGGGTACCACAGGAAACCTTCTGGGGCTAGAGTAGAGGTGGCTGTGTGGCAGCTGCGACCTCGACGGCGGTGGAGGTCTCCAAGTAGGTCCTGAAGCTAGAAGAAAGCTTGCGACGCGCTTCATCAGTCTAGGTTGCGTCGTAGACGTTATGTAAGGTAGATCAGGACCTTTAACACGTTTGTATCTTGTAATTGGCCATGGGCCAAAGTCCTTTGTAACTTACGAAGCTTTTGTACACGTGTTTGCATGGCAAACAATGTGTCTTGAGTGTTGTATAGAGGCGCCCGGGCGGCAATGGCATGGCCAAGGTCCCAGCGGGGCTGTGAAAGCGCGCCGACCTTCAGAAGGCCATAGGAATGGACGAGAGACCCGTGTCGACCTGAGTCGACACGGCCGCTATGCAGTGACACAACGCAGGGCGTCAACCTGGGAGCTGTAGGTCTTGATCGACCTAGAAGGCAGCAGGGCCTCAGCAAGGAGTTGTAGTCAAGACTAGGAGGTCGCCAATGGGCAGTTGAGCCTTTAAGCATGGGGCCATTGGTGGTGTTCGCCGTTGTAGGTCGAGGCGACCTAGAAGGCATGCAGGCAGCTGGGCCTAGGAGACGTGGTGTGAACCCGCCGTTTGTAGGCCGAGGCGACCTAGGAAGCTGTCGGGTCCTTGTCGACCTCCAGGAGGCAGTGGAGCAGGTCCATAGGTCGTCTGTGGGTCATGGCGACCTTGGGGTTAGCAGCAGAAGTATCGTATTTGGGGGGCTTAGATGTGGGGCATGACGAGTCCACGGCCGTCGGGGTGTTGACCGAAAGCCGACGGACGCAGATTCCCGTACGGAACTAGCCGTTACTGCCTTCTATCCGTTAGGCCGAAAGAGCCATTGAGGAATAGATCCGCGGAGTGCAGATCTGTTGTGTCGCTGTGAAGTCCGCTGGAGAGACGTTGGGCGCAGCGGCCCACAGCGCCGGTGGGGCCCGGATATAAGAGGCCGGTCCACGGGCTGGGACCTCCACTTGCTTTCATTTCCGCGCAGCACTTAGGGTTACACCGCCGCTCGATTGCCCTAGCGACACCAACAGCGCTGCCGTGCTTAGATCCGCCACGCCGCGCACCCTCCTATGTGCACGAAGTCACTCGTGGTGTTTAGAGCCAAATCCATCAAAGTAGAGGAGGGGGACATGCAGCCCGCGCTTGCGCCGGCGCCGGAGACCGTCTGGGAGGCGTCCGTGGTGACAGAGGAGCAGATCCAGGCCTTGGCGACCCGCGGGTTGCTGAGGCCTAAGGCGGAGGTGGCCTGGAGGCCGGCGGCGGGTGAGGCGTTCCCCACTGAGGGGACCGGGGAGACCGTCGTCTTCCTCGCGCACGTCGAGCGCGGGTTCGGGGTCCCAGCCGGCGACTTCTTCCGCGGGCTCCTGTACTTCTACAGGATCGACCTGGTACATATCGTCCCCAACGCCATCACCATCGTTTCTTCCTTCATCCATCTCTGCGAGGCCTACCTCGGGATACCGCCGCATTTCCATTTATGGCGGCACTTCTTCGAGCTGAAGAAGACGGGCAAGTCCGACGTCGTGGGTAGCGTCGGGTTCATGTTGCGCCGGTATATGAAGCCGGTGTACATCAACCTGGTGCTGCCCGACAACACCACGGACAATCCAGCGCCTGCGCTCCCCACTAGGTCCGGGCATGCTCCCGTGCCGGGACCCGAGTGGTCCAACCAGCTTACGTCGCGGGAGACTGACGACCTGCGGCCGTTGCTGGAGGACCTCGAGAAGTTGAAGACGGAGGGGCTGACCGGCGGTGCCGTAGTGATTAGCTTCAGTCAGCGGTTGCTGCAGCCGATCCAGGACCGGGTACACCCGGCCTACGAGTACTGGGGGCAATCTGACTCCACCCGGGTCATCCGGCACAAGGTCTCCAAGGAGGAGATGGTGGCGCGGGTGAAGAGCATCTTCACCGGGCGCATCCGCAACCGGACGTGCCCCAAGGCGCTCAGTGTGTACCGCCCCACCGAAGCCGTAAGTCTTCGACCTTGATTCTTTGCCATCTGGGTACTTGAATGATTTTGATGTAGGTTTTATGTTTTCAGGGTCGTGAGGGGATGTACTGGTGCCCGGCACCATTGCGCAACGAAGAGGACCGAAGCTTCAAGGTCTGTGCTGCGGGGGATGTGCAGACCCCTCCGCAGCAATGTATCGAAGAGTACCTCTCCGACTCGTCGGTGGGTAGTGACGATGAAGATCCCACCGCGAGGAGGGCGCCGCCAAAGGTCGCCGCGCCACCGTCGCGATGCACGCGGCAGACTACGGGCAAGATGTCCGCGTCTCGGGCCGCGGCGACGGTCGCTGCTACCCAGGCGGCGGAGTCGAAGAAGAAGAAAAGGAAGAGGGTGGGCCCCACTGTGTCGGCGGACACGGCGACGGCCAGCTCTGACGTTGAGACCATCAACGTCGAGGAGGAGGAGGACGACACGAAGTCGCCTAGCGCATCAACCGAGCGGGCGGCAGAGACGCCCCGTAAGGCCGTCGTGGCAGAGGAGCGCTCAAGGTCGGGCGCGGACGTGTCGGGCGACATAGGGTCGCAGAAGAGGGCGAGGAAAGCCCCGCCTAAGCCCATCAAGCCTAGGTTAAGGTATGCGAGCAAGTAAGACATTGAACCCATGCCCGTTTTTGCTTTTAGCATCGGATTCTCAGCTGTTCTTGTTGTTGAAGGTCATCGCTTATGCGCAGGGCGACCCCGGCGACGTCGGAGAGTGCCAAGAATGCCTCGGGCCTGGAGGCGTTCGGGCACAAAGGGAGGGGGTGCCGGTGGAGCAATCATCGGCGGCCTCAGCTGCAGACGTCTCGAGCCAGGCCCTTGGAGCCGGGGCGACGGCGGCGTCGGAGGCGGAGAAGGGTGCCGCCAGCGATGCTCAGCCCGTTGGAGGTCTCCAGGATGACCTATGCATGTCCGCCCCGCCACCAACGCAGGACCAGCAAACTGCAGAGGTGGGCGGGCCTGGCCTCGAGTAGGAGAACGACAGGTGCTTGTACATCGGGACCCCATGGGAGAACGACGTCATCGCCGACCGCCGCGATGTTGACGACTTCAAAGCGGCATCGCGGACGATCGCGAGGACGCTCTCGGTAAGGACCTGGCACTATTCCTGTGATTTCTTTGGCGTCTGCTCTGGTTATTTTCGAGGCCTTGATGTAAGGTGGATCTTTTTCTGTTTCAGTCGCTCACGGAGCGGGCGCAGGCTCGGGTGACCTTGGTGAGGGAGGCCGCCAATGCCCACGCGGAGGTGGCCGCAGCTCGAGAGGCTTTGCTGCAAGCCAAGGTCGAAGCCGCGCAGGAGATCCAATGCGTGAAGGACGCCCTGGCCCGCCAGGCAGAGAAGGAGGTAAACTCCTTGAAGAAGAAGCTAGAGGCTGCCTAGCAGAAGGCGAAGGATGCCGCGGACGACCTCTAGGCCGTCGTTGATGGTACGTTTGTTTGGTCGTTGGGTGTCATCTTCTAGTCTTTTTAGGTCTTTTCTCAATTTCGACCTTTGATGCGTCCAGGCGCCAAGGAGATAGAGGAGGCCCAGATGAGGGAGCTCTCGGAGACCAAGGACCAGGTGAAGGTCCTGAAGGAGAGGAGCACGGAGGTCCGGGAAGGTGAGTGACCCTTTCTCCTTAAGCTCTCTGCGATCATAGTGCCTACGATATGAGCAAGCCTTCTTTCGTTGATGCAGGTCTGGAGAAGCAGCTCGCCGACCTTAGGGAGGCCGCGCAATACTTGATGGACATCTACGTCCCTCAGGAGGGGGGCGGAGCCGAAGGAGCTGGTTGCCCGGCTGGACGAAGCGGAAGGTCGGATGAAGACCTTGCTGCTGGACACCAGCAAGCTTGCAGCGGCCGCAGCATTGGCGACGGTGAAGTTCCATGAACCGTCGTTCGACCTGTAGAAGGTCGCAGAGGACGTTGACTTGACCGAGCTGGTGAGCAGTGAGGACGTTCAAGCCGCCGCTGAGGAGGTCATCAAGAAGTTCGACCTCTGAAAATCAAGGCTCGAGATGTATTAGCAAGTAGACGTAGGTTAGGCCAGTGGTCTATATTGTAAAAAAGACCTTGCATTTAATAAAAGAATGCAACTTTATTTAAAGCGCACAGGCCCTTTGAGCAGCAAAAACACTTGTTATGAAGGTTCAAGAGTGGCGAGATTGCAACACTGTTGACGGTGTATTTTGGTACACCAAACATGTTCTTTACACTTTGGTTTGGACTTGATTATGAAACTAACCCGCCACTAGGCACACTAATGATATAACAAGTTCATCTTTGTATGTGCATTTGGAAGTGTTATGTTTTTGCAGGAAAACATGGACATAAAGGACGGAGTTACAACAAGTTCAAAGGAGCAAATGAGGAGTCCCGTTCGTGTTCGAGAGCGTGATGAAATCACTCCCAAAGGTGGCGAGGACCAAAGTGTTACAAAGGAACATCCCTGAGGATTAAAGCATAAAAGACCGAACTTCATGCGAGAAGACCCTCCATCTTGGACGCGAGGATGACATCGTCAAAATGGTGCAAGTAAAAGGGGCAAAGTGCAAAATGTCAAGAGGACTCACGGGAGCGAAGGGGCGACCGAACCGGGCCGGGATGGGCCTGGGCCGGTCGGCCCAGGCCGGCCGGCCTGGCCCATTCCCGAGGCGGTTCGGCCCCCCATTTCTTGAGCATGAAGATGATGCAACCCTAAGTACGTGGAGGCGCCGCCATTCGCAGGGGAGAGCCATTCGCTCGAGAGGCCGTCCACAAGCTAGAGAGGAAGAAGAGGGGAGAGATCATTCGCAAGGAGGATCGCTTTACTCGAAGGAAGCAACCACAAGAGGAGGAGGACGTTGAGGCCCTGCCAAGACACCCCCGGATGAGAAGGAAGACACCGTTGGAAGCGTCACCATGATCAACGGTGCTATGCCTAGCACCTTGATGGGGTAATCTTCTCATTTGTCCATGGGTTGTAATCGATCTTGAGATGTAATCGTACCGTTTATGGTTTCAATCTATCATCTAGTGTTGAAGATGCTTTCTTGTTTAAGGTTAGCTACCATGCCATGTTGGGAGTACAGATCTCACTTCTCCCTTAGATCCCTTCAATACGCCGTGATCATCATATGTCTAGTCACGAATACCTCCGCGTAGTGACAGTACGGGGGGAGGGAAAGGGCGAAACCGTGGTCACAACCCCCGGTAGATTAGATCGGTTTTGTATCTTCAAGCGGTTGCATGTTCAAGTATCGTAGACCCTTGGGCAAGTGTCTTTTATATATCTTGTGAGTTTAATCGTTCTCTCTCTAGTGTAGCGTAGTAGTCCTCTAGATTAACTGTAGTTTAGGGTTTGGATAAGTTAGTTAGTAGTGCTAGATCAAACGCTTGTATCCCCTGGCTCCGCGGATTGATAAGAACCTAGGGAATCCCGATGGTGAAAAAGGTGTAGGTCCGTACGCTTGCGGATCGTAGGTGGATACGAGTTTTATCCGTCAACAAGCCCCTTTTTCTGGCGTCGTTGCCGGGGAGCAAGCCAGTTTACATCGTTTGGTTTTGCATCTAATTTTGTTTTAGTTTTTGTTTATCATTTATTGCTAACATCTATCCCCTTTTACCTAGAAAACCATTTTGTTTTGTCTTTGTTTTTCTATCTTGTTGTCTAGTGGCGTTCGTGTTGACATTTCTTAACGCAACTTCCAAAGAATAGATCTTGAATCCATTCTAAGCAATGGCGCAAGAAATGTTGGTTGGTATAAGATAAGCCTACAGAAATATTATGGTAGATAATCCGCAAGCGCACGGATACCGGTGAGCATTTCACCCGGGGTGATGGGTTTTAAAATATCGTATCCACAGGGAAGGTGGATGGATGTAACAACAGACATAGGGATGGCAGTAGACTACTTTATGGACTTTGATGGAATGGCACATACTTTAACAGGGGTAAGCCAAATGATAAAGTAATGATAAATCAGACAGGCAGAGGCACATGTGGAGCATAGAACATACTATTCCTAGTCTAGATTAGAATTGGATTTACTTAAGAGGCACAATTCTATATAGCATACAAAGACTGAGTTATTCATCTATTCTAATGTAGCATATCATCACATATAGCATAGTCATGGATAAATGTGAACACCCCGAAGATTACCCAAGAAGATCAAGGACGAAACTTGATCCTCCCAAGAATCATTGTTCGACTAGTCTTATACTCGGGGGGTGGACTGCAAAGGACTCAATAGGCCTGTCACGCCCACGATCTACCACACGACCTGGAGTATATGGTGAATCCGCAAGTAAATTATATCTAAGCACCATGCTTACATACTTTCTACTACCTAGCATATGCACGTAATATACTAGGAGCTCTACGAATAAGTGCGTAGACTTATCATTAATCATGACTATATCAAATGTACTACTAGAATAAAGTAAGAACTTAGCAATTGCACACATAACATTGAAATAGCATAAAGTCATTGAGAAACAATATAAGAACTGAATCTTGATAACTTATAGATCTGGAACTGGAGCAAAGCTCAACTCTACTCGAATCTGACTCTCTATCTAGAAATTAGATCTTGAACTATGAAGTAGCTATCCTATCTCTGATGTATCCTCTTCTTCTTCTGTCTTGGCCTGATGATGATGATCTTCTGAGAGATGCATACCATGCCCTAGGGGGGGTCTGGGGTTGCTTATATAGCCCGGAGGGATAATCCGTCGCCGTAGGATCAAACCGACCTAAACAAGTGGTTTAGATTAACCCTAAGAGGCGGTGGAGGAACCTTCCCGAAGCAGGGCCTGATCGGGGCCAGGGGGAGCCCGATCGGCCTCCCTATAGGGCCGGTCGGCCTGGGCTGGGCCCCGGCTGGGTTCCGCCTTCGCGTGTGGGCCTCTTGTCCCTTCTAGATGCATATTTTCTTGGAGACCACTTCGATTGAGTTCGGGAGTCTTCTGGAGCCTTCTAGAATTCATTCTTTTCGCATTTTCCTGAATAGTCCCTGAAAATATATAATTCACCAAAACTCGTGGAATTCATTAGTCCAAGGCCCTATACTATTGTTGATTTATCTTTTTGGTCCTTTTTCATGTATTGTTGATGCATAAAAATAAGAGTTAGTGAGCATCAACAAACTCTCCCAAGCTTACCTCTTGCTAGTCTCTTAGCAAGACTCAGTGTTACCACAATAAATTCTTTTCCAAGGTAGGATGAAAAAGTCAGACTTTTAAAACCTGCTTATATCTGCTTGAGAACATGGGGCTTTTATCTGTACTTGGGTCTTGAGCAGTTGAAAGATATAACAATTAAGTCAAGCACCATGTCTCAAGTTCTTGGTTTCACTAAAATTCTGGAGTTTTTGCAAAAGATGTTCAAGTTAAAGCTTAGAGTACTCCTGTATGACAACTTGATAAAACATAAAAACTTTAAACTTTAGCCTGCCTTTGCTTCTTTTGTTCCTGAAATATATCTCTCTTTCTAGCAATAATCTTAAGAGAACCTTGGGTTACACGACATTAGGAGAGGTGGGCCCTACT
Source organism: Cenchrus fungigraminus (assembly GCA_036936925.1). Taxonomy (NCBI): domain Eukaryota; kingdom Viridiplantae; phylum Streptophyta; class Magnoliopsida; order Poales; family Poaceae; genus Cenchrus; species Cenchrus fungigraminus. The sequence continues at coordinate 107,547,726 of CM072780.1, read as the reverse complement.
TGCCCCGGACTTTTGTCCATTTTTCTCTCTCCTTAGAGATGTGGGCTCTTCTCGCCCTCGGACTTGTGTCCATTATTCATCTCTAATTTATTCTCTTTTTAGGGAGGTAGGCCCTTCTCGCCTAGTAGAACACTTGTTCATTTCTCTCCCTCTCTCATCTCACTTTTTCCTCTCTTTTTTTTCTCTTTTTTTTATGTCATGCCCAAGTCTCTTTGAAGGCATAGAGAGATATAAAACTGGAACATTCTGAGCAAATTTTCAACAAGGCTCTTTTTTTTAACAGGACATAAAGTCTTGTGTCATACAGGAGACTCGTTATATATGAATTTTATGATTAAAAAGTGAATCTCCAGAATTTAGTGTTACTTTTGAACAAGATAAACATCAGCTCAACTTAATCATGTCAATCAATCAATCACCTAGACTTAGATCAAGAAATTGCTCCCACAAGAATCTCAAACTCAAAGCATGTTTCAAAATCTAAACAATTGTATCCATGTCTTGGGAGAACTTCAAAGATGGTAAGCTAGGCATTTGCAGCACTGAAGAGCATTTGTTTATCATGTCCATTTAGCATACTTCTCTAGTTCTTTATTTATTCTAAACAAGGGAAATTTTTATTTTATTTTATTTTATTATTATTTCAAACTTATCAAACTAAACAAAACTTAAAATAAAAATATATAAATAGATAGTTGATACTTACCTTGGGGGCTTCTCCCCCAAGCTACTTGATTCTACATCCCCCACTGGCGAAATTTGCTTGCCAGTAGTTCAGCGTTTGCATCTGCGGTTTCTTGTATATCTTCTAATCGTTGTCCTGCCTGGTCCATCCACTGTTGTTGTTGGCGTAGCATGTTGGTGTGGGTATCCTGAGTGCTCATTTGCGTCCTCATGTTGTCATGGACACCTTGGCGGAACATCGCAGAATACTGATGGTCGAATCCTGAAAAAGAGTTACGGGCAGGTACAAAATTCGAAGATGATGCATAAAACCTGCCACTTCTAAACTCCTGTCTTCCGAGGTTGCTCGGTCCTTGCGATGGTAAATCTCCTCCTTGGTACGCGCGACGAGGGTATGTTGGCACGAAGTTTTCATATGATTGATACGCGGCATCTTCGGACAGTGGGTCAGCTCCGGCGTAGTTTGACGATGAGGCTCGAGCTGACGTTCGTGGAGGTTGCTGCTAGACTGGTTGTGCCTGCTCATTGATCAGAAAAGATTGCACAGAATATATACCCAATCCCGGGTTAGGTAACGGGATTGCGCTCTTATTGTGGATATAGTGCAATTTTTCTTGAATTTTCTTAACCCATCTTCCTTGGCGGAAGTAATCGTAGCCAATGATCTCACGAGGAGTATCAATGCTGATGATAGTGGCATCTCCAAGGATGCCCAAGTCATCGGCTATTCGGGTGATCAGAGAGGTGCAGCTTACGTCTCCAACTAGGTTGGGGAACGAGAGCCAGTGCTCTACTAGCATCTTAACAGGGGACACAGCTTTTCTTTTCAGAGCAGCATAAATCAACTGCATGTCCCCTACTCTCACGCTGATATTATCATTGCGTGGAAAAAGGACAAGGCTTATCCACTTGTGAAAGAAACGGAGAGTGGGATGCTGAATATCATTGGTGCGTGGCTTGTGTGCGTTCTCTTTCCCTGTAACGTCCGTCCAGAGGTGTAGCCTATCAAAATCTTCAAGAGACGAGTCTAAATCTAAGGCACATCCTTCTGCGAACCCTAAGGCGTTATTCAGCCTTCTCCAAGATAGAGTGTGCTCTTGATGGAACAACCGAAAGGTTACCCCTTCGTTAGAGGATTTCAAAGTGCAAAGAAACTCTAAAGTGAGGAGACGGCAACCCCTTTCAGAAGTGTGATAAAAAGAGGTCCACCCCAGCAGAGCAAAAATCTGGCTGAACTCAGAGTTCAAGCCTGCTTCTTGCATGAACTCTTCGCTAAACATGGGTGTAAGGACAAAAGAATGTTTCTTCAGTTTCTCATACCTTTCCTTCTCTTCTCCTGTCCTGATGTGCAAATGCACATCATTGGTTAGGATCTTTCCTTGTGATTGCAATGCCGAAGGAGAGGGGTTAGACACCGGTGAGGGAGACTCCTGAGAGTCTACACTCATCGACCGCTGGGAGTTGGCTCTGGAGCTAGAGCGTCTAAGGATTCTCCCAAACATGGTGTCTAAGGCTTTCAAGGGTGTAAGAGAAAAGTTTAGAGCTAGGCTGCCCTTGGATTTCTTCTCCACTCTCTTCCTAAGCTTCCTTTCTCTTGAGGCAGCACTGCAAAAGCTCGAAGGTGAGGTTTTCTGGGCTGGTGTGTGTGCGAAGAACTGGGTAGGAGGTGGCTGCTTATATAGGCCCAAGGGGGGTGGCCGGCCGGCCTGGTGGTGGGGCCGGTCGGCCCCACCTGGCCTCCACTCGGGTGCCCTCTCCTCCATCCATTTCCTGCTGTCTTCCAACGCTAGAAAAAGTGCCTTGTGAGTGGGAAAAGAAGGTGCTGGTGGATGAAGTGATAAGATAAGGTAGGTAAAGACTTGATGTGTATCCCTATGGCATGTGGGTCCCATGCGTAAGGGTAAAAGCAAATATAACAGCAAAAATATAGTAGTAAAAATATTTTTATGCCACCACGAAAAATCATTATACGGGTTTTGACACACCGTAAAATTATTTACCATGGGTCGTGAAAAAGTTTTTACTGTAGTAAATATGAAATTCAGAAATATATTTTTGTGTTTTTACCGGTTACCTTTGACGAGGGTTCGGGACTTCCGAGTCTTCTAATATTCAGGTGCATCCTCCGTCTTCAGAGATAATGGTCCTTCTGATGATGTCTTTTCTTGATCGATCATGTTCGCGTTGATGCTGAGCTCTGGTCTGGGTCTGAAGGCAAACTTCTCCTCCTTTCCATTGATCTCAAATGTGATCTCCCCTCTGCCTACATTGATGCGTGCATTGGCGGTGCTCAGGAATGGTCGCCCGAGAATTAGTGAAACCCTGGAGTCTGGGTGCATATCCAATACCACGAAATCAACTGGCACCAAGAACTCTCTAATTTTCACTGGAACATTCTCGGCGATTCCTGATGGGTAGCGAACTGATTGATCTGCCAATTGGAGACACATTGATGTTGGAACCAAGGTAGGGTGCTTGAGCTTGTCGAAGACAACCTTGGGCATCACACTAACACTTGCTCCAAGATCACAGAGTGCATTGTTGAAGTATTGATTTCCAATGGAGCACTCTATAGTGGGGCATCATGGATCCTTTTTCTTGATGAGCGATGTGTTCAGGATTGCCGCACTACATTCTTCGGTCAACTTGATGATCTCCGTAGTTGGCAAAGGTTTCTTCTTATTCAGGATGTCTCGGATGTACTTGGCATATGTCGGGACTTGCATGGCATCCAATAGAGGTATGTTGACATAAAGCTTCTGGATGACTTCGATGAACTTCCCGAATTGATCATCAACTTGAGGTTTTCTCACTCTTCTTGGATATGGTATGAAGTTGGTGTCGTGGAAATCTTGTCTTGCTGAGTCTTGTTCTTCTTGCACGACTTCTTCTACGTTATTATCCTTCTCTGGAGCTTCGGCTGGTGCTACAGGTACTGCAGATGTTGCAAGTGCTGTAGGTGTTCTAGCCGGTGGTCTTGCTGTGCCCTTGGGATATGGTGGATCTGTTGTTTGCTTGCCACCTCTTGTTCGGATATTAAATACCTGCTCAGGGTTAGTGGTAACAGGTGCAACAGCAGACAATTTTGATAACTTTGATTCTAGTTTAGCATTAGAGATCGCTTGATCTTTTAAGATTTCAGAAAAATTATCCATCTTAACATTTATGTCTTCTAGAATCTTATCATTAGCAACAAGCTTCTTAGAGAGATTATTGGTTATTTCATCCTGTTCTTCAATTAACTCTCGTAGCGAAGGTCGCTTGAAATTATTACCTGTATACTTACCTGCGTAAGTCGGTCGTGGTTGTAGGTTTTTTTCTTGGGTTGGTGCTGACTTGTGGACCACCAAGCTTGAATTTCTTGAAGTATTCATCGAATCTTGTAAAGCTTGTCGATCCTTCTTGAAGTTGACTCGTTCCTCAAGCCTGTTCAACAGCACGTCCATACTAGTTGATAGTTCTTTCAACTCTTCATCTTCTTGTACTTCTTCACTCTGACGACATTGTTGAGTGTTCTTCTGAGTCCAGCCTTGATTTTCAGATATCTTTTGCATAAGTGTATTGGCTTGTCTCGTAGTGAGTGACAAGAATGATCCTTTAGCAGCTGCATCTAGATGCTCAGACGCTTTTTGATTTAATCCATGGTAAAAGCTTTGTAAGAGCATCCGTTCTTTTATTCCATGGTGAGGGCAATCTGATATATATTCTTGCAAATGTTCCCATGCCTCTGGAATTGACTCGCCTTTCTGCTGCTGGAAATTAGTGATTTTTCCACGTAAAGCATTGGTTTTGCCTGTGGGGAAAAACTTTGATAGGAAGGTTGTAGAACATTCCTCCCATGTGTTGATTTCATTGGAGTAGAACAATTGTCTCGCCCTTCCCTTTAGTGAAAATGGGAATAAGCGGAGTAGGATCGTTTCCTTGGGAATGTCCTTGATGGAGATGGTGGTGCCTTTCTCCAAAAAGTTTTGGAGATGAGCGCTTGCATCTTCATGTACCTTTCCATTGAATAGATCAGCTTGCACCATGTTGATGAGGCTAGGCTTAAGCTCGAATTCATGGTCGATTGTTGGTCCAATGCGAATGTTATTGATGTTTGGAGCAGAGAATTCCAACAACGTCTTCTCAGCCATGGCTTCAGAACTTGGTGTAAAGCTTCCTTGGTTGATTTGACACAAATAATTGAAGTGTGGTGAATCACAATCAAACCTGTTAATACCCTGCAAGTAAGATAGAAAAACAAACAAGGGTAATTCTGTTTAAGCAGAGGTGCCAAATTACAAAGTCTCATTAAAGTATCTAGCCATCGATTTTCAAAAGGTAGCCATCCAATCTTCCCCGGCAACGGCGCCAGAAATGCTTGTTGACATTTCTTAACGCAACTTCCAAAGAATAGATCTAGAATCCATTCTAAGCAATGGCGCAAGAAATGTTGGTTGGTATAAGATAAGCCTACAGAAATATTATGGTAGATAATCCGCAAGCGTACGGATACCGGTGAGCATTTCACCTGGGGTGATGGGTTTTAAAATATCGTATCCACGGGGAAGATGGATGGATGTAACAACAGACATAGGGATGGCAGTAGACTACTTTATGGACTTTGATGGAATGGCACATACTTTAACAGGGGTAAGCCAAATGATAAAGTAATGATAAATCAGACAAGCAGAGGCACATGTGGAGCATAGAACATACTATTCCTAGTCTAGATTAGAATTGGATTTACTTAAGAGGCACAATTCTATATAGCATACAAAGATTGAGTTATTCATCTATTCTAATGTAGCATATCATCACATATAGCATAGTCATGGATAAATGTGAACACCCCGAAGATTACCCAAGAAGATCAAGGACGAAACTTGATCCTCCCAAGAATCATTGTTCGACTAGTCTTATACTCAGGGGGTGGACTGCAAAGGACTCAATAGGCCTATCACGCCCATGATCTACCACACGACCCGGAGTATAAGGTGAATCCGCAAGTAAATTATATCTAAGCACCATGCTTACATACTTTCTACTACCTAGCATACGCGTGTAATATACTAGGAGCTCTACGAATAAGTACGTAGACTTATCATTAATCATGACTATATCAAATATACTACTAGAATAAAGTAAGAACTTAGCAATTGCACACATAACATTGAAATAGCATAAAGTCATTGAGAAACAATATAAGAACTGAATCTTGATAACTTACAGATCTGGAACTGGAGCAAAGCTCAACTCTACTCGAATCTGACTCTCTATCTAGAACTAGGTTCTTGATCTAGAAATTAGATTTTGAACTATGAAGTAGCTATCCTATCTCTGATGTATCCTCTTCTTCTCCTGTCTTGGCCTGATGATGATGATCTTTTGAGAGATGCATACCATGCCCTAGGGGGGTCTGGGGTTGCTTATATAGCCCGGAGGGATAATCTGTCGCCGTAGGATCAAACCGACCTAAACAAGTGGTTTAGATTAACCCTAAGAGGCGGTGGAGGAACCTTCCCGAAGTAGGGCCTGATCGGGGCCAGGGGGAGCCCGATCGGCCTCCCTATAGGGCCGGTCGGCCTGGGCTGGGCCCCGGCTGGGCTGCGCCTTCGCGTGTGGGCCTCTTGTCCCTTCTAGATGCATATTTTCTTGGAGACCACTTCGGTTGAGTTCGAGAGTCTTCTGGAGCCTTCTAGAATTCATTCTTTTCGCATTTTCCTGAATAGTCCCTGAAAATATATAATTCACCAAAACTCGTGGAATTCATTAGTCCAAGGCCCTATACTACTGTTGATTTATCTTTTTGGTCCTTTTTCATGTATTGTTGATGCATAAAAATAAGAGTTAGTGAGCATCAACAGTTCGCCAACCACCCCGTGGAAGAACCGGAGAAATCGCTATGGGATTACGCTCGTCCTCGATGTGAAGACATAAAGGTACAAGAGTCGGATTCGAAGCTCGAAGCGACCAAGTATGAAATCAAAGCTAGGATCATCGAGATGGCGGCAGCAACCCCATTTGGAGGGATGGAGACGGAGAACCCATATAGACACATAAGGCATTTCACGACGATATACAACACGGTGCGTCAAGAAGGAGTTCCCGACGAATGGTTCAAGTGGAACCTCTTTCCCTACTCACTTGCCGGCAAAGCAAAGACGTGGTACTCGTTTGCGTCCTTTGAAGTTGAAGGGAATTGGAACAAGTTGACAAAGAAATTTTGCGAGAAGTTTTTTCCAATAAGCAAGGTTCAACATCTAAGGAGGCAAGTGATCACCTTCACGCAAGGAGAAGAGGAAGGGATAGACCAAGCTTGGAATAGATTTAATGAATTGATTGAACAAGGACCAAGACTCGGCTTCTCCGGTGATGTACTCTTGCATACATTTTTCTTTTCCCTAACCCCTAGTTGCATGGAACATGTTAAAATGTGTGCAGGTGGGGACCTCATGGAGAAAACACTCATGGAAGCAGCTCAGCTCTTACAAAAGATTAGCAAAGCGGCGGCCATGCGAAGAGATTGGGAAACAAGACTTTCGGGAGAGCCGGAACACAATTCAAGGGTGAAGATGTGTGCTGAAATTTCCAAAAAGGCAACCCCGGAAGACAACAAAGAGGAGCCAATCCCGGAAAAGCTTGAAGGAGTACACACTGAGACAAGAACTACCCCAAGCGTTGACTTCGCCAAGACAAATGAAACAAACAAGAGGAGTATGTCAAGTGCGAAGCCATTAAGGGAGTTCGAGCAAATGGATTGGGTTCCAATCAATTATGGAGAAATATTCGACAAGAGAAGACCGTTCCCTAACCAAAAGGGGATGGCGAGAGCATTGGAAGTGGATTTCCCACCAGAAAAGCAAGCAGAAAATTCGTACGATCTTGAAACCACAGGTGAGATCTTTCGAAAGCTCTTTAGCGATGATGAAGTGGATCCGGATCACATAGCCGAGGTGAAGAGAATCATGGGAATCAAGCCCGAAGCATCGCCATACGCTCGCCTCACCGAAGTTTATGCAATAGGATCCGATCAAGAGGAGAAGACGACACCACACTTGAGTTGCGAGATCAACGGAATTCAATGCAAGGCTTTATGCAACATCGGAGCCCAAGTAAGTGTCCTATCCTCCAAGATTTACGATAAAGTTCAAGACCACAACCTAGACTTAGCTTCAACTTCAACAAAGTTAATCATGGGGGATGGTAGAACAATTAAACCTCTAGGTATTGCTTGCAACATTAATGTAATCATCTCTGGAAAGTGCATACCAATCGATTTCTTTGTTATAGATGCCTACTATAATAGTCATGATCACATAATCCTAGGTAGGCCTTTCCTTAAGTTGGTTGATGCCATGTTGGATGCCGGAGAAGGCAAAGTAACAATAAATCTTAATGGAGATAAGTGCACATATAGTTTTCTTCGCGCTTCTAGTCATCCTTCACCTTTTCCTCCCGAAGATGAAGAAGTAGAGGAGGTAGGTAGTCTTTGTTTTGTTGAAACCCTTAGAGACCCGCTGCAAAGAGCGATGGAGAATCAATCCAATGATCAACAAGACGAGGAACTAGAGGAAGCAACGAAGGGATTAGAACCACAAGATGGAAGCGTGGAGGAAGAAAAATTCGAAGACATAGGAGACATTAAACCCGAAGAGCCACAAGTGCCCGAGGTGGATCTCAAACCTTTGCCCAAAGGATTGAAGTACGAATTTTTGGGCCCAGACAAGACTTACCCAGTCATCGTGAGCGACGAGTTGAGTCCCGAAGAAAATGAGAAGTTGCTGAATTTATTGAAAAAGCACAAGAAGGTGATTGGATATTCGATCAATGATCTCAAAGGACTTAGCCCAGCCTTTTGCACTCATCGTATACCTATGGAAGACCCATGTAAGCCCGTAGTGGACCATCAAAGGAGGTTAACCCATGCCATGCGAGAGGTAGTAAAGAAGGAGGTTATCAAGTTACTTGATGCCGGAATCATCTACCCGGTGCCGCATAGCGAATGGGTGAGCCCGGTACATTGTGTGCCGAAGAAAGGTGGCTTGACCGTGGTGAAGAATGAGAAGAACGAATTAATACCGCAAAGAACCGTGACGGGATGGCGGATGTGTATCGATTATCGAAAGCTAAACAAAGCAACGAAGAAAGATCACTTCCCCCTACTGTTCATTGACGAGATGCTCGAGAGGTTAGCAAACCATGCTTATTTTTGCTTTCTCGATGGATACTCGGGGTTCATGCAAATTCCCATTCACCCGGATGATCAACACAAGACAACGTTTACTTGCCCTTATGGAACGTTTGCATATAGAAGGATGCCCTTCGGTTTATGCAACGCTCCGGCCTCTTTTCAACGTTGCATGATGGCGGTGTTCTCGGAATTTATCGAGGAAATTGTCGAGGTGTTCATGGATGATTTTTCCGTTTATGGGAAGACATTCGTGGATTGCTTGGCAAACTTAGACAAGGTTCTCACGAGGTGTGCAGAGGTCGATCTAGTGCTAAATTGGGAAAAGTGCCACTTCATGGTAAAGCAAGGCATAGTGCTCGAACATGTTATATCCGAGAGAGGAATTGAAGTGGATAAAGCTAAAGTAGAGACGGTTGAGCAACTCCCGCCTCCAATGGATGTTAAGTCCTTAAGGAGCTTTCTAGGTCATGCCGGATTCTATAGAAGATTTATTAAGGACTTCTCAAAGATCACCAAGCCTTTAACTCAACTTCTTCAAAAAGATGTGGCTTTTGACTTTGATGAGAAGTGCTTAGCGGCATTCCAGACCTTGAAAAGTGCTTTGGTGAGTGCTCCCATCATTCAACCTCCGGATTGGAGTCAACCTTTCGAGATCATGTGCGATGCAAGTGACTATGCCGTAGGGGCGGTTTTAGGTCAAAGAAAGGAAGGTCGAGTTCACACCGTATACTACGCTAGTAAAACTCTAAGTGAGGCACAATTAAATTATGCCACTACGGAAAAAGAGTTGCTAGCGGTGGTGTTTGCTTTCGAAAAATTCAGATCTTACATCGTGAACTCGATGGTCATTGTTTACACCGATCACGCAGCCATCGAGTATCTTTTGGCTAAGAAGGACGCTAAACCAAGATTGATTCGTTGGATCCTTCTTCTCCAAGAGTTCGATGTTGAAATTCACGATAAAAAGGGGGTAGAAAATGTTGTGGCCGATCATTTGTCTAGGATGAACTGTGGACAAGGTGACAGAGAGCCCATAGAGGATAAGATGAGAGATGACCACCTCTACCGAATACTCGACAAGGATACTTGGATGATCAATATCATTCGAGCGATTCGGAGAATGCCTCTTGATCATCTAGATAAAAACACTGAAAGGAGGATAATCTCCGAAAGCCGGAAATATTTTTGGGATTCACCTTACCTCTTCAAACTTGGGAATGATGGAGTTATGAGAAGATGTGTACCAAGAGAAGAGAGGCAAGAAATTTTGAGAAAGTGTCATTCGGCGGAGTACGGTGGACACTATAGTCATTTTCGGACTCAAGCAAAGGTGTGGTCCAGCGGATTCTTTTGGCCGGAGATGCATGAAGATACTAAAAGATATGTTGCATCATGCCCCGAATGCCAAAGGACCAGAAACATTTCTCAAAGGAATGCTATGCCCATGAATTACAATCTACAAATCGATTTATTCGATGTTTGGGGAATTGACTTCATGGGGCCTTTCAAAAACTCACATGGATTTGAGCACATCCTAGTTATGGTTGATTATGTATCCAAGTGGGTAGAGGCCATGCCATGTCGTAAAGCTTCCATGGAAGAATCTGTTGCAATGATTAAGAGTGTGATTTTCCCTCGCTTCGGTACTCCTAGAATTTTGATAAGATGGAGGAACTCACTTTACCGGGAAGAACTTTAAGAAGTGCTTGTCCAAGTTGGGGATTGAACATAGAGTCTCTACGACTTATCACCCACAAACCAACGAACAAGCGGAAACATCGAATAGGCAACTAAAGAGCATCCTTAACAAGACTATAGAGAAGGGAGGCAAGGATTGGTCAAAGAAGTTGGATGGAGCTTTCTGGGCATATCGAACAGCGTTCAAGACACCGACAGGTATGACCCCATATCAATTTGTTTACGGCAAAGCTTGTCACCTTCCAGTTGAGCTAGAGCATAAGGCTTATTGGGCAATAAAAGAGATGAACCTCGATCTAGACGCCGCGGTGGTAAAACGGAGAATCCAAATTAGCGAGCTAGAGGAGATGAGGTTGAAGGCTTATGAGAACGCAAGCATATACAAAGAGAGAATCAAAAGATGGTACGGCAAAAGATTAAAGAAGAAGGAGTTAAAAGAAGGAGATAAGGTCCTCCTCTATAATTCGAGATTCAAAACTTTCGGAAAGGGGAAATTGCAAAGCAAGTGGGATGGAACTTACATTGTTCATTCGGTGCTCTCCAATGGAGCAGTTACCATCATGGATACGAAAGGAGATCAATTCATGGTGAATGGTCAACGGCTTAAGGTTTATTTTGAACCCGACGTTGTGCCCCTTCACCATATTGATATTTTCATCATGGAGGATGAGCCCGAACGTCAAGCCAAGGATGTAAAATAAGGTGAGCATTTTGTAAATAGCTCTTAGTTTATTTTTCTGGAGTTTCTCGCGAAGTTTTACCAGGCCAACTTTTCCACATGGGCTAGCAATTAAAAAAACAGTGGAGCATGCGAAAAACCGGACCGAACCGGCCCGCGAACCAGGGCAGGCCGGCCGGCTCGGTCCGATTGGCCTAGGGGCCTAGGGCGGCGGTTCGCCCCCATTTTCCTCTGGGATGCGCGTCTTCGACTTCCTTGTTTGGTCAAAGAATTTTAGGGAAGTCAAGAAAAGGAAAAGATGGGTTCTAGGGCATTTCTTCTCGGACTATTTAAAGGGACGAGATTGGAGCTCGAGAATCCATCCCAATTCACATCCTTTTGCACCCAAGCAGCAGCCATGGCGTCCCCAAGAAGCAAGGAGATCAAGCTAGGAAGCGATGAGGCAAAGAATGGAGGATTTGGAATGAGTAGTCGATGACGACTACAAGTTCCTTAATTGGAACGTGAGGAAGTTATTTGGGATGGTAGGCAACATGAAGAAAAGGTGGTGCAAGAGTTGTGGGAAGTTCCACTAGAAAGTTAGGGTTTCCCCCCCTTAGGATTTTTGTAAGATACGACGAGGACGTCGTATGGTTTTAGCGTATGGGAGAGCTAGCTAGCTAGGTCTTAAAATTTTTGCCTTAGTGAGTTTAGTTCGGTTTGGTTTAGAGTTTGCGAGAGTTTTTAAATTTTTAGGTGTGCTTTTTAATTTTCAAGTTTAAAGTGTGTTAATTTAGTGTTCGAGTCAAAAATAAAATAAAATAAAAGTGTCTTTTAAAATTTTGTCTCATGCAATGTTTTTTCTTTCTTTACTTGTATGTTTGTCTTTAATTTTTGATATATAAGCATGAGCAATTGGTTTGAAACATTTACCGTGGTGCTTAGTGGAGTTTTTACCTTTAAAAGTACCCGCATTCATGCTTTGATCTAGAACTTCGTTTCGGTTGTGCTAAGTTTGATGCTAATGTTGGAGGAGTTTAATTCTGAAAATTATATGAAAAACCCTTGTAATAAAGGTTAGCAAACTCAATTTTTCCAAGTTGAGAGGTTAAGAAAAATCCCATACAAAGCCAATTCAATTTTCGCTCCACCATAAGTGCGGTTAGCATGATGAGTTGGGCTAGGATCCTTCTCTCTTGGAAGTTTTAATTTCAAGCAATGATCATGTCCTTGTATATATCTCTTATTGCTAGCCTCGTCATGCATTCGGTAACGAGACTCTCACATCGAAAGTCCCGTACATCGCCGAATTCCATACCCAAAACCATAATATCTCTTTTGTACATCGTATTCCTTGAACACAACCTATGTTCGAAGTTTCGTCTCGTCTCTAGCATGGTTTTTATTTAAAATTCAGATTGTGTTTATGCAAGAAGAGATGAGCAAAGAGCTTTGAAAGAGAGGTAAAGATGTCAAGAGAGAGAAGTAAAAGAAAAAATATGTGTATGGAAAAGAAAGAAAAAAAAGAAAGAAAAGAAAAGAAAAAAAGAGAAAAGAAAAAAAAGAGAAGAAAGAAAGAAAGAAGGAAAGAAAGAGGAAAAGCAAGAAAGATATAGAGAGGGATGAATCAAGTGAAGATTAAGTAAAGTGTAAGGAAGGATGCCACGTTGTTGTTAAGAGACGAAACTTCCATTCTTTTTCCAACCATGTGCAATCCGACAACGAGGACGTCATCGGTGCCTCGTAGTCTTATTTTCTTTTGCCCTTGCACATGTCCACCATTCTATATCTTCTTATCCTTGACATCCCCACATCATGGTTTAATTCTCATGATCATTAGCTTTGAAAGGTAAACAACCATTAGAGGAATTTCTTGGCTTGACAATACTTGTGTTGACTACGCTAGCCATACCTATAGCTCCACTTTACATGATATATGAGAGATTTATGGGAGGTGAGAGTTTATGAAGTGTTTAGGATAGCCACTTCATATGAGCGACATGTAAGAACTTGGAGAAAGGTTTTTGTCTAATACTTGTTGCAGGAATTTTACTTTTGAAAAATCATGAAAACCCTCCAATGGAAGCAAAGAAATAAGCATGGCTGGAATTGAGGACCTCGAGTGAAAGGTATGAGTTGTGGGGTAAAATTCGATTTGGTAAAAATTCTAAACGCCCATGTTTATGTATCATGATCATTGCCTTATGTTTATTATATTAAAGATAAAGGATTGACTAACTTGTGAAGGAAGAATTAGCGGAGCACGTTTTCAACACCATGGACAAAAGTTCTTTTGCGAGAAACTTGCTCGAGGACGAGCAAGATCTAAGCGTGGGGGAGATGTTGACGATGTATTTTGGTACACCAAACATGTTCATTACACTTTGGTTTGTACTTGATTATGAAACTAACCCGCCACTAGGCACACTAATGATATAACAAGTTCATCTTTGTATGTGCATTTGGAAGTGTTATGTTTTTGCAGGAAAACATGGACATAAAGGACTGAGTTACAACAAGTTCAAAGGAGCAAATGAGGAGTCCCGTTCGTGTTTGAAAGCGTGATGAAATCACTCCCAAAGGTGGCAAGGACCGAAGTGTTACAAAGGAACATCCCCGAGGATTAAAGCGTAAAAGACCGAACTTCATGCGAGAAGACCCTCCATCTTGGATGCGAGGATGACATCATCAAAATGGTGCAAGTAAAGGGGGCAAAGTGCAAAATATCAAGAGGACCCACGGGAGCGAAGGGGCGACCGAACCGGGTCGAGATGGGCCTGGGCCGGTCGGCCCAGGCCGGCCGGCCTGGCCCATTCTCGAGGCGGTTCGGCCCCCCATTTCTTGAGCATGAAGATGATGCAACCCTAAGTACGTGGAGGCGCCGCCATTCGCAGGGGAGAGCCATTCGCCCGATAGGCCGTCCACAAGCTAGACAGGAAGAAGAGGGGAGAGATCATTCGCAAGGAGGATCGCTCTACTCGAAGGAAGCAACCACAAGAGGAGGAGGACGTCGAGGCCCTGCCAAGACACCCCCGGAGGAGAAGGAAGACACCGTCGGAAGCGTCACCATGATCAACGGTGCTATGCCTAGCACCTTGATGGGGTAATCTTCTCATTTGTCCATGGGTTGTAATCGATCTTGAGATGTAATCGTACCGTTTATGGTTTCAATCTATCATCTAGTGTTGAAGATGCTTTCTTGTTTAAGGTTAGCTACCATGCCATGTTGGGAGTATAGATCTCACTTCTCCCTTAGATCCCTTCAATACGCCGTGATCATCATAGGTCTAGTCATGAATACCTCCGCGTAGTGACAGTATGGGCGGAGGGAAAGGGCGAAACCGTGGTCACAACCCCCGGTAGATTAGATCGGTTTTGTATCTTCAAGCGGTTGCATGTTCAAGTATCGTAGACCCTTGGGCAAGTGTCTTTTATATATCTTGTGAGTTTAATCGTTCTCTCTCTAGTGTAGCGTAGTAGTTATCTAGATTAACCGTAGTTTAGGGTTTGAATAAGTTAGTTAGTAGTGCTAGATCAAACGCTTGTAATCCCCTTGCTCCGCGGATTGATAAGAACCTAGGGAATCCCCGTGGTGAAAAAGGTGTAGGTCCGTATGCTTGCGGATCGTAGGTGGATATGAGTTTTATCCGTCAACAAACATGTTCCCTCCGCTAATCCAACTCAGTGGAGGAACGGCTTACCGACTGCACGGCTCAGCGTGGAGGCTTATGTACAGCCCGCGCGCGGAGGGGGGTCTTGGACCCTAGGTCTCGCAACCGCACAACTTAGGAACGCGCATAAAAAGAGTAAGAGCTACACTAAGAGAAAATGCGGCAGATAAAAGAAAACATAAAGAACCCCTTCAGGTCGCGAGACCCTTAGGTTGGCGAAGCCAAGCCCCCGAGCGTGTCGGACCTAACTTAGACCAAGCCCCCGAGCACTTCAGGGAGGGTGGGGGGAAGGGTGAATGGGACATAAAGTAAAAGGGAGACCCAGGTAGGGGTCGACAGGTGGACTGCCGAAGGGAATCTCATCTTTGTTAACAATAAATTACAAATTACAAGAGGGGTGAGTACATAGCTTTTATTTTGGAACAGATCTTCTAAGGGTAGAAGCGACGTAGGTGCTTGATGTTCCAAACGTTCGGGACGCCCTGGCCATCGGCCCACTGGAGGCGATAGGTCACCGGTCCAATGACCTCCTTCACGATGAATGGGCCTTCCCAAGGTGCGGAAAGCTTGTGCATGCCCTTGGTGTCCTGGATGCGTCGCAAGACTAGGTCGCCGACGTTGAAGGATCGTTCCCGCACGTTGCGGTCATGGCAGCGACGTATCTGCTGCTCGTGGCGGGTGTGCCGCATCAGCGCGGCCACGCGATGCTCTTCAATGCTGTCAAGATCGACCTTGCGCATCTCTTCTGCTGCGCCCTGCTCGTAATGCTGGATGCGGGGGGCGCCGAAGGCAAGGTCGGTCGGGAGGATGGCCTCCGACCCGTAAACTAGGAAGAACAGTGAATATCCTGTAGCTGAGCTGACCTGGGTCCAGAGACCCCAGATCACGTGTGGGAGTTCCGCTAGCCATCTGGTGGCGTATGGGGAAGCGTCGTCGAAGATTCGGTCCTTGACACCCTGGAGGACCATACCATTAGCACGCTCGACCTGGCTGTTGCAGCGTGGGTGCGCCACCGAGGAGTAATAGACGTCGATGAAGTTGTCTTGGCAGAAGTCCCAAAAGTCGGCTCCTGTGAAGGCCGAACCTAGGTCGGTGACGATCCTGTTTGGGACCCCGAAGCGGTGGGTGATATCTTCGATGAACTTTGCCGCCTCTTTCGACGTGATGCTTGCGACAGCTCGAACCTCGATCCATTTGGTGAACTTGTCCACCGCTACTAAGATGTGCTTGTAGCCGCCAGGGGCGGTTCTGAAGGGTCCTACTGAGTCTAGGCCCCATATGGCGAAGGGCCAGGATGGGGGAATTGTCCTCAGGGCCTGAGCTGGGATGTGCTGTTGCTTGGCGAAGAACTGGCACCCTTTGCATCACCGGACTAGGTCTTGTGCATCAGCCATGGCGGTAGGCCAGTAGAATCCCGACCTAAAAGCTTTTCCCACCAGGTTAGCGGAGGCCGCGTGGTTGCCGCATTCACCACCGTGGATCTCTTGCAGGAGCCTGAGGCCCTCAGACCTTAGGATGCACTTCATCAACACGCCATTGGAAGCACACCTCCGATAAAGATCTGTGCCGATGACGACGTAGTTGGCGCTGCGCCTCGTGACCTTCTCACGCTCTGCCTTGTCTTCAGGGACCCGATGCCCCAGGATGTAGGTGATGATGTCGAGGTGCCAGTCGTCTTCGGCCTCGGTCATTAGGACGTTGCGGCTGCCTTGCAGAGGTACGTCGCCGGGCGGCGGCTCTGGGTCGCTGAGGAGCTTGATAGAAGGCTTGCGTAGATCTTGGATGAATACACCGGCCGGGACCAGCGCGCGCTTGGAGCCCAACTTGGAGAGGACGTCTGGCGCCATGTTGTTGTCACGGCAGATGTGATGAAACTCCAGACCTTCGAAGTGAGCTTCGAGCTTTCGGACCTCGGCGCAGTAGGCGTCCATCGTGTCTTTCTTGATGTCGCACACCTTGTTGACTTGGTCGATGACGACCTTGGAGTCGCCATAGGCTATGAGCCGCTTGATCCCCAGGGAGACGGCGATGCGCAGCCTGTGAATGAGGGCTTCGTACTCGGCACCGTTGTTGGACGCCTTGTAGTGGATCTGCAGGACGTACTTCAGATGATCACCTTGGGGGGAGATCAAGAGTACGCCTGCTCCCGCTCCTTCGAGGTTCAGGGAACCGTCGAAGTACATCTTCCAGTGCTCAGGTTTTTCCACAGGTGGGGGTTGCTGGGTCTCTGTCCAATCAGAGATGAAGTCAGCGATGACCTGAGACTTGATGGCCTGCCATGGGCAGAATTCGAGGTCGAACTCTTCTAGCTCGATGGACCACTTGACGATACACCCCATCGTGTCACGGCTATGCAGGATCTCTCCCAGGGGGAAGGCCGAGACGACCTTGATCTTGTGCGCCTAGAAGTAGTGCCGGAACTTGCGCGAAGTGGAGAGAAGGGCATACAGCATCTTCTGAGGCTGCGAGTACCTGATCTTGCTATCAGAAAGGACCTCGCTGACGTAGTAGACGGGTCACTAGACGGGGTAGGGTTGGCCTTCCTCAGGTCGCTCTGTGTTGACGGTGTATTTTGGTACACCAAACATGTTCATTACACTTTGGTTTGGACTTGATTATGAAACTAACCCGCCACTAGGCACACTAATGATATAACAAGTTCATCTTTGTATGTGCATTTGGAAGTGTTATGTTTTTGCAGGAAAACATGGACATAAAGGACGGAGTCACAACAAGTTCAAAGGAGCAAATGAGGAGTCCCGTTCGTGTTCGAGAGCATGATGAAATCACTCCCAAAGGTGGCGAGGACCGAAGTGTTACAAAGGAACATCCCCGAGGATTAAAGCGTAAAAGACCGAACTTCATGCGAGAAGACCCTCTATCTTGGACGTGAGGATGACGTCGTCAAAATGATGCAATTGAAGGGGGCAAAGTGCAAAATGTCAAGAGAACCCACGTGCGCGAAGGGGTGACCGAACTGGGCCGAAATGGGCCTGGGCCGGTCGGCCCAGGCCGGTCGGCCTAGCCCATTCCGACGTCGGTTCGCCCCCCCTATTTCTTGAGCATGAAGATGATGCAACCCTAAGTCTGTGGAGGTGCCGTCATTCACAGGGAGAGAGCCATTCGCCCGAGAGGCCGTCCACAAGCTAGAGAGGAAGAAGAGGGGAGAGATCATTCGCGAGAAGGATCGCTCAACTCGGAGGAAGCAACCACAAGTGGAGGAGGACGTCGAGGCCATGCCACGACACCCCCGGAGGAGAAGGAAGGCACCGTCGGAAGCATCACCATGATCAACGGTGCTATGTCTAGCACCTTGATGGGGTAATCTTCTCATTTGTCCATGGGTTGTAAACGATCTTGAGATGTAATCGCAACTTTTATGGTTTCAATCTATCATCTAGTGTTGAAGATGCTTTCATGTTTAAGGTTAGCTACCATGCCATGTTGGGAGTATAGATCTCACTTCTCCCTTAGAACCTTTCAATACGCCGTGATCATCATAGGTCTAGTCACGAATACCTCCGCGTAGTGACAGTACGGGGGGAGGGAAAGGGCGAAACCGTGGTCACAACCCCCAGTAGATTAGATCGGTTTTGTATCTTTAAGCGGTTGCATGTTCAAGTATCGTAGACCCTTGGGCAAGTGTCTTTTGTATATCTTGTGAGTTAAATCATCCTCTCTAGTGTAGCGTAGTAGTTCTCTAGTTTAACCGTAGTTTAGGGTTTAGATAAGTTAGTTAGTAGTGCTAGATCAAACGCTTGTAATCCCCTTGCTCCGCGGATTGATAAGAACCTAGGGAATCCCTGTGGTGAAAAAGGTGTAGGTCCGTACGCTTGTGGATCGTAGGTGGATACGAGTTTTATCCGTCAACACTCTGCCACCAGAACCGCACTGACCACCTGGGTGGACGCGGAGATGTAGAGTAGCAAGATCTCTTTTGGTGCCGGGGGCACCATGACCGGGGCCGTCGTGAGGAAGGTCTTCAGCTCTTCCAGGGCCTGATCAGCCTCATCCGTCCACACAAACTTGTCTGACTTTTTTAGCAGCTTGAAGAAGGGCAGGCCTTTTTCTCCCAACTTGCTGATGAAGCGACCTAAGGCAGCCATCATGCCTGTGAGCTTCATGATGTCCTTCTTCCCGGTAGGTCTCTTCATCTTGCGAATGGTGTCGACCTTGGTGGGATTTGCCTCGATGCCTCAGTGGCTGACCATGAAGCCTAGGAGCTTGCCAGATGGTACACCGAAGACACACTTCTCCGGATTGAGCTTCCAGCGGTAGCAGCGGAGGTTGGCGAAGGTCTAAGCAAGGTCGGCGATGAGGTTGTCCTCCACCGTAGTCTTGATGACCACATCGTCGACGTAGGCTTCGACGTTGTCACCGATCTGGGACTCCAAGCACTTCTGGATGGCCTTATGGTAGGTCGCTCCAGCGTTCTTGAGACCAAACGTCATGGTCGTGTAGCAGTAGATGCCGTGCAGCGTTATGAACGTCGTCTTGTCCTGGTCAGAGACCTTCAGGGCTATTTGGTGAAACCCTGACTAACAGTTGAGGAAGCATAGTAGGACGCTTTCAGCCGTGGAGTCCGCGACCTGGTCGATGCGCGGAAGAGGGAAGGGGTCCTTAGGGTAGTGCCTATTGAGATCGGTATAGTCGATACACATCCCCCATTGACCGATTTTCTTGGGTACAAGCACCAGGTTGGCGAGCCAAACCGGGTTTTTACACTCACGGATGAATCCGGCAGCTAGGAGCTTCACTATCTCTACCCTAATGACCTCCTTGCGATCCTTCGCAAAGCGGCGCCGCTTCTGTTTGACAGGCTTGGCCGTCTTGCTTACATCAAAGGAGTGCTCAGCCAGCTCCCTGGGGACACCAGGCATATCCGATGGGTCCATGCAAATATGTTCGTGTTATCCCGGAGGAAACTGGTGAGCGCGAGTTCCTATTTCTCCCCGAGGTTATCACCGATGACCACCGTCTTCTCCGGGTCGGGCAGGCCAAGGCGGACTCTCTTCATCGAAGGCATGGCGTCTAGGGTGGTGTCGGTGCGCTGCTGCTCCGGGACGGTCAGGTCGCTCGGAGCAACCTTCGCGGCCTCGGCGACCAGAACTGCTGATGCGTCGACGTAGGCGTTGGTCGCGGCGATGTCGAAGGCCTCGGAGTCGCATCTGAAGGAGACTATAAGGTCACCGTAGACGGAGAGGACCCCGTTCGGATCTGGCATCTTCAACACCAGGTAGGTGTAGTGTGGAATGGCCATGAACCTGGCCAGCATCGGGCGACCTAGGATCGCATGGTAAGAAGACTTGAAGTCAGCGACCTCGAAGTTGAGATACTCCGTGCGGAAGTTATCCTCTGTGCCAAATGTGATAGGGATGGAGACCCGACCCAGGGGGTAGGCCGCCTTGCCAGGGTCGATGCCGAAGAAGGGCTCGTCGCACGCCGTCAGCCTCTTGAAGTCGAAGTCCATCTTCTTCAGTGTCTCGACGAAAATAATGTTGAGCCCGCTCCCCCCATCGATGAGGGTCTGGGGAAGCAGGGCTCCCTCCACTGTAGGCTCGATGACGAGTGGGTAGGACCCAGGATCTGGGATATGGACCCAGTGATCAGCTCTGGAGAACGTGATCGGCTGCTCAGACCAATGCAGCGGCTGCATCGGCTGGGTGTGGATGAGGTGAACCTTGCGCTTATCTTTGCGATAGCGCCTCCTGCTCACGTGGCCCTTGAAACGGGGGTGGCGACAGGCGCAATCGCGATCTGTGCTGCGGCCATCGAAGAGGTCGTGGCCGGCGGAACAGATGAGGTTGCCGTGAAGGAGCCGAAACAGATCTCCACGGGGTTAGCGAGGATGGCCGCCATGCTTGCCAGGAAGACAACACCAGATCGGGCCACCATGCTGCACAGCAAGTTCTTGATCTCCCCTACCTGGCGCGCCAACTGTCAGGGGTTGAGACCTGGATAGATCCGCAAGGGGGCGACCCAAGCGGCTGTAGGTTAATTGGAGGGGATCGGGAACTAAGAGTGTAGGTGGTAGTTCGTATGGGGAACTCGAAACACGGCAAGAATGGCGATGAAGACGAGGGTTTAGACTAGTTCGGGCCTCCGGAGAGTGAAACCCTACGTCCAGTATGGGGTGGAATTATGCGTGGAAGGGAAGTCCCCTCGAATGGAGCTCTAGGCCGCCTTATATGGTCATCGGGCTAGGGCTTCCATTCGAGGTCGGTGGACCCTCATCGGGGTCGGTTACAAATCAGGAAGGCCATCTACCTTGATTACAGGAGGAATCCCATGATCTGCGGACCTACCGGCGGCGCCAAGCCGCGATCTAGTAGCCCGTCTTGCGCTCCAAGCTCGGCGGATCCTCCGGGATCTGGATAAGGTCTTCTGGAGTCTTCCCAGGTCGCCGGGGTTGTGGATAAGGTCTCCGGGCACACTTGTAGGTCGGTGGGGCTTCTGGCAGGTCGGGTCCACCTGACAGGGACCTCTGGGACCCTGGTCGGTGGGGACCCATGGGGACCCATGTCTCTCAACTTGTTAGTTCATTTTTTACTAGCCACTTGTGGTAAAATGACACGAGCTTTGGTGTGTGTCGACATGCATCCCCGGGCGGCACGGGCTGCTGGTTGACGTGATCTGGAGTTGTGGACTGTGACAGGGAAGTGTCACACCTGTTTTTCTAAAGAAAACCAAGTGCATAACTATATGTATGACAGGATATATTTTCATACATATAGTGACATATATGTGAATAACAGTTCTGTATCACGTAAGAAAAAGGGAGATTATCAAAGTATTACGCTAAATCTTGGAAACGAAGGCTCCAAACATCACAGACAGTCGACTGGGGGTTGCGTACGCCTAGCACCAGCAACATCCTCATAGCAGCTTCCTCTTTTTGAGCAACATTGTTTATAGCAAGGGTGAGCACATGTCGTACTCAACAAGTGTGGGGAAAGTATAAATGCAAAGGCTTGACAAGGAAAGGCTGACAGGTTGACTGCATTAAGCAATTTTAGTTGGTCAAATTTTATTAGCACCTGATTACTAATAAAGTATAAGTATATACCAACCCACATTAAGCATAAAGGTAAGATACGCCATAAGAATATGGCTAACATAAACATAACCACAATTTAAGTCCATCTTCAAGTTCAATTATCATGTGAGGGTCCAGGCCACTCTTGACCGTGAGCACGGCTAACCGGTTAGTTTTACACTCTGCAGAGGTTGTACACTTTCACCACAAGTCGCGTAAAAGTCCCGAAGAACTTTGGACCCAACCATGCGATGCTAGCTAGGCATCATACCACACTACCGAGGTGTGATTGCATAGGGACGCTACGAGGCCTTTACAAAGATTCCCTAATGTGCAGCAACCCACTAGGTTTCAGGACGAAGCAGGGCATAAAGCTCCCTAGCAGGTCAATACCCCGCCATAAAAGAACAAACCCAACTCCCCGCTAGAGCAGGTCTATACCCCAACAACGCCTCCCCATTGGCCCCTTTCAGGTAAGATCACTACAACACCAAGGTTTCTAATTATTCGGCCAAGACAGAGCCATATGTCTTGTGGTTGTACTATTTTCCTGGGTGGTTCTCCATGTTCCAATTAATCATGATGATCTTGTATTAACCAGAGATATATAGCATAAAGGTAAAGCATGTTTCATCATTAATGTTCATTATAACCACCATAACCCAAAGTATAGCAGCTAAGCAAGAGCTACCTAACATAAACGTAAACCCAGGTTGACAAGGATAAGGATAATAAAGACTAGGATAAACCTTAATAGGACCCATCAATATTAATTGCAAAGCATATGCAAAGTGATTAAACATAGTTATTGGGACAAAAGAACAAGGACACACTTGCCTTTAACCACAGAGTAGTTGCTCAGAATATCTTCAACCTCTTGCTCTTCAAAGCTTCTCGAATAGCGTTCACTCTATGCGCATCAATCATCGGGCACAAGCATACAAAGCAAACAGACAAACAAACTAAGGACAATGCACCAATCAAATCAAAGCTTTAAAAGAGCCTACTGAAGGGATATGCTCGATTCTATGGATCATTAAAGCACACAAACCGTGCTTAAAAGGAAAAGGCTCGGCTGGATGTAGGTATCAACTTGATCTAGGCTAGAACTGGATTTAGAAAGATCTAAAGCTTACACCAGGCTAGATACACAAAAGAGAGATACTGCGATAAAGCTGACAGAGAACGTCTAACGAATGTTTTGCATATATGAACATAAAAGACTATAAGCTTAGGTTCATTTTAATTAACAAAACAAATGTAAAGGATATTTTAGAAATAAAAAACCCTATGTTGACATTAATTCAGATTAAACTTTATTTGAAGAAACCGGTGTAAAGAACCTAGTCAAATTTTATTTATTAATATTCACGTATAAATTACACCAGTTAAACATTAGTTTAATGAATAAACAACTAGGTGAAAAGGTCTAAGCATACAACTTTATGATTCGTACAGAACTAACCAAGTTACAATTATAAAAACATTTGTGTTGATATTAATCAAGTTAACATTTATTTAGAAAAGCCGATGTAAAGGCCTAATCAACTTTTAATTAGAAAAATTAATTTAATGTTAAGCCAATTAACATTTGGTATATGAAAACCCGAGATAAAGATCTAATTAGATTTTATTCAGAAAAACATGTGAAATAAACATTACTCAAGTTAATATTGATAATGAAAAACGGTGTACAACACTATATAGCTTTTATTTAGAAAAGACATGATTAACTAAGCATTAATCAAAATTAATATTAAATTAATTTTTAGAAAACATACATGATGTGAACTCACTACTAATGTGCACTTTACATTATTATGAACCTAACGCAACTTGAACGGATTAAAACGGAGCTAAAACAAAGGATCTACGAGCAAAACAAGATTGGAAGGACCTAGTTGTGATAACTGAAGATTTCAGGGACCAACAGAGAAGATTCATGAGATACATTAAACAGTGCTTGAGAAAAGGATAAACTGCAGGGTTAGATCTGAAAAAGGCTTCTGGTTGGATCTGTTTGTAAGGATCTAAAGGACCTAGGGGTTTACTAGCAAAAGGTGCAAGAGACAAAAACTAACATATGGATTTCGAGATCTTATAGGGGCCTAACTGCAAAACCGCAGGGGTCTTCTTCCTCCTCTGGTTCAAGGCAGACGGCGGCCTGGTGGTGCAATCGCCGGCGCCCTGGGCGATCTCCGGCTCGGCCGAGGCATGGAACAGAGAGAGGAGACGAAGGGGATCTAGGGATGGTGCTCACCGGCGGAGGAGAAGGGCGGGAGCGGCCGGAATCGAAGGAGGACGGCGGCGGTGTTGGCGGCTGGCTCGGTCTTCACACAGGGGCGGCGCTCCGGCGACGAAGAGGCGACGGAGAACAGCGGTGGACGTGCGGCTAGATCTCGCGGAGCTCCTGGAGTAGACGGCTTGCTTCGGCTGTGCCCCTAGGCGGCGAATCGGCGACGGAGCTCCGGCGGCGAGCTTGGCGGTGGCGCTTGCGCAGAGGCGAAGCAAGGCGGAGGGGCTGGGCTCAGGGCCAGGGCCCAGTCGCAAGGGTCCTCAGGCGCAGCTGGGCTGGAGCAGGTTGGCCACTAGGCCGGAGCGGGCTGGGTCGGGCCCACTGAGGACCGGAGCGTCTGAGGACCGGTGGATGGTCGCTCCTGGCTGTGATGAGTGATTGACAACGTGGTGTGGACTGACTCTTGGCCGAGTATTGCAGGTGCAGGTTGCGGCTTGATTCGTGTTGGTGCAGGTGAAGAGCGGGCACGAAAGGTCTTAACCTTGCGGGGCTTCTGAGGAGTGGAGAGACAAGTAGGCTCGGCTCGATGGACCTGGTGGCCGAACGGGATCAAGTGCGGGCCACATGGTGGCAAGAAAAGCAAGACGAAGTCGTTGACCGGAGCCGGTGCAGGGTAGTGGCTCATGACCAGAGTCTGCACACGGGGTTTGTGGATGTTCACCACAAAACCGTCGGGTTACTTGGTTGAGCCACAAAACCAAGACCGGAGGCTCGACGGGCGGAGACGTGATCCGAACGCGCCGAGAGGCTTCGATGCCGGGGGACACGCGGCGGGATCGCAGGGCTTGCGTCAGGAGGACGCGGACTGCGGCGAAGGCGTGGCCGCCTGATGAAGAGGAGTGGTACTTGACCATATTGCCCCTGAGGGGTTTGTATCTCAGTTTAAGTGCTAGGAGTAGCTTGGTCATTTGCCCAACCCAGAAGGACTCATATATATAGCTCTAGGGTTTCTGGGCAAACCATCCCCCCGGACTCCTTCTCATTTCCCTGCTCCATAGGCTTAGATTTTCTTCACCGTTTTGTAGAGAATCTGACCTCCGAGTGTATGGAAGCTTTCGTGGTTGTGTTGATTTCCTTCTTGTAGCTCGTGTGATTTTCGTGTCTTTTTCGGGCTATTTTCGTTGGATTTTTGTGTGCGGCTTGTTCCTCCGATTCTAAGTTGTTTGGGTTCGGATTTCTTTGTGGGGATCATGGATAGATGTCTTGTGCATCTTTGTTCTTGATCTTGACCCCTCAAACTCTGGATTTGGCCTTGGATTTGAGGATTTTGGGTGGAACCCTAGCTTTTTGGTAGAGCTCGGTTCGAGATCGATTCCCGACGATTTAGTTGGTTTGAGGCCTCAAGTTTTGGGGCATAGCATCCCCTAGGGACGCTTCACATCTCCCCCAAATCTTGTCTCAAGAGGTTAAGTCGTTTGGGAGATCCATCGATCGGAAGTTTGAGGTTGTTTCTCGGGTTTCCCGGTTGTGCTGATTCGCACCTGGTGGACCGTCCGCGAGGTCACCGCGGATCGTCCGCGAGGTGCCTGACAGCCCGGCAATTCTTTGTGTTCGTGCGAGTTCTTGAGCGTCTTTCGTTTCATCCTCTTTGTCGGTGGATTTTTGGTGCATGAAGTTTGCAGACGGTCCGTACTAGAGTGTCGGATGGTCCGTGACGAGGCTAACGGTCCGCGGGTCCATCACGGATGGTCTGTTTTTCTCGGTGCACTACTGGAGGTTTGGGTAGCAATTTCGGACGGTCCGCCCCCTACCCACGGACAGTCGCGCCCTCCTCGCGGACAGTCCGCCAGGTGCTTTCCAGATTGCCTAAGTCCCTCACTTGTTGAGTTGTGTTTCCACTTTGGATTGGTTTGGGACTTGTTCCTAGGGTTGGTTGATCCATTGTGACTACGTGACCTTGGCAAGCTCGTGTGGGAATCCGTGGTTGTAATTTTGGGGCACAGTCGAGTTCGACTCCTCGGAGAAGAATTTTTATCGGCTCCTGTTCACTCCCCCCCCCCTCTCTGGTCGCCTAATCGGTCCTTCAATTGGTATCAGAGCCGGTTACGGATCTTCGTGATTCTAACCAGTCTAAGATCCAAAGATGGTGTACCAGGAACGGGGTTCGGGTCCTCCACACTTTGATGGTAAGAACTACCAGATGTGGCAGAGGCGGATGGCTTCTTTCCTCCACGGCAAGGGTCAGATCCTTTGGGATGTTACAGTGAACACAACTTATGTTCATCTGATTAACTTCCTAGCTCCAGGATCGAGGAATATGCATGACGCCAACAACAAGGCAGTTGACTACTTGTTTCGTGCTCTGTGTCAATCCGAATTCGATCGGGTTCAGACAGAGGACTTGGCTTGTAGGATTTGGGAGCAGTTGAAGAATGCTCATGCCAGGAATGCTCAGGTTCAGGCTCGGTTGTTCGCGACCTACCGGAGAGAGTACGAGAACTTCACTCATCTCCCCGGTGAGTCCATAGACACCATGTTCCAGCGGTTCACTGTGATTGTGAACAACATGAGGGCTAATGTGGCCGTGCTCCCGTACGATGATCATGACAGGGCTGTGAAGCTCCTGCACTCTCTAGATCATACCGTGTGGAGTGAGAAGGTCGAGGCCATTCTTGAGTCGGAGAAGTATGAGACCCACACGGTGGACGAGCTGTTCTCCAAGCTCAAGTCGTCCGAGGTGGACCGTGGGGTGCGAGCAAGGATCGAGAACCCGACTGACCCTCATAGTCTGGCTCTCGTTTCTGGACCAAGGACTAACGCTAACATGTCTTCGAGACAGTTCTCTTTGTCTTGTCTTGTGTCCATGCCAGATGAGGAGTTCGACGTGCTGGGTGAGGAGGATCTCGCATTGCTGAGCAGGCGGTTCGAGCGCATGTACACGAACCGGAAGAACGCTCGGAGGAGCTCGGGCATGTGATACCGGTGCGGGAAGCACGGGCACTTTATCGCTGAGTGCCCGGAGGCCATGGAGGTCAAGCCCGAGCACAAGCACCATCCGAGGACCGACCACAAGCACCGCTCGAGGGATGACCACAAGGGCAAGAACAAGTCCGAGCGGAGGCCGAGGAGGAGTGGCGGTCACAAGAAGAAGGAGCGAGCGATGGTGGCCAGAGTGAGCAACATCGACTCAAGCTCCTGCTACTCTTCATCGAGCTCAAGTGATGAAGAAGAGAACCGGCACAAGGGCAAGCGGTCAAGCAAGAACATCAACGGCTTGTGCTTCACCACCCAAGGCTTTTGCGGCATGGCACACAGCTTCACAAGCAAGAAGAGCAACAAGGATGACTCGAACTCCGACTCCGAGGATGAGGTAAACAATGATCCATCCTTCTTGGTAGCGGAGAATGCTAGGTTGAATGAATTGCTTGACAACCGTGATGATGTGCTTAGAAAGACCAACAAGGAGAAGAGGGTGTATAGGTCTTTGCTTAGAGAGGCTAAGGAGAAGGTGGTTGAGCTAGAGTCTTTCCTTGTTGATGCTAGGGTTCAAATAGATTCTCTGAAGTCTGTTCCTATTGTGACCGATGAACCTAAATGCACTGATTGTTCCACTTTTCTTGGTGATTTGACTGTGTTTAAGGAAAAATATGCCTCCAAGGTTGAGGAACTAGATGTGCTTAGGGTTGAGCTAGATAAGATGAAATCTAGGCCCTCCTTGCTTGGTGCTTGCACTTCTTGTCCTGTTTTGCATGAGAAGCTAGATGTTTTGCTTGCTTATGCTAGATCACTAGAGGCTAAGCTGAAAGCTCCTATTCCTACATCATGCTCTACCTGTGAAGTAAATGCTGTGAAGAATTTGGAGCTTGCACACTATGTTGATCGTTTGCAGGATGAGAATGATGAGTTGAGGAAGATGATGAGTTGGTTGTCAGGTCATGAGCCTCAGCTCAGGATGATGATTGAGGCATACAAGTGCTATGATGGGCAAGCGCTTAGGTCCGATAAGGTTGGGGAGTGCAGTGGTGAGAAGGAGGAGAAGATTGGTGATATCATAGCTCCACCAAAAACCTTCCACAAAAATGCCTATGCTCCTAAGCCTAACCCACTTAGGAACCTACTAGACACAACCCCAGATCCTCCCGTGTTTCCTCCACACACCGACAACTTCCAGAAACCCATCAAGTTCAAGAGTGACTTGGGGAACGAGTTCTTTGGGAAGAAGGAAGAGAAACCGAGTGAGGAGAATCCAGAGCCCAAAGAGAGCCCAAAGCCAAAGCCAAAACCAAAACCCTTCCATTGTGAGCATTATGGGAGGGATGGGCACCTAGCTGAGTTTTGCTTCAGGAGGAAGCGTGAGGAGAGGTTTGCTAGGGAGATGGCAAACAAGGACAGGTACCGCCCTTCTCGTGGTGTGCCTGAGCCTAGGATGGTGCCTAGGAGTGAGGGTGTAGTGCGTACCATTTACCCTCGAGAGAGGCGTGAGTTTGTGCCTCGAGGTGAGCCGCCACAGAGAGATGGTGGTAGGCGTGTTGGGTTTGGGCGTGGTGAGTTTGCTGGACGTTCCTTCGCTCGTGGCCAATACGAGTATGGGGGGAATGATCGCAGTTTTAGGTCTCAGAGGAGCTACGGGCCACGGTCTCCACTTCGTGGTACGCGTAGTCCTCCAAGGAGACGTGTGGGTGTTCCACCTAGGAGTGATAGGATGGATTTTGCTAACCCCACTTTTGAGCAAATGGCACGGCACTGGTTTGATTCATTTTGTACTAACCCCAGTGCTGAGTCGTTTGCTCACTCTCGCTCTCATTTTTTATTTTCAGGTGGGAGGCTTGGAGGGCTTTTGGTTGATCGACTCCGGTTGCTCTCGACACATGACCGGAGATCGAAGGTGGTTCTCCAGCCTCACCCCGGTGATGACCAAAGAGTACATCACTTTTGGGGACAATGGGAAAGGTAGAGTGCTTTCAGTGGGCACGGTGAAGGTGAGCGAGTCTGTGACTCTTAGGCGTGTTGCTCTTGTCAAGTCTTTATGGTTCAATCTTCTTTCGGTGTCCCAACTTCTTGATGAGGGTTTTGAGGTCCGTTTCAAAACGGGCGCTTCTCGTGTTTTGGATTCTCGAGGTGATCTTGTGTGCACGATCATCCCCGAGGGTCAGATTTTCAGAGCCGATTTTTCTCAGTGTGTCGGCTCTTCTCGTTGTTTGGTTGCTGGTGTTTCGGTGGAGCTTTGGAAATGGCATAGGAGACTAGGTCACTTGAGTTTTGACTTGTTGTCACGCTTGAGTGGGCTAGGTTTGGTCTGAGGATTGCCTAAGTTGAAATACCAAAAGGACTTGGTATGTGCTCTGTGTAGGCATGGTAAGATGGTCGCGGCCTCTCACCCGCCTCTGACATCCGTTATGACAGAGAGGCCATGCGAGCTGTTCCATATGGACTTGGTTGGTCCAGCTCGTGTGTGCTCAGCGGGTGGGAAATGGTACATCCTTGTGATAGTGGATGACTATTCTCGCTATGCTTGGGTTTCCTTTTTGGCTGACAAGGGAGAGACATTTGGTTTTGTCCGGGATCTAATCTTGAGGTGAAGAATGAGAGGAATGGAGATGCTATTTGAGCTATTCGTAGGGACAATGGCACTGAATTTAAAAACTCTCATTTTGAAACCTTTTGTTGTGATTTGGGTCTCGAACATCAATTCTCTTCTCCCTATGTTGCTTGTCAGAATGGTGTGGTGGAGAGGAAAAATCGTTCCCTTTGTGAGATGGCTCGGATGATGCTCGACGAGCATAGGACTCCAAGGAGATATTGGGTTGAGGCGGTGAATACCGCGTGCCATGTTGGGAACTGGATTTTTCTTCGAGCCTTCTTGAACAAGACGTGCTATGAGTTCATGCACAGGCGAGCACCTAGAGTGAGCCATTTCAGGGTTTTTGGTTGTCGGTGCTTTATTCTCAAGAAGGGTAGGCTTGATAAGTTTGAGTCGAGGTCTTCCGATGGGATCTTTTTGGGTTATGCGAGTCATTCTCGAGCATTCCGTGTGCTCAACCTTGATACTAACCTAGTCATGAAAACTTGTGAAGTTACCTTCAACGAGACCCAGCCATGCAGTTCGTCTGTTTTTGAGTGTGCAGGTGACGACGAGATTGGCAAGAAGATCTTTGAGGACGAGAAGGATGATGCTGGAGAGGACGATGGTGATGATGGTGAAGCTCCAGCCGAGCATGTACCCTCTACTTCCACTACGACGACTACGATGCAGGATGGCCCATCTCCTACACCGACTACAATCCAGCAAGATCAAGTGGAAGCTGCTGCTGAGGGGGAGGTCGTCTCTAGGCGAGAGGCACCGAGGCGCGTTCAAGTTGATCATCCTCCCTCAAGAATCATCAGCGACATCAATGAACGTACGACACGGTCAAGGTCCAGGAATGCTTCTCACTTTGCTCATTTGACTTTTGTTGCTACCTTTGAGAAGAAAGACATTGGACACACCCTCTCTGATCCAAATTGGGTGAACGCAATGCATGAGGAGTTAGAGAACTTTGAGAGAAACCAAGTTTGGGAGTTGGTAGAGCCACCACCACATTGCAAACCTATTGGGACAAAATGGGTGTGGAAGAACAAAGAGGGTGAAAATGGTGAGTTGGTGAGAAACAAATCGAGGTTTGTTGCTCAGGGCTATAGTCAGAAGGAGGGGATAGACTATGAGGAGACATTTGCTCTTGTAGCCTGTTTGGAGGCGATTAGCATCCTTCTAGCCTTTTCTGTGGCTAAAGGGTTCAAATTGTACCAAATGGATGTGAAGAGTGCCTTTCTGAATGGGTTTTTAAAAGAAGAGGTTTATGTGAAGCAACCACCAGGCTTTGAGAGTGTTGAGTTTCCTCACCGGGTGTATAGGCTGAGGAAGGCGTTGTATGGGCTGAAACAAGCTCCCCATGCTTGGTATGGCCGTTTGAGGGGGTTCTTGTTCAGCAAGGGGTTCGAGATGGGCAAAGTAGATAAGACTCTTTTTCTCCTCAGGCAGGGTGATGATATCCTAATTGTTCAGGTGTACATGGATGATATTGTCTTTGGCGGCTCGTCTCACTCTTTGGTTGCGAGGTTTGCAGAGGACATGAGCAAAGAATTTGAGATGTCTATGATGGGAGAATTGTAGTTCTTTCTCGGGCTTCAGATCAAGCAGGCGAAGGAGGGAACCTTTGTGCATCAAACCAAGTACACGAAGGACATCCTCAAGAAGTTCAAGATGGATGACTTGAAGCCCCTGTCGACACTGATGAGTACGACTACAGCGCTGGATGCGGACGAGGATGGAGAGCCTGCGGACCAGAAGGAGTACCGGAGCATGATAGGCTCCCTCTTGTACTTGACGGCGACGAGGCCGGACATTCAGTTTTCTGTGTGTTTGTGCGCTTGTTTTCAGGCATCGCCGAGGACTTCACATCGGCAGGCCGTCAAGCGGATCTTCAGGTATCTTCGATACACTCCTGAGCTCGGTCTTTGGTACTCGGCGTCCTCTTCTCTTTCACTTCTTGGGTTTTCGGATGCCGACTTTGCGGGGTGTCGTGTCGATAGGAAGTCGACTTCGGGGACGTGCTAGTTTTTGGGTTCTTCGCTTGTTTCTTGGTCTTCTCGCAAACAATCTAGTGTAGCTCAGTCTACCACAGAAGCCGAGTATGTTGCTGCTGCTAGTTGTTGCTCCCAGCTGCTCTGGATCACATACACGCTGAGTGACTTTGGTGAGGAGTGTACCCATGTTCCTCTCATATGTGATAGCACGAGTGCCATTAGTGTTGCCAAAAATCCTGTGCTACACTCCAGAACCAAACATATAGAGGTGAGGTACCACTTCCTGAGAGACAATGTTGAGAAGGGAAACATAGACCTCATCCATGTGCCAACCGAAAAACAGCTCGCCGATATCCTAACAAAGCCCTTGGACCAAGCTACATTTGCTCGTTTGCGAGGGGAGCTTGGTGTGGTTTTTCCTTTTTGAGTTTCGGTTGGGAGTCTTATGTACATATGCATGTTGCATTTTCATTTCTGTATCATATCATGTTTGCATCTTTGTATCATAGACTGCATTTATATCATATGCTTTAGGGATGTGCTTCTCCTATATACTTTGATCACTATGATATGCTGGATGTGAGCTTATGACTTTGCTAGTGATGCTCATGTGATGTATAGCTATGCTCTTGGTAGTTTTGGGATGTATTTGCATGTGGATGGCTTATTTTTGTAAAAATGCTATATATGATCCTCTCTTGTGAGTTAAATACCTTTCATGTTCAAATTGTGCGCATATGGCTATATATTGCTTAATTTGTGATTGGGAACCATGTTCTTTTCATTTGGGGTCAAAGACCTATTTGTCATCATGAATGTTTAGCCTACATGTTACCTTGTGGAGAAGCCTAAGCTTCTTTTTACCGCAAAGGCACTTCATGTACCATGCTTAATTTTAAATCATGAAATTGGTATATGAAATGCTTATGCTTGAAAAAAATACTTCCATGTCAATTGTGCTTTAAATTCCTTATCTTGGGTGCTAAACCGTTGCATGATATTCACCATTGAGAAGTCTCATGTTTAGAAGTGGACACATGGCTCAGTGGCTTTAACATGACATGAGATAGCTTGTAGGTGTTTGTGATGATCTTGTGATGAGAACTTGTGACCATGCATGAAGTTTGTGGGCCATATGTTGTTTGTGCTCATTTTGACCATGTTTAGGTCCTATGCTCATGAGAGGGAAATTTGTGTTGAAAATACTTCTTTTTTATCATGGCTATGTCACATGCTTATATGTCTCTATCTATCTTGTTGGCGATGCTTGTACTAGATTTGTGGCTATCTTGCTTGTCTATGTCTCATTTTTAGCATGTTGTAGTGCTCTTTGTCTATTTGAGAAGCACACGCTTGCATTTGTAGACTTGATTCATGCATTACCAACAAGGCGGAGGAAAGTACCCAATTCATGCATCCAGGGGGAGTTTTGCATCAAGGGGAGAAAATTTGGGAGAAATGCATTTATTCAGGGGGAGCTTGCATTTTTATGCTTTTTGGAGCTCTTTGTCGCCTGATTTTAGTTGTGCTCTTTTGCCGATGGTGTCGAGCCCTTTTGCCTCACCTTGAGGAGTCAGCAATTTTAGAGCATTTTATCACGGTTGTGTCGAGCCGTTGCCTTTGTCTTAGGGGACCGAGATTTTTCTCTCTCAAGTGATCTCGTTTTGGCTTTTGTTTGGCTTTTGATCACTTGTTTGAGTTTTTGGTTCGTTTCTTTTCTTTTTTTTCTTTCTCTGAATTGGTTACTATGTGTGTTGTCAATGCACTCATCAAGGGGGAGATTGAGGACCGGAGCGTCTGAGGACCGGTGGATGGTCGCTCCTGGCTGTGATGAGTGATTGACAACGTGGTGTGGACTGACTCTTGGCCGAGTATTGCAGGTGTACATTGCGGCTTGATTCGTGTTGGTGCAGGTGAAGAGCGGGCGCGAAAGGTCTTAGCCTTGCGGGGCCTCCGAGGAGTGGAAAGACAAGTAGGCTCGGCTCGATGGACCCGGTGGCGGAACGGGATCAAGTGCGGGCCGCATGGTGGCAAGAAAAGCAAGACGAAGTCGTCGACCGGAGCCGGTGTAGGGTAGCGGCTCACGACCGGAGTCTGCACGCGGGGTTTGCGACGGTTCACCACAAAACCGTCGGGTTACTTGGTTGAGCCACAAAACCAAGACCAGAGGCTCGACGGGCGGAGACGTGATCCGTACGCGCCGAGAAGCTTCGATGCTGGGGGACACGCGGCGGGATCGCAGGGCTTGCGTTGGGAGGACGCGGACTGCGGCGAAGCCGTGGCCGCCCGATGAAGAGGAGTGCTACTTGACCATATTGCCCCTGAGGGGTTTGTATCTCAGTTTAAGTGCTAGGGGTAGCTTGGTTATTTGCCCAGCCCAGAGGGACTCGTATATATAGCTCTAGGGTTTCTGGGCAAACCATCCCCCGGACTGCTTCTCATTTTTCTGCTCCATAGGCTTAGATTTTCTTCACCGTTCTGAAGAGAATCTGACCTCCGAGTGTACGGAAGCTTTCATGGTTGCGTTGATTTCCTTGTAGCTCGTGTGATTTTCGTGTCTTTTTCGGGCTATTTTCGTTGGACTTTCGTGCGCGGCTTGTTCCTCCGATTCTGAGGTGTTTGGGTTCGGATTTCTTTGTGGGGATCATGGATAAAAGTCTTGTGCATCTTTGTGCTTCATCTTGACCCCTCAAACTCCGTATTTGGCCTTGGATTTGAGGATTTCGGGTGGAACCCTAGCTTTTTGGTAGAGCTCGGTTCGAGATCGATTCCCGGTGATTTATTTGGTTCGAGCTAGGGTTGTTTCTCGGGTTTCCCGGCTGTGCTGATTCGCACCTGGTGGACCATCCGCGAGGTCACTGCGGACCGTCCGCGAGGTGCCTGACAGCCCGGCTGTTCTTCGTGTTCGTGCGAGTTCTTGAGCGTCTTTCGTTCGATCCTTTTTGTCGGTGGATTTTTGGTGCATGAAGTTTGCTGACGGTCCGTACTAGAGTGTCGGACGGTCCGTGACGAGGTGGACGGTCCGCGGGTCCATCACGGATGGTCCGTTTTTCTCGGTGCACTACTGGAGGTTCAGGTAGCAATTTCGGACGGTCCGCCCCCTACCCGCGGACAGTCCGCGCCCTCCTCGCGGACAGTCCGCCCGGACACTGTGGACAGTCCGCCTGGTGCTTTCCAGATTCCCTAAGTCCCTCGCTTGTTGAGTTGTGTTTCCGCTTTGGATTGGTTTGGGACTTGTTCCTAGGCTTGGTAGGTCCGTTGTGACTACGTGACCTTGGCAAGCTCATGTGCGAATCCGTGGTTGTGATTTTGGGGCATAGTCGAGTTCGACTCCTCGGAGAAGAATTTTTATCGGCTCTCATTCACTCCTCCCCCCCCCCTCTCTGGTCGCCTAATCGGTCCTTCACCCATAGGCTCGGCCCAGTAGGAAAGGATAGGTTTTAGTTTTTATTTTCCGAAATAAATTTTTAGTGCGAAAACAATTCCAGAAAAATCTAGAGATCGTTTTAAAGGCACGAAAAATACTCAGAAAATCCCAAAAATTCCAGGAAAATTCCCAGAGATAGATTGGGACATGAACAATCCAAATAATGTATTTGGAGCTCATGAAAAAGATTTTAGAGCCTTCTAATAAATAGAATTAGCTCGAGGAAAGAGAGAGTTAATTCCAGAAAAAGTCCAGAAAATTCCCAGAAGGATAGATCAGCATCTAATCGTATTTTCAAAACCTTTTTGCACCCATGAAACACCAAGATGCATCAGCATGAATGCAACACTCACAACCATTTATTTAATTTGGAAAAACAAACAATGACATTCTCCTATACTATATTTCCTGTGAAGAAAATAAATGTTAGAAAATTTTTAAAATTATGAGAAAATTGTTGTTTTAATTTTCTTCCTATTTACATCCTGAAATTAGAAATTTCAGGGTGTGATAGGAAGAAAGGAAAAGGAGACCAGACGGACCCTCCTCCCCCCGCCGCCTTGCTTCCGCTAGGCGCTGCACGCTAGTAATCAATCGTTGTTCCTCGTTCCTCGCCTATTTTTTAAGACGTGCATAGCACGTTTTCATTTAGAGAAGAGAGAATTACAACGAAACGACTTTAGGGGAAACCAAAAGTGCAACAGAAAAAAAACAAAGGTACAAAGGTTAACAAGGCGACTTCACAGCCGAAACAACACTAGAAAGAAGAGAAGAGTCCCACACCACCACCACACAAAGCAAGATATAGAAAGACTGGAGGAGCGCAGCCTGCTGGACAAAAAAGACACCAAGATCACCAAACACCGTCACCGGAAGCCTAAAAAGAAAAATCTTAAGGACCGAGCAAAGATGCCATGTAGGACGATGCCTCCACGGTGGGAATGACGAGAGCGCCACCATCGTCCGTCTTTCCACGAAAGAGCAGACCGGGTTTTCACCTTGCAGACCAAATGGATTTGGAGCCACAACAACAACGCCTCCAGCGATGAAGACTACGTTAGCAAACGCAACTACTGTCGGCACCGACGGATGTTGGGCTAGGCTTTCGCCAGGCTCCAAATCCAACTCCACACAGTAGATCTCGAGGCCTGGAAGATAAGCATTCCAATGGAAATACAACGTGCAATCCAAGACGTGAGAGCAACGAGAAACAACAGTAGGCCAGCAACCATTCGAACGACGACCCACAACAGACAACTCGGCAGTGAAGACTGACGACAAGGTAGGCGAGAAGAGCAGCAGACATTGAAGGGAGCAACCAAGCGAAGCTCAATGCCGCGGGGGTCCTGCGTCTCGAAGCAGCTCCACGCAGTGACACCAGCCACCCACACCCGTGTTGACACTAGCTAGCGTCGCTGCTGCAATCGCAACGGTGCCAGAAATGCCCGGTAAATCACACGCCACAGAAAGGTCCGCAAGCGCACGGATTACCATTGTAGCACTTCACCCGGTGGTATTCGGGTTATCGTATTTATATTTTTCCCAAGGGAAGCACTATGGCATGGATAATCGGAAGAACGGTAGAGAGGATCGAGACTCGGTGAAAGGGACTTATAGTGGGGGTAATGATAAAGATATACGGGGGTAACTTGACACGCGATGAGATCTTGATAAAAGAACTAGAGAGGTCCTAGTGAGTTGGGAGGACAACGAGACGAGGAAGGATCCTAAGGCAATCTATCTATTCTTGTCAACTCTGGGCAAAGAACTAAGGTAAAGCAGAGCCAAGGTAAGATAGGATCAACAAGCTCTTCTAGTGCTGCAGGGGCAAGCAAAGCCGCGCTCTCGGACTGGGATGAGAAGGGAGAACGACGACACGCTGAATCCTACCGGCCTGAACTAACGTGGTGGACTACAAAGCCCGTCCGGAGATGTCACCTCCCTAGGGTACCACAACTATTCCGTTGAACGGGACACTAATCTAAGACTAAGGCAAGCTCTGAGCACCGCGCTCACAACGAACCAAAAAACCTTCCCTAAGGCCTTTAGGGAGAGGTCTCTCTCTACGGATAAACACCGAAGTGCCTAGATGAAGATCAAGCGAAGAACGACCACAACACTATAGGGTTCAAGAGAGCTACGCTGACCGAGGAAAAACTCACTTTAGTCTAAACCTAGAATAAAGCTTCTATTAGCTAAGTAAAAGCTGAATGTAATTGACTCGAAATGTAAGATAGAAAGATAACTTGAATTGCACTTAAGTCTTATAAAGGAAAGATACAAGAGTAGTACCCGAACTCTGAAGAAGACTTCTCCGGAACCCCAAGACTAGCTCGACTCGACTCTAACTTCCTACTCTAAGATACAAAAGTGGACAATAGTGATACTCCTGTTGTGTGTCTCCTGTTCCAGCGAGTGGAGGGTCCCTTTTATAGCAGTGGGAGGTCAGTGGAGCGCTGAGGAGGCGGGAGCCAGGCACGAGGTGCGGCCGCACCTATGATGCGTCGCCATTCGTCGTGGATGGTCCTGATGCTCGATCCTTGGTCGGTTGTGAGTCGGTATCCTGGGTCGGTTCCGCCGAATTCGCCGCTTCGTAGGTGCGGCTGTATCTCTTGATCCGGCCGTACCTACTCCAAGCCGTGTGATGCACCGCCAATGCTAGAGGATGCTCAGGATTGCTTCAAAATGGCGGTTGGTTGCATGTAGAGGTGGGCCCATGGATCCAAGTGCCTCTTTCCTACTCCTTTAGATCAAACCGACGTAACCCCGGCACATCTCATCCATCCAAGGTGTGTTTGTGGAAGTGATGGTCGCCTGGGCTTGAGACGTGGTGGGGTGCAGGGCCGGCCGGACCTGGTGGACCGGCCGCACCAGCAGGGCCGGCCGCACCTAGTGGTTCGGCCGCACCAGCAGGGCCGGCCGCACCTGTGGGTTCGGCCGTGCCTGCTAGGTGTGGCTCGGTGACTCCTGATTTCTCCCAATTGCGTACCTGCATATGAAATTCACAACACAACTCGTGGAACTTTATTAGTACTAAAAATGTGCATGAAACTTGTCATGTACCCTTCTCATTTTCGAGATTTTGACGGTCGGATTTTTGTTGTAAGGACCGTCAACAAACTCCCCCAAGCTAAATGTTTGCTCGTCCTCGAGCAAAGTCTAGACTTGGTCTCGAATGATCAGGAGTTGCATTGATGTTAACGCTCTGCAAATTTCTATGCACAATTCCATACTCTTCTTGTTATTGAAAAGATTGGTACGAGAGAAACTTAGCCTTGTTTTACCTGTGGGGCTTGTAACTTTCCACCTTGCCTTCGGAGGTTGAAGAGTAGAACGGTTTTGACTTTGCATCACTCACTCTTCTATTTTCTGGATCCTATCTTGGAGTTTTGAAATTTTTGCAAAGAGAGACAAAGTTCCTCGGATGGTTCCCTCGATCGCTCAAGTGGTATTTGTTACCCCACCAAAGGCTTTTGAATGAGCCTCAACTTCCTACTCTATGGCTTGTATATGGAGCTTTGGGTAGGATAAGCATGAGACTCACTTGTGCCACATGATGTTGTTGAGCCAAAGACCGGATCCAAGAAGAAACTAGTCATGCAACTTGATCGAGATGTGCAAGTGTGTGGAATATTTTTGTTTGTTTTCTATGTACTCCTTGCTTTGAGATTCTCCTCTTGCTTTTATTTTGGAGAGGGGTCATGCTTCACTTTTTTTTTCTATGCTCTTTGAGCATATACTTTTTTTTATGACCCCTCTCTCCTTTTGCAAGAATACAAGAAGAGAAATCTCTTTTGACTTTGGAGTATTTATTTTTTTGGTAGATGGATGGCATGTTTTGCGTAACTCCCGGTGTGGAAGTTAGCATGTATATGTGGGTGCACGTGATCTCGATCATGGGAGCATGAAAAGATTCTACCAAGGGTCACAACAATTTGGCAAAACTCAACGGGTCACAAGCAAGCATATGTAGAAGGTTTATACTTTGATATCGACATATGGCTTTGGTAGGTGATATGACCATTGAGGAACTTGTCTTGTTTTATTTTCTCAAAAGAAATCATCCGAGATTCTCACCATACTAAGAGATAGAGCAAGATTAACATTGTCGCACCATATCATACTAGTCAACACCCTAGGTTTGATCATAAGCATTTGCTTCCCACAAAGTTTTAATTTAGGCTCTTGTTTCAACACATACCAACAATTTCAAATGCTCGTAGAGTACAAAGTTGTACGCTAGGTTCTTGCAAAGTTTTAACATGGCAACTTTTCATCATTTCCAAAAGAGGGAGTATAGACAAGATTTCAAGCGCACATGGTGAGAACAAATGTTTTTTGTTGTTTTTCTTTTATTCCATATGATGTTGGGATTGGACTGGATGGGCATACCTTCTTTGATTAAACAGGGGCTCTCCCCCAAGCTGATTTCCGATTACCTGGATGATATGTCCTTCCTCGTGATGCTTAGTGGAGCACTTGGAGGCTTGATGCTGAAGTTGCTTGACAATTCTGTGTAATTTCATAGGTACGGCCGTACCTGTTGGTTCGGCCGGCCCTACTACTTTTGTTCCAAGTGCTCACTTCCCCTCTTGCAAGTGTTCTGCACAAAAATTTTGTCGAGGGGAGGTACGGCCGTACCTCATGGTTCGGCCGTACCACGAAAACTTTCCAAAACAAATCTTGGGTCACTGGTCAAACTCTAACTGAACTCCTGAACATTCTTACCGTTTGAAAGACTCTTTCTTCCTTGAAACTTTCTTTTAGATAGAAAGCTAAACAAATTAAACAAAAGAAATGAAAAAGAATGGCTGGTTGGTCTTTACCTGGACGGGGGGCCTCTCCCCTAAGCTGGTTCGTACGTGGGACTAGCAATCGGGCGGTGGCTGGTATGGGTTCCATGAACCGAAGAGGCTGTGCATTGCTTGGAAACCTTCTTGCGTGGTCGAGGTTAGGGTGTATAGCTGGCCGTCTGTCTCCTGCTGTCGTCTGGCGGTGTCCTGGAGGCCTTCTTCTATTCGCTCGGTGCAGGCATCGATACTACAGAGGCGGTTGTCTATGTTGAAGAGGCCTTGATCAATGATGCCGTATTGCTCCTCATGGTACCCGAATGGGTAGTTCTGAGGATAGCTTCCGCCGTGGGTTTGGTGGTCCCCAAAACGAGCCGACAGCGAGTGTGTCGAGCTGGAGTAGATGGAGGCGCTGGGGTATTGGCTCCCGCTGGACTGCCATTGCTGGTGGCTGCCAGAGGGTCCTGCCTCATCGAATGCCGGAGCTTGTTGCGTGGTTTCCTCCGGGATGAGGTTCTCATCGTGCCTACAAGTGCGTGATCGGGTTGCTGGTCCGGGCCCCGAGATGCTATGTCTCGAAGGCCTCACCATCTCCTCGTCGTCCTCGGGTGTCAGGTTCAAGGTGTACTTCCTAACTTGGTATAAACCAAGCTCTGGACACGGGAGGACAATGGTGGTGGAGGAGTGGGGGTAAAGCATGACCAACTCCCCATCTACACGCTTAAGCAAGTGGGCTTGCACGAAGTGATCCTCATCAAAAGTTTCACGGGGCGTCTCTAAGAAAGTGACCTGAGCTCCCTCAAGAGCTCCGAGGTACGTAGCAATCCGAGTCACCAAAGAGGTGATCTCGATTTTGCCAGTCCTCGAGGTCATGGTGCGCCAGTGCTCGACCATGGTGACGACAGGAGCAAGCTTTATCTTGTGGATGATGGAAAACAAACATTGCAACTCATCCACCCTAACCGTTCTAAAGTCGACTCTTGGGGCAATCATGCCCGAAATGAGCTGATGGAGGAAACGAAGAGTAGGGTTGTGGATCAAGTTGATCCGAGGAGCGGGATTCAACCCTCTTCCCGAAATCTTTTTCCAGAACCTCTCTCTCGAAAAAGCCCTCATACCTCTATGCTTAGACCACTCAATCAAGCAATTTGAATCAAAACCCAAAGCAACACTCAACTGACCCCAGGTTAAAACATACCCTTCATTGAAGAGACGAAACTTAATGCCTTTGTTATCGGGGTTCAAGGTTGAGAGGAACTCTAGGGTGAGAAATTTTGAACCCAACTCCCAAGCATACCAAAAAATTTCCCCAGCCTATGGCATCAAAGGCTGCTCCGAACTCTCCTATCATGCCGATTTCATTAAGCAGGGTATGATCATATACCTTTGTGTGTGCGAATTCCCGGTCCTTTAGTTGCCGAAATAACCTCTGCTCTTGATCAGTACGTAAGATGATCTATGTTTCGGAGGTGAGGATACGTGTCCTTCCCTCCGAACCAGAACCACCATAGTGTACCGAGCTCGTGGACATGTCCTGGGCAGAGCCCATAGACATATCATCCTGATGCTCATAGCCCGGGGCCGCTGATGACTTTGCTGACCCGGGGCAGTGGAATGACCACTGCGACTCGAATCCAAGTCACTGGACCGGAACCTGATGTGTTTCCCCTTAACCAAATTAGCGGCCTTGCTGAGCCACGACATCCTGCAAAAGGTTAGTGCCAAAGATACCCGAAGGATGAAGGTTAGGAGAAAAAGAGTTAGTCGTTCGAGGGTTAGTGGTCCAATGGTTAGCGGTCCTTGTGGGGTAACGAAACCTCCACAAAACTTGAAAGATTTGAACTACGAAGGACACGCTCTCGGAACTCCTCTCCACTAATTACGAACGAGCTTAAACGAGGGAGCAAAGGGAGCTAACTTCAGAATTTGATTGTGGTGCTTTGAGAGAGCGCACGAGGGGTCTCCTTTTATAGGTAGGCGAAAGGGGGCAGGTGCGGCCGCACCTGCTCACCCGGCCGTGCCAGCTAAAAACAAGGGACACCCTCAGTGCTTGATCAGGAGCCTAGGGATAGGTTGCGGCGATCTGGATGTGACGATTTGGTGGAATTCATAGGTGCGGCCGTACCAACAGGGCCGGCCGGCCCTAGTACCTCCACCAAAAACATTGCCAGGCAGCTGCTACACCCTCTGGTGCTTAGGATCCTCGAAATTTTCGCGCACTCAAATGTCCAAAAGCTGCTGGCATTGCTACTAGCGGTGGGAACACGATACTGCAGATTGGACTTGATCCTACACAAGCTAGAGCACCGCCATGCAACTAGTGGGTGCTCCACGCACTCAACCAGGCAAAAGAGGTGGTGCGCCCGTGCCAAGTGGGCCGGCCGCACCGAGCAAAATGCTCGAAACTGCTCCCTAACCCTTCTAAACACTAAACCATGCAGTGGCTAAAAGAATTTCGAAAATTAAACATGCTTGATGCATTAAACAAAATTAGGAAGGGAAACATGGGATACATACCAGTTTATCTCACGGTGAGAGCATCAAATTTATAGTCCTCGAGCTGGACTTGTCGACGATCATTTCTTCTTTGAGTGATTCTCTCGATTAGAGAGGTAATTCACTAGAGCTTGGAAGAAAAACAAGAGATAGACAACAATCCTATCTATCCAAGATCGGGAATGGTCCTTGATTTCTTCGCCCTGGGATTCTTTTCTGATGGGCATAGCTAAAATCCTCTCTAGAAATTCTAGCCCCTCAGTTGGATTTTCGTGAAAAAGTGATCCCTTTGTGAGTGCAAGCAAGCGGAAAACACTGTCTAGAATGAGGCCGTGCTGAAAATGTTGAATCAACACTATATCTGGAAGTCCACGATCGGGACAGATGTGTATGAGATCGTAGAATCTAGTCCATGGTTGATTTAGGGATTCGGTCTCCTTCTGTTGGAAATTGATAATCTCTCTTTGAAGATTCACGAGGCGAGATAAGGGGAAGTACTTAGCGCAAAACTTGTCGCGCAAATT
Organism: Cenchrus fungigraminus; assembly: GCA_036936925.1. NCBI lineage: Eukaryota > Viridiplantae > Streptophyta > Magnoliopsida > Poales > Poaceae > Cenchrus > Cenchrus fungigraminus. The sequence continues at coordinate 107,504,770 of CM072780.1, read as the reverse complement.
TCTCCAATTCGTGGTAACTTCCTTCTCTTCCCGGAAGTACCAAGCCCTTGCTTTTCCCGCTAGTGAGAATGGGAAAAGTCTAACTCTAAATTCGTCGGGAGAAAGATCGGAGGACGAACGAGTAGAGCACAATTGCTCGAAACTCCTCAAGTGATTGTATGGATTTTCTCCTTTGAATCCTGAAAAAGGATTTTTCTGGGCGATGGAAAGGAATTTTGGAGGAATAGTTCCATTGGAGAAGAACCTTGGTTTGAGATTTCCATTTCCGACTGGGATTGCCATCTTAGTCGGAGTGTGGGATTGATAAATAGAGAACTCAAGGTTGACTTCTTTGGCCATGAAAAAGATGGTTCTGTCTACGAGATCGACTGGGTTCGTCGTGATAAATTGAGAGAAATTTTTCAAAGGGTAGTAACACGAGGTCGGAATACCCTTCACAAGTGACTCTGAATAGATGTGAAGACGGGACGAAACTATCGAAACCGGATACTACTCCGTACACTAGGAACGGAGTAGGGATAAACCCGCTAAGAGACGGTTCACCGAACCGAGATAACTCTACCGAAAAGATATCTAGTGCATATTGCTTCCCCGGCAACGGCGCCAGAAATGCTTGTTGACACTTGCTAGCATCGCTGCTACAATCGCAACGGCGCTAGAAATGCTCGGTAAATCACACGTCACAGAAAGGTCCGCAAGCGCACAGATTACCGTTGTAGCACTTCACCCGGTGGTATTCAGGTTATCGTATTTATATTTTTCCCAAGGGAAGCACTATGGCATGGATAATCGGAAGAACGGTAGAGAGGATCAAGACTCGGTGAAAGGGACTTATAGAGGGGGTAATGATAAAGATATACGGGGGGTAACATGACACGTGAGGAGATCTTGATAAAAGAACTATAGAGGTCCTAGTGAGTTAGGAGGACAACGAGACGAGGAAGGATCCTAAGGCGATCTATCTATTCTTGTCAACTCCGGGAAAAGAACTAAGGTAAAGCAGAGCCAAGGTAAGATAGGATCAACAAGCTCTTCTAGTGCTGCAGGGGCATGCAAAGCCGCGCTCTCGGACTGGGATGAGAAGGGAGAACGACGACGCGCTGAATCCTACTGGCCCGAACTAACGTGGTGGACTACAAAGCCCGTCCGGAGCTGTCACCTCCCTAGGGTACCACAACTATTCCATTGAACGGGACACCAATCTAAGACTAAAGCAAGCTCTGAGCACCGCGCTCACAACGAACCAAAGAACCTTCCCTAAGGCCTTTAGGGAGAGGTCTCTCTCTATGGCTAAACACCGAAGTGCCTAGACGAAGATCAAGCGAAGAACGACCACAACACTATAGGGTTCAAGAGAGATACGCTAACCGAGGCAAAACTCACTTTAGTCTAAACCTAGAATAAAGCTTCTATTAGCTAAGTAAAAGCTGAATGTAATTGACTCGAAATGTAAGATAGAAAGATAACTTGAATTGCACTTAAGTCTTATAAAGGAAAGATACAAGAGTAGTACCCGAACTCTGAAGAAGACTTCTCCAGAACCCCGAGACTAGCTCGACTTGACTCTAACTCCCAACTACACTACTTCCTACTCTAAGATACAAAAGTGGACAATAGTGATACTCCTGCTGTGTGTCTCCGGTTCCAGTGAGTGGAGGGTCCCTTTTATAGCAGTAGGAGGTCGGTGGAGCGCTGAGGAGGCGGGAGCCAGGCACGGCCGCACCTATGATGCACCGCCATTCGTCGTGGACGGTCCTGATGCTCGATCCTTGGTCAGTTGTGAGTCGGTATCCTGGGTCGGTTCCGCCGGATTCGCCGCTTCGTAGGTGCGGCCGTATCTCTTGATCCGGCCGTACCTACTCCAAGCCGTGTGATGCACCGCCAATGCTAGGGGATGCTCAGGATTGCTTCAAAATGGCGGTTGGTTGCATGTAGAGGTGGGCCCATGGATCCAAGTGCCTCTTTCCTACTCCTTTGGATCAAACCGACGTAACCCCGACACATCTCATCCATCCAAGGTGTGTTTGTGGAAGTGATGGTTGCCTGGGCTCGAGACGTGGTGGGGTGCAGGGCCGGTCGGACCTGGTGGACCGACCGCACCAGCAGGGCTGGCCGCACCAGCAGGGCCGGCCGCACCTGTTGGTTCGGCCGTGCCTGCTAGGTGTGGCTCAGTGACTCCTGATTTCTCCCAATTGCGTACCTGCATACGAAATTCACAACACAACTCATGGAACTTTATTAGTACTAAAAATGTGCATGAAACTTGTCATATACCCTTCTCATTTCCGAGATTTTGACGGTCGGATTTTTGTTGTAAGGACCGTTAACAACCCGCGCTAAGAAGAGAGACAGAGCCACAGAGATGGCACCTGCCACGGCCCGTCAGTGCATCAGAGGGGCTACGTCAACGGTGCCAAGCGCGAGGCATGCTAGAGACCAACGACTGAGGAGACGATGTTGGGGTCAGAAGGGTGAGAGTCCATGAACTCGGGGACGCCGCCGGCGGGAAGGAGGGGCCGCAGCTGCCGGCGGGAGGGAGGGAGTTGCGACCGATGGTGGGAAGGAGAGGAGGCCACACACCCGAAGACGTCAGCAGAGAGGAGGAGCTGCGATGCCCTCCCATCCTTCACCTTGGTCCCCCTCAGCGTCACCAGGGCCACCCTAATGATCCCGAACCCGCGGTCGGAAGACCCAGATCCAGACCCAAGGGCCCGAACCGTCGACTCAGAAGGGAGGGGGCCGGGGCGGAGATGGCGCCCGCCACGCCCGGCATAGAGGGATGGAGAGGAGGTCGCACACCCGAAGACGAGGGGAGGATGGCCGCGGCACCCTCCCACCCTTTTTGTGGTGATGACATCACCTCGGTCTCCCTTGTCGACGCCAGGTCGACCCCAGTGAGCAGTCCGGGGGCGGAAGCCCTAGATCCAGACCAATGGGGCCCGAATCGTCGACCGTCAGGAGGGAGAGGGGCCGAGGGCGGTGGCGGTCGCCGCACACCCGTCGGGGAGGGACCCGCTGGAGAGAAGAGAAGGGAAGGGAGGGCGGGCGGGCGGGTGGCCGCCGCCACCGACGGAGACAGCGGTAGCAGCCTCCAGGAGCTGCGGCAGCGGAGTACTTAGGCGGCATGCTGAGGGCCCTCGAGTCACCCCCACGAAGGAGAGCTACCGCACGACGCAAATCCTTATTCCTCGCCTCGCAGGTCACAAGCATGCTGCATCAGATCGCTTGTTTCGCGACCGTGCTTTAGCACGTTTTTCATTAATAGGAAGAGAGTTACAACGACACAACTACGAGAGAACCCTCGCAGCGTAGAGTTACAAAGTGCCACCAAGAAGGTGGTAAGCGACCCGATACAACTTGGACAGAGCAGCAAGCATGTGAGGGAAGGGGGACCCTACAACCTAGACTACCTAGAGACAACCTAAGAAACTGAACCTTCAAGGAAGATATATTGACAACAAGCTCACCTACAGAAGCTCACTTACATCAAAGGTGGCAAAGCATCCACCCAAGCAACACGGCCAAGGCGGAAAAGCATCCACCTAAGTATAACGACGGTGGCAAAGCATCCACCCAACCAGCACAAATCATGATGGCAAAGCATCCGTCCAAGCACACGGCGGCAAAGCATCCGCCCAAACAGGAGTGGCAAAAGCATCCACCCAACAAAGCATAAGCTGAACGGCAAAGCATCCGCTCGGAGAGATCAATTAGCACGACGGGGGGCAGCAATGCATCCGCCAAGCGACAGTGAACCAAAGGAAGCGACGAAGACGACAATGGTCAACGTGACGCGAGACAGGCACAGAAGACGAATCCTCCAAAGAAGAGTTGACGACGACCATAGTCACCACCAAGATGAAGCCCAGTGTCCCACGACAGATAGGGACTGCAGTCCCATAAACAACGGTTAGGGCAGCAGCACCAGACGACACCGCCAACTGCATACAAGTCGGAGCTTCCCAACGACACCTTTCTGGCGCCACCGTCGTCCAAAAAATACAGTCGGGATTTGCACCCGAAAAGCTTGCAAACGCCAAATGGAAGGGGCAGTAGAGTGCCCACGCCTCCAAAGGGGTTAGCGGCGCACTATGATGCACGGATACGGAAGGGGGGTGCGTATCGCGTATCCGATACTGCGTGGATACGGATACGTCATGGATACGTCACGGATATGTATCCAAGCCGTACTAAGAAAATTGGATACGTGCTGCACTGGATACTCGTATCTAATACGCGTGGGCCGGTTTGGATACGGCCCATGTAGCTAAATGGCCCAAATCTGACCACACGACGTACTGTTAGTCTGCCTAGTGGCCGGTGGCCGCACGCTCGCATCGCGTCGCCTCGTATTCTTCCATCCCACTTCTCGCACTTCCAATCAATCTTGGATTTGACTCGTGACTGGCGACGACGGCAGCGGCGATCGGCCAACGGCGGCAGCGATCGGCGGACGGCGGGCAGGCTGTGCAAGACTGCAAGGTTGCAAACTTGCAAGCCTGCAAGCAGACGTCGCCCTCTCCTCGTCCTCAGGTGATCTCCTCTAGCCCTAGCTTTAGTCCCAGCAAAGCAATCAACGATCCTTGTAGTTGTAGTTATAGTTCTGTACTTCTGTTCATCATGTAGATGGCTTCGCGTGATGAACGTGCTCCAATTGAAGTAGATGACCAGCAAAAGAACTCAATTATATGTGAACCTGTGTCCTGTGAGGCTGTGACTGTGATCTATGGATGGTTTAAGCGATATTTTAAGTTGTGGACTATGTTATTTATATTAAATCATGTTGTTATTATTATTATTGAAAAAATCTTAGCCGTATCCCCGTGTCACTGTTTTTTGAAGAATAGTGTATCCGCGTATCGGATACATATTGTATCCGATACCCGTATCCGTATCCGTGTAACGTAGGCGGCGCACAAGGGCGTCATCGTGATCCGCTCACACGCGAGCAATGGCTTTCGCCTCTGCCCCCTCTCAAAGCATGCCGCAGCAGAGCCGGCAACCTCGGCCACGGTACGGCAAACCGCACCCGATGATGATCCTGGCGACTGACGACGCGACCACAAGACGAGGCCCGCGGTACGGTGACGGCTCCGGATACTAGCGGAGCAGCCACGACATGGTATGACCGTGACACAACGGTGGCCCCGGCAGCCGGCGGTGCGGACCAGTACCAAGGCCCGGCGGTGTCCCCGAGACGGCGGGACTGGTGCGGTCACTGCATGGAGCACCGACTGAACGCCCAGGCTGCAGATCCATTGGTGGGGAGCATAGATCCGGCGATGGGAGGCACGAATCGAGACTCCGGCGGCCGACGTCGACCTCAACCAGCAGGGGAACCACGACGGGGTTGAATGGGATCTAGGGTTGCGGGGTGGTGGAAAGAGAAATGAGAAACGAGAGAGAGAGGAGGGCGCGGCGCAGCCGCAGGCCGCCGTCGCCGCCACAAGCTAGCGACGGCGGAGGCCACCGGAGCTCGCTGGGGCGAGGTGTGCTGGGGTAGGCGCGGCGTCACCCCCGAGTCGCCTGGGAGGACGACGCGGGGGTCGGGGTCTGCATCGGATCGCTCGCTTAGCTATGTATCTTGGTCTGGTGCAATTAGGAGTGGTAATGCCGTAATGGACCATACCCCTATTTCATTCTTCTGATTCCTTAAATTTGCTAGGTTAAATTAGAGTATTCATTACCACCCATGGGTGCAGCTAGCGCTCAACAACTACGGTCCGGTCGCCGGCGGTAGCGGCTACTAGAATACGTCACGGCCGGCCGGCGGCATCGATCAGTTCGCAGTACTAATCTACATGTCAGACGACTGAGAGAGATATTTCAAAGAACGTCATCGCCGCCATCAGTAAGTAAACTTCACGCACGGTCCATGTGAAAGAATTAAAGCTCCACTGCTTTGGGCTGGACAGATATAGTAGTAGATATGGGGAGAGGATATAAAAAAAGCCCAATTAGGATGATGTCAAAATAAAGCCCAATTAGGACGACTAAGTTGATGGGCCGAGAAACTAGATCATTTTGGATGGATCGGTTTTCTGTCTGGATTTATTTGATGCAGCCAGCAAGGAGTATATGATTTATGCTGAGTTTGGTAGAAGAATTTGACTGTTTCCGAAGTATAACTTCGACTTCTTTTTACTATAAAAATATTTATTAAAAACTAACATATGTATACTTTTATGAAAGTATTTTGCAAGCTATTCATGTAGTTTCACAATTCCAAACTCAGTGCCTTAAAAGTTATTTATGATTTATATTCTCAATATTTGACTCAAACCTTGTCCAAAACGACTTTATTTACCAAACCGGAGAGAGTAGGGCCTTCCTCAACCGGCCATTAGCTCTATCCTCCTATCCTATTGCAACCGACCAAATCAGTCTAGTATATATATCTATTTCCATGTGTCAAAACACACACACACACACAAAGGGTAGAATATATATGGTCGTGGTCTTACGATCTACTCTAGTACGGAACTTTTAATTAAGCGACCTTGATCAACCAAACTTATGGAACTTAACTACCTGCCTACCTTCCTTGAAGAATCTGCATACCCCGACATCTTAATTTCCCAAAGCGAGGATACAGCATCTTTACACACGTAGTAAGTGCTGATATAACGATACATGTAGGAGCGAAAGGATCTAGTAGTCTAGTGGTTAGTAACATCTAGGGGATCCAGATATTTGAATCCTTGCGGCAGCGAATTTTTGGAGCTGGTATAAAAAAATTAAAAAATTTCTTTACCGTTTGAAGCCGGGGTTTAAAAATTTTTCTAGGTCTTGGAAAGAAAGTTCGTCACAGATTACAATTATTAGCAACGTAGGAGCGGGAATGATGATCAAACCCATTCACTGAGTGGTGGGTCCCACCGCACGAGATGTCGTCAGGTGCGCCGCCAATTAATTCATCACACGTCGCGCGTCGGCAGCAAACAAAACGAGACGGGTGCAGCAATACGTACGTACGTGGACGTCGCGAGAGCCGGCCGACCGACCATTCCCGACAGGCGGAGCGCCCGGCCGGCCACCTGACGACGGAGCTGACCTGGCACCTCCTCCCGCGCCGCCACGTGGACCAGTCGTCATCACCAGTGCAAGCACTAGCTCGCGATCGATCCTTTTGCTTTTTTCAGACGGCAGTGTGTTCATTCCAATCGGTCTAAGTGTAACCTAACTAGATCGAGGACTAGGAGAGAGTGTTGGTCAAATACTCAACCTTTATATAGATAGCTCCAATGCAATATAGGTGATCACACTGCAATACTGATCCAACAATTTTGTTCTTGTCTCTGACTCTGACGTGTCACACGTACTGTCTCCAAGAACTTTGGTTGAGAGCAATAGCTAGCGCTGGCGCCGCAACACACGTGCCCAATAATGCAAACAATCGATCTCCGTCCCAGCAATGCTTGCATCGGGTACATCATGCTAGTACACATAATGGACCAACCGACCGAACGACAACACGACATATATATATGCACGAATGTGGTACACTGGTACTGATCGAGTGTGTATGCGTACGTGCATCGTGTGTGTGTGTGTTCAAATAAGTTACTAGTCCCAATGCAAGAATAATGTTCCAAAAATCATGCCGTAGAAAGTGTGACACACGTGTCCTGGCGCGGAAGCTGCCAAATGCCGCAGCTCGAGCTGTACAAAGTGCGGCCACCACCACCGCCACCACCTTGCAGTGGTCGTCATCTTCGATCAATCCATGGCACTAGCTAGCTGCAGTGCGGTCAGCTGCTAGCAGCTCCTAGCCCAACACGTGTCCCCGCTAGCCGGCTGCCAGGTGTCCTTCTCCAACAGTTTAATTTGGAGCTTTTAGCGTGCGGCTGGTGACGCGGCAACGCATTATGCATGCGTACCTAGGTCTGTCTGCTCGCCCCTGATATATACTCCCTCCATCCCAAGATAAATACAATTCTAGGATGTGAAATTTGTCCCACAAAGAATGTAATTTTGACTAACCAACCACAAAAGATAAGAGACTCTAGAAGCTTCTCACATAAAAGAGAAGCCAATTGCTATATCTTTTTCATAAAAGACAAGAGGTATTTTGATCATTTTACACCTCGTATTGGTTTCCGTGCTCGGTCCTAGAATTGTATTTATTTTGGGACGGAGGGAGTATGCATTATTCACACACGTGCACCAAAAAACATCACACGCAACTAACTACCGGTACAGTACGTACGCTAATAAGGTTTGCCGGCCGGTCATGGTTTATATCTATAGCTATAGGTCAGGTGGACTGTGCTAGCAACTTGCACGCAAGGTGCACTGGATCTTGCCCAGATTCTTGTTTTTTGCCCAGCACATATGCATTTACAAACGTGCATGTGTATAAAAATCATCACGTAACAGAGTAATAACAGGATAACACACAACAATATCGATCAGTCACAAATAATTAATGTGAGCACCTTATTAGCTTTTTTTTAGATAATAGATAAAAAAATTCTCAAACTCTAATCCTCAAAAAAATTTCTAGAATTACACAGTATAACACAAACGCTCACAACACGCACACACACTCACCTCTATGAACACATTTACATAAACCATACCCTATGAGCACCTCCGAAGGACTGAGCACCTGGTACATCCGAAGATTCTCGAAGTCATCATTGATGCCTCGTTGTCGACGGGAACACCACTTACCACTTAACGCACAACACCGGTAAATCCTGGAAAAATCCCAGGAAAAGGTGCGAGCACCAGGATTTGAACCCTAATTGGTAGCGTCCTACTGGACCGTCCTACCATTGGACTACAAGTCAATTCACCACTAATCCTCAAAATTGAGAAGGTTTAATAACAAAAGAAAAAAAGCTCTAATATTGGGAAAAATTACAAGACGACGAAACATCAATCTTCTCCATCCATGTTTCGATCTCACATTGCTTCTTATATATGCAGCACAATCCATCACATCCTTCGTCTGCTTAGAAACATGATGTGTTGCTCACCAAACCTTGTCTTCGTCATTCTCCGCCACGGTAATAAATGCTGGTTTGGAAGACCTCTAAGCGACGCCTCCAAGAAGGATACGACATTGAAAAATGTCGTCGCCGCAGGGCAAAAGTACTGTCCACCAGAGATTCCCAGCTCATGTGCACCTAGCTCGGCCGCCCAATGCAACTACGGAACCACCTCTGCCGTGTCCTGTGGACCAAATAACACCATTATTTTCAACGGCTATACACAACTCCCATTCTTCTCATGTACAGGTAGCTAGTCAAAATCGGTGCTTCTTCCACTGATTTTAATTTGCGTGCATGATGGACATTCTTGCTCGACGACACAGATTGACGAACGAATTGAACGTCCCTGTCGTTGCAAAAACAGAATGTTGGACAAGTTCAGAAGCTATAGCTAGCGCTATAGTGCATGCACGTGCGTGTCTGCAATATAATAGCCCATTGACCAAGGCAGGCATGCCTAAGAAACTTCAAAATTTTCGAGTCAATGCTTCTGCCTGCAGGCATCGTATCGTCGTCGTACGTCCACTAATCTCCTAGTCAAAAGGCATCATGCAATGCATTGCTTGCCTAGAGCTGGTCCAGCTGGAGGATATGCAAATCCTCCACGTTGACTTGAAGTAGACAAACTCTGATCCGATCCGACACACGTAGCTGTCTTGTAATTTCGATCACCGGTCAGGCCGGCCTGGAGTCGTCGTCGTACCGTGCAAAACTCTGGCTAGTTCTCCAAGCGTGTGAGCTGCTCTCTTTCCTCTCATGCCTAAGACGACGCCATCATGCATGTAATCGAGATCGTCGCTGTAAAGGATATCAAAGATGATGCATGCATCGATCTTGTCTAGCTTGCAATGTAGTCGTCCCTTTGTCCAACGTAGTACGTTGCTCTTGCATTATCTGCATCAATGTAATAGATAGATATATATTTTGCAGAAATAATTTCTATAATAATTGTAGTATAAGGTCATCCATATTAAACTTGGTACATTGATGGGCAAAGTGGGGAAAATATGTTTGAATTAGTGTAAGGAATCGGATGCTCGTTAGCCTAAGAGGGGGAGGGGGTGAATTAGGCAACTAAAAACCTTAACCTATGGCTTCACTACTTTTACACAAAGATAAATTAGAACATACTATCTAGATGTGCAACTAAGGTTGTTCTAGTGTGAAACTCCCATCCCAAAACAAGGTTTGCAACCTATAGCCAATCCTAGCATGATACTACTCTAGGAAAGTAAAGGCAAACAAAGATTGCAAGAGAGTAAATGCGGAAACGTAAAGAGGGATGAGAGGAAGCAAACTCTTGACACGCGATTTATCCCATGGTATCGGTAGGCACTAAGCCACCCCTAGTCCACGTTGTTGAAGCACTCACACAAGAGTATTGCTTCCCGGTCACCAAGTCTCTCCCAAGAGCACCACTTGACTCACCACTAAGGCTCGCCACTTAGGCACTTGCCAAGCTCCCTTGGTCACCTTGATGCCGCCTTCACTAAGGAGCTTCTCCACTTAGGAAGGGGGTCTCCACGTCCCCCGCACAAAGTGTCCTCGCCACTCCACACCAAGCCGGAGGGTCGATGACGATTGCCGGTGAGCCACTTAGGCCCCAAGGCTTCCGGCGCACCTTGTACAACTTGATTCACTCAAGAATCACCTCACAAGGTTGGCACAACCTTGCAATCACTCAGCTCTAAGCTAAGCCTAGCACTAAGCACATACACCAAGCATATGCAAGTCTATGGATGAGCAATTAAACACTTGGATGGATTGGATATGTCTTCTAGGTGTCTTGCACTCTCCTGCACTTCCACACAATCCAGCAACCTCAAATGGGTGAGTGGAGGGGGTATAAACAGCCCAAAGGCAACCAAAGAGCCGTTGGCTAACGGCCACAGAAAAAGGTAGCGTCGGATGAACCGATGCTATGCTTTTTCTAGGCATCGGTTCATCCGGTGCCCTCCACGTCACTTAGCCGTTGAAGATCTGCTGACACAACTGCTCCGACGCTATACACCGACAGTGCGTCAGATCATCCGGTGCTGAAGGACTCCTCGCCAAAACCTTACTGTCCGCATCTTCGAGACCGTCGGATGAACCGCTGCTCCACCGTCGGTTCATCCGGTGCTGAAGCTCCAGTCTTGGCGCGTCTCTGTCTTGATTCAAACGAAGCATCGAATAGACCGACGGTGTCCCCACTTAGACCGTCGGTTCATCCGGTGCTACTGTCTTCGCTGCTCCTCCTCTGCAATTCATCCGGCGCATCTAGAAAAGAGACCGTCGGATCATCCGACGGTGTCAAGTTAATTCCAGCCATTGCACAGTGTACCAAGTACTCCGACGCTATGCACCGATGGTACCGTCGGTTCATCCGATGGTGTCAATTTCCTTCCTTTTCTTCGCGTCTTCAACTTGTTATTGCTTCAACTTAACATACTTAACATGCCGTCACTTATAGCCTCAAAATATATACTAAGTCCTCATTTTTGCTATGAGTAACTTCACATGTGCATGGTATGTTAACTTGTGGTAACATCCATAGGACCTAGGAATGCCTACAAAGACATGCTAGACAATGTGGTTAGTCCCATTACTTGTGTTAGCATGAATCACCAAAATCAACTCGAACAAATGGCAAACGGGCCCATGTTCGCTACAATTAGTAAGGACAAAACTAGATGAACTTGGATAGTGGTCGGATGATATACTCTTCCCCATAATACAATTCATTCACTTTAGGTTTGTCATAATAAAGTCAAAAACTTTGACCAACAAGCTTATAGAAAATTACAATAATATCTACCATGCCAAATAAATTCACTATCAAAATATAACCTATGGTCGATTCAATAAAATCAATTTGGTATTGAAGACGTTACCATATAAACTTTTGATCAAAGTTATAAAATATTTAACTTAAGGCAAACCGAAAAAATAGTTGCATGGGACTTAGCAAATTAATATTTGGAAAGAATGAAATGAAGCCAAAACCACTTATTATACGTCAACACCAACATGTAACAAAATTGGGTCTCGAAATGAGACTGCAAGGAAAATAAGTGGTACTCCCTCCGTTTCAAATTATAAGTCTTTGACTTTTTCAAAACTAAGTTTGGCTATTCGCCTTATTGAAAAAATTGTGCAAACATATATAGTCAAATTTAAGTCATTTTTGAGAATTTTTATTAATAAAGCAAACGACAACAAAAGAATTATAATATTTTGCACAATGTTTGGAATAAGACGAGTGGACAAACTTAGGGAAAAAAGTCAAATCAACTATAGTTTGGAAAAGGAGGGAGTATTTCGAGTTTAAGAGCTCCAGTATTTTGCATTATTTAGTTGAGGGTGGCAAGAGAAAAACTCCCTTTTCTCTCTCTCAATCTTGACCATGCATCCAGGTCCATTGGGTTGGATAGCACGCTTAGCCCAATCACAGCCCGACTTGTGGGTTTAATGGATGAGATGCTGATTATACTGATTAACCTATTCTTAGTATCCTATTGGGACCCACGCACCGGCAGGATTACGCGGGAAATTAAACTAGAAGAGAGTTGCGCATTCCACGTGTTAGAAATCGACGTACGTGTCAGGCCCGGCCCACCAGAATTTCGTTCCCAGCTTGTTGTTGCCTTCTCGGAAGCTACCAGCTTCTTTTCAGTTTGTTTTTGTTGGGGACGCTTGGCTGGATCCCTGGAAGCTGCAGCTCAGCTGATAGCTCCACTCCACTCCACTCGCGAAGTCGGAGCATCAGGAGCGAGCCAGTCGTTGATTCTCCTTATATTCCACCACGTGTCCCATATCATCGCCTGACGTCACGGCGTGGCTGCTGATTTGTGCACCGTCAGCAGCTGGATTAGCCAAGATTCTCTGTGAGCCCGACACACTTGCTTCTTGATACAGTAGTTGCTCTGAGAGCGAGGTGAGGACCAATGGAATCGGTCGTGACCTAACCTGGCCGGGCCAGAGCGTTATCTGCACGTAACGTGTTAGTGCCTTTTGGTCTACTAGGACGACCCAGTCGTCTGCAATTGCATTTCTTTTCTTTTCTTTTTCTTAAAGACCGCCAGCAATCGCATTCCTCTCCAGCAAGTTTTTACGTGTTGCTACTTCGTTCATTTCTTTTGTAAATTATATGTTAGGATTCGAAAATTATGTTTATGACGAATTGACAATATATAGTTTAGATCACCATCAAGTAATTTGTTTTGCAATGTATATCATCGATTTCAATGGTTAAAACAAAGATAATTGATTTGAAGATATTTCGGAGAAAAAATCTGTTGAATTAGGCAATAAATTAAATGAACATAATCTTCACTGATTGTGTACTGCTGGTCAAAAAAAACTTATGAAATTTGATTAAGCCTAGTTTGCTTCCATTATCGAAAAGTATATCATTCATTTGTCATATTCAGATGCATGTTTGACACAAATTAAGAGTATTAAACATAGACTAATGACAAACATATTCCATAACATGATTTAAGTCTCGAGACGAATCAATTAAATCTAATTATACCATGATTAGACAATGTTGTGCTACACGGTAATTGTGTGCTAATAACGGATTAATATGGCTTATTAAATTAAGTTGTCTCGTTATTTCCAGAGAGTTCAGTAATTAATTTTTTATTAGTATCCGAACACATGTTCGCAGATCATGTTGTGACGCCGTAAAGTTTTTCATAACTAAACAAGGTCCGAATCTAATGGCTCTTTTCTTTTGATTGTGTACTCGATACTCAACTCCACTCCCTCGCTCCCTCCGCCTTCCTCCTCGGGGCCCCTCCCTCTCTCCCTACCGGCGGCGAGGAGGGCAGGGCGCCCCCCCGGCCCACCCACCAGTGTAGATCTACTAGTATTTAGGTTTTTCGTTGCCTTTATGGCTGTAGCCCACAGTGGTAAGTACCGCCATGGTTGCATCACCGCCGCCGTCGTCAGCGGTCTTCTTGGCCACCTCGTCACCGTCTCCGCCCAGGTGTGTTTAAATAATCTATCCCCGCTCCTCCGCCCAGTGGATCCCGTCACCTACCCACCTCCGCCGCTCCTTCCACTTCGCCCCGGAGATCCGCTCGTCACCGATTCGTCTTCTCCACCGCTTCTCTTCACCACAAAGACCAAGCAGCCTCTACAACTTCAGATCCATGGCCGTCTCAGCTCATGCCCACCGGGAGAAGGCCTGAAGAACCCGTCTCCACCGGGGAACTGATTTCGAGATCCATTTACCGCCGTCGACGAGAAGACTCCACATCCGTTGGTCGCTCGGTGTGCTCTTCCTCAACATCTCGGTTGGCCCCTCTACAACCGACGCAAGGCGCGGTTTCTCCACCCTGCTATTCTCGCTGCTGGCAATACCTCAGCTCACCGTCGCGTGTTCTTCACCGGCCGTTTCTAGGTGGAATCAGTGTAGCTCTGGTCCAAGGACCTCTTTGTAATACGACCTTCTTTGAAGGATCGTTTTGTAATATGACTGCTTAATATCTATAAAGTGTTTTTAGTAAAAAAAAGGGCCGAATCTAATGGGCACCGTTGTAATAAAATAATAAAGAAACCGTACACGCGTCTTCATTGTCACATTGTGTACTGAAAACATTTTTTTTTGCGACTTGTGTACTGAAAAACATTGGGAGTTGAGACTTAATTAATAAAGCAATGTAAATGGACGGAAGAATAAAGTTCAGGGATACTCTGTTTTTTGCCCCCACCGATCAAAACACGCGCAGAGATATTCGGGTCACGGTATGTTTTTCAAGAGATAGTATTTTCGGACGGCGAGAATATATTTCCAACTTTAGCAAAACCGACTTTAGATTTTCAAGAGCAAAAAAAAAAAATGGTGCCACATGGTTCGTGACGTGTGCTCCGACACACCGTTTTGGGCAAGCAAGCAAAAGCAATTTGCAAGGAGAGCAGCAGTGGTCTGTCACCATCTGGCCAGCAGCTTATTAGCTAGCTTAATTAATCTCTATTCATTTTATTAATTATTACTAAAACAAAAAGGTCAGTGAGACTGGGGGCCTAGGACAAAAAAAAAAGGTTCCTGCGAAAACGGCACGATTCCGCGTTGAAACGGTCTGGCAGGATTTCTCTCATCTCCGTCACCTTTTTCTCTCTTTCTTTTCGTGTGCGCGGTCGGTGCATGGGGTGGTGAAACGCCGGGCGCCCTGGGCCCGACACGTGCACGGCGTACGTGGACGCCTCCCATTCGACGGGGACGTGTGCATTGCTGCTGCCACAGGCCAAACCCTAGCTAGCTACGTAGCTCCTCGATGGATCCGTCCACTAGCCGGCCAAACGGAGCAGTCGTCAGTGTGCTGCAGGTCAACACACGTACGGCTTCAGTCGTGATGAGGCCGGTCTGGATGAAGCAGCTGAAGCCATGGAACTGCAAGCACTAGGGCACACCTTGACGAACGAAGGCGCTTGGAGAACGAAGCAGAGGTCAAAAGCCTCTGGTTTGTGTGTAGTGGTGAGCAGGCCGGATCGGATCGCTCTCGGCCGTCCTAGCGAGCTAAGGTTGGGCACAAAGAGGGTTTTCATTTGTTCCGTCACTCCGATCCTGGGCGCTGATGAGCCGGCACAAAGTTGATTTCTGCCGTCCAAGAACCAAAAGCGGGATCTTTATACCCTGTAAAGATGCAATTGAAAATTACGTTTTTCATTCACAATACAAAAAAAAAACAATACGTCTTTTAAGTCAAATGTATCTAATTTTCATCGAATTTATAAAGAAAACAATATGCATCTACAATGTCAAAAAGGAAATAATGTTGAAATATATTTCTTGTTATATCTTTGCGAGACTAGTTTGATGTAGAAGATATTTATGCATTTTTAGAGGCATGTCAAGCTACAAAAATTTGATTTATACCAAGGTTAATTTAAAATGAAATATAATTTGGAACATACAAAGTACTAATTTAAAAATTAGGTATTACTACTTAATACTCTCTAACATCCTGATTTGTGTTAAAAGACTTCACAAAAAAAATTACAGTGCACCAAACTTTATATGTTGTATTCCTATGCTATAATTAGACTACCTTTTAGCAATTTTAAAAAAGGAACGAAAGAAATCAGCATAACAACAGATGAGTATAAAATTCCCGGCAGATCCATACTTTTGTGACAAAGGCTTATCTCGGCTCGACTTATTTCCTCTCACACAACACTATTTCATCTACTAGCCAAATACTATTCAACAGATCAGCCGAACAAGCTCTACAGTCTATATCTAGGTACATAATAAAAGATGAGAAATTTAATTTAGAGTGCTTGAAAAAATAGCTCCATCCAAGAAATTGAATGGTGGAAACAAAGAAAATACCAAGAACTACCAATTTTCGGTAGGGCCAAATACAAAACATAGTATGACCAACAATCAATTTATTTCTTTTTTTTTGTAATTTGAAATCAAAAAACAAGGTACATGAAGTGCATGTTGTTGATTTAAAAGCACTGTAAAATAGCTTATTAAAATATATGTATCTATTAAAACCAAAACTAATAATTCATCTGGGATATGCAAGTAGCAAATAAAATCAACAGAATGTTAATGATCTAAACAGCTATTTAAATAGCTAAACAAATTGAGAATACAAGGAAAAAGACTACTTAACGTTTAAACGACAAGCGTGGGGGATTCCAACATTTCCAAAAAAAATGTATGCAAAATATTTCATCTTTTGTTGTGGCTGACTTTATTAAGTTTCTGAAATGTGACTATATTTGTACATTTTTTTAATAAGACGGGCGGTCAAGCTTAGGGTCAAAAAAGTCAAATGAATTATAATTTGGAACGGAGGAATGGGTCTGTATCTAGATATATAATAAAAGATGTGAAATCTTAGTGCTTGAAAAAACTAGACATCCATTCCGAGATATTGAATGAGGAACAAAAAGTACCAGGAAGTACCAAATTGATGGACCAAATAAGAAAATAATGTGACCAAAAATCAATTCAGTTTCTTTAAAAAAATTAAAATCAAAGCATAAGGTAGCTCGGATACCTGATGGTGCTCCAAAAGCACAGTAAAAGAGCTCAGTAAGGGATATTGATCTATTTAATGCAAAAGTAATACTCCCTCCGTATCGAAATACTTGTCGTCACTGACATTTTTCTAAAACTTTGATAATTCGTCTTATTAAAAAAATATTTTGATATGGAGGGAGTAGTAATTAGGGATAAGAAAATAAAATCGCAAGAATTTTAACAAGCTAATAAGCAACTGATTAGATAGCTAAACAAACCGAGGACACAAGTAAAAGGATTAGTTAATTAGTGTGTATCGTTTTAACGGGTGGTTCCTAAACTTTATGCAAACAGTGAAGTTTGTTCCTCAACTTTTAAATCAGTCAATTTAGTCTCTCAACTTCTATATTCGGGTCAAACTCATTCTTGTATCGATGTGGTTCCATATCTTAGAACGGGACTAATGTGAAAAGTACAATTTACCCTTAGCTCGTGTATGTCAAGCATGTATATACTCATACTCCCTTGATAGATACACACATCGATATTTTCTTAACTAATACAAAATATATTTTCTAAAAAATGTACTCACACTTTTAAAATCATGCATGTGCTCATACGAATTAAAATTCGATATGCAAAATGTCTGTACTCATATCTTTCATGATATAACACAATTTAATGCATGTACTTATACTCTAAAGTTGACATGTGCTCATATACTCATGGTATAGTATATAGTATACATGCTCATACTCTCTTGATAAATATATATGTTCATACTTATTATATATTTTCAATAATAATGTTTATGTATGGTGGAAAATTGAGGGGTGAAGGAGTAAGGGCAAAATTTTTTTTTTTTGCATTAGTTTTATGTCAATACGGAGCCAAGAACATGTTTGAATAAAACAAAAGTTGAAGAATTAAATTGGTTGCTCTGAAACTTAAATAACAAACTTAAATAACAAACTTGACACTCGGTGCGCGGCCCCGGTGTGGGCACGCGGCCCCGGCGCAGGGCGCGTGCGTCTCCGGTGCGGTTCGTGATTTGTGTGTGATTTTTTTCTGATTCTTACCTGGGACTTGTAAAAGAAATCTAAATGGAATTGATGTATTTTTTTTGTTGGTTAATGTGTTGTGAATCGAATCAAACTTGTGATGCGCGAGTCGTGAAATTGATTGATTTACTCATGTGATGGTTAACTTATTATGTGATGAATACTTCTTGTCGGTGGTGTTCTTTGTGGTGTTGTTATCAATTGTTATGAACGGCGGCGGCAGAGCTGCAGTAGGAGGCTCGCTGGCTAGGGGTAGCACCGGGACTAAAGGTGGTTCCTTACCGGTGAAAGTTAGGAAACGAAATGATTGTTTTACCTTTTAACGGCAACTGTGAGTTCATTTGCTTTCTTTTGCCCCCAAAGGCTCGATCCAATTTGCAACGGGAAACACGCCACGGCGAGTTGGCGACGCACGGGGGGGCATACGAGCATGGAGAAGAAGACCTGTGCGCGGCGGCGGCGCTGCGCGGGCTGACACGCGGGGACAGCCGCAAGGCATCTCGACCGAACCATCCATCTCTCTAGAACACCCACCCCCGACTCGCCCGCAGTGCGGCGCGTCCCCTCCGTCCCCCCCTCCCGCCACGTCGTTGGCCTCCTCCTCCCTTTTGACCGCGCCACCTGCCCCCCGCCGTCGTCGCCTCCCTATAAATCCCGCCCCGCATCCGCCACACCGGAAACCCAACCACAACTCCATCCTCACTCACTCGAGGTCGTCTCTCCATCCCCGGGCCCCGGCCAAGCTCCACCGCCACTCGCATCCGTTCCCACCGGCTGCTTTCTTGCTCCCCGCCCGATCAGCTGGCTCCGCCGATCACCCGACCCCAATTCTCACCCCCTCCTCACTGATCGATTAGCTTAATGGCGTCGTCCGTCACCGCTCCTCCGGCGGCGGCTCCGGCCGCCGCGCCGGCGAGGTCCAAGAAGCCGTCGCAGCTCAACCCCAGCACCGGCAAGGCTAGGACGACCGCGGCCCCCGCGCGGCCAATGCGCGCCGCCGCCCCACCGGCTCCGGCCGGCCCCAAGTGGAACCCGTTCCAGCGCCTCGCCGCGGCGGCGCTCGACGCCGTCGAGGACGGCCTCGTCGCGGGCCTCCTCGAGCGCGCGCACCCGCTCCCCCGCACCGCCGACCCCGCCGTCCAGATCGCCGGCAACTACGCCCCCGTCGGGGAGCACCCGCCCTGCCGCCGGCTCCCGGTCTCCGGCCGCGTCCCGCCCTGCCTCGACGGGGTCTACGTCCGCAACGGCGCCAACCCGCTCCACGCGCCCCGCGCCGGGCACCACCTCTTCGACGGCGACGGCATGCTCCACGCCGTGCGCCTCCGCGGTGGGCGCGCCGAGTCCTACGCGTGCCGGTTCACGGAGACGGCGCGGCTCCGGCAGGAGCGCGCCATCGGCCGATCGATGTTCCCCAAGGCCATCGGCGAGCTCCACGGCCACTCCGGCGTGGCACGCCTCCTCCTCTTCGGCGCCCGCTCCCTCTGCGGCGTCCTCGACGCGTCCCAGGGGATCGGCGTCGCCAACGCCGGTCTCGTGTTCCACAACAACCGCCTGCTCGCCATGTCCGAGGACGACCTCCCGTACCACGTCCGCGTCACCGCCGACGGCGACCTCGAGACCGTCGGACGCTACGACTTCGGCGGCCAGCTCGAAGGCGCCATGATCGCGCACCCCAAGCTCGACCCGGCCACCGGCGAGCTCTTCGCGCTCAGCTACAATGTCGTCTCCAAGCCGTACCTCAAGTACTTCTACTTCACCGCCGACGGCCGCAAGTCACCCGACGTCGAGATCCCAGTCGACGCACCCACCATGATGCACGACTTCGCCGTCACCGAGAACTACGCCATCATCCCGGACCAACAGATCGTCTTCAAGCTCCAGGAGATGGTTCTCGGCGGCTCCCCCGTCGTGTACGACAAGACCAAGACCTCGCGGTTCGGCGTGCTCCCGAAGCGCGCCACCGACGCGTCGGAGCTCCTGTGGGTGGAGGTCCCGGACTGCTTCTGCTTCCACCTCTGGAACGCGTGGGAGGACGACGCCACCGGCGAGATCGTCGTGATCGGGTCCTGCATGACCCCCGCCGACGCCGTCTTCAACGAGTCCTCCGGCGAGG
This sequence comes from Cenchrus fungigraminus, assembly GCA_036936925.1. NCBI lineage: Eukaryota > Viridiplantae > Streptophyta > Magnoliopsida > Poales > Poaceae > Cenchrus > Cenchrus fungigraminus. The sequence continues at coordinate 107,484,628 of CM072780.1, read as the reverse complement.
GGGGCGAGGCCTTCCGCAGCGTGCTGTCGGAGATCCGGCTCGACCCCACCACTGGCACGTCGCGGCGGCGGGCCGTGCTGGCCGCCGACGACCAGGTGAACCTCGAGGCCGGCATGGTGAACCGGCAGCTGCTGGGGCGCAAGACCCGGTACGTCTACCTCGCCATCGCCGAGCCGTGGCCCAAGGTGTCGGGCTTCGCCAAGGTGGACCTGGAGACCGGCACCGCCGAGAAGTTCATCTACGGCGACGGCCGGTACGGCGGCGAGCCCTGCTTCGTGCCGCGCCCGGGCGCCGACGCCGGAGCGGCCGAGGACGACGGGTACGTGCTGTGCTACGTCCACGACGAGGCCCGCGGCGCGTCGGAGATGCTCGTCGTCAACGCCCGCGACATGCGGGAGGAGGCCGCCGTGAAGCTGCCGGGCCGCGTCCCCTACGGGCTACACGGCACCTTCATCTCCGGCGACGACCTGCAGCGGCAGGCCTAGAGGCTGCGACTGCGATAGCTCCTGCCTCGGCGATCACGAACTCGACGACCACCAGCTAACGTACAGAGTACAGTAGCTAGTGACGTGGCAACTGAATTATTTACAGCTGCTCACTTACTGCAGTTATTTATTTCTTTCATTGTTATTAGAACAACAGTAGAGGGCCGTGTGATACTGATTTTTGGGGCAGACGTACGCCGGCCGTATACGTGTACAGTACTTGTATGATTTGAGTCAGTGTAGGAATTACAAAAAAAAAAAGTAGAATCTTCTGTACAGAAATAAAAGTTTTTATTTGCATATATATAACTCCACAAGTATTTCTGTGTATAACGCTATATCTTTGTACAGATACGCGTGTACTACATACGTATTTCCCTGTATTTACACATGCCACTGATTGTGTTAGCTAGTAAACAAAATTTGCATGAGATTTCCTTTCGTTTAGTTTGACTTGTGTCGGGTAGCTTTGTCGGAAACACCACCACCACTGTGTGAACTGACGACAAAGACCAGGGGGGTGCTCTGTCCAGGGCAGATGAGCTACAGTGTCTAATAGCGTCAAAGTCGTCTTAAACAAAGCAGAGTGCTACAACTACAAAGGATCAACTTGAAAGGGAAGGTTTATTATATTAATCAAATAGCTAAGCACACCGCTTTGCGAGTAAAGTCCATCAAATAAGCATAGTATATATATAAAGATATCCTCCCTGTGTACACACGCTGTAGTGCTATTGACCAACATGCATGGTCACCAGGTGCATAGAAAGAGAGAATCTAGGGGCAGAGTGAGGGATTTAATTAGCTAGGATTTGAGAGGAGCGAAAGAGATTAGGACAATCCTAACTAGATGTCTCTAATGAAGATAGAAATTAAACATATTCTGATCCAAGGTAGCTAGTGGCGGAGCTGGGTAAGAAATTCGAATGAGGCAAACTATAGACAAAAATCACCGATTCTCTAAACTTTCTTCTTTGAAATGTTTGATAAGCTAGAGGGGGCATATGGTCCCCTTTAACCTTAAGGAAGCTCCGCCTCTAAACTTTTTTAGATTAAGGAATAGAAATTCCAGCCTCAGCACTCTTGCGAGTGCCTACAGCTAGAGTTTACAACTACAGCCTATAAGCTGCATTCCACACTTCATGTTCAGACCGAACAGGAACACCAAAGGAGACGAAACTAAATCGAAACACTACTAAAAACCGACGACTAATTCATGATATGCTTCCGGAGATTCCATCCATTCTTGTTGAAAACCTCCAACGCCATTGTTTCTAACAAACGGCACCCTTCCTTCAAAATGGTCCTCTCTTCTTCTTTGGATAGGATGGACCAACTCCTAATCCAAAAGGTTCTCTAAACATCACCTACAAAATTGATTTAAATTTTGATCTTTAGAACACCACTTCATTCCTACAAAGCCAAAGAGCGTAGCAAAAAGCGGCCACAACGCTTAGCAATTGGTTCCTTTGCTTATTTGAAAAACTTATAAGCCAAGGATCTAAGATATTATAAACATTTTCAGGTGTTTTAATACCAAAAGTAAAGCTTATTGTCAACCACATCAACTTAGTTGTTGGACATTCAAAAAAGAGGTGTTGAATAGTTTTTTGCTTACTACAAAAGCAACAATGAGTGCACCCCTTCTTCCATTGCCTCCTAGCTAAATTATCTTTGGTCAAGATTACACCTTTTGTAAGAAATCAGAGAAAGATTTTTATCTTTAAGGGGATTTTAGCCTTCCAAGTACAACAATTAAAAGAAATCTCAGTCCTCATCACCAAGTCACTATACATGCTTTTTACTGAAAAATTCTTGCTTGCCGTCCAAATAAAAGAATCCTTATGTTCATTAAGACGTACGGTAAGAATGCTCCCCACCAGACGTAGCCAATTGGCCCAATTTCCCTCCACTAAAGCTCTTCTAAAAGATATATTCAATGGAGTAGTACTTAGTACATTAGCCACCGTAGCGTTTTTCTTCCTCACTATGTTATATAGAGACAGATATTTCTTCATTAAAGGTTCATTACCAATCCACAGATCTTCCCAAAATCTAGTTTGAGTTCCGTTCTGAACCTTAAACTTGTCTCTTTCCATTAGCAAACTTTTGACTTCCATTATTAACCCCGACCAAAAGTGAGAATCCCCATTTTTCCTCTCCACCTGAGAGAGAGTCTTATTCTTAAGATATTTTTATTGAGTATTTCTTGCAACAAACTGTCAGTGTTTTAACCCGGCAACCTACCAAGGGGAGTACCCGAGGTAGACGTTTGTGGCCTCGTCGAGATCGGGAACTCGAAGGAGAGACACATGGCACACAATTTAGACAGGTTCAGGCCGCGAGGTGCGTAATACCCTACGTCCTGTATGCTGCGTAGCTCTGGATTGATTAGGTGTGTTTACAAGATGATGCGGATGAAAAGATAGGGGTCCCTGCCTCGCCTTATATAGTCCGGGAGGCAGGGTTACAAGTCGGTTTGGTAGGGAGAGTACTAGTCGTACACGGCTAGGAGTACTCTACATAGATCCGAACATGTCTAGCTTCCTAGCCGAGTACTAGTCCTCCGTATGCCTTGTGCTTCACGCCATCTGGTGCCGTGTAGCCCAAATCGAGTAGTCCCAGGGGCCCACGTAGTAGTCGGTCCTGGTACCCATCTGAGTAGTGGGCCCAGGGATGTCCATACGACAAGCCCCTGAGTACTTTGTAGTCGAGTAGGATGTCTTCGAGTAGTCTTGATGGCCTTGGCGAGTAGTCCTTGAGCGTCCCGAGTTCCACAAGCCGAAAGTCCTCAAAAATGCTTGAATCATCCCGAGGCTGGAAGGTACTCCAGCTGATCTTTGAGTAGTCTTGAAGTCTTCTCGAGTAGTCCCCAAGCGTCCCCAAGTGCTTCTCTCGAAGGTCTTCAATAGTACTCGTGTTGTCTTGTTGAAAAACCATATGGAAAATGTGATTCGAAGAATCGCATTCCATATGGAATGTAGCCCCCGAGCCTTAGGTCGAATCGTAGATTCAAGCTGAGGGTCAATCTAAAGTTCTGCCAATCTTATCCCAAAAAATCCGGAGAAAAAAACCAAAGGACACGTGGCACGGAGCCCCCGAGCCTTGAGTCGAGTACTTTCTCTCGAATTGAAGGGTCATCTTGACTGTAGAATGTGTCCTGAGTGGGATCTTGATCTGGTGTAGCCCACTGGATCCGTCGATTGTAGTCGAACCCCCGAGACTGAGAGCATCGAGTACTGGAATACGAAGGGTCAGTCCGCCACCGCTGAGTCAGCCGCCTGAAACTTATCCGCCTGTTCGGAACCGAGCCGCGTGGTGGCTTAAAAATAACAGGCGAACCCCTTAGGGGTTTTCACTCCCAGCAGCCGTATTTCTCTGAAGTTAGATCTGATTCACTGCCCTCCTGCGCCTCTGCTGCTGCCGCCACCGCCGCGAAGTAGATTAGATCTGCTTTCGCCCCGCCGCCGTAGTCCGCCCTCCTCCGTAGCCCCCGAGCGAATGCGAGTGAAGACGCTCGTGACTCGAAGGATGAAGGGGTCCCCAGTGAAGAGCACCAAGACCGGCGTGTCGAAGAAAAGGAGCCGCGATGAGGCCGGCGATGCCAGCCAGTCGTCGTCGTCACCGCCCCCCTCCACCCTGCCAAATCCGGTGAAGGAGTGGAAGAAGGCGAAGCTGAAGACCGAAGATCTCCTCACCCTGGTCAACAGTGGTTTCCTCCGCGAGAAGGAGATGGATCTGTGGCGCGTCGCCACTGGAGATCCGTACCCGATGGAGAAGAACCCGGATGAGATTCCGATGTTCGTGCGGTTCGTGGAGTGTGGACTCGCACTGTCTGCCAGCGACTTCTTCAAGGGGATGCTCAGGTACTACGGGATCGAGTACCTCAACCTCAACCCCAACGGTATCTTTCACATCTCCATCTTCGTACACTTCTGCGAGGCATTTGTGGGAATCAAGCCCTACTGGATCCTGTTCCGGAAGTTCTTCCGGGTGAAGCCGCAGCCGAGTACGGATGACCCCCGAGTAGTTGGAGGGGCTGGAGTGCAGATGCGCGAAGACGCCGCCGGGCAGTACTTGTCGTACAAGCTCATTGACTCCAACCAAAATTGGAAGGCGAAGTGGTTCTACATCAGCAACCACCACCCCGAGCCACCAAAGCCCAGCGGTCGACAGCCGAAGCATGCACCATGGTGGAACACGGAGCCCACTGTAACACCCCAGGTGTTTATTAAAGATAAATACATCAATTAGTTGTGTTAATCAAGGTTAATTAGCTCCTAAGCATGTTTGACATGATCTTGACCACTTCTGCACTTAAACCCTTGGTCAAAGTCCAAATTCATGGTCAAATCCCTAGAGCTCCAAAAGGCTGATTCGATTTTCTTGCGCGTTCTCCAAATTTCATATAACAACTTCAAAATCGACCCTTATAGAAGTCGTAGATCTTTTCTGGGAACACGACTTTCATAATTGGCGGATATTCCAATTTTGAGTGCAAATTGGCCAAAAACAGGGTTGAAGCCCTTATGAACAGTAATCCAAACCGTGGAAAAACTGCAATTTCGCCACGTTTTTCCCGTCAATCTATTCATCAAAACATAGGTCGCCCTTTGTGAAAAATGTACTCCTATAGTTGCTCTACAACTTTTATATTTGGGGATTTTCGAGTTGTGTTCAAGAATTTGAGTTTCACAATTTTGAAAAGGGCTAAACCAAACGAAAGGGTGCCGGCCGCCGGACGGCCCGCACGCTGCAGAGCGTCGCCGCGCCGCGCCCAAACCGACCGAGGGCGCCACGTGCCGCGCGCCCCCTCCTCCGGTGTACGGCCCCTCGGGGGCTCCGCGGTGGACCCGCGCCCTTCCGAGCGCTCCGCCCGACCCCGGGTCCCCTGCGCCGCGCCTAGGAACGCCGTCGCGGCTTGGCAGCGGGCCCGCCAGGCCACGCACCGCCGCGCGCTGTGCCGCGAAGCACCGCGCGCATGCAAGGCAGGCCAGCTAGCCGCGCCGTGCTTTAAGACGCCCTTGCCTCGACCGCGTCGAAGCGCTCGCATGGCCAAAAACCGAGCCGCACGCCACCGTCGTCGTTTTTCTGTCCGCCGGCAAGCTCTCCATGGGTGCTGCCGCGGGAGTTGCCTCTCTGCTCAACCCCACCGCCTCCTTATAGCTTCCACGCCTTCCCTAGCCCCTCTGCTACCTTCCTCCGCCGCCCGTGCAGCATCTGGACGCGCCGCCGCCGGCCAATCGAAGCCGCGGCGAGCGCTCCCAGTCCGCCCCGCCGCCGGCACCCGGCGAAGCCACTTCCGGCCCAAGCGACCCCACCAATCGACCCATGCAAGTTGCTCACGCCGCCCTGGGTTGCTCCCCGGCCGGGCCCGGCCGGAATTCGCCGCCGGCGGTGAGCCCTGCGCCGGCAGGGACCACTTTGCGAAGATCGAATTCTTTCTAGGGTTGTTTCCGAGAACCAGGGACCTATGTGTAATTTCTGAATAACAGTTTAAGGGTCTGGCTGTAAATGTAGCTTTATGGTTTCAGCTGAACCTTAGAAAATTCATTAAAAATCGTAGAAAAATCAGAAAAAATTCAAATCCAACTTTTGTTGGGTTCCTGGTGATGAAATCTACCTTTTCTAGAAAGGTTATATAGGGTTTTTCTGTGTAGTTTTTGAATTAAAAATTCAAACTCAGTTTGAGGTGTTTTTAGTGTAGTTTAAAATATACACATGCTATGGAGTTGAATTTTGGATATGTTGCTCTTTATGGCATGTTTAGATTTGTGACCAAAGTTGGCATGAGTTTGATGTGTAGATACTTAATTATGATTTATGTAAGCTTTATGCTAGATTAAGCTTGATGCTTTTTATAGCCCCTTTATTAAACTTTTCTTTAAGCACCAGTGCACCTTAGGGCTTTGTCTTGATGAATAGTACCTCTGGTAGAATGGATATGATTTTAGGGTGTGCTTTGGTTTATGTTTTGGATTTAATCTTGTGTAGGAGTTTAAATTAAAATTTTGAAAAATAATTTGAATCTGCACCTATGCTTTGGTCAGAGGCTTAGATTTGACATGTATGACTTGTAGTAGAAAGTTGAGACCAAAAAGATTAATAAATCTTTTTGTAAAGATTTATTTGTGTTATGCTAGGCAATATATAAATGATCTTAAGCTAGATTTTGGTTTGTGAGCTTAAAATAGGCATGTGTTGCTGTGTGCAAAAGCTTAGGCTCATTTGAAGTGTTTTTGATTTAATATGGAATTATGGTTGTAAGGCTTGTTTTAATTAATTAAATAAAGAAAGGGTAATTAAGGTGTTAAATGGTGAAAACATGTCATGTTTCTGTTTTTGAATTTTCAACACACCCCCTTGCCGTTTGGTGAAGTTAAGTAATTTAATTTGCTTAAATATGTACACAGTCACCATCAAAGTTAACCTTTAATTAACCTCTCACACCCTCACCTAATGCATATGCATATGAACGTGTAGATTTGCCGGACGGTACATACACGCTCACCCAGGAGGGAGACGGGACGGTAGATGGTGAAGTGAACGAATTGAGTGTTCATCAAGACCTGGACCAAAGTCCGGAAGAGCCCAAGGCTGTTGCTAACATAGAAGAAGGCAAGCACCGGAGTCACATATAACCTTTTGGGATTAAAAGCTCATACCCTTTTACATTTCAGTATTTATGTTTTACTTTGTGCATTTAAGTTTTAGGAGTTATTTGAAACCTAGATGCATGATCCTTAGGACTCCTATGCTCTTTTACTAATATGTTAGGAACGCTAGTGCCATGCTCTAAGGATACGGTAGAAGTCGAGTAATGACTCATTGCTCGCGAGATATAGGATGCTTATGTTGGAATCATAAGTTGGATAAGTTGACTCGCTCATGTGGTAAGAGCAATGGGTTCGGTCTCGACCGAGTAGCATGGTGCTGGTCTAAGCTATTGAACGTACCAAGTGCTTGTCGGGAATGGGACCGGTAAGCCTAGTACCTAATGAACCAGTGCGGGAATTTTATCGTTACTAATCTTGAGATGCGTCTCCCGGTTCGCTACCGGTAGTGCAAGTGTGATTCTGGACGTGCCATGTTTGGGCGTACCAGTAAACCTTGTACTTAGGACTATAGCATCTTTTCCTAATCTGGGGAATGACGGGAACCGCTTGGTTGGGGTAGACCCTGCATTTGGTCTACCTTCTTCCGTGTATCTTGGGTTTACCTTGTAAGGATATAAATCGATCGATCGTCGGTCACTCACCATTATCTGAGTCGGCTTGACCACTGACTACCCCATATTTATTCATGGAACATTTGGATTAATATTGTTGCCTGTTTAATATTGTTTGCACAACATGCTTGTTTAGTACAGGTGCTCACCTAGAATGGTTAACATACTAGAATATGAGCTAAAATTTGAAAATTAAGGATCAACCCTTAGTCGCTTTTGGCAAAACAACCCACCAGCCAAAAAGCCTTGCATGTCTAGTTGTATTTTCTTTTTGTCGGGTAAGTCTTGCTGAGTATTAGTATACTCAGCCTTGCTTAATTTGTGGTTTTCAGGTAACCCCATCTGGCCTGGCTCTATTCCAGATGGTTGGGAGCTTGAATGGGAGAACGATGATGAGGAGTGATACATTGTGGATGGCCTCCCATGTGTATCCCGCATTTAGTTTATTTTCCGTTGTTTAAACTCTGAACCATGTTTACTTTTATGTACTGAAAAACCTGGTTTGTAATAATGTAACTTCGTGAACTTTATGTAATGTTGAACTTGTACTCTGGTCCCGCCTTCGTGTGGGCTTAGCGCATATCTCGATCCTGTGAAAGTGATTTACCGGGCATGACCCGGCAGAGGTGACAAAATACTTTTTTATTATTGCTTAACGGCCACGTGGACCGGCTTAGGTGATAATACAGAATTATTTTGGGCGGTTCTGTCACACCCACCATGCAAGAGGGTCTCCAGCTACCTCCGTTGCTGAAGAAGATCAAGGCCTTGAGGGAGGCCGGACTGAGGGCCGAACACGTGGCCTTCAGTTTCATGAAGAGAAGGGTGCAGCCGCTGATGGCGCGAGACCATCTCGGCTACCAGTACACCGACAACGAAGATACTTCCCGGATGCCTGGTGAAGAAATTGAGGATGATGTGATCATCGAAAGGCTGGGCAAGATCTTCAAGGACATGCCCGCGTACACGCCGTGCCCCGTGCCAGAGTACTCTGCGGCACGGCCGCCAAATGAGGTTAGTAGTCGTGGCCAGAGCCCCCGAGTACTAATCGCTTATGTAGTCGTACTTATGCTTGCTTGATCTTGTAGGACGATCTGAAGAAGTACATCTCCGTCCCGCCCTCCCCCCACGGCTTGAGGAACAAACACAGGGGAAGGCGGAACCCAAGGCGAAGGAGCGCCGAGAAGTTGGCGAAGGTGATGATACCGTCATCATTGAAGACACCTCCGACGACGAGGATGAGGAGACGCTGCAACAACGTTTCCAGCTCCGCTCGAGGTTCAGCCGAGCTGGAATGCCACATATTCCAGTGATCGAGAAGTCGTTCAGCCTGGAGGTGAGCTTGCCGGTTCCGCCGAGGAAACCCCGCAACGTGGCGCGCAAACGCTCCGTGAAAAAATTGAAGGTGTCCGAAGCCACCAGACGGGAGGTGAGTACCGCGACTAGAGTAGTCGAGTACTGACGAGAAGTAGTCTGCTGTTTACTGACTGTTTGGTATTTGTGCAGGACATCCCTTCCTCGGACCCCGCTGCCCAGGATGAGGAAGAAATCTGGGAGACTGTGGGGGCGACGGCTGAGAGAAGCACCAGCCCGCCTCCGGCTACTGAAGACATTGTGCCAGAAGGGGCACAGGAGCAAACCGCCACTGTGGAGCCGCAGCCGTCGGTCGAAGAAGTACAGGGCCCTCCTCCAGCTGCGGCCGTGGCCGTTGGGCAGCCAGAAGAGAGAGTAGAGGAGCCTCCTGTCGAGGCAGGAGCCACCAGCAAGCCTGGCATTGTGGATATCGCTAGGATACTGGGCGCCTCGACCGTCACTGTAGTGTGGTCGACTCTGTAAGTTCCCGGAACTCTTGTGTAGTCATGTAGCCGTCAAGCTCATGTTTGTTGATTGAATAATCCATGATGCAGGAAATCCACGGACTTGTTGGGGGATGAGGGGGAGACTAGCACTCCCGCCGATGGTGAAGACCGCTCGGCGGAGGTACGAGAGCCCACACCGCCACCACAAGCCGATGCCGCAGCAGAGCCGAGGCTTGAAGAAGCTGCCCTGGTGGAAGGTACACATCCTGTCACCACGAGTACTTATTGGGGAGAGTAGTCGTAGCCGCCACTGACTGTTGAACTAATCTTGACAGGGACACAAGCCGAGGGAGCGGCGATCCCTGTGGCAATAGCCATGGAGACGACCATTGGTGAAGCGACGGCTACGAAGCCAGTTGCCGAGCCGACAACCTCGACAGCCCCCGGGCCAGCAACCTCGACAGCCCCTAGGACGGCGACTTCGATAGCCCCCGAGCCAAGCATGGAAGCATGGGTTGACCCGCAACCTGAAGCAGGGACTGAGGTTGTCGTCCATGAGGCAATGATAGAAGACGCGGTGCCGCTTCGCTCGGCGCCCATGCCAGAGACTGGGACCTCGAACCGCGGAGGTCTCGAGTTACTGGATGATGAGCTGATCGATCCGGCCTTCGTTGCTCTGAGCATGGAGTTGTGGCGTCGCACGGAGAACTGGATCAAGGTACGTTGCGAGTACCCTGAGTTGTCTTGCCTTATTGGGTACTAAGTACTGATTAATCATTGGGTCTTGCATAGGGCCTGGTGGAGAGGTCCCACCAGAAGTCCGACCTTCTGAAGGGGTATGGTGACACAGTCATCCGAGCTGAGACCTTGGAGAAGGAGCTGGACAAGTCGAAGAAACACGCAGCACTACTCCAATCCAAGCTCGACGGTGCCTTCGTCCAGTACCATAATGAGGTATAGGAGATGCAGGCCAAAAGGGATGACTTGATCAAGAAGAACAAGACTCTGCGCCAGAAGAACAAAGGTATGCCCTCCGCCGCGACCACTGAGTACTTGTTGTAGAGCTTATGTGTAGTCTGAGACTGTTGTCAAGTTGTCTGCAGATCTTGAGGCGAGGGTTGACCAGCTGAAGGCTTCCGAGACGGACCTCAAGAATATCGTGTACCGGGAGACCGATCGCCAAGAGGTACTCGAGTGGGACTACGTACAGTTGCGCCATGAGTGCATCAAGCACATGGAGCTCCGTGAAGCCTCAGATCTTGACCTTGTACGCTGTTATAAATCTCTGCAGAAGCTTAGTGAGGACTGCGAGAATCTGCGGGCGCAGCTGAAGGAACTTGAAGAAGCCGCGCTTCCCATTGCGAGGTTGTTGGTCCCACATCCGGGAGGCCCCAAGATAGCGCCTCTGGTAGACAGGCTGAAGGAAGCTCCCAGGCGCCTGGCGACGTACATCAAGCATTTGGCGAAGTCGATACCGAACCAAGTACTCGCCTTCATGAAGTCGTACTTCCCGAAGGCACCAGTGGATGTGGTGGCCAGTGGTCTTGCGGCGAACTGCATGGATGAGCAGTATAAGACCCTTCTGGAGGAGATGGCGCCTATCGCGGAACAAGTCGCGGACAAGCTGAACCTTCAGTAGTTGTACCTGTAGAAGTAGCTTATGTACATGGTAGTTGTGTAAGACAAACAAATTGGTTAGAAACTTGTTTGAATGTGAATGAAGTTGGTCCACTTCTCATGCTGTAATGAGTACTCGTTGCCGCCACTTGCATCAAAGTGTGCGGAGTACCAAGCCGTTGGAGAGGTGGCGAGTAGTAGTGCTTGGTCAGGTTTGCCTAGTTAGAAGGCACAGTAAACAAGTTGAGTAGAATCAAGCTTTATTACTGATGAATAAGTACACCTAGATGGCTAGGGCCGTTACAAATAAGAAGTCGCCAGGACCCGTAGGCCGCCTACGGCTAAGTGATTGCTAGGGCCCTTGGACCGTTTATAGTTGGAGATCCGTTAGTAGCCGTATAGGCTGGATCTATAGAGTAGATGGTCCGTAGACCGCCGCTAAAGCCCTTAAGCTATGTGCGGCCCAGGATCCGTTAGTAGCTGTTAACGCTGGATCCTGGATGGAAGTAGTCCGTAGACTAGTGCTAGGACCGAGAGACCGCTTACAGCGAGGAGTCCGTTAGTAGCCGTGCAGGCTGGACCCGTAGACAAGTAGTCGAGCGACTACGCGTAGAAGCGACACAGCTGGTCGACGTTCCACGAGTTGCTGATGTCGTCGCCTTCAAGTGTCTGGAGACAATAGGAGCCTGGTTCGGTCACCTTGGAGACTGAGAAGGGACCTTCCCACGGCGAACTGAGCTTGTGTAGTCCGTCCGTGTTCTGGATGCGACGGAGGACTAGATCGCCGACGTTAAAGGAGCATTCCTTGAAGTTGCGATCATGGCAGCGTCGGATACCCTCTAGGTACCTTGCTGACTGGACGAGGGCAGCACAGCGGGCTTCTTCGAGGCTGTCGATGTCAACCCGTCGACTGTCTTCTGAGATGCCTTCGTATTGTTCTACTGCCGGGGATTCCCACATCATGTCGGCGGGTAGAATAGCTTCGGAGCCGTAGACCAGGAAGTAGGGTGACTGCCCTGTTGGCTTGGTAGGTTGAGTACGAAGCCCCCAGAGTGCGTTGGGTAGTTCCTTGATCCACTTGCCTCCTTTGGTGTTAGCCGCGTCATGCAGTCGCTTCTTGAGGGCGTTGAGTACCATCCCATTGGCACGCTCTACCTGGCCGTTGGCGCGCGGATGAGTCACTGAGACGTATCGAACGTCGATCCCACTGTTCTCGCAGTACTCCCAGAACTGGTGGTTGTTGAAGTTGGAACCCAGGTCTGTGATGATGCGATTGGGAAGCCCATAGCGATGCATGAGTTCATCCAAGAAGTCGAGTACCCTGTCAGTCTTTGGGCAGGTGACTGGCTTGACTTCGATCCACTTGGTGAACTTGTCGATGGCCACCAGGACTCTGTTGAATCCACCTGGCGCAGTTGGCAGAGGCCCAATCATGTCGAGCCCCCAGCAGGCAAAGGGCCAGGTTGGCGGTATGGTGACTAATTTGTAGGCCGGAACGTGTTACTGCTTGGCGAAGAATTGGCATCCTTGACATCTCCTGACGAGTTCTTCAGCATCGCCCAGAGCTGTGGGCCAGTAGAAGGCTCGTCGGAAGGCTTTGCTCACCAGCATACGAGAAGACGCGTGGTTGCCACAGACACCCTTGTGAATCTCCTCCAAGATGTCCTTGCCTTCTTCCCGAGGTACGCACTTCATGAGTACTCCAGAAGTTGCACCCCGCCTGTAGAGCTTGTCCCCGACTAGTACGTAGGTCTTGGCTCGACGGACAAGTTGTTCTGCCTCGTTCTTGTTGGAAGGAACCTTCTGCTCGCGGATGTAGTCGATGAAGGGTTGTCTCCAATCCACATCGATCATCATGACCTCCTGACTGGGCTGTGATGGCCCAGAGTCAGTGGTCGTTGGCGCCGGCTCCGGTATGGATGGCGTATGAAGCTCGTGGACGAAGACTCCAGCGGGTACTTGAGCATAAGTAGAACCAAGCTTCGACAGGACGTCCGCTGCGACGTTGTAGTCGCGGACGACGTGGTGGAACTCGAGACCATAGAACTTGTTCTCGAGCTTGCGAACTTCTATGCAGTAGGCGTCCATGTTCTCCTTGTTGCGGTACCAAGAGTCATTGACCTGGTTGATGACCACTGCGGAATCGCCGTAGACTAGTAGTCGCTTAATGCCCAGTGAGATTGCAAGTCGGAGCCCATGTAGAAGGGCCTCGTACTCGGCTTCGTTGTTTGAGACCTTCCAGAAGATCTGCAGGACGTACTTGAGTTGTTCGCCCTTTGGAGAGATCAGGAGTACCCCTGCGCCCGCGCCCTCGAGCTTGAGTGAGCCGTCGAAGTACATCACCCAATGCTCTGGTCGCTCTGTTGGGGTGGGCAGTTGATTCTCCCGCCATTCTGCCATGAAGTCGACTAGTGCTTGAGATTTGATGGCGGTGCGTGGCTTGAAGTCGATGTTGAGAGCGCCAAGCTCGACCGCCCACTTGGAGATTCTCCCGGTAGCATCTTGGTTGTGGAGTATGTCGCCAAGCGGGTAATCGGTGATGACGGTGATCGAGTACTCCTGAAAGTAGTGTCGTAGCTTCCGCGAGGTGATGAGTACTGCGTAGAGTAGCTTCTGGACCGGTTGGTACTGGGCCTTGGACTCGGACAAGACCTCGCTGACGAAGTAGACTGGCCGCTGGACTGGATAGGCGTGGCCATCTTCCTGCCGCTCGACGACGATGGCAGTACTGACCACATGAGTGGTCGCGGCGAGGTAGAGCAGTAGATGCTCCTGTTTGCGAGGAGCCGTGAGGACCGGTGGCTTTGACAGGAAGTCTTTAAGCTGCGTCAGAGCTTGATCAACCTCCGCGGTCCACACGAACTTCTCTTGGTGCTTGAGTAGCTTGAAGAAGGGTAGTCCCCGCTCTCCTAGCTTCGAGATAAATCTGTTCAGGGCCGCCATACACCCGGTCAGCTTCTGGACATCCTTGATGCAGGTTGGAGCTTTCATATTGGTGATGGCAGAGATCTTCTCTGGATTGGCTTCGATGTCGCGATGGCTGATGATGAAGCCGAGTAGTTTCCCCGAAGGTACGCCGAAAACACACTTGTTGGGCTTGAGCTTCCACTGGTACTTCCGCAGAGATGCGAAAGTCTCTTCAAGATCGGCGATGAGCGTGTCGGAGTTTCTAGTCTTGACGACCACGTCATCCACATAGGCTTCGACGTTCTTGTTGAGCTGCTCCTTGAAGCAGGCCTGGATAGCTTGTTGGTAAGTAGCGCCGGCATTCTTCAACCCGAACGACATCGTCATGTAGCAGTAGGCGCCGAACGGGGTGATGAACGCTGTCTTTTCCTGGTCTTCTTCCTTGATTGCGATCTGGTGGTACCCGGAGTAGCAGTCGAGGAAGCAGAGCAGGTTGCAGCCCACCGTGGAGTCGATGACTTGGTCAATCCGCGGCAACCCGAAGGGGTCCTTGGGGCAATGCTTGTTGAGGTCGGTGTAGTCAACGCACATCCTCCACTCGTTGGTGTTCTTCTTGCGGACGAGGACGGGGTTTGCGAACCACTCAGGATGGAAGACTTCTCGGATGAAGCCGGCCGCGAGTAGTTTGGCGAGTTCCTTCTTGATGGCATCCCGTCGGTCGTCGGCAAAACGGCAGAGGTGTTGTCGCTTGGGGGTAGCTTTAGGATCGACGTTAAGTGAGTGCTCGATCAGTCTCTTGGACACACCTGGCATGTCCGCTGGCTTCCACATGAAGATGTCTCGGTTAGCCCGAAGGAAGCTGACGAGCGCGTCTTCCTATTTAGGGTCGAGCCCCGCGCCGATCATGGTAGTCTTGCTGCTGTCGCCGGTCCCGAGGTTGATGGCCTTCACCTATACTTCCTCTGTTGGCTGAGGTTTGTTGGAGGTGTCGGTCTTCTCAGGTATCTCGAGTTCGGTTGGCGCAAGCTTCTTGGATGCAGCGAAGATCTCCATCATTGCGTTGGGTACTTGATTGGTTGCTGCGAGTTCCACGGCTTCGGTGTCGCAGTCGTAGGAAATCTTCAAGTCCCCTTGCACCGCGAGCACTCCGGCAGGACTTGGCATTTTGAGTACCAAGTAGGTGTAGTGGGGGATCGCCATGAACTTGGCGATGGCTGGTCTGCCGAGGATGGCATGGTAGGAGGTTTCGAAGTCCGCAACCTCGAACTTGATGTACTCGGTGCGGTAGTTCTCCC
Source organism: Cenchrus fungigraminus (assembly GCA_036936925.1). Lineage (NCBI taxonomy): Eukaryota > Viridiplantae > Streptophyta > Magnoliopsida > Poales > Poaceae > Cenchrus > Cenchrus fungigraminus. Next base: position 107,469,297 of record CM072780.1, on the reverse strand, counting down.
TTGTCCCGAAGGTAACTGGCAGAACCACTGAGCCAAGTGGTATAGCCGTGTTGCCTGGGACGATGCCGTAGAAAGGTGACGTGCTCTTGGTGAGCATGTCGGTGATGTCGAGCTTCATCTTCTTCAAGGATTTGGTGAAGAGGACATTGAGTCCGCTCCCGCCGTCGATCAGTACCTTGTTGAGTCTGGAGCCCGCGACTACTGGTTTCAGGACAAGTGGAAAACGTCCTGATTCAGAGAAGCTTGTCCATTGATCTGCGCGGGAGAAGGTGATGGGTACTTCCGACCACCTTAGAGGTGTCGGCACCGCTGGCTCAATGTTCAAGACTTCCCGTAGGGTGAGCTTCTGAGATCGCTTGGTGGGTAGTCCGCCAAAGAGGACAATCACCGTCTTGTCAGGTTCTTGGAAGTCGCCATTGCCTTCGTCGACTTTCTTCTTGCCCTTCTTGTCGTGAGGGGGCCGTGGCTTGGAAACATCCTTGAGTGCTCGCTGGAGTTGGTAGCACTGATCGGTTGTGTGATTGTCGTCCAGATGCCACGAGCACTTCTCTTTGAGCAAGTCTCTGAAGCCGCCGGAGGTCTCTTTGGAGCTGTCCTTCGCAGGATGCTGTATAGCCGCGACTGTGTTGTCTAGCTTGTGCTTGCGGTTAGGACCCGAGTAGTAGTTGTTGTTGTTGCGACTCCCTTGATCCTTGTTATTGTTGTTGCCGCCCGTGTTGTTTTTGCTCTTGCCGCGAATGGAGTCGTACTTGGCGTTCGCCTTGTCCTCTTCATTTGCCCATGAGGTGATCATGTCTTTGAGCTTGGTGATGGAGCTTGGGCGACGGCAACCGAAGTCTTCGAAGGTGCGACGGTGGTAGAGACCGTCTCGGAAGAGGTCGATGACTTCTTTGTCAGTGACGTCGACTACGGTCGCACGCTTGTCGAAAAAGCGGTGCATGTACTGGCGGAGCGTCTCGCCTTGCTCCTGCTTGACCATCGCCAGGTCCATGCGAGTACCCGAGCGTCCCATGGCGTCCGCGAAGTTACTGGTGAACTGAGCCTTCAGCTGGTCCCACTTGTCGATCGAGTTCTTATCGAGCGACTCGAGCCATGTAAGTGGGGCCTGGTCCAGACAGAAGGGGAAGTAGAGACACTTGGAGTCGTTGTCACCACCAGCGTTTTCAATGGCCAGGGCATAACACCTGAGCCACTGAACTGGATCTTGCTTCGCGTCGTACTTGGTGATCCCGAGAGGTTTGAATTTCTCGGGAAGAAGCAGATCGCGAAGTCGTGCAGAGTAGGCAGGGAAGCTGTCGCTGTCACTGACTTCGGTAGTCTTCTTGGCGCGGCGTATTTCGTCGATCCTGTGGCGAGCATCGTAGCCGCTATGTGCGTTGCCGGTGGCGTGGCTGTTCGCGTGGCCTCGGCCTCCGCGATCGTCGCCGCCACCGCCTTTTCTGCCGGCGCCGTGGGAAGAGCTACCGCTGCTGCCACCGCCGCCACCGCCGCCGCCACTAGTGCCACCTTGCGAAGGTCCTCCCGCAGAGGCTCTAGAGCGATTGGGGGTTGGCTGGTGTTCACCACGAACACGGTTGCGTCTGACTTCTGCTGGGGTGCGGCTGCGACTAGTGGCTTCGTGATTTCCGGCTCCGGCGACCCTGTTGTTGACCCGCATGAAGTAAGCATCCTCTGCGAGTTTGGCGATGAGTTTGACTGCACGATGCCCCTGAGCTGTTCGAGCTATCGTAGTGATGGACATGAGGCATTGCTCAGGGGTAGTGTGGACCCGGTTGGCGACTTGATCCAGGGCGTCATTGAGGTTTCGGATAGGGAGAGCTTCGCGGAGCCACCGGCGTCGATCTTCTCGCTTTCTGTTGCGGTCGCGCCGGGCGTTCTTGGCTTTGGTAGTCTCGTCTGCGGGTGCATTGGCTGATTCCTCGTCCTCTGAAATATCTTCAAGGTACCGATCAGGTCGGGCATCTGAGGTTCCAGCTTCCCCGGTTGCCATGAATACTTCACGGTCGGGCGTGCAGAGTCCGGAGTCGGTAGTTGCCACCTCTGTAGGCGTGTGCTCGTCCTCGTTTGGAGTCAGCGCGACGCAGCGCGAGTTGTCGTCAATCAGGTCTGCGGGCTTGCGGTCAGGCCAGTAGACGAATCTGCCGGCGGGAGTAGACGTGATGACCAAGCCAGCAGCAGGGCCTGACAACGGCTCCTCGATGGTGTTGATCTCGGACTCGATCGGATCGAGACCGAAGTCAAACTCGTAGGAGGAGTCCGAGTTGTAGTCGGGGACGGCGTTGGAGTCCGAGAAATACTCGGAGACGATCTCCTTGCCGGCCCGACGTGGGACGAGCGCATCCACGTAGGCTGCAGTGGCGTTGCGGAGGCCGTACGGGAAGTGCTCGTGGGGGAGGACCGGTTCACACGATGGCTCAGGAGCCAGCTCGCGTGGTTCGATCTAGGGTGACGTCGAGTTCGAGTTGGAGGCAGATCCAATCTCGAAGTCGGCGACTTGGTTGTAGAGCGAAAATTCGTCGAATTTTTCGACGAGTTGACCCGTGACAGCTTTGGGAAGCGTCACAAGTCCGGTCTTCGGGTCCGGGGCCATGGTGAGGTAGCGCTGGAACGATCCGGCGCCGTCAGCAGTGCAGACCCAAGAGCCGAAGACGAAGGTGTCGCCGCGGTTGAAAGCGGTGCTTGGCTTGATGATGATGGAAGCCGTCGAGTTCGCCATGAGATCTTCGGCGAGATCCCCTACCTGGCGCGCCAGCTGTCGGTGTTTTAACCCGGCAACCTACCAAGGGGAGTACCCGAGGTAGACGTTTGTGGCCTCGCCGAGATCGGGAACTCGAAGGAGAGACACGTGGCACACAATTTAGACAGGTTCGGGCCGCGAGGTGCGTAATACCCTACGTCCTGTATGCTGCGTAACTCTGGATTGATTAGGTGTGTTTACAAGATGATGCGGATGAAAAGATAGGGGTCCCTGCCTCGCCTTATATAGTCCGGGAGGCAGGGTTACAAGTCGGTTTGGTAGGGAGAGTACTAGTCGTACACGGCTAGGAGTACTCTACATAGATCCGGACATGTCTAGCTTCCTAGCCGAGTACTAGTCCTCTGTATGCCTTGTGCTTCACGCCATCTGGTGCCGTGCAGCCCAAATCGAGTAGTCACAAGGGCCCACGTAGTAGTCGGTCCTGGTACCCATCTGAGTAGTAGGCCCAGGGATGTCCATACGACACAAACCTTCTTCATTTGCTAACTTAAGTAACCATTTACTCAACAGACATTTGTTCTGAATGTCCAAGTCTATAATGCCTAACCCCCAATATTTTTAGGTTTACGGAGGATACCCCACCTAGCCAACCTCTAAATAGGTGTAAAATAATATTGTAAGTGACTATGTGTATTTTCTTATGTGGTCGCGATCTATTTTCCATTTTCCAATCAGCAGCCAACGCTACTCTCAATAAAAAAGGAAGCACCTTGGTCCTATAAGCAATTGGACGCCGAAAAAATTGGTCAGGGTTTGAAAGTCATCAACCACCATTTGCTCAGCTCTTTTCGCTCCGAAACATACAAATATACGTACTTCGGTCCTATTTTAGATGAGATTAATTGAAGGTCAGTACATCCTCAGCAACGAAACCAAATATAATCCCAAAACACGGACTATATACAACCCTTATAAACAACAGAAAGTGTCGTCAAATTTTAATAAATCGGTCCTTATTTGAAATGCAAAAAAAAAAAAGTTCCCGTGTTCGAAACGGCCCTCCACCTGCTCGGTGATCCACTTGGTCCGGTGCGCAAAACGCGCAAAATTTTTTTTGAACGAACCGCACAAGATAGTGCGTGTTTCATTGATATAGCAGAAACAAATACAAGACTAATCCTAGGCAGGTGGATTGAAACGCGCGAATTGAAACAGAGGATTTCTTAATGAACACGCATGCGATGATTTAGCGCAAGATCGTATCAACTAGCACAAATAGAGATCGAGATCCCCAGTACAATAAGCGTATGGATATATCCTACTGTCCTTTTTGACGAACCGTGGACGGTCTGTGACTTTGTGTGTTGCCTTGCCTGCTAGTACGTGTTTACATGGGAGCTAGCTAGAAAGCTAGAGTTACGCTGCCGGGATTCAACAAATTAAAGCCGACACGTTTCTCTATCTACTGACCAATAATTACATGAAGCCGGCCTGCTAATTGCGTACCTGCACAGCAAGGCTAAGGTTAATGACGCGCCTAATCACGTGTTACGCTCACCTACTACTACTGCCCGGCCGATTACGTAACTAATGACGACGTTTCCTCTCTCTCTCTCTGGCAACGAAAGGTGGTGTCGGGTGACGACGAAAGAGAATAAGAGATGCGTCGTCGTCGGTCGGTCGTGGCGAGTCAAATGGCCGGCGGCGGCGTGGCCCAGCCAGTAGTGTAAAAAGGTGAGGTGAGCTGGGCCACTGATCAGCACTCCGTTCGATTGGTCCGTCTCCGCGTATACATGGGTGGATTACCAGCCACAAGATCGGGTCAATTGCCCAAACCTTGATGCTTCGCTACAGTGTTTTCAATTCGCGGTGTTATTCCACTGGCAATGCTTTTTGTGACTTTGATCCAGTTCCAATATACCAACAGGTTTCTTGTCCCAGCCCGAGCGAGGGAGGAAAAAAAAACCTTTTGGTGTGGTGGAAAACGAGCGAGCCAGCGAGGAAAAAAAAACTTACCCACCATGCATGGATCTAATTAATCTCAGTGCACATGTACGTTAAATGATAGTTAACTCCGGAATATAGATACTTTTAGATTTTTGAATCAATTTTTGTTTGACCAACAATATATATACTCCCTCCGTCTCATGAAAAGTGTGCAATTCTTATTTTTCTATGACAAATTAGCCGTGAAGCCGCCACTCATGCACAAATACACAATAATATTTACGTTATCAAATGAGCATCATAACTATATTTATCATGAAATAGATATATATATTCATAATGTACTTCTTTGGTGTGGTATATATTAATTGATAATATTGTCTACAAATTTGATGAAACTTAAACAATTTGACTTAGGGAAAACTCAGGATCCCTTTTGTTTTATCATGGAGGAAGTGAAACGAACCAGATTTCCTAAATTGGAAACCCGATCCTCTGCACCTCTGTGATGGTCCCAGGAAGTGGTCATCACGTGCAAACCCTGTCTCAAGTGGTACAAATCCATACAACTCAGGAATAGAGGAGATATTACATAATTTTATTAATACATCAGAGTACAACATTTCGGCATAAGCCGGGTACAAGTCCAACTGGACTAAACAAGAAAGGTAAATCATCTACGCAGCGGATCTATCGAAGCGAAGCGTCTCCAGCTCCACAGGCAAACTTGAGTGTAGGACCAGCTCTAGTCTTCCCATCCTTCATCGTCGATGTCGTAGTCGATCACCAAGTCTGAAAGCATCGCCATCTACCCGATAAGCGGGTAGGTCATGTCAGCTTCCCAACAAAGAGCAAAAGTGGTGGATGAACTCTAGTATGCATGGATAAACCTATATCTGGCTGTAGTAAGTTTATGCAAGCAGCGGTAGCAACATCAAGGTAAGCGGTCGTGCAGAGAGGTCACCATCTCCGAGGAGATCCACACCTCCGAGGCCAACGCCTCCGGGGTCAACACCCCAGCCAAGGAAAGAACACCAACACACTGGATCTCAACCGAGACACAGCATCCCACTCTCATCTGCGATGTAGGGTCACCAACTCCTATCCCCACATCTCAACGGCACGAAGCCGGGCTCACACACTCGGGGGAGAGAAGCGGTACAAGAAAATACTAGCCAGGTGAGAGATCGTAAGGGCTGTCCATACCAGTGGACACGGACTATAGCTATAGGTTTAACACTCTGCAGAGGTTGTACAACTGGACCCGCCGGATAGAGCAGAAACGGGGATCAGCCGTTCCACATCCCTACCTAACGGCCGGAGAACTAGCAGTGGGTGGCACTCTCCTGCCTCTCCGAGCCTGACTCGTCCTGAACTGGGGCGCGAAACTTGCCAGCAGGGCCTCGGAGCTGTGAAACCATCCCCGGAGGAGCCGGGGCGACGTCTACTCGGGGGGTCTAGCCCGTCCCCCTCACACGACCACACCGGTCCGCCTACAAGCTGAGCGCCCACCACCAACTAGTTCTCGGACCGAACCCCGCCCATAACAAGGCGAACGGTTTGTACGAAAATAGCCCAAAGATCAAGGTCACACAGACGATCGGTCCTTAATTGCAAGGAGCGAGCACTCCACCAACTCCACCCGTCCGACACGCCGCTAGGGTGGGAGGCCAGGTCGCATCTCCCCTAGACAGGCGTTCACAAGTAACCAAAGCGGCTCGCTCCCGCGGTAACACGTCAAGGATACACACTCACCCAAAACACACGCTAGAACACCGAGATATCCCAATCTCAGTCCCAACCAGAGATCCATCCGTATCACGAAACAGGTAAAAAGTATGGGTAGTAAATCTATATCGAGGACTAGCTAGGGGTCTGTAGCTAGTCCCAAAAGTAGGAAGTTCAAGGAACAGGGTATATCAAATCCAAGGCATGGCTAGAAGATTGTCTATGCATTTCAATCATCCAAAGCATCATAAATAAAACACTAGCAACTAAATAGCATGCATGGGACCTACATGGTCGGGAGTGACATGACACCTGCGCGGTAGTCGTCGTAGAGTAGTAGAGGTTGGGCCGTTCCTTCGGGTCAACGGTCTTCCCGATCGTCACAGCTCGGGTCGTCGTCGCAGCTCGAGTCTTCATACAAGGTTACAAGCCTACACGAGATGCGACGCGGAAATAAATAACGACAATCATCTAAGCATTAACTCCAAATAACATCAATTAGAAGAACCAAATAAATCCGAACTAGCTACAAGCAGCACTAGTTTAATTTTAAGAAAATTAAAGTAATTAGTTTTTATAATAAAATAGTTTTAAGCTACTAGCTTTGTATATACTTAGAAAACAAAATAGAGAGAAGGGTTAGTTCAAAGTTGGGTTGCCGATCAAAGGCTAAGGGTTTGGTGATTGCACCAGCAGAGCATTAGCGTGTCAGATAGGTGCAACAAAGCGGAAGCTCAGAGGGTGATGAAAGGGAAATAAAGCGATCCGAGCTAGGTAAGGTATTATCAGACCAAGGTATGCAGCAACAACACAAAAAGAAGGAAAGGTTCGACTTGTGGTCGGAAAAAGGGTGATGAGGCGGTAAAAGGGTGCTCAGGAGCGCGGTGGTGCAAGTGCTAACGATGCGACGATAACCATGGCGTAGCAGCTAGGTTGCAGCACGGGGTTGCCGTGCTTGAAGCAGTGGCCACTGCTCATGGCACGGCCGTCCATCACGCGCGGCATCCCGGTTACTAACACATGGTACGGCGCATGCTACACGGCACGTCGCGGTGGAAGCGGTGCAAGCAAGGAAAGCGGTGCGAACACGGCTTGGGGGAGTTATTCCTGTCCGCGGCACACTAGTGGCTAGTTGCGGGGCTCCGGCGTCCCAGACCCACAATAGCGCAGTGGCGGGCAGCGGCCACGAATTCTACACCAAGAACGTGGGCAAAAGGGGCTTGGTTCATGGGCAAGAGCAGAAAAGGATAGGGTAGCAGCGAGCGGTTCGGAATTATGAAACCAACGCAAGTGGTTTCATAATTTTCGGAGCTCCAGATAATTAGTTATGAATTTTTAAAGAAAAAAGATTTATAAAACATTTATTAAATCCTTTTATTTAAACAGAAAATAATTTTATTAAAATAATGCTGACGTCAGCATGACGTCAGCGGTTTAGTGGCCTTAGGTGGGCCGAAAGTGTAAGAGGCCTATTGGGCTGGCCCAGTTTGGCCCAAGGTTCCCAAGGTTTGAAAAACCTCCTTTAACTTCACTACGGTCCGGCCTGGTTGATCCTTGGGCTCAGCGGCCTTCCGTGGGCCGAAGCCCAAACAGGGTTCATGCGAGGAAGTCTGGGTTTGCACCCTGAACTCCTCTGAGGGTTCGTCCAACTCTGGATCCGGGATCTTCTGCGGCTCCATGTGGCTGTGCTCATGTGGTCCAGCGTGTGGCTCCGCTCAGGGCTCAAGAAAAAGAGGGCGCACAAGGTGTTCGACAAAAAGCCTCAAAGGTGCGGCGGAGCGGTATAGGCTCACCGGCGGCAAGGTTAGGCTACGGCAGTGGTAGCGGCACCTGCAAGAGAAGAGCATGGCTCGAAGGCCAGCACTCAAGGCGACGTCGTGCAGCACGGCAGGGCGGCAGCGCGCGCGGCGGGGTTCGCGGTGGCGAGGCTCTGCGGCAACAGCGTGCTTGGCTCCTGCAGGGTCTCGCGTGGCACGAAGGCCGGTCAGAAGCGACGACGGCGACGCAAGCAGGTGCGCGGCAAGCAGATCAACAGGGCAGCGCGTCTTGTGCACGACTATGCGGCACGAAGGCCGAACCAGAATGGAGACAAGAACACAGCAAGAGGGGGTGGTCTAGGTGTGCTTGCTGCTCACCGTAGGGCTCGAGGAGGTTTCGGCGAGGCTGGGAGAGGTCGAGGCTGTGGCGAGGTGTAGCTGGCAGGCTCGACGTCGTGGTTCCCGGCTTGAGGATGTAGTCCAGCAGCTCGCAAGTGCTCCTCGTCCTCCTGGTGCTTGGCGTTGGCGCGGCGAAGGGCTTCACGGTGCGGCGACGGCGTCCTGACGCGGGCGGATCAGTTTAGGCATTTCACCGAACAGTTGGAGGGCAAGGAAGAGATTGGATTGTGTGCTCACCGTGGGTTCGTGGGTGGTCAAGGCAAGGCACAGCGACGACACAGCACCTGCAGGACAGCGGCACGAAGGCCGGGTACACAGTGTAGAGGAGGCGCGGCGACGACGCCTTGCGGTTCGGCGGCGTCACGGAGCTCCGGGGTGGCAGCGGCGCAGCGCCCCTGGAGGCGTCCGGCGGCCGCTCCAAGGTGGTGAGGATGCAGAGCTCCCGGGCGACGAGGACGGGCAGTGCTCCGAGCAGCACCCCCCTTTCTTCTCCACGGGCCCCCATCTCCGATGCCATCACCTCTCTGCGTTTTCCCCTCCTTTGTCCCTGGTTTGCACGGTGGAAGGCGGATGGGCAGCTCCTGAGCGGCGACAGCGAAGACGTTCCCCAGCGTGCAGCGGTCGTTGTTGTCCATGACGGTGGCTTCAGCTTGGTGTAGACGGCGGCAACAGGCAGTAGGCCGTGGCTTTGGCATTTCGTCGAACAGTTGGTGAGCGAGATGGAGGGAGGCTACGCTTGTGGATCGGGCTTCACCAGCAACGTATCCGGCAGCTGTGGCTTGACGGGGAGGTAGCAGCAGCTCGATGGCGTGGACAAGCGTGGTCGATGTTGTCGCCACCGACGAAGAGCTGCAGCTCTCGTACGGCATGGGGGTGTCGTCGTGCCCGGTGGCGAGGGTGCAGCTTGGCGAGCAGCGGTGCGATGCAGTGCGATGCCGGGATCTTCAACGTCATGGTGCTCCACTTCCCATTGGTTCGGTGTTGCAGTTCGAGCGGCTGCACACCAGGGCTCTTCACGGCAGCAGGCTTTTGCTCGATGCTAGCGCGGTGGAGGAAAGAAATCAGAGAAAAAGGAGAGGAGTGCTGAGGATCTGTGGGGAGGTGGATTTTAGTGCTTGATTTCCTTGGAAACGAGCTCCAGCTACTAGATCTTGCAAGTCGCAGGAGATCGGGAAAAAGAAATCAAGCATGGAGGCTTGCGGTTGCTGATTGGTGGAGGGTTTGTGGGAGAGAAGATGCTAGTGCGTGGCTTGGAAACAGAGAAGGGAGCGGTAGGGTGTGCAGCGGTGCAGAAAAAGGAGAAGAAAAGAGGCCGGCGGCTGCTTGGGAGAGGAGAAAGGAAAAGGAAGAGAAGTGAGGGGTATTTAAGGGAAGGAGTTAGGGTTAGATAGATTGGTTTAGATGGGCCGGATATTTGGGCCTAGACAAATTAATTCCGCAAAATAAATTGGTACAATTTATTTTGTAGAATCAGAACAAATGAATTTTGACTAATTTTTCCGGGAACGAATTAAGTAGCGAACTATTAATTCGAGAAGCCGGAAAACATTGTCACAATTCAAAATGAGCTCCGAGGAATTTCATTCAAATGAATTAGCCTATTTTCCGAGATCGAACCAATTATCATAGATTAATTCGAAAAGTCGGAAAATATTATATAATTCACTTATTAAATTCCAGAGCACTTCGGAAGAATCGAAAAAAGGTTGCGAGCTTAGAGATTAGCAGATCGAGCTGAGAAAGATGTTAGCAGCTCAAGCCGAGCTAATTGGCTAGTGTTAGCTCGGGTGCAAAGTTAGAGTTAGTCACACAAAGTTAACATTTATAAATAGTTTGAATTTGAATAAAGTTCAAATTCAAACTCTCACACATGTTTAAACTCCAAATTAAAATCCAAAAAGAACCAACTCAAATATTTAAACCATAATTTGAAAATAATTAATACTTGGTTTTAATTTATATGGAATTTGAGGTGAGAGGCTAGCAAATTAGGATCAAATTTGGTCGCACACATGTTCACACAAAAAGTTTTAAATTTTTGCGAAAATTCACACATGGGAAAACATTCAAAATTCCGGGATGTTACAGGAAGTACTACTAATAATATACCTGAAACCTTATATAAAAGTGCACTCATTTTTTTTGACTGGTGTAATGTCTCTTAAGTTGCCCCAAAATCTTATTTAATCATGCATGTGGAAGTTGCCAACAAGCTGACCCTGTTCGTTTGGCTTATCAACCAGCCAACAGTACTTTTCTCTCAGAACAAACCAGCCACTAGTAACCAGTCAGCAGTACTTTTCTCTCAGAACAAATCAGCATCAGCCACCAGCCAAACGAACAGGCTCACCATTCGAATGTTCAACTGAAATCTTGCTCCTATTATCTTAAACTTCTGCAAGATTGTGTCCCCACATCAAGCAGTATATGCTATAGATTCTTATATAGCATATGTCGGCAAGCAAAGTTAGCTACCTTACGACGACGTGTAGATCGGAGTTGAGTTTCGTTGGCACTCTTGGCAGTACGTGATGAACTGAAGCATGTAGTACGTACATTACGGTCCAAGTGGATGAGATCGATCTCTGCAATGTCCCGGGGGCTACACCAAGGGTCGCCCGCGCGCCGCCGGCTCGCCGCATCCCATGAAAAATTAAAGCACCACTAGTTTACACACCACATGGACACACGCCCCATCATTTTGTTCTCGATCGATTGCTAGCTTGTGAGTATGCATGAATGATGAACCAAGTGCACTCTTGCATTAGACTACTCCATGAATATGTTATAGATCGTCTAGAGAGAGTTCAATATATGCGCGTCATTACATTGACCATTGCATGAATATTGTTTTTTTTTGTGCACTGAAATCCACATGGATTCGATATCGGAAAATATTCGTTTCGCCAATTTTTTTTGCAAACAAACAAAGCATGGAATTCGCATCGAGATGTAGTACATGGAACATTCTGGTTCCTTTGTTTCCAACTGTACAAACAGAGCTTGGGTTGCTTCTAGCTTCGGTCGCTGTCGTCAGTATGTAGGGGCTATAAACCTCCAACAAAATCGGGGGAAAAAATCTAACAAACCATTCCCTACACTATCAAGCCTATGTGTGGTGGTTAGTGACGAAGTCAGAAATGACAAGCAGGGGGCTTCTCTCCCTCCCTCTCTTCTTCCTTCTCAAATTTCTTGGTGGGCTCTCAACGGAGAGGCTCCCCCCACCACCCCGATCACACTCAGCGCGACGAGATCACCTGTACATCTGCTGGTTGAGTCATTGACGTGTGGATCCGAGCCTACATGTGAGTGACCCAACTTCAAAGAGTAGTATTGCAGGATCTATTTGCACTCAGCGCTGCCTCCGATCGCGGGTAGTGGTGGTGATAAAGGATTGTAAGAAACTGTAACAATAATGACATGAAAATCGTTCCCCGGTTACCGAGGCAAAGGTACGTGCTAGGCCAGCTTCAATGGAAGTTTCATAGAGGATTTCATGAGTATTAATTATCATGCCACATCACCAATTTTGCTTATGTGGCAAAATATTTATTAAGAGAGAAGGAAGAGTTTCATCATATGTGAGAGGAGTATTAGGCCAGTCTCAGTGCACAGTTTCATTGCACGAGTACCTAAATTGGGAACTAGGTAACTGTGTCATAGGAGTTTCATAGTGATGAAACTCCTCTCACATATGATGAAACTCTCTCTTCTCTCTCCTCATAAATACCTTGCCACATAAGCAAAATTGGTGATGTAACATGATAATTAATGCTCATGAAATCCATCATGAAACTCCCAGTGAGATTGGCCTTATCATCATGAAACCCCTATAGCACAGTTACTTAGTTCTCAATCTATCTAACTGTGGCATGAAACTCTGCAGACTAGCTTTAATCCAGAGTATATGCGCTGCACCATGCAGAAAGATCGATGCAATGTCAGCGAGAGACAAAGGTCAAACGATGAACAGTGACAAAGAGCGTTTGGAAGGCTTTCTTTTGACTTATGCGCAGTACTTTTCTTTCATAACAAATCTGCCGTACAACTTCTTTCGTAGTACTTTTCTTTCACAACTAATCTGTCGGCTTATACTTTTAAGACCTGCCGAACACTCTCAAGAATATGCACTTTCTCTCAGAGGCCGGCCCGGAGGTGGTGTATCCCCCGTCGCCCGTGATTACTGGGAGGAGGGTCTGCACGTGTTTCGAGGCCCGGCAGCCATGAGGCTGTTCGGCTGGCTTATCCCGGCTTGTGTTGGCTTATTTCATCTCACAAAATATTATTCATTCTACCAGTCGAGCACTATTCATTCTACCAGCCGAACAGCCTTCATGCTAACCCTGGGCATGCATGGCCCCCACGCTGGGCTTCCATGCAGCATGTGGAGGGCCCAAGCCAGCAGGCTGCTTCTTATATTCTCAGAGGTTTCTAGATCCGGTTCGTAGCTACGCTGACCACACACAAGATACGCACGCACAATATTTTAAGCACCGGACGCACCACCTCAAATGATAGCAACACGTACTCCGATCGGATAGGCACGGTACTGTTGGCGAACTTCCGAACATGTAATGTAACGGCCATCAATAATGTTCGTGTACGTTCATATATTTCAGTGTCATTTTATATTCGTCAAAATTAACAACAACGGTGTTTCTAGTGCACAATCCAAACTCTTCTCTTCTTGGCGACGACACAAGTGTCAAACGTCATTAGATCCTGCTGTTTGGAATGCGCTAGGATGGTAAAATTTACCAATGTGGTAAACTTACCACCCTCAAATGAACGGGTACTTTAATTTGCCTTAACTGGGGTGTTTGGATGCTTGCGGTAAAGTTTACCACTAGGTATGCAAATGACACTTACACTGGTAGGGTGAGGGGCTTTAGTCCCGGTTGGTAGAGGCTTTAGAGCAACTCCAAGAGACTAGGTATCTTGGCTTAACTAGCTAAAAAATGAAAAATTTGTCAAAAACTCAATCCAACAGACTAGCTAAACTTTCCCTTGCTATCCTCTGCTAGCTAAACCGGGGGCTTCGCTAGTCATCTTTGGTTAACTAGTCCCGCTAGCTATCCTCTCTCTCGTGGAGTATGACAGGCGGGACCCACTGGCAGTGGAGTATATGGAGAGTTGATTTTAGCTAGTCTGTTGGATTTCGTCAACTTTTTGCTAGCTATTTCATTTTACATACTAGCCAAATCAAGATTTTAGCTAGTGATTTTTAGAGAGGCTCTTGGAGTTGCTCTTAGGCCTCTCAAGTCCAACCGGGACTAATGATCAGAGACAAAAGACGCCCCTTTAGTCCCGGGTGAACGAACCTGGACTAAAGGGGTCCTTTGGTCCCGGTTCATATTACCAACCGGGACTAAGGGGGGGCACGCCAGCGCTTGAGCGCACCCCCTTTAGTCACAGTTGGTAATACCAACCATGACGAAAGGGCCTCGATTCTTTTTTTATTTTCAATTTGAACGTATATTTGAATTGTTGTCTATATGTACGTATACGTATTTGCACTTCATATCTATGTATACTTGTCTATATATATACCATATATGTACTTAGACTTATATATAACCTATATATCTACATATATAAACTTATAAATGTATATACACATAATAATTTATACACATCAAAATAAATAGTATTTTCTTAAACTAGTATATATACATCAAAATCCTAAACCCTATAGTATATATACATCAAAATATCATTCAATTCAAATTTCTAGTCTCAACTTTCCTCGGAGGTGAGTCGGTCAATCGGATGGTGGTCATAAAAATGTTTTCCTTTTGGATCAACCACCTCGTCCATGAGGAATCACATGAGAGCTTCTTGAATTGCCAAGAGACGATCATTCTCAATGAGTGTGTCCCTTTTATACCCTTCTGTAATTTGCAAATAGGTTAATATATTACACCGAACGATTAAATATACAAAAGAGGTTAAAAAGATGTATTATTATAATAGGTTTATTTTACTTACAGTATAATTTGTCGAGTTTGAAGTGAAAGTGTGTATGTGCTCACAGACGTAGTACCCGCATAAATTATTTCCTTGTTCCTGTCTCAAACACTAAAGTGGAGAGGGGGACAAATTATGAAATACTAGTGTTATACATTTTAAATATTCCCAATATGAAGTTGTTATTTGGATTACGTACCGGAAAATCAGTGACCCATCTAATTGATGGTCAAAATGGTCCTTGGTGGTTTGCAATGAACATGGTCCAAGCTCCGAGGGAAAATAATAAAAGATACAGTGTTATTATAAAATCTAAATATATATATTGCATTAAAGAAAATGTCTTAGATAGAATTATTACTCTAGAAATACTTCTTGAAGGTCTTGGTCTTTCTGGAATAAACAAGAATTTTCTTTGAATTTCTGGAATAAACAACAATTTTCTAAGAATTTGTGGAATAAACAACAAGTTTCTATATATTTCTGGAATAAACAAGATTCTTCTTTGCATTTCTAGAATAAACAACAATTTTCTAAGAATTTTTGGAATAATCAATATTTTTCTATGAATTTCTGGAATAAACAAGAATTTACTAAGAATTTATGGAATAAACAAGAATTTTCTTTGAATTCCTGGAATAAACAACAATATTGTATGAATTTCTAGAATAAACAACAAGTTTCTATGAATTTCTAGAATAAACAAGAATTTACTATGAATTTTTGGAATAAATAAGAATTTTCCATTAAACTAAGTGGAAATATTTCTACTAACTTGTGGACGAACGATGCTTGTGGACGGCGGTGCCGTGTGGGAGAATGACGAGGAGGTGACGGGAAGTCACTTGTTTGAGCCGACGCGACAATTGTCGGGTTGGGAACTATCAAACTATGAAATTGTGTATTAGAAAATAATTAAGAACTCAAATACACAAATAAGAATTTGGTCCATAGTCGTAGGTGTCGAAACTAATAAATTTATATGTATGACTATATATATAAAAAAAATATACAAAGCATTAAAACTCTCTCTCTATATATATCTGTATAAGATTTATTTCTAATTAAAATTTATTTCCATTCCTATAAATTCAAAACTTTTTATGTATATCTACAAAATTTTTATAACTACAAATATCAATTGATAAATTAAAAATTAATTAAAAACGCTTGCTGACGCAAGCATTACATGGGCTTGCGTCAGCAAGCCAAAACCATAGCGTGCGCGCGGCATGGCCGACCGGCCATCAGCGCACGCACGCACGCCGGTCGGTGGCCGCACGGGGGGCCCCGACAAGCGGCGGCGGCGGCGCAGCGTACCGGTCGGGCTGGCCGGCTGGTATGGTCGGGGAGGGGCGGCGCGTCGAGGAGAGGGGGACACCGCCGGCCGGCGCCGCGGCGGGCGGGGGGGGGGGGGGGCGGTGCGTCGGGTGGGGCCGCGCGGGGCGCGTGGATGTCGGCCGGGCCGGCTGGTGAGAGAGGGCGGCGCGTTGGGGAAGGGCGCGGCGAGGGCGGCGGCGGCTGCAACGACGACGGAGATGAGGCGGCGATTTGGGCGAAATGCGGCTAAGTGCCGATCTGGAAGGCGAGGCGGCTTATATACTCCCCCACTGCTTTTGTCACGGGTGGAGTTTCGAACCGAGACAAAATCACCTTTAGTCCCGGGTTGTGTTACGACCCGAGGCTAAAGGCCCCCCTTTTGTCACGGGTGGTGTTACGACCCGTGGCAAAAGGGGTGTTTCGCACGGGAGCCCCCTAAAGGCAAATTTTCGCCCTTTAGTCCCGGGTGGTGTTACCACCCGAGACAAAAGGGGGTCCTTTTGTCTCGGTTGGTAACACCACCCAGGACTAATGTGCAATTTTGCGCGGGAAGTTAACATTACTGTTTTTCTTCCTCATTTTTCTCATTCCTTTTGCTTGGAACATTTAAAAATATCGTTAGTTAAAATATTTGTGCCATGCAAAATTATATTTAGTTCAGAACAAAAAATACCTACTTTTCTATGCACATATTAATTCAAGAGTTGAAACCATTCTTTCTAATTTTCGTTTACAATCTTCATATATATGTTTCAAATGTTGGGCAAGCAGGCATGCTTCATTTGAAGTAACTATAAAAAACTCAATTGAGTCAGTTTATGCATCATTAATTGAATTGACTGATAAATGACTTTGTGTCAAAGTTTGACACCATTCCGGATCTTTTCATGGGTGGACTCAGGTCAACATTTAATTATTGGGTGATGTCGCGCGGAAAATAAATTAAATTGAAAATAATAGTAAACCAACTTAGAAAAATCTCAAACTTGGTGAGTACTTCATGAACATGTTGATGATTTGAAGACAGTACGTGAGTTCATAGATATGTGTTTGAAGTACTGGTTTAAATGCTAGAAGCTGACATATAGCGCACGTAACCTCGAGTACCGACAGAGCAAGTTGTTCAAGCAAGATGTCGACATTCTCTCTCTCGTTCTCTGGAAAAGGTGTCTAATAAGAGAGCTAGTATATATATATATATATATATATATATATATATATATATATATATATATATATATATATATATATATATATATATATATATATATATATATATATATATATATGCTGAAGCTGACCTCGTGAGAGGTGTCACTGAAAACATTATGCTTGGGCAGCTTGCTCCAATCGGTACGGGAGGTAGTGCAATATATGTCTGAATGCATGGTATACATCAGAATCCCCAAGCGCAAATTCAATTACATTGAAAATAGTACCAAACCAACTCAGAATGATAAACATGCTTACTGAACATGTTGATGACTTGAAGAAAATACGTGTGTTCATAGATATGTGTTTGAAGTACTGGTTTAAATGCTAGAAGCTGACATATATAGCGCACGTAACCTCCAGTACCGACGGAGCAAGCTGTTCAAGCAAGATGTCGACATTCTCTCTCTCACTCTCTGGAAAATGTGTCTAAGAGAGCTAGTACATATATGCTGAAGCTGACCTCCTGAGAGGTGTCACTGAAAACATTATGCTTGAACAGCTTGCTCCTATCGGTACTGGAGGCAGTGCAATATATGTCTGAATTCATGGTATTCATCAGAATCCCTAAGCGCAAATCCAAATACATTGAAAATAGTACCAAACCAACTCAGAATGATAAACATACTTACTAAACATGTTGATGATTTGAAGACAATACGTGAGTTCATAGATATGTGTTTGAAGTACTGATTTAAATGCTAGAAGCTGACATATATAGCGCACGTAACCTCCAGTACCGACGGAGCAAGCTGTTCAAGTAAGATGTCGACATTCTCTCTGTCACTCTCTGGAAAAGGTGTCTAAGAGAGCTAGTATGTATATGCTGAAGCTGACCTCCTGAGAGGAGTCACTGAAAACATTATGCTTGGGCAGCTTGCTCCTATCGGTACTGGAGGCAGTGCAATATATTTTTGAATTCATGGTATTCATCAGAATCCCTAAGCGCAAATTCAAATATATTGAAAATAGTACCAAACCAACTCAGAATGATAAACATACTTACTGAACATGTTGATGATTTAAAGACAATACATGAATTCATAATAAAGTAGCTAATTAATACTAATTAATTAGTTCATAAAGGTTCACATGGCTAGCTACTTAATACAAGCTAGATTATATAATAGGGTACGGTACAAAGCCTGATCCACGCATGCATAATGTTACTGATCAGCAGTACACGCTTGTAAATGTGAAATATGGTTAATGTCTGCAATCGTCCAGCCGAGAACTCCCTCAAAATAAGCTAGAGCGCGTACTAGTGCACTCTCCTCCGCTTCTGGAGGACTGTCACTAACAGCATTGCAAACATCAAACAATGGAGCCTCGGGTTCTGCTGGCTTGTAGAAAGTTAGAATTGCTTGACTCTTCCAATTGTTGGTGAAAAAACGTCTCCCCACCATAGTAATCCACCCCAACTCTTTCCACGACTTGATTAAGAATCGCACGGAAGCTAATTGAAGCATAGGTAGAACTAGAGCGATCCTGCACACAATCAGATGATGATGAGATATAATAACCTTATGAAAGTTCAAAATATATATGTAACAGAAACAAATCCATTAGGAATGAATAAAAAAAATCTTATACATACATACGTACATACGTACGTACATACATACGTACATACATACATACATAGGATGAGTTTTTTCTACTCCCAGGAGTAACTACTCCCATATTTGTATCTCACAAACTATAAGATATCTTTGCATACTTGAGGTTTTTAAAATAAGTATGTACACATACTTGATTTTCAAAAGTGGTATGTGGACATACCCATTTTTTATATATGAGGAAACACATAGTTTGTACACATACTCATGTTTCTATATAGGAAATAACATATATCACAAGGTGCAAAAAATTATGAGTTCCACTGAAATTTTTTCATGATTATCACTTTGATAAATCTTATTTTAGGTATGTTTACATACTTCAATTGATAAATGGGTATGTACACATACGCGAAGTGGTATTTTGAATGTGGGAGTAACTACACCCGAAAATAGATTGAATTTTTCATATATATATATATATATAACTGTTGATTTGTAGCCGGTCACAAAATAACTATTCTGTGGCCGAGCCCGACCCAGCGAACCGAGGCAACCCAACCGCAGTTTCAGCACCACCTGGCGCGCGGCTCGTCTAGCCAGTGCCCGCGCAGGCTCCTCCTATCGGCTCGGCTTCCAGCATCAACGCGCTCCAGCCATATGCGACCTCTGCCCCAAATTGCGCAGCTTCTCCATTGACCGTCGCCAACCCCGAAGGCCCGAACCCATCTCCTCCCTCGCCGCCGGCCGGAGACGATCCAAACCCGGCCACATCCCCAGCTTCGAATCGTCTCATCCTTTGGCGATCCCTCGACCACCTGCCGCTGCTCTATTCCCCTCGTCCCTCCAGATCTGCTCGCGGAACTGGCGTCACGAGGCTTTGCCGGAGGGAGCGCCGGCGGCCACGGATGTGTCCTCGGCAGCAGCTCACGTCTACCAGAAATGCACTAGAAGGCCCAGAACCGCCGATTGAGACGCTTTGCAGTTTGCATACCATTCCTTCATCGGTCTCCCTCTCTGTCTCGGTGAAGTCCTGATTCCTATCCATCTACTTATTTGAAAATTTTTTCTTCTTTACCACCGTTCCAGTGGTTTTAATTGCTATACGACCTCTGCAGATGTGGGTGATGAGTCACAGCTGCGCAGCTCCGACATAGTCCAGACTAACTGGAATATGGTTTGCTAAGATTGCCGACGTTTGTTTGAATTTCCTCTCTTTCCGAGTATACTGAAATGCCAATGCTTTAGCTGCTGTCATTTGATTTTTGTTTTTGGATATCCAATAGTAATACTTGTATATCAAAATAATTCTAGTCCCAATTTTGATTAATCTTGTCGGAAATTGGGGACCTGAAAATAGCAGCTATTTGTACATTCAGTATACCTGCTGTTGAATTTACAGATACCTTTTGGTTAGATTTTCTGTACTAAAACCTGTAGTCATTTTTACCATTGCCATGGATGACATGTGGTAAATCCATTTTCAGTTCTACAGGCTGGTGACCCATACTGTCATCTGCACTTCGCTTTACAGTAACTTTAAATGATGATCACTTTACAGTAACTTTAATTGATGATCACTTTACAGTAACTTGGTTATGCCATTTTGGCAAATACCTTAGTAGAAAATTAATGACACCACTTAAGTAACTTGGTGACACAGCTCTGGTAATTTGATGATGCCATTGTGGTAGCCCATCATATAAGTTCTAGTAAATTGGGCATCAGTTTATAGTAACACGATGACGCCATATTGACAAATGCCTTTGTGGTAAATTGATGATGCAGTTCTGTCAATGCTATGCCACTGTGGTAAAACTGTGCTGGTCTCAAACTTCTTGAAGCCTTTATGCGCACGTCAAGCGCATCAGGGGATTGACACTGCTGTTACGGTGTCTGTCGAAGGCAGCAGTACCCCGGGTGCATCCTTTGGTGGTGTACGGCCATTTTTGGAAGTAGTTTCTTTTTTTTTTATTCCCTTCCGGTCTTGGTGAACTTCTGCTTCCATCTGACCATTTGATTATTTTTTTCTTTGCCATTGCTCCCATCATGATTTTTGCCGCAGATGATCTGTTCAAATTCTTGGTAACTGTTTCATGATACATTCAAATTTGACTCGCAACTATAGTAACTAGTTCCCCCAAATTATGATAACTTTCTGTTTACTAATTATTGTTTTGAGCCATTCAAATTATTGATTTTCTTGTGATATTTAACAGGTTTGTTTTGACTTGTACAGATTCTACTAGGTATAGTAGTGATTGATTGATTTTATGAATTTTGATTAAGTTGCACGAAACTAAAAATTTTCAGCACGAAACTAAAAATTTTCAGTTATGTTGCATCCTGAATGGTATGGTAATTTCATGGACTGATGTTAACTGGTTATCAAGAACTTTCTATCATAAATCAGTGAGAGAATTACTCCCGAATTGTTGTGTTACTGTAATTTTAAATGATCAATAAATTAACCACATAATTTTACTGTTTTATTATGTTGATGTAGGTTCAGGGGTTCCCCAGAATGGTAGTATAAGAAATGCTCGGGACATGATGAGGCAGCACCTGAGATTCTATCTGCAGAGTTATCTGAGAAGCCCAACTATTTTAGGTTTACTAACACAGCAAAGAAAAGTACACTGGTTTCGATGGTCTTTAAAAGTGATGTTGGGTGTCAAAATAAATGCAAAGACCTGTCTTATGTGTAGCAGTACCTAAGATCTTTCATTTTCGTTAACTTCATCATTATAGTAAATCTTTGTTTGCATCTATACGAATCAGTGGCAACATCTGGCCCTCCAAGGACTGTAACTCAGTATTGTCAATTGGCATACAAATAATGGGAAATACAGACTCGAATTACATAGGGCCTGCTTAATTTGGTGACATGCAAAGCATGGACGTATGTTGACGGCCGCAAGAGGTTCCAGGGAATTTGGATGTGCCGGACTATCAGCAAAGCATTATTAATTTTGCGTGCACAATATTCTCGCCAATTGAAATATTGTTCTTTTTTTTCTCCTCAAATACTCTGTATAGTAAGTGTTCCTCAAAGCATCTCGATGCTTAAGTGTTGTAAATCTATGTCCTGCTTATCATCCATAAACAGTTTGTACTAAATCGGTCTGAGAATTATAGTAATTTTGTTCCACGAAACAAAGGAGTCAAATTGCGGCAAGTTCCTGCGTCTCCAGCCAATCAAATTATCATTAGTTTCTCACGGTAAGTATGTCATCACTGTAGGGATTTGCTTCCTCGGAACATCATCGATACAGGTAATGGTAACTCGCCGTTCACTATTCCATCAAATTAAAGAAATGCTATCGAATTGTCATTTCGTTTTTGCTCGTAAATGATTGTGCAAATGACTCCTAACAATCTAGACGAGTCCGGTATCAACAACATACATGCTTCCTAAAAAAAGCATACAAAATCAGACAAGCTAGACACTGAGATCTACCAGAAACAATGCAGCATGGGTCTAGCGACGACACAGCTTGGAGCGGAGGGAGTCATCTGAAAGGAATTACCGCCGGCGCCAGGACAGGGAAGACGAGTTCCTTTCCACAGCCACTGCACCTGCCTGATGGGCGTCGCCGTCAGTGTCGATTATCGTCGTGTTCCTAGTATTGTCACCGAAAAATAGTATTGCAATGTTAGAAGCTAGACGTCCAATTGACGTCTTGTAATTAAGAAGCTAGACCAGATTTACCAGACATTGCAATACTATATTCTGCGGCCATGGATCATCGGCATAAACCAATCAGATATCGATAAAAACACAAGAAGTAAGTCCTCTCCTGTTCAGGCGTTACCATGGTCCCTGGTGAGAAACGACTTGTAGAGGTGCAGTGTCACCACGGCCAACCTTTCAGGACTTACTGCCGGTGTTGGAGACACCAATGGCGATCGAGCATTGGGCGTGCTGGCGGAGCCGAACATTGGACCTGCGCAGACTCCAGCGACTGTGCCGTCGAGCCAGGGAGTAACACCAGGCCATACGGCGTAGCATGGTAGCAGCGACATCTCCAGCAGACCAGCATCCCTGCATCATCGACGTTGCCGGCGGAGCAGCATCGGACCTGCGTCGATTACGTTGACTGCCGTCAGGCCAAAGGGAGTACCACCAGCCACCACACCAGGGCTGGGCACAGGGCGCAGCAGCCTCAGCTGCGGCAGACCACAATGGCACAATCTTGGTGAGCCTGACGATGTTGGAGTTACGACTTACGACATCCATGGAAGTGATTGACAGCGGAGAAGCATGAGGCAAAATAATCGTAATAGGGGAATCAACGATAGATGTACATAAGAAGGGCCACTGGCCACGACGGACAGCCTTGCCGGACTTACTGCCTGTTACTTTGGCACGGAATCAGATCATGCCCTGGCCGTCGTCGTCCCTGATGCTCGTGAAGTTACGACTTACGACATCCATGGAAAGCTTCACTGATCGAAACCACCAGAGGCGGGCAGCGAACGAGAAGCAAACCCAATGGATGACGGTGAGAATTGCTTCAGAGGTGAAAAAGGCGCCGCTTAATGTCGTAACGGTGTCCTCGCTCTGGTGGTCCTAGGATCACGCCGTCTGATTAATGACGATAATGAATAAGGACGCGCTCAGCTCGTTATTACTCCCGGCCGGCTGGCTCGTAACCCAATCAAGCGCTCGGCTCGTGGGACGCACTCACGCACTCGTCGAGCGGAGTTACGGGAGGAATTGGCTCGGCTCTGACACCGGCTGAATCGGACGGTTGGATGGTGTGGCCACAGAATACCTTATTCTACGGCCGGCCGTAGAGTATACTCTCCGTGTGTGTATATATATATATATATATATAGGTAATGTATATTTAACTCACTACGGGGGCGGAGCCAAGGGGGGACGCGCAGGGGCCTGGCCCCCCTATGCTCCGGTAAAACCTGCAAGACAGCAAGAGCATCTACACGTACGCATCACGTAGACAGGCCAGAAAACATGCATGCACGGTAAAAACTAAAACATACACTCCAATTGTTCGAAAAAAAAAACATACACTCGTAGCTAGAATCTGCGTCTGCGTGACTGCGTGTGCATTAACAAGTAAAACCAGCGCTTGCCTCGGTGGACTGGGCAAACCAGCAATGGCAATATTCCTGTTGCTGGTTTGCTGAGTATAACGCATTGTTAACGATGCAATCCGGTAGCTGGGCCCCTTTCGTGATCGGCTCCAACGTCTCGTGAGGGGTAAAATCTTCGACTCCTTCTCATGCACGGTGCTTACTCGTTGGATAATCGTGTGCGCAGTCATCATCTGGGTCTCCACTTGACAGAAAGATTATAAGTCATATAATAATAACCACACACCACGCATGTTTTTCATTCTGTGTCAATGTTATAGAATTTAGTAGAGTTCTAAGAAAATGCTATATACCATTCTTGGATCGGCCCCTTCTATGTCCAAATCCTGGCTACGCCCCTGTATGTGTTGAATATTATTTATTTAGCGCACCAACGGAGCTCCGCCGGCATCCGGCGAACCAGCGAACACTCCGCGGTAGTAAATAACTCAACAAACCGTAAAATCTTCCCTAATAAAATCCCCTCACAGTCGGTGATTATGATCCCATTCATTGCAATGTGTCATTAAATGGGAAAAAAACTAGTCTGCTTTCCTGCTCCTTCCACCCTCAGTCCCTCCTCCCTAGATCCCGGCCACGGACTTCGCAGCGGCACCCTTTCACCTAGGCATCGGCGGCGGCGACACATCTTTCATTGTCCCGCCAGTGTTGCTTCTGTTCTGCCGTCAGCACGATTCATGAGCATGCGCATGTGAATCATCCGGTGGAATTCATCTCTTGTCGCTGGGCCTCTCCGCGCTTCTTCTTCCCGGTGAGCTTCTCTTACGTTGTGATTCAAGCCGCTGTGCTGATATGTTGATTCCTGCACAGCCTGATGTGTCACGATACCACGGCTACCACGGGTGTTACAGCGGCAGCCTCTCAACCCTGCATCGACGCCTTGGCAACCTGCAGGCAACCATCGATGCCATGAAGGACGACGGCGGTGTGGCCGTGCTCCAGTTATCCCCATCCCATATGAACTTAATTATGTATGTTCAGGTTAGCCGCTTCACACCCTCTCCCTCGTCTCTGCTTGATTCTGGCCCTGATCCATTTTGCATTCCCCTGTAGCCTCACTTGCAGAGACTCTCCTTCACGTAGGGAGTCATCCTGGTGGTAGCACACATCTGAGGCGAGTTTCATTCAACTAAAATCAGGCATACGGCCATTTGTTGGACACGTTTATTTTTCTGCAATTCTATAGTCATCATCCCTTGATCCACAACACCAAATGGGGCCATGTTGAATTAGGAAAAGAACATATGATGGACTGTTTGATGAAATGCTGACATATAAGATAGTTGACTCACTAGATGTTTAGAGAAGTTTGTAAATTGATGTAAATCATTCACCCATCTGAAAAATGTATGGTTTGTTCTTGTCTAGTTCATTGTTGTAAAACAAACAGATTATTCCTTGTTCTACAGTAAGATTACTCCTTTAGGCACCAAAGATTACTCCTTTTGTATATGACTAATAATTGTTCCATTCTTCTGTGTAAAAGAAATTATGAAAAATTATCCCATGTTCTGGAGCATTACTGATTTGGTCGCCAATGATAATTCATTGTGTATACAATCATTCTATTCATTTGTTTACATAAAACCAATTATGAAAAATTACTCTATGATCTATAAGATTACTTCTTTGGTCTCCAACGAGTATTCCTTGTGTATATGGTGATACGATATTGTTTCTTTAAAGTGATTGTGTATATTATTTCCTTGTTTGAAAGTTACTACGATGAAAAATAACAATGTCAAAAGTATTGAAAAATATGACCATGTTATCCGATTTGGTTACTCTGATATGACCATGTTATTTGATTTGGTTTTCCTCAAAAAAATGCAACGAGATTTGCCAGTGATTACCAAGCAATTATTTTAATTCGGTCCATTCTTGTATATTGCCAAATTTAGTATTTCGATTTCCTAACGGTAATGTCACACACATGAAAAAATCCGAGTTCCCAGTAGTGAAAATTACTAATCATGCAAGATTGTTGTGAATAATTATTGGTTCGTTGGCGATTATGTATTATCATTCTAGCAAGAATAATAATCTTATAAAATTACTCCATGTCATCCTTGCAAAAAAAAAAATTACTCCATGTCATACAAAACTATTACTTATTTTCATGTATTATTACTCAACGGCAAAAGGAAACACGTGGAACGATGACTTTAAAGGAGTAATTTCACAATTTGGAGTGCTACTTTTTGTTCAAATATTCAAGCTACAAGATATTACTTCTAAAATAAACTTAAACTACTTTCGGGAACTAACTCAAAGGTGAGTGAAATGTAACGTATGGAATAGAATATTACTACAAGACATGATTTTAATATTTCCAATGTAAAGAAGTATTTTTCTGTAAATTTTTGACAATTCACAATGTCTTTGAAGAAGCATTTTTCATAATTTGGAGAACCATTTTTATGCACAATGACTTTTTCGTGCCTAATTAAGCAAGTAAATTCAAGATGACTTAAAGGAATATTTTTCATAATTTGGATTAGTATTTCTGTTCAAGTTCACTTTTTTGTGTAGTTTTTAAACACTAAACTAAATAAAATTAGCCATCTTTAATAATTTGCATTCTTTCAGGGTCGTCATCTCGCCCAAAATCTCGTCCCCTGAAATCCATCGCTCCAGAATTTCATTTACTGCAAACAAGCTCCCTGCATAGTGCTTGACTGCATAATTGTAGGAGTAAAAAGATCACAT
The DNA here is from genome assembly GCA_036936925.1 of Cenchrus fungigraminus. Lineage (NCBI taxonomy): Eukaryota > Viridiplantae > Streptophyta > Magnoliopsida > Poales > Poaceae > Cenchrus > Cenchrus fungigraminus. The sequence goes on along the minus strand of CM072780.1, from coordinate 107,442,880 downwards.
GCACTTCAAACAAAAAAAAATCATGCATGCGGCATCCTCTGCATGCACGACAGCTCATTGTTCTCATTTGGAAACACAAAAAAAAAATGGATGTGGAAAGTCTGAGATCTGTTTTTACTACTCATGAAAGAAAATGAGAAATTAGGTGAGTACAATTAATATTCGTATCGTGGGTATGTAAGTAAAATTGTAGGATTTACATCTAATGCTTAAAATATTTGCTCCTATTATTTTTGCAAGTAATTACTTCCAAGTTAATGAAAATGCTCCTATTTTGGCAATTGGAATTACTGTTTCGCGGGATAGTAAGTAATTTGCAAGTTATTACTTCTAATGCATGTGAATAATATTCCTATTAGTAATTGCACTACACCCTGCAATGTGTCACCATTTTCTTTTCTTGTACTAGCGTAGCGTGTACTCCTAAATCATGATTTGAGTAATGCATGCATGCAAGGTAACCTCTTCAAAAACCAAAACCATGCGTACCTACATTACTTTTTGAAGAACCATGAGTACATTACTCCTTGCAGAAATCCATGGGCATGTAAGCATTAAGTCAGGCCGAAAATCTCTCTCGTTGCTTGCGGAATTAAAAGAGAATTAACCACATATCAATTAGTGCATAATAAAATGACTCCTTGCATCCGCTTTGTACGGTCAAAGAATGAAAAAGGATGGTCTTTACATTTTGGATGTGTTACCGGGGAATCAGGGTGGAATAATCTAATTAAATGCAAAATGTGATGGCGGGCCAGGGGAATGATTTTTACTACTCACAGACAAAAGAGTAATTGTAATTTGACGACAAAAACAACTCCCCAGAGCTCCGGATGTGGCGCCGCATGCGGGTGGCCCTCGACGACCGTGGCCGCCAGCCAAAATCAATCTATGGCTAGGTCCAAGCAATCAATACTTACACAATCAAGCCCCCGAGAGGGCTTAGTTGATCATGATTTTTGTTTTTCTCTTTCTTTTCCTTTTTATTTGTTTCGAAAAAGATATCGTCCGATTCTCCTTCCGAATTGATCTTGTAACAGATCCGCAACTATCTTAATTTTCCTTATATTAACTGAATTCGATTTCTCAAAAATCAATCCAATTTCTTTTTTGGTTAAGCAGAAGAAGTTAATTACCTAAGTTTCAAATTAATTCGCGACAACTCCCGAAAGATGCAACAGTTTGCAAACATTGAACAAACCATCAATTTGTGAAAATGCTAGAGCAGAGAGAAGAATCTTGCTCACCGAGCTGACACCAGCAACGATGGAAGGGCACCGATCCAGCCTTCCTAGCCGCAGCTGCAGCCGCGGCCTTGGGCCGCGCCGCGTGGTACACCTCGGGAGGCATGACTCTGTAGACAATAGAGACATTCACCGTGGCCTTCTCGAACACACGGGGAGGACCGCTCTGGAGCACGCGACTGATCTCGCCACCGCCACCGGGGCGCGTCAAAGCGTCCTCGCGAAACAACACCCCGCCGCCGTCGTCGCTTGCGCCGCCCTCGACCGCCTCGAGCTCCGCATAGAGACCTCTGCTGCATGCGCCGGACCATGCCTTCGAATCTAGCGCACGCCGACTCCGAGGAGGCCCCTCCTCACCGTGGTGAAAAACGAATTTGTGAAGCCACCTAGTTTTGATTTTACCACTCAAATCTGAAAATGAGTAAATCTTTGAGTAGTAATTTACCTCATCGGAGCTCCGGCTAAGGCTGGCGGCGCATGGTGAATAATATTCACCACACAGCGTGTTGAATATCCCTGTCATATATACCCAATCTCGATGAGCCCTGCAAAGCCTCTCTGTAGTTTGAACCACATTGCCTTCACCCGCCTCGAGTTGCCTTAATTTAAAATAGGAAAGGTCTGGCCCGAAGCACCCAACATTATTCTGGAGCTATTGTAGACAATTCTCCATGGCAGTCCTCTCTCCGGTTAACCGAATAGGTGATGTTGAGCCCACTGTTGCAATGGGAACCATCGGGTGTGGCACGCCTACTGGCAACTGGTAGTCTACATATCGAGCAGGTACGGTGAAAGAGATATACCCTCTTGCCATGTTCTCATCAACACCCTCAGTTTGAACTTTAGGAGGAGTACCACTCATATCATCGATAATATCCCTGAGCCATCTGATATGAAAAAAGATCTATGTAAAGAAAATTAATTTCCATTATTATATTACCACGTTGGCTACACGTGTCGGATCACCTATTTGCAAGGTAATCTCGCGGTGAAAATGCAATCCTGGATGTCGAGGCAACTGGTCCTCCCAAAGACCGCCACCAAGACCTCCACGGCCACCACGCCCGCCACGGCGACGGACTATGCCATGGCCACGGGCGCCATTACCAACGCCACTTGACGACGACATTGTTAGCTAAAACTATATCCAAATCAAAATAACACACATTATTCACAAAAAGTATGGTTAGTTTACATAGATTGGATTCAATATATGCATAAAAAACAAAAGGAGATAGAATTCAACACTATTATTAATGTACATAACCTTTATGAACCAGCGACTCAGACGACCCAGATGCTCCGGGAACTACAACAATCTCACCTCACCATCATATACACCCGGCTCTTCCATTTACAGTACTACATCACCAAGCTACAGCCCTACATCTCCTATCTAGCTACAGTCCAACATCATCGAGCTACAGTCCCCACCTAGCCAGTGATGTTCGACTGTAGCTAGCTAGGATGTAGGGCTGTATATAAAAAAAGAAAAATAAGAGAATGCTTACATTTATTTTATATAAAAATAAAAAATACTTAATAAAAGAATTTAATCTTCTAATTCCTCCTATAGCTACCAAGAAATAAAAACATTTCTAAACAATGAAAGAATGGAAATACATAGTACATTTTCTGTATGTCTATTATTTTCTTTATGAGCATATATTTTATAAATTATATGTACAAGTAAAATTCAATTTTCTTTATATGAAAAACAAGAAAATAAGATAATGCTTAATACAAATTTAATGAAAGAAGGAACAATGCTAGTACCATCCTAACTACATTTTCACGTATATATACAAAATCTCATCTCTCTAAACTCCTCCTACCTAGCTACAAATTGAAATTTCTATTTTCTTGATCTCTAAACCATAAAATAATATTTAATCACAACAAATGAAGGGAGGATGAAGATTCGAACCTTGACAACACTTTAGAGGAGAGAAATCTTCACAAATTAATGAAGGAAAAATTCGTAGCAACACCCTATGCTTGAGGCGCTATGGAGAAGAGGAGCTTGACCTCGGGCGAGTACGGTAAACAATGGCTTTCGGGTGGCAGGAGGAAGAAGGAGGTACGATGTTTATATAGACGCCGACCATTAGTCCCGGGTGGTGTTACCACCCGAGACTAAAGGGGTACTAATGATCGGCGATAATAATTGTTGGACAGAGCCGTTGAGAGCCTCCCTTTTGTCACGGTTGGTAATACCAACCGGGACTAAAGGGGGGTCGGCTCCAGCACCCATTTTGGGCCACATTGACGAAAGACCTTTAGTCCCGACTCCAAAGTTGAACCAGGACTAAAGGGGCGTACAAAAGCCTCCGGCTCTACCAGTGTTATACCCTTAATTAATGACTGGTGGATACGGTGGGAGACAGAGGAGACACGCGTGCAAAAACCACAAGCATCACAAATGACACTTATACCCTTAATTAATGACCGGTGGATACTGTGGATATTGTGGCTTGACAACAATATCACAAAATTCATGAGACAAGGAGGAATGCAAAATTTTCCTAAGATTAATAATCTGAGCCAACAGAGCATCATCAACGTGAAATTTTCCTTCGGCTCCGATCACCTGTTCCATGAGAAATGTGGCAGTTCTATCACGAACGTAGACCAGCGTGTTTTTGTGGAGACAATACTCCGGTAGCTTAAATTTCTGGATATAACAATATCAGCACTCAACAGTCACCACAAATAGGTGGTTACCAAATATGTATAGTGCTAATAAGTAAGAATTGTGCTCAGTGGCACTAGCATATCTCCACTAGCATTGCCCGGTGATCTCGATTCCACTAGCATATGTCCTAATTAACTGTAATATATTTAATCTACGTACTAATTAGCTTTAGACATAAAATAAATGTTGTAATTCACCGACTATATTGTTAATTTTTATTGCCACGCACTGATGAGATTATCTATCTACTATGTCCTACCCGTAATCTAATCCACATCCTAATTACCTTTAACACACATACTACCTCTGTTTTTAAATACATGACATCATTGACTTTTTTCATACGTTTGACTATTCGTCTTTTCTATAATTTTTTTACCTACAAGTTAAATCTAATGTACATTTAATAATAAATGTAATGATATACATTTTACTTTAGTCAACTAACTTCTTCAATAGATATTGGTGGTCAAAAGTTGAAGTAAACAGTCAACACGGCGTCATATATTCAGGAGGGAGTATATAGTTTGTTTAATCCACCGACAATATCACTAATTAGTGTTAGATCACTCAACACTCGGATAGGTATAACCAATGCAATGCAAGCTAGTGGCGCGGTAGATTGGCTAATAATCAACCTATCAACTCAAACCTTTGGTTTTTTTGTATGGGAAAAAAAAAGCCTGCACTAAACCACGTACTCCTACGACGCTGACACGTGCACGCCCACGTGTCCTCTCGAGCTCGCTCTTGACCACTGTTTCATCGGCGGTATATGCCGGTACTTTTGTTGTCTAGTGCTCGTTTGGACCCATTTTGTTTCGTGCATCCATCCATCCGTATGCATATGCATAGGCATGGTGTTTATGTATTTTTAATTTTTTTATGCTATCGGTTGTGCCTTTGAGCACATACAGCAGCATGCATGTGTGATGCACGAGAATGTCAAAGCAGTGTTAGTTGGATCTGACTGACTGCATGCATGGTAGTATATGCCATGCACCTGCGCTAAACCCCAGCATGCATGGTGCATATGACCATATGAGGATCGTTGACAATTTCGGTCCCGCGCCTGATTTCAGTGAAAGATGCTCCAGGATAACAGTGTAACACTAACTTTGTACATTAGCTGGACGTACGTCCTCGTGTACTCTCTGGAAGCTAGCCTTTTCGTCGCTAATAGAAAAGTCTCAAGCTAGCTTTTTTAATCTAATTAATATTGTAAATATAGTCATTATCGCTATCTGATAAGTCATTTTATAAGGAGTAAAGTGCATCAGCGGTCCCTAAACTTGTTATAGTGTGTCATGCCGGTCCCCCTCACAAAATGCACAGATAGGTCCTCAAACTTGCTAATTGTGTCATATGAGTCCCAAATCTACTCAAACAATCTATTAAATCTACTTAGGCCGCGAGACCTATGCTCCGACGTGGCCGAGCACGACCCCGGCGCCGCCGCCGCGCGCTCACCACGGGCGCTGCTTGGAGATCCCTCGCGTCGCCGCAGGGACGGGCCAGCTCCTCCATACGGGTGGCCTTTGCAGGTTCGTTCCCATTGGCGGGGCTTATGAGGTCTTTGCAGCTTCGCCCACAAAAAGTAGTCTTGTACCCCACCCACCCCCCCCCCCCCCTCAATTCGATCTCCTTTAATACTATCATTATTTGTGAAATTTAAAATCTGAGTTTTGAAAATATCATATCAAAGGAGATCGAATTGAGGGGGGGGGGGGGTACAAGACTACTGTACATGTGTGCATTATTGACAGGCATGCATGGTCATGACAAACATATACATTTGCTTCTGTCATTGTGTCCATGTGCGAGATCCACAACCAAGGTAGCAGAGGTATACGCTTCACCTACAGCGACCACCCAAATTAAAGCTCTGCACACGTTAAAAGTTGTTTCGTTTTGCCCTGCCGCGCCGGGCCATTCCCGATGAAGAGCTGCTAGCTGGGGACTTGTACATCTCGATGAGCTGGGGACTTGTTGCATTGTTCGATCCATATCCAGAACTGCAGAATTGAAAAGAAGCACAGTTTGCATTGGTCTTTGCTGCTGCCTCGCTCTCGTACGCACTGACATGTAGTGTCGTCAATGCTAGCTTGCATTGCACTGCGCTTGCTAGTATATACGCTTGGAGTCGACATGCATATGCCGACATGTCCATCAGCCGTACGTATACGTTTGTGTGTGTGTATACGCAAGTCGATCGATATATGCATGCGCGGATTGTGTGTAGGAAAACATAGACACGTACGTCGCTGCTGCTCAGCTGCTGTGTGTGTCACTGCTTACGCGTGCGTGCATGGTAGTAGGTATCGGATGGAGATCGATCAGCAGGCCATTGCTGCACTAGTGCACCCCCGCCGATCGAAAACCGTGTGCCGCCTCCTCCCAAACCCGTGGGTTGCAGCCTCGCCACGTCGATCAGCTCGATCGATCGTGTGTGAGCTAGCTAGCTAGCTAGCATTCTCTATATAATAATGCACTTAACGACGCACGCACGGCTGCAATCCCTCCCGACATGCTCAGCCACACCATCGTCTCTTTCTGACTGCATATATATATATATACACACACATATATGTTCATGCGCGCTTATACATTCATGCATGGATGCATATATGGTAAAATGAATAAGTGGCGTGGATGCATGGACCGGTGGAATTGATGTGCGTTCCGTTGCCAAATAAAGAATTCCCCGGATTCCAAATCCTGAAGAATTTTCGGATATGGGCCGGGATCTGTGCTACACTGCTACTAGATAGTCAACTGAGGCCTCATTCGTTTCCACCGGATTGATTCCGACCGGAATTGACAAATGTAACAAGAAAATTATGATAGCTACTATAAGAGATCCGGATTTATTCCGGATCAAAAATGAATTTACTCATGATAGGTGCACAAAAAGACTCGGAATCAATCCACTAGTTAAGAGGTGTGGATTCAATCCGGCTCTTCGGTCTCTTCTTCTACCTATCATGATGAGTAAATTAAATCTCGATCCGGAATAAATCCGAGTCTCTATCACAATTTTCTTGATGTATCTATTATTCCGACCGGATTGAATCCGATGGAAGCGAACAAGCCCTGAATCTGAAACCGGATTCATGCATGCGTCGTCGTTCCGTGGACGACGACGACGTACATGTACACGTGAGCTGTGTAGCCATGGGCAGCGTATGTACTAGTAGCTACCCGGCCGTTGCCAATAAATTAAAGATTTCCGGATTTCCATCCCTGAAGAATTTTCAGGCGCATACGGATCTGTAGTGCTACTGGTCAACTGAATCTGAAACAGCTAGCCCCACGTAGTAGCACGCAGCTAGCTAGCTCTGTGAACGATGTGCATGCACGCACGCATGCATGCATGGTGTGCATGTATCTGGACTACGTTGTACTACTACGTCAACGTGTGAACTGTTGTATATACATACGCATGCATGCAGTATTAATTTAATTTGTACACCGTACCCAGGGCGCCATGCATGCACCCTAGATCGAACCGCATCCAGTATTCCAGTTTTTTAGTGGACGGAGTGCACTGTTTTAGGGATATATACTCCCTCCATTTGAGGTCGTTTTAATATTTTTTTAAGTTAATATATCCATGTAGTAGACGTGCTCAGGGGGCGGAGCAGAGCTGCAATGGGTTCGGCGACCCCGACGGACGACCACCGGCGGTAAGGGCAACTCCAATCGACTCCTTTTATGAGCCCTTACCTTGTCTTTAAGGGGGTAAATACAAAAAACCTCTCCAACCCGTCTCTCTTCCGACCCCACGGATGAGGCGGCCTCATTTCGCCCCCCCGACTCTCAGCTATAGGAGGCTCTCTTCCTCACCCTCATCCGGCGACGACACCAACGACCGGCCTCCTGCGTCTGGACGGAGGTCTCCCAGCGGTAGGTACGTCGATTCCTCGTCTCCGGCGGCGTCCCGTAGCTGTAGCTGTAGATCCGGGCTGGGAAGGGAAATCGTACCTGAAGCTGTAGATCCGGTGCTGGCGTCCCGTCCGGCGGCGGCGGCAGCCATGGGAGCCGGCGGTCATGCTCGTCGCGTCCCGTCCGGCGGGGGTGTCCCTCCCCGCGTCGCACCATGCCGCACCCGCCCGATGCCGCACGCGCAGATGCGGGGCCGCCGCACGCGTAGGGGCTTTGACCCGTGGTGGCCGGCCGCGCCCGTGGTTGCCGGCCGCGCCCGTGGGGGCCACCCGCGCGCGCCCGTGGTGGCCGCCTTGCCCCTGCTCTGCTTTGCACATGAGACTGATAGAAGAAGAGAGCACCACTACGTGAAAAACTCACTTTGGTAACAGGCATAGATTGCCTTTAGTAATGGGCAAAGTGTCCGTTACCGATCAAGTATTACAAATGAGCCAAGAAAGGTAACTGATAACACATATTCGTAATGGGCATCAAACAACGACCGTTACCACAACTAGCCACTGGTCACGTGAAATGGCTGTTTCTCTGGGCCCACAGGGAACTTTAATAACGGGCACCAAAACAAAGCCCGTTACATCAAGTCAACATCGGAGAGCCGTGCTGTAAACATGTGTCTCCTCTGTCTCGACCAAATGAGACGCGTCTATTTCACGTGTGTCTCAGCACAGCTAGGATTAGTAACGGACATCAAACAACAACCGTTACCACAACTAGTCACCGGTCACGTGAAATGGCTGTTTCTCTGGGCCCACAGGGAACTTTGGTAACGGGCACGAAAACAGAGCCCGTTACTGTGAACTCAACATCGGAGACGTGTGCTGTGAACCTGCGTCTCCTCTGTCTCGACGAAATGAGACGCATATGTTTTCACGCGCGTCTGCTGTCTCTCGACTAAAGGAGACACGTGCTGTCAACCCGCGTCTCCTCTATCTCGACAAACGGACCAGGTTCTGGGGCCCACCGGTCAGTACTGGTAACGGGCTTTTACGCTGCCCGTTACATTGTTGACATTTTTGTAACGGGCGTTCCGAATGAAGCCCGTTACTCACTGATCAGTGTTTGTAATGAGCTTTAGTTAACGCCCGTTACAGATACGTAGGCCACCCCTACAGTAACCTGCCTGCTTGCCGGCTGCATCCTAGAACCAGTCAGGATTTGGTAGCCATCAGGGGCTGCATCCTGCCATCCTGGAACCAGCCAGGATATGGCAGCCACAACAGCAAGGAGACATCACAAACACAAAAGCAAGATCACATTTATAGACAAGCAAGATCACATTAAGTTTCAAGTTACTCATCAGGGCTTGTTTGGATGGAGTCATGAGAAAACTGCCTGAACCAGGCAGCATCTGACCCCAACCAAGCAAGCCAAGGAGGTTTCTCAGGCAACAACACCTGACTAAATAAGACTGAATGCCGCAAGTTTCAAGTTTTTGGCTACAATGAACTCACGGTGCACCATTATAGAAGTTACCCTTTCGGTCGATGGTCTCCTTAAGAATGTAGTCGCACAGCATCTCCCGGGCCCGCTTTAGATCTTCTATGGAAACATCTACGGCAGCTTTGAAATCCTGCAAAATACAATCATTTATGAGAATACAAGTAGAAATTAGTATCTAAAATCAGATGGCGAATATGAGCAGAGACAAGGTTGAGTATTATTATCTACTTACAACAGCCTTCTTGATGTCAGGTATGTCATCGAGTAGTCTTAACATATGGAATGCCACATGGAATCCACACAAAGAGGACCGCCATGGCTGCTGAGCACACTACATCGAGGTACCAAAATGACAAGTTAATGCAGTACCAAATAGGTAAGAAGGGACCATAAAAAAACCTCGGTCTTACATCGAGATTTGATTTGTGCTTGAGTGTTGTGCCTTTTGGCTTTTTTTTCTTTCCTTTCGTCACTCCGTCCTGTGCATGATCAGCAAAGGCCCTGCATGATCAGCAATACCGATTAGAAACACTAAGAGATTAAATTTTTGTGAACAAAACCTACAAGATACTGTACCAAAGGCCCTGCATGATCAGCAATACCGATTAGAAACACTAAGAGATTGAATTTTTCTGAACAAAACCTACAAAATACTGACCAGTCCACAACAGCTTTGAGGTCTGAGAACTTTAGCGCGGGATGTTGTTTAGAAGAATCTAGATACCAAACCTCTTTGAACTTCATACAGATGATCATTGTTACCCAGTGGCCAGTGTAGTAGGCACCCACCACGTAGTCGTTGTTCATTGCATTTGCGATTGCTTTTATTACAAGGCTAGAATGCTGAGAAATATTTGTGGAAGTAAAAAAATCTGGATCTAAAAACCCAACACTGATCTGCATCTCCGCTGCCTTGTCCATCATTTTCCAAAAAAAAATCAAATTGTTAGCAAGCATGAACTTTGTGGTCAAAATTAAAGAAATATCTTTTTAGGTTTTAAGGGACTTACAATGTCCACAACCTCAAGAAAGTAACATCCAGAGAAACCAGGGTTATAAGGTTATACGCTACTGAATGCAATGTTTAACATTAAAGCACCACCACCTTGAAAGTAGTGTTGATCCACCTTTGCTGGAAAGGCAAGTTTATCCTTACTGTGTTCCATGACGTAAGCATGCAACCTGGCACAATTTGGTCCAGCAGCCTCTAAGTTTGCTTCTGACAACATAGGTGCACCAGGCTTGTATTTTGGTCATTCCTGTTCTGTCCCAATAATACAGTTAAGAATCTCATCTTTAGACAGAGGTTTCCTGGTCTGGTTCCCCTTTTGCAATGGAGATTGTCTGGGCTCCTCCTCCTGTTGCAGAGGCTGCTGTACATGTTGCATCTGCTGCTTAGGGGGAGATTGCCTGGGCTCCTCCTGCTGCTGCTGCAGACGCTGTTGTTTCGTCTGTTGCTTATCCTCATGTTGCAGCAGCTGCTGCTTAGGCGGAGTTTGCCTGGGCTCCTCCGGCTGTTTTCGACGCTCCTGCTGCGTAGTTTTGCTGATCTGCTCCTGCTGCTGCTGCTGTTGAGCCTTCTCTTGCTGACACTGAGCTGCAGTACCTCCATCTAATGTTGTACCCCTGCTACCTATTTGTCACACCCAGATTTAAGGGCAAATCCGAATGCATAGAATACATGTGCGCCAGGATCAAGTTACACACATGCATCGACTCAGTGAATACCAAAAACAGTGTCAAAAGCGTAAAGGGAGTATTATAACTTTATTACATGACCGAATGTCTCATAATCGTAACAAAAGCGAGTACTAGTAGCGAAAAAGGACGTCTCCACAGGCAGCTTACTGATGGCACGCTCGCCTAGAAACCGTCGAACTCTCCAGGAAAGTCTTCAAAGCGTCCGTCTGAGCAGCAACCAGGTTGTGTAGATGCAATGTAAAATAACAACAAGCATGAGCACATGTCGTACTCAACAAGGGAAAACTCTATAACAACATGCAAAGGCTTTATGGTGGAAGCTTGTGGTTGCATAGTGTGACGCCCCAGGTTTTCATTTAAGGTTAATTGACGCAAATGACCTAGTCAATCCGGTCAAACGTGTTGACTTTGGTCAAATCTGGGTCAACCTGGGTCATCACCTCGAAAACCTAGCCAACAATCCCTAATGATCAACACTTGATCAAACCTTGGTCAAACCCTAGCTAAAACCCTAGTCAAACCCCTTTGACACTCCTAGTCCTTCTAGAACTTTTGTCGCGTTCTCCAAATTTCACCTAAACACTTCAATTTCTCCCAATACAAAAGTTGTGCAGTTTTTCATGGGACACAACTTTCATGTTGAATGGCATTTCAAATTCGAAGTGGAAATGGGTGAAAAACATTGGTGAATGCCAGCCAGCACTGTTTACAGACGCCAAGAAAATCTCCAAGTTGGCGTGCAGTTTATGCAAAATCCATTGATCAAAACACCTAAGTGCCTTTGTAAATGTTGTTGAGGGTCATGAGACCTCAACTTTGCTTTTTACCTCAAGGTGCACTCCAGTTGAAAAATTGTGAGAAACTCTCGGTCAAACCATGCTAGGCCGAAGCAGTTGCACCCTGGGCGTTCCAGAGCGCGTCGTCCGCGCCGCGGCCCCCACTGGGCTCGGATGCCGAGGCCAAAGCCGCCACGTGGAGAGCGCAGAGCGGCGTTCCACACCGCCCAGCGGGCCCCCTCGACCACCGCCCGAACCTCCTCCGGCCGCCACGTCACCGCGCGCACCACCCATGCCGCCGCCCGGCCAGTCGCGACGCCGCCGTACGCCATGCACAACGCAACCGCCTCTCCGGGCCATGCGTTGATTCCTGTAGAAGCTCCTACCGCCGCGTGTTGCCCTACCCGTGCTGCCTCCTTGTCGGAGTAACCCTCCCCGCGGCGGCCGCCGCCGACCTCCACCGTACTCGCTCGCCGGCGACCTTTCCGCCCCAACCCAGCACTAATCGACCCCTAGGGAACCCTAGATCCTCCCCAGCCACTTCCCCGGCCAAGAACGGCAGCGAACTCGCCGGATTCCGGCCACCCGCACCACCGCGCCGCCTCAAGGGCCACATTGCAGAGTTCGTGTTCTTTCCAGGGGCCTTTGTGCAAACCAAGGGTATATCAGTGAGGATTTCAATAGTTCTAGGGTCTGAAGTGAAAGAAGATTCTCAAGTCTTTTACCCTTTGGTCCAGTGACTTGGAAAATTCATATAAAATCGTAGAAAAATTGTAAAAATGCAAAACCAATTTTGTTGGCTTTCTTGTGAGTAGAACTACATCTTTTGCAAAGCATTACCATGCTTTTGAGTTGTAGTTTTTGCATGAAAAATTGAAATCTGTTTACACTAGATCTGTTGTAGTGCAAAATCTACATGTGATCATGAGCTGATTTTTGGATATGTTGTGAGTACTGCCATGTTTAGGCTCCACACCAAATTTTCTACATAGTTATGGAGTAGATCTTTTATTATGATTTATCTTGTATTTATGCTGTTTCTGCCTTAATGATTTTTGTAGCAAGAATTAAATAGATCTTTGAGCTCAACTCCTCAGTACAGTCTTATTATGCCTAGATGCACCTTTACTAAATTAATCATGATTTTTGGACTGTTACAAATATTTTTTCCTGATTTATGCTTGTTTTTAATCATAAATTCTTAGTTCAAGATCTAAAATAGCTCTTGATGTGTTTGTTGGTTTCCTAGCCTTGTTTTAGGTCAGAGATGGTGTAGGAGAAAGTTTAGATGCAGAAGTGGCTTATTTATTTTTGTATGCATTTATCTCTTTTGTGGTAGCTAGAAATGTTATTTGTGGTATATTTATTTTCATAGCTCAAATATATGTGCTTGCTGGTTCAGTGGCTTGAAGTAGAGTTGTGAGCTCAGTGAGCACCACCCATGGCTTTTATAAATTATTTTGAGGAATAAAAGTGGAGAAGCCCTTTTAAGCTTCATAAGGAAATTAATTGGAAAACCACCCTACCATCCTTAGGAACCCTATGGATGGGTTGTGGAAATGGTTTATGAGTTGAAAACCACCCCCTTGTTGTTTGTGCAAATAAATTAATTATTTAATTAAATATGTACACAATCACTATAAAGAGAAGAATAAATAATAAAGCCCTTCATAATATTCTTTAAAAGGAAGAGTTGGTGAATGTATTTTTGTCAAGGTGAATATGGTCAACCATGTGCTCATTGTTGTCTTTTGTTGCTGTTTTTAATTAAATTAAATTAATTTCACCACTAATTATTGCATATGCATCCTCCATGTAGAAGTTCCCGACGGTAGCTACACGCTCGTACCGGCTGACGAGGACGAGGGAGCAGGAGGAGACGTGCACTACGTGTCCGTAAATCAAGACCCGGACCAAAGTCCGGAAGTTTGTTTGACTGCTTGTGCTGACGAAGGCAAGCCCCGGTTTAAACATTAACCTATGTGTTTATTTTAAGCTTCTGAATTTATCTTTGATTATCTATGTGCATTTACGTTTCAGGAGTTGAATGACACCCTAGGTGCATGATCCCTAGGTACCAATGTTCTTTTACTAGTATGCTAGGTCGATAGCTGCTATGCTATAGGACCGGTAAAAGTCGAGTGATGTTCGTCACTCGCGAGAATAGGTTCTTATGTTGGAATCATAAGATCTTTATAAATGGATTGCTCATGTGGTAAGAGCATGGGATTTGGGCTCCGGTCCAGTGGCTTTCGTGGGCTAAGCTTTTGAACGTACTAAGCACTTGTCGGGAATGGGACCAGTAAGCCTAGTACCTGATGGACACAGCAAGGGAACCTTTCCCTACTACCCCTAGGACACCTGATGTGTCCCCCTGCCTACAACAGTGGGGTACATGTGTGAGTCTGGGCGGTCCGGTGTGACGTGCCAGTAAGCCTTGTACCGAGAATTGTAGGTTCCGATGCTGACCCGGAGAAAGATGGGAACCGCCTGGTCGGTGTATACCCCGTTTCGTTTTTGTTTGGACTTTCTTGGGGTATGCATTCTTCCGTGTGTTTAGGTTTACCTTGCAAGGTTATGAATCGATCGATCGTCGGCCTCTCACAGTTATCCGAGACTGCTTAATCAACTGGCCATGATATCCCTTAATGATGGAACTATGTGAATATTGATGCTTTGATTAATTGTATTGCACAACTTATGCTTGCAATAGTTGGCTTACTTAGTAAAGATTAATCCACTAGAACTTGAGCTAAAAGATTGAAAATAAGGATCAATGATCTTAGATGCTTTTTGGCAAAAACAAACCCACTAGCCAAAAGCCTTGCATGTCTAGAAGTAATTTCTGACGAGTAAGTCTTGCTGAGTATTAGTACACTCAGCCTTGCTATAATTGTTGCTTTCAGGTGATAATGTTTGGCCTGGAGAAATCCCACCCGGCTGGGAGCTGGAATGGGTTGAGGATGACGAGTGATGGCGTCATGGGTGGCCTCCCATGACACCACTTTATCGTGTAGTTATTTCCGCTGTCTTCTAAACTCTGAACTACTTAATTCCATGTTAAGAACAATGGTTTGTAATAATTGACCCTACGGGGAAGATTGGTTTTAATTTATAAGGTACTCTGGACTCTCCTTCGTGGGAGTTTTAATGTATACGTTTCGATCCTCTCTATGTTACAAGTGATTTACCGGGCTTTGATCCGGCAACACTCAACGTGATGGTTCTTTATTATCGCTTAATGACCAAATGGAGTGGTTTAGGCGATAGTACGAAATTATCTCGGATGGGGTTGTCACACATAGCAGGTCAGCATTTTAGTTGGTCAAATTTTATTAAGCAAGCTGAATTACTAGCAAATGTAAGTTTATACCAACCCCGAGATTAACATAAGCATCATCATCATGAACGAAAGTAAATGCAACAAGTTTAATCCATCTTCCATAGTTTACTCATGTGAGGGTCCAGGCCGCCCTTGACCGTGGGCACGGCTAACTAGTTAGTTTTACACTCTGCAGAGGTTGTACATCTTTACCCACAAGTCGCGTAAAAGTTATAGGAACTTTAAACCCAACCATGCGATGCCGGCCAAGCATCATACCACACTACCGAGGTGTGATTGCATAGGGACGCTACGAGGCCTTTACAAAGATCCCCTAGTGCAGGCTGCTCGCTAGGTTACTTGACAGCACAATGCATAAACCTCTCTCAAGACTGCGAAGCTACCATAGAGCAGATCAGCCTGAGGGCCGGGCTATACACCAACTACCGGCAACCCCCAACCCCTTTCAGGTAAAGCATACCTAACACCAAGTTTTCTAATTATTCAGCCAAGACAGAGCCATATGTCTTGTGGTTGTAATGTTTTCCTGGGTGGTTCTCCATGTTCTGATTAACAGAGGTGATCTTGTTTAATGAAGGTATAACATAAGTAAAGCAAGATTAACATTGTTGTTCATTAAAACCACCATGATCCCAAGTTGAGCAACTAAGCAAGGTCTACCCAACATAAACATAAACCCAGGTTGATCAAGGCATACGGATAAACAAAACTAGTCAGACCTTAAACATGGGTCCCATCACATTAATGCAAGCAATAAGTAAATAACTGTGTAATTAAAATGCATGTTGTAGTAGGACAAATGGGGATGTAGCAAGGACTTGCCTTCGACAAACGCTTGCTGCTGCTCAAGGTCTTGAAATTCTTCAACTTCAGCGTATTCCACGTACGGTTCGTCTTCTACGCACCACATCAAACACATAGAAGCAAACAATGGAATAAAATAAGAAACATTCACCAAACAGTACTAACAGAACAAAACAGAGGCATAAAACTGTTCTACACTTCGATACGACCGCGTGGATATAAAGAACGCTAAAAACGGAGCTAAAACGTGCATTCTACGGCTAAAACAAGGTATAAGGGCTTTTCTGCGGGAAAACAAAACTTACAGGGGCCTATCTGCAAGAAACCGAGGGTTAAAACCTAATTATGCATAAAAACATAAGGGCTGCAGTGCAAAAACACTATGGCCGGACTTCGGGCGCTAAAACTATAAAAGCTAGGGTTTAAACCGTAAACAACAGGACCTATCGGTAAAGATCTTTACACTGCGAGAGGGCAAACTTGTTAAACTGAAACACCTCAGGGACTCTTTTGCAAAACCGGCACGGTGCGGTCCGGTTGACCGGTATTGACCGGCTCGCCCCACGGTCAAACGCGATCTGGGCCGATGGATCAAGATCCGACGGCTGGCGGCAGCGGGACGGAGCGCGCGGCGGCGCAGGCGGCGGTGGACGGCGGGGCTCCGGCGAGCTTGCTCGATCTCGAGTCTCCGGGCACGATTGGCAACGAGATTTGCACCAGAACGCGGCTTGAGACGCGAGGGATCGATCTAGAGCATCGGAACGGGCACACAGGCGACGAAGACGGCGGTTGGCTCGGCGCGACGGACGGCACGGCGGCGCCGACTCCGGCGAGCTCCCATGGGCGAAACAAGGCACGAAGACACGAACGCGCGACACCAGCGGCCTTCTCACCTTGCGGCGGTGCTCTGGGTGACCTCCTTGGCGACGGACAGGCGGCGGCGAGGCGGATCGATGGCGGCGGGCGAGCTAGGGTTTGCGGGGGCGGCGTTGGGGCACAGGGCAGCTAGGGTTAGGGGAAAAGCGAAACACGACAGAGGCGGCGGCCTTAAATAGGCCGAGGGAGCGGCCGCCTTGGTGTGCGGGCCCAAAGATGGCGCGGGGTCGGTGTGGCTCGGACCCGAGCTCAGGACCGGCTCGGTGCGACCAGAGGTGGGGGATGGCGGGCCGCCCGTCAGCGGCTGCGAGAAAGAGGGAGGCGACGCGGGCCAGCACTGGGCCGAAAGCCAACCGGGCTGCGAGCTACAGGGCGCTGAGCGAACCGAGCCGAAGAGATCGAGGTGAAGCGCCAGACTTCCGGATTTGGTCCTCACGGTGAGCTGGGCCGCGCAAGGCTGTGGAAGGTGGGCTGCTGGCTACAAACTGAGCTGGGCCAAAAGAAAGGAGATGAGGGAGGGAAAGAGAAAAGGTTTTGCATTTTTTTTCAAAAGGGATCAATCAAATTGAATTCAAACTTGAATTTGAATTCAAGCAATCATAACAATGCTCCAGCATGAATGCAACACACATCAAGCCACAAATTTAATTTGGAAAAATAAATAATGCTTTCATATTTTTTTCCTGTACTAAATTCCCTGCAAAGAATTAAATGTTGGGAAAATTTTAAAAATTAAGAGAAAATCGTTGGTTAAATTTTCTTCCTATTCACATCCTGAAATTTGGGAATTTCAGGGTGTGACACTGTTGCGGCTTCAAGGTTGGGATGTCTCGTCATGGGTGGTATAAGGATCCTGTCCTTTGGCCATTGGATCCTTTGAACGAGAGCCTCAGCTAGGGTTGCTATGTCACCCCCATCAATTGGTACAGGCAGAGGGTAGTGACCTGCATTGGCCCACACATAAGTAGGTTGCACCACAACATACCCATCCTGCACCGGTACTGCATGGCAAGCCTTTTGAAATGGAAAGACTTTCGCTAGTGCGAGCTCCACATTAATCCCGGTGCCATCCAAAAGGCTGCACGCGGTTGGATCTGTCAGCTTATCTATTGTGTCCAGCATAGGTGATCAACTATCACTGTGCACTTGATTCGCTTCGTCCTCGTTGGCATTCCAATGGTCTTGCTCTCTGCCACACACATCTTCCTCGCTGTCATGCGCATGTTCTTCCTCGCGGTCATGCGCATCTTCTTCCTCGCTGCCATGCACGTCTTCTTCCTCACTGCTACTGACAGGCGCTGGTAATTGGGAAGGAAGAAGTACATTTTTCAGTATTTCGATGCCTGATAGTCTTAGAGCATGGACAAATGTTTTAAATGTTATGTCCATCATATGATCAGACCTCTTATTCCTCCTCTTCTTCCTGTACATTCCAACAAACTCTTCACCAAACCCTTTACCCCAGCCAAGTGAACTAGACACGCCTCGGACCCGACCTCGATGCTCTGGAGTCTCAAGTGCTGCGGTGAGGATATCATCCTCCCTAACCCCAGAGAAAGAACCATCGCTACCCTGAGCTGCAAGTGTTTTCACCCTATCTACTACCCCCACCACCGCAGGGTTAATGAATGTTATGCCCCCTCTTCCTTCACTAGTATTCTTCCTCTTCTTCCCTACCCTTGCCCGCAGATAAGGTCTCGAACGTCCAGGAAATTAGTCCCAAGGGTTCTGTTTTCCTTCTGCACCTAGCTTTGCATCCTCCTCCTCCCACTCTTTCCTTTTACCACGATAACCTTTTCTGCCCGTCTTGTGTGGCTTATTATGCAATGCTCTCTTTTGTTTTATCTCCTGGCTCAATTGCTGAAATGAAGGAGAATTGGTTTCCTGCACAAACATATCCCAGTCTTGTTGCTGCAAAAAGGCATGCTTCACAAAGGGAGTCTCCTCTTCGCTCACATATTTTTTTCTTAAATGGGCCTTTGTTGGCGGTCGATTTCTGTCAACCTAGAACACTTGTTATGTTATGGTTTGAACTTCATTTTGGAACTAACCCGCCACTAGGCATACTAGTGATATAATAAGTTCACCATTCGATGTGCCTTTTGGAGTATAGTGTTTTTGCAGGAATTCATGTATTAAATGAGGGAAGATGCAATGAGTTCGGAGGACGTTTTGCAAGTCAATCAAGGAGCTCCGACCATGTGCGAACTTGCCTCCAAAGGTGACAAGGACCAATGTGCTTGAAAGGAGAATTCCCGAGGACCTAGATGAAAAGACCGGAAGTTCATGCATAAAGATCCCTCAACTTGGTCGCAGAGATAACGACGTCCAAAGTCCACAATTGAAGGGGCCAATGATCCAAAATGCAAGAGATGGAGCATGGAGCAAACTGGGCCGAAACCGAGCCCAGAAAGGCCCAGGCCAGTCAATCCATGCCGACCAGCCTAGCCCGTTCTGGTGTCGGTTCGCGCCCCTCTTTCTTCGGGGTTAAGTAGATGAAACCCTAAGCGTGTGTGCAAGCCGCCATTCGCCAGAGACGCCATCTAGTTCCTCAGAGCCGCCAAAGAAGACAAGATCGACTACGAGAGAGACCCTTGGGGGAGGACACTCGGGAGAGATCATCATCAAGCCCAAGGGAGGTAGCCACGAGGAAGGAGGACGCCGAGAGCTTGCCACGGCGCCGCCGGAATTGAAGGGCAACGAGGATCCATCTTCATCGGAGGCATCCACCATCTCAACGGTGCCATGCCTAGCGCCATGATGGTTTAAAATCTTTCGTTTGTCCATGGAGTTGTAACGGAACTTGAAGTGTAGTCACCTATCTTGTTTGGATCATATGTCTATCATACCTTTTGTTGATGATGCTTAATGTTTAAGGCTAGCTACCATGCTTTCGGGATTGCTCCCGTAGATCGCGTCAACATACCGTGTTCATTAGGGTTAGTACCGATTACCTTCGCGTAGTGACATGTACGAGGGAAGGGAAACATCTAATCCTTGATCACACACTTAGATAGATTGGATCGGGGGTTCATAATGTTTTGGGTGATTGCATCTTCAAGTGCCTAGACTCCATGGGCATACATTCTTCATACTTGTGCACCTTTCATCTCTCTTTAACATAATTTAGGGTTAGTTTGTCTTTACTTTATAGATTAATCTTTCTATCCTAAGTCTTTAATCAACTAGATTAGTGTTGGGTTAAACACTAGTAATCCCCTTGCTCCTTGGGTTGACAAGAACCTTGGGATCTCCCATAGGTGAAGAAGGGCATAGGAGATCCGTACGCTTGCGGATCGAAACTTCATACGAGTTTCACCTATCAACAAGCCCCTTTTTCTGGCGCCGTTGCCGGGGAGCAAGCTAGTTTACTTCGTTTAATCTTTCATTGATTTTGTTGATTACTAACACCTAACCCTTGTGTTCTAGAAAAACACCCTTTTTTGTTTTTGTTTTCTTTTGATTGTCTAGTTGGCGTTCGTTGGAAATCCCTTGGAGGAGCCAGAAAAATCACTAAGAGACTATGCTAGCCCTCGATGTGAGGACATCAAGGTACAAGAATCGGACTTGGTTCTCCAAGCGACAAGGTACGAAATCAAGTCTCGAATCATTGAGATGGCAGCAACTAATCCGTTCCGAGGGGTGGAGACGGACAACCCATATAGACATATCCAGTGCTTCACGACACTATGCAATACGGTACGTCAAGAGGGAGTCCCCGATGATTGGTTTAAATGGAATCTCTTCCCCTATTCACTTGCCGATGAAGCAATGAAGTGGTATTCATTCGCATCCTTCGAAGTCGAGGGAAATTGGATTCAATTGATAAAGAAATTTTGTGCCATGTTTTTCCCTATAAGCAAGATTCAACATATAAGGAGGCAAGTGATTACCTTTAAGCAAGGAGAAGAAGAGGGGATTGATCAAGGGTGGAATCGTTTCAATGAGCTAGTTGAACAAGGACCAAGACTCGGATTTCCCGGTGATGTACTATTGCATACATTTTTCTTTTCCCTAACCCCTAGTTGCATGGAATATGTTCAAATGTATGCAGGAGGGGATCTCATGGAGAAAACACTCACGGAAGCTGCCCAACTTCTACAAAAAATAAGCAAAGCGGCGGCCATGCGAAGAGATTGGGAAACACGACTTTCGGGGAAGCCGGAATGTGATACAAGTGTGAGACCACTTGCTGAAATTTTCAGAAATACGGTCCCGGAAGAGAAGAAAGAGGAGCCAATCCCAAAAAGGTTGAAGAAATCAAACACACGGAAACTAGAACTATCCCGGAGAGTGATCACGCCGAGACAAGCAAAGCAAGTGAAAGGACTATGTCAAGTGCGAAGCCACTAAGGGAGTTCGAGCAAATGGATTGGGTCCCAATTGATTTTGGAGAAATTTTTGACAAGAGAAGACTGTTCCCTAATCAAAAGGGGATGGCGAAAGCCGTGGAGATGGACTTTCTGCCAGAGAAACATGTGGAACAACCATACAACCTAGAGACAACCGGGGAGGTCCTTCAAAAACTCTTTAGCGAAGAAGAAGTAGATCCGGACCATGTGGCCGAAGCAAAAAGGATTATGGGAATCAAGCCGGAGGCATCACCATTCGCTCGCCTCGCTGAAATTTATGCCATAGGATCTGATGAAGAAGAGAAGACATCGCTGCGTATAGATTGCAAGGTCAAAAACATTGATTGCAAGGCGTTATGCGACATTGGAGCACAAGTAGGTGTCTTGTCTTCTAAAATTTTTGATGAAATTCATGATCATACCATTGACCTAGTTCCAACCACTACTAAGTTAATCATGGGAGATGGTAGAATTGTTAAACCTATTGGAATTGCCCAAAATCTAGAAGTTTTAATTTTTGGAAAATACATACCAACCGACTTCTTCATTGTTGATGTCTACTATGATAAAAATGATCATGTAATTCTTGGTAGACCGTTTCTCAAGTTGGTTAATGCCGTTTTAGATGCCGGAAAAGGAAAAGTAACTATTAATCTTGATGGGGATAATCACACATATAATTTTCTTCCCGCTTCTAGAATTGCCTCACCCCTACCTCTTGATGACGAAGAGGTAGAGAGCCTTCGTTTTGTTGAAACCTTTAGGGATCCATTGCAAAGAGCAATGGAGAATGAATCTAATAATGAGCTAGATGGAGAATTAGCAGAAGCAACTAAAGGACTAGAACCACAAGACGGAAGCTTAGAGGAAGATAAATTTGAAGACATTGGGGAAATTAAACATGAGGAACCACAAGTACCGGAGGTGGATCTTAAGCCATTGCCCAAAGGATTGAAATATGAAATTTTGGGGCCGGACAAGACTTATCCCGTGATCGTGAGCGACGAATTGAGTCCCGAGGAGAATGACATGTTGCTAAATTTATTGGAAAAGCACAAGAAAGTATTCGATAAATGACCTTAAAGGACTCAACCCAGCGTTTTGCACTCACCGCATACCTATGGAGGATCAATGCAAGCCCGTTGTGGACCATCAAAGGAGGTTAACCCATGCCATGTGAGAGGTGGTGAAGAAGGAGGTTATCATGTTGTTGGACGCCGGAATCATCTACCCGGTGCCGCATAGCGAATGGGTGAGCCTCGTACATTGTGTGCCAAAGAAAGGAGGTTTGACCGTGGTGAAGAATGAGAAGAATGAACTAATACTGCATTGCACCATGACCAGATGGAGGATGTGTATTGCTTATCGTAAATTGAACAAAGCAATGAAGAAGGATCACTTCCCCCTACCGTTCATAGATGAGATGCTTGAGAGGTTAGCAAACCATGCATATTTTTGCTTCCTTGATGGATACTCGGGGTTCATGCAAATTCCCATTCACCCGGATGATCAACACAAGACAACATTCACTTGCCCTTATGGAACATTTGCATATAGAAGGATGCCCTTTGGTTTATGTAATGCTCCAGCCTCTTTTCAACGATGCATGATGGCGGTATTTTCGGAGTTCATCGAGGAAATTGTCGAAGTATTTATGGATGACTTCTCCGTTTATGGTAAAACTTTTGCGGATTGTTTGGAAAATTTGGATAAAGTCCTTACAAGGTGTGGGGAGGTTGACTTGGTGCTAAATTGGGAGAAATGTCACTTCATGGTGAAACAAGGAATAGTGTTGGGACACGTGATATCCGAGAAGGGGATCGAGGTGGACAAGGCTAAGGTTGAGGCGGTTGAGAAGCTTCCACCGCCGACGGATATCAAATCTTTGAGGAGTTTCTTGGGCCATGCAGGATTCTATAGGAGATTCATCAAGGATTTCTCAAAGATTACAAAGCCGTTGACTAATCTTCTCTAAAAGGATGTGCCATTCAATTTTAATGAGAAGTGCTTGGCGGTATTCCGGACACTAAAGAGAGCTCTCATAACCACACCTATCATCCAACCGCCCGATTGGAGTCAACCATTTGAGATCATGTGCAACGCTAGCGACTATGCCGTTGGAGTCGTGTTGGGACAACGAAAAAAAGGCAAGGTACATGCTATATATTATGCTAGCAAAACCCTTAATGGAGCTCAATTGAATTATGCAACAACGGAGAAGGAATTTCTTGCGGTAGTTTTTGCCTTTGAAAAATTCAGATCATATATTGTGAATTCTAAAGTAATTGTCTACACCGATGATGCGGCAATCAAATATCTCTTATCTAAAAAAGATGCCAAGCCAAGGTTGATTAGATGGATCCTTCTCTTGCAAGAGTTCGATGTGGAGACTCAGGATAAAAAGGGGTCGGAAAATGTTGTGGCCGACCACCTATCAAGAATGAATCGTGAGGATGATAAAGAGCCCATCGAAGACAAGCTGAGAGATGATCATCTATATCGCATCCTTGACAAAGACACTTGGATCAACATTATTCGAGCCATACGAAAGATGCCACTTGATCACTTAGATAAGAATGCTCAAAGAAGGGTGATGGCCGAGAGCCAAAAATATTATTGGGATGCACCTTACCTCTTTAGGCTTGGAGCGGATGGAGTCTTGCGAAGGTGTGTACCAAGGGAAGAAAGAGTCGAAATATTAAGGAAGTGTCACTTGGGTGAGTATGGAGGACACTATGGACATTTTAGGACTCAAGCAAAGGTATGGGCTAGTGGGTTCTATTGGCCAGAGATGCATCAAGATTCGAAAAGGTACGTTGCTTCTTGTCCGGAATGTCAAAGAACAGGGAATATATCTCAAAGGAATGCTATGCCTTTAAATTATAACTTGCAAATTGATCTATTCGACGTATGGGGAATTGACTTCATGGGGCCTTTCACTAATTCAAATGGATATGAGAATATATTAGTCATGGTTGATTATGTATCCAAGTGGGTAGAGGCCATCCCTTGTCGAAGAGCTTCAAAGGAGGAATCTATATCACTGTTCAAGAATGTTATATTCCCACGCTATGGAGTCCCGAGAGTTTTGATAAGTGATGGGGGAACACACTTCACGGGAAATAGTTTCAAAAAGTGCTTGTCCAAGTTGGGAATAGAGCATAGAGTGGTCACAGCTTACCACCCACAAACTAATGGTCAAGCGGAAACTTCAAATAGGCAACTTAAGAGTATTCTTAACAAGACCATTGAGAAGGGAGGTAAAGATTGGTCAAAAAAGTTGGACGGAGCATTATGGGCATATCGGACGGCACATAAGACACCAATAGGTATGACACCATATCAATTCGTTTAAGGTAAATCTTGTCATTTGCCTTTGGAACTAGAGCACAAAGCATATTGGGCGATCAAGGTGATGAATCTTGATGTGGATGACACGAGAATCAAACGAAGAATTCAAATAAGCGAATTAGAAGAGATGAGGCTTAAAGCTTATGAGAGTGCAACCATCTACAAGGAAAGAATGAAGCGATGGTATGATAAAAGACTTCAAGTGAAAGAATTCAAAGAAGGTGACAAGGTCCTCCTCTTTAACTCAAAGCTCAAGATATTCGGGAAAGGCAAATTGAAAAGCAAATGGGATGGGCCGTATGTTGTCCACTCGGTCTCGCCAAGCAGAGCGGTAACGATTATGGATATAAAAGGAGATCAATATGTGGTTAATGGACAGCGATTGAAGGTTTTTCTTGAGCCCGATGTCGTGCCCATCGACTACATTGACATATACACCATGGAGGACGGGCCCGAGCGTCAAGCCTAAGACGTAAAACAAGGTAACTTTTCTGTAAATAAATTTGCATTTTCTTTTCTTATTTTTATCGAGTCGTTTTCGCGATTTTTACTAGACCTTTTCACCACATTGGCTAGTATGTACGAAACACAGAGGACCGCAGAAGATGGGCCACGGGGGCCCAAAACCAGGGGGTAGGCCGGCCGGCCCATGCCGACCAGCCCTGCATCCCCCTGCGTCGGTTCCTGCCTGTTTTTCTCTGGGATACGACTCGGTTTATTTCCTATCTTTGCTGACCTTTTTAGCAACTTCAAAATTAGGAAGGGTAGGGTTTAGGCCAAGTTTTCCCGAAGAAGGAGTGGTGCTCTTCTTGTGGGAAGTTTCATTAGGTGTAGTAGCTAGCATCCCTCTTGTACCTCTTGAAAAATTACGACGAGGACGTCGTAAGATCTAAGCGTGGGGGGGGAGCTAGCTCTTTTAAATTTTTGCTCAAGTGGTGAAAGGTCGAGTCTTAAAGTCGAGTCAAGTTTGAGTCTTGTTTTTAATTTTTTTAGCTCGTGATGTGTCTTAAGTTAGCGTTGAGTCAAGAAAAAGAAATAAAGAGAGTCTTATACTTTTGTGTCATGCAAGTCTTTTGTTTCTTTTACTTGTTATGTCTTTCTTTTATCCTTATTATTTGAGCATGAGCATTATGAATAATTGTTTACCGTGGTGCTTAGTGGAAGTTTACCTTTGAAAGTATCCATGCTCAACTTTGACCTAGGACCTTACTTTGGCTATGCTTTGAGTAATACTAATATTGGAGGTGTTTATTTCTGAAAATTATGAAAAAACCCTTGCAATGAAGGTTAGCGATTTCTTTCTCCAAGTTGAGAGGCAAGTCTATCCTATACAAGGCCTAAACTATATATATATATAGTGAGACTAATGGGAGCCCAGGGCTTCCAATAGCTATTGGAAGCCCCGACCAGCCAGTCTACTAGCCACCTCTCACTTTCCTGCCAACTAGCCACGTGACCTACTTCCCACCTTTTTTTAAAAAAAAGAGCTTCCCACCTTCCCATCCCTGCCACCTGACGCATGCATGCAAACCCACCATTTTTCTTTTTTTCGCGATAATTCTTCACACGAGATTCCAATTCAGAAACGGTTTTCACCATCAGATTCGTGACATTTTTATGCACAATTTGAGATCCATTGTGAATATTTTTTTGAATTTTTTGAATTCAAAATTTTATATGACCATAGATGCCCGAACGGTATGTTTGTATGACCCAGACTACATGTTTGTATTACCCAGCCGACATGTTTGTCAGATCTGGACTATGAGTTTGCATGACTCGAACTGCAGGTTTGTATGATCCGCAATGATAGGATTCTATGACCCGGACTACAAGATTATATGACCTGCGAGGCTGCGACAACATGTTTCTAAGATCCGGATGACAGGTTTCTACGACCCAAACGACATGTTTGTATGACCCGAACCCAGACCATGGGTTTGTATGATCCCAATCCCAACAACAAGTTTCTATGGCTTGAACGACATATTTCTATGACGCGGGTCACAAAAACCTACCGTCCGGGTCATAGAAACTTGGCATTCGGGTCATATAAACTTGTAGTCCGGATCATAGAAACCTATGCATCTTGGTATATAAACCAACATCTTTTTATAGGATTTTGAAATTCAACGAGAAAATTCATGATCTGCCGGGATGATTTTTAACTTGTCATTTTTCGAGTATAGAAACACAATGACATGAGCATAGAAATTTAAATTATGCCATGGAAGCAACATGATGAAATCATATAAAAATGCATCTCATAGTATATGATACTCGTAGGTTCATGAAAATGCATGGAACATCTCATCGTTATAAACCAATGAGGATCATCATATAAACATGAAATTTGCATTCATACACAAGCTCGACACAAAGGACCATAGAAAGCAGTGTTGCTAGTAATACAAATTAGTGAGAACCATCGTATTTTTCATGCACAAGAATTTCTATGCTCAAACACACGCGTATATATGATCTCGAAATTCAATCTCAGTCATACAATTTAGTGAGGACCATCATATAAATATGGAATTTACACACACAATAATTTCTATGCTCAAACACAAGCGTATGTATAATCTCAAAAAAAAACCTAATTGTTAGAACCACACATTACAAATACGAGATTAAGAACAAGCAACGAAAATGATGAAAATGATGTTTTTCCATTCTGTTCTAGAACTTAGAGCTCCTCTTCCACTTGCAACTCTCATGTGCATAGAAACCTGCAAGCACCACATATATACTCTGAAAATGCAACACATGATTTTTCCTATACACAAAAAAAAGGAATAGGAAAAAGAAAATGAGTCATACAAAACCTAGCCAATGTCATTTATACTCGGGAAGTTGTGTAACACATCATCATAAGTCATACAAAGCAATGTATATGCGAAACATATAGGATTTGAGCATCGAAACATATAGGAACGAGCATATAAACCTACACCAGAGTTTCAAGGTATATGCGAAAATGTACGATTTCTATACTTGACACCGATACTAACCAAATGTCATATAATCCTATTAGCACAGTCGTAGAATCATGCAAATGTTAACGAAATATTGCAGAAAAATACGATTCGATCCGGACACAGCCCAGGCACGAATTCAAAATCAAAAGTGTGGATATGCATGAAAAACAGAGAAAAAAAGAACTATTTGCTATCTCCTCATGGACATTTCGTCGAACATGCAACCGACATGAACATGGTGACCTCCATCACTTGGCCGTAGGTTGCTAGCTTCTCCCCAAATCCTTGAAGAACACTAGCACCTCGCATGGCTGCATAAATCCTTGAAGAACACCAGCACCTCGCCTGGCGTTTGCCTCATGAACATATGGTCGAACACCTTACCTGCAGGGGCGTCGCGCAGTCCATGTGGAGCAGCATCGCGCGGTGGAAGAGAGGCAGTGGCAGCAGGTTGGTGCAGTGATGGCTCGAAGGTGACGTCGTGGTGCAGCCCATGGACGGTCCCCGGATCCCGTCGCTAGAGGTTCATGGCCGGTCCCCGGAATCCCGGATGCCCGTGCGGCAGGTCGCCAGATCCCGTGTCGATGTCGCGGAGCCATGGAGGAGAGGAAGAGCAGGAGGGTGTGGCCTTGGCGCTGGCGGTGGGCGCGGGCCAGAGGTACCCGACGTCGGCGAATCACGGCGGCACCCAGCCTGCACGCCACCGCTGCTGGGACGCATCGCGCCGGGGGAGGCCGCTCCAGATCTGTGCCCCGCTCCCCGCCGGTCGTAGCTCGTTGGGGGAGTCCACAGCAGCGCCGCCGCCGCCGCGACTGGACGCTCGCTGGAGGAGCCGACGGAGTGGGCGGCGGGTGGAGGAGCCGACAGAGTGGGCGGCGGCCGGCGAGAGGCCACAAGAGGGGAGGTGCCGGCGCGGTCGGGTGCAGCCGTCGCGAGGCCGGAGGAGGGCGTCCACCGGGGGCAAGCTTGCCGGCGTCCGCCGGGGTGGGGGTGGAGGGGTGGGGTGGGGGCGGGCGGCGCCGTTGCGCTCGGTATCTCTGGGTCGATCCACCGCGGGGGGGGATTTGAATCGGGCTGGTGGGGAATGAGGGGAGGAGGAGGTAGGGTGGGGTCCACGCACGTGGAATGAGGGGAGGAGGAGATAGGGTGGGGCCCACGCACGTGGATGGCATCTCGTGCCCGGGTCGCTAGTTCGGTGGGCAGGCAGGTGGTAGCTGGTTGGCTGCGGCTCTCAAATCGGGTCGGGGCTTCCAATAATTATTGGAAGCCCTAGGCTCCCAATATATATACTATATATATATACCATAAGTGTTGTTTAGCATGATGATTTGGGTTAGGACTTTACTCTCTTGGGAGGTCTAATTTTGAGCAATGATCATGTCCTTGATGTTATATCTTTTATTGCTAGCCTCATCATATATTCGGTAATGGGAACTTCACATTGAATGCCCCATACATCGCCAGATTCCATACCCGAAACCATAAACACCTTTTTATCATCTTATTCCTTGAACACAACCCATGTCCGAAGATTCGTTCAATTTTTAGGTAAGGTTTTATTTAAAATTCAGATTGGTATTCATGTCAAAAGGATGGGCGAAAGGCTTCGGAAAAGAAGATAAAGATGTGGAGGATAGAAAAAATATATATGTGTGTATATGTGTGTGCGCACACACAAAGAAAAGAGAGAGAGAGAGAAAGAGAGAGAGAGAAAGAGAAAAGAAAGAAAAGAAAAGAGTAAAAAGAGAAAAATCCAAGGCAAGGCAAGAAGGATATAATGAGGGATGATAAGTCAAGTGAAGATCAAGAGGAGTGCAAGGAAGGATGCGATGATGTTGAGAACGAATCTTCGATATTCCATACCATGTGCAATCCGACATCGAGGACATCATTAGTGCCTTGAAGTCATTATTCTTTTTCCCTTTGCACATGTCCACCATTCTAAATCTTCTCATCCTTGATACTCTTATATTATGGTTTAACTCTCATGATCATTGGCTTGGAAGGTGAACGACCACTAGAGGATTTTCTTAGCTTGATAATATTTGTGCTAACTTCACTAGCCATACCTATAGCTCCACCTACATTATAAATGAGAGACTTATGGGAGGTGAGAGTTTATGAAATTTATCTAGGATAGCCATTTTAAATGAGTGACATGTGAGAACTTGGAGGAGGACTTTGTCTAATACTTTATGCAGGAATTTTATTTTTAAAAGCTTGTGAAAACCCTCCGATGGAAGTAAGAAAGTAAGTATGGTTGGAGATGAGGATCTTTAGTGAAAGGTATGAGTTGTGGGGTAAGTCTTGAGTTGGTAAATTTCTAAACGCCCATGTTTACATTATGATCTTTGTTTCATGTCTCTTATATTAAAGATGAATGATTGACTAACTTGTAAGGAAGGATTTGACGAAGCATGTTTCAACTCCTTGGATGAACAACTTGTGAGCAACTTGCTCGAGGACGAGCAAGATCTAAGCGTGGGGGGATGTTGGCGGTCGATTTCCGTCAACCTAGAACACTTGTTATGTTATGGTCTGAACTTCATTTTGGAACTAACCCGCCACTAGGCATACGAATGATATAACAAGTTCACCGTTGGATGTGCCTTTTGGAGTATAGTGTTTTTGCAGGAATTCATGTATTAAATGAGGGAAGATGCAACGAGTTCGGATGACGTTTTGCAAGTCAATCAAGGAGCTCTGACCGTGTGCGAACTTTCCTCCAAAGGTGGCAAGGACCAATGTGCTTGAAAGGAGAATTCCCGAGGACCGAGATGAAAAGACCAGAGGTTCATGCATAAAGATCCCTCAACTTGGTCGCGGAGATAACGACGTCCAAAGTCCACAATTGAAGGGGCCAATGATCCAAAATGCAAGAGATGGAGCGTGGAGCAAACTGGGCCGAAACCGATCCCAGAAAGGCCCAGGTCGGCCGGCCCATGCCGACCGACCCAGCCCGTTCTGGTGTCGGTTCGCGCCCCCCTTTCTTCAGTGTTAAGTAGATGAAACCCTAAGCGTGTGTGCAAGCCACCATTCGCCAGAGACGCCATCTAGTTCCTCAGAGCCGCCAAGGAAGAGAAGATCGACTACGAGAGAGACCCTTGGGGGAGGACACTCAGGAGAGATCATCGTCAAGCCCAAGGGAGGCAGCCACGAGGAAGGAGGACGCCGAGAGCTTACCACGGCGCCGCCGGAGTTGAAGGACAACGAGGATCCATCTTCATCGGAGGCATCCACCATCTCAACGGTGCCATGCCTAGCGCCATGATGGGGTAACATCTTTCATTTGTCCATGGAGTTGTAACGGAACTTGAAGTGTAGTCACCTATCTTGTTTGGATCATATGTCTATCATACCTTTTGTTGATGATGCTTAGTGTTTAAGGCTAGCTACCATGCTTTCGGGGTTGCTCCTGTAGATCGCGTCAACATACCGTGTTCATTAGGGTTAGTACCGATTACCTTCGCGTAGTGACATGTACGAGGGAAGGGAAACGTCTAATCCTTGATCACACACTTAGATAGATTGGATCGAGGGTTCATAATGTTTTGGGTGTGAAGTGTCCCCACATAAGTAGAGACTAAATGTGATACAATTATCAGTCCTAGGAGGCTGATACACATTTATTCAACAGATGGTTCATAACCGTTACAACTACGAAGGAGCACAATGAAGAAACGCTATTATGATAAGTAAGATAGCAACAGTGATGCTCCAAAGCACAATCCAGACCGGGTCCAGATCGGGATCTAGATCATCAGAGAATCTACACGCCAGCGGAAGCATTCTGCAAGTGCCAACACCACAGGCAATGTTGGGT
This sequence comes from Cenchrus fungigraminus, assembly GCA_036936925.1. Classification (NCBI taxonomy): domain Eukaryota; kingdom Viridiplantae; phylum Streptophyta; class Magnoliopsida; order Poales; family Poaceae; genus Cenchrus; species Cenchrus fungigraminus. Next base: position 107,411,549 of record CM072780.1, on the reverse strand, counting down.
GCGGAAGCGACCACCTACTGGACGTCCTCGGCAACGAAGTTCGGGTCCTCCTCTGAAGCAACATAAGTAACAAGGGTGAGTACAAAAGTACTCAACAAGTCCAACCACACCCACGGAGGGGGATAATACAAGAATATGCACAAGGTATAAATCAAGGATAAGGCTAAGGTTCATTTACAATAAAGCTAGATTTTACACATGCAGTGGCTCATTTTCAAAGGATTTTCATAAAGTATTTCTTTAGTAACCGAAACAATAAGTGGGGGTTGATCCACACAAGGATCCAAGTTTTAGTGCTACCGGACTCCCCGTCCGCAGTAGCTCACAGCACAACTGCTGGACACTTCCAAAATCAACTCACACCATAAAATGATCCATCCCACAAACACTAGCTATGTGCCCAAGCCGTAACTCGTCCAATATCATGGACATGGCTATTCGAATAGGTTTTACACTCTGCAGAGGTTGTACATCTTTACCCACAAGTAGGGTACCACAAACGGACACCTTAGTGCCGCTGCAGATCCTAACAAAGCCATTACCCACCATAGCTAAATTAGAGTAGCCAACACGGAAGCAAACCAAGGGGCTGATATATCACCAAGAATCTCAACCGGGATGTAAGTCACAAAGATCTTACTCCTACTCCATGATCTCCCGTTGCTCACCAGCTCTCCTTTTGGCTAACTAACTAGCTAGTGGGATTTATGCTAAGCCGTTGCCACACACAACGGTCGAGTGGTTGCACGATAAAATGGGTTAGGCAAGATGACACATCAACTCGATCCTTACACGTGACAAGATGGATATCTCCCAACCATGCTCAACCACAAAGGTACGAGTTCTCCGCATAAGGTATTTCACACAAGAAACACCATCCATCTCATCTAGGCAATTCTTTCCTTTATTTTCTGAAATCCCATTTTATCTTTCAAAACACTCACACCTTTATTCTTTCATAATTCATTTGTCATATTTGAGTTGTAGTGAAAGAGTAACATGGTCCTAAGCATTTCTAGCATTAACTATCATCCAAATAGAGCACATCATATTTAGAGATAATTATAGGCAATCAAGGAATAGTCACAACAATCAAGGGGTGGCTATCCAACCATGTTTCAGCAGTAAAACAATGCAATTTGTAAATTAGGCTAATAGGTTGTGTCTGTAAAAAACATAGGATAAAATATGCATCAAATGGTGGAATTGGACTTGCCGTCCTCAAAGCCTTCCGGGAGTTCCTGCTCGCAGTACGGGTCCTCGGGCTCCTGCTCGCGGTACTCGGCTCCAAACTCCTGCTCGTGGTACTCCTCCTCGTTCACTCCGTCGGCTACGGCACACATAAGCAATCACACAATAAATAAAAGAAAATAAGATTTTACCTTTCGAGCTCAAAGGAAAATTAAATAGAAAGTGGAGGGAGGAATATTATTTTGGGGGAAATTGACATATGGCTTAGCTGGAATAAATCCTCCAAGGGTGTGGTGAAAGTTGGGATTAATTTGAGATGAGTTGGCGCATAAAATTATGGGCTAAAGGAGATTTTATGGATTTGTTTAAGTGGAAAAGGGCCGATCTGCAAAGGTCTTAAGAGAGGGAGGGGTTTCTAGCAAAACTGAATAGAGAGAGGGAGGGCTTCGTGGGGCAAATGATATAGGGGGCTAAGGACAAAACGTCCTTCTTCCTCACGGGAGAAACACAGGAAGCGGATACAGGGGCGGCCTGGCCGGCGGCGGTGGCCCTCGCCGGCGCATCCGGGCACGGCGGCGGCCGGGGAGAAGGGCAAAACGGAGAGGAGGACGAGGGGGTTCGATTCCCCTCCTCACCTTGGGCTGTGGTTGCGCACGGAGGGAGATCGACGGTGGCAGGCGGAGAGCGGTGGCAGCGGCTCTGGGCGGCGGCGCTGCGAGGCTCGGGATGGAGATGGAGGTGGCTGTGGAGGTGCGCGGAGAGGCGGAGAGCGAGGAGGAGGGCCTTTTATAGGCGGAGGGCGGAGGCAGGGGCTCGGCAAGCTCGGCGTGCCAATAATGGCGCGCGTGCTCGCCGCCGTGTGTACGCCGCCCGTCGTCGAATGCGGTTGCGGCGCTGCTGTAGGAAGGGAGACTATGGCGTGCCTCGGAAGTGAGGAAGCTTGCAGGGCGGCTCTGCACGGCGAAGTAATGGCACTGCGGCGATGCGGAGCGCTGCGGCAGGCGGCGAGGTCGCTGCTGTGTATGTGCGTGCGCGGACGAGCGAGCGCACGGGTCAGGCTGTGCGGCCGGGTAGTGCGGCGCAGCGACGCTCGGCGTGCTTCCTCAGCGGCCAAGTGGGCACGGTGGTGCAGCACTGCAGCAAGGTGGGTCCGTGGCTCTGGGGCGGCAGCAAGGTCTCCTTGCATGTGAAGGCTGCTGCGTCCATGTCGCTGTGGTGGCTCTGTGCTGCTTGTGTATGACTTGTGCTGAGCGTCACGTATGAACAGGTAGCTGCTAGGAGAGGAGATGGTTGGAGTGTGCTGTGCGTGCTCGAGTTGGGGGAATGGCATAAGTGTGATGCTAGCTTGTGCATGAGTGCATACGTGAAAGAAGAACTAACATATTGATGGTGAGGGCTTAAGGAAGAACAAAGGTTAAGGAAAAATCTTTGGTACTGATGAAGAGAAACTAGGTTTGAAAATGGATTGTAGATAAAAAGGATTTGAGCTCAAAAGATGAAAAGATTTTTAAAAATGATTTTTAGCGAATGATTTAATAGGTGATTTATTTGGATGAAATTTCCGGGCGTTACAGGGTGATTGCATCTTCAAGTGCAGACTCCATGGACATACGTTCTTCATACTTGTGCATCTTTCATCTCTCTTTAACGTAATTTAGGGTTAGTTTCTCTTTACTTTATAGATTAATCTTTCTATCATAAGTCTTTAATCAACTAGATTAGTGTTGGGTTAAACGCTAGTAATCCCCTTGCTCCTTGGGTTGACAAGAACCTTGGGATCTCCCGTAGGTGAAGAAGGGCATAGGAGATCCGTACTCTTGCGGATCGAAACTTCATACGAGTTTCACCTATCAACAGCCTTGAACCGTCGTTGCAAGGTTCCAATCTCTGATATAGCTGCCTTAACTGCCTTCTTGCGAACAGGTTCTTCCAGATTGGCTGGGTAATCTAGCTTTTCCTCTAAAACTATGAACAGATGTTCCTTCTTAATTGGTGAGAGAACATCAACCGCCTTGTTGATTGACACCCTCTCCCGAGCAATGAGGCCACAGACCAATACAAATCTATCCCTCGCTGCATCTGGGGTAGGCCAAAAATTAGCATCAAGTCCAGTTGCAGTCAACTTATCTTCTGGCCATTTGGTTTGTGTCCTTGACTCGCGGGATCGAGTACTACTCGCAGCAGTCTGTGCTGAGTGACCCTGTGAAGAAGGTTCACCGCCAATGGGCTGTGATGGTGCACTGGAGGTAGAGGAGTTTGTTGTTGTGGGAGACTGCATAGATGATATGTCAGGTTGTCAGTAGAGCAACATAAGCAAGACTGAAAATCTAAACAAAATTCTTATTAGACAAATTCGTTTTCTCTGACAGGCAAAATAGATGATATTAGACTATAAATCATTATAAGTCATAAATAAAATCAGCATAGACATACACAGTTCATATTTTACTTAATTAGCATACAGTAATAGGTGCTAACCATTTTGACAGGGACACAACAATATGCTTATATATCAAAGCGGAGAATAAATTCCTTCAACTACTTCCTTGTCCAACTTCAGCAGGGATGGATTGTGTGTTCCATGTGTACATGCAACAAGAGGATAAAACAATCATGACATTATATATGACAGTAGTGAAACAACACTCACAACACATCATGACACCAACAATAACAATATATATGACAGTAGCGAAACAATTAACTCTCACAACAAAGCATAGGACAGTCTATTTATCACTACATTATAAACCACTGCGATGCAATTCCCACTGGCATTATGTGGCCATCAGAATTAAAGTATGCTAACAGGTCCAAAGCATAACTGACGATCTGGTACATTCAAAGCATAGCAGAATTAAAGTATGCTAACATCCTCAATGCTTTTCATGAATTTACAGTGCAAAAATTGTAGCACCAGGAACATGAAAATGAATTTCAACAGTTCATATAACTTCATCTATTTGCAACAATTTATTCAAACAGACTTGGAGCAACAAAATCTATCCATAAAATCCACAATCAATCAATTAAAAATGAACTATTAAGGCATGTCTCCCTAATCCACCTTGACATGAATATATAGTAGATTGGGTGGACTACATTATAAACCACTGCGATGCAATTCCCACTGACATTATGTGGCCATCAGAATTAAAGTATGCTAACAGGTCCAAAGCATAACTGTCGATCTGGTACATTCAAAGCATAGCAGAATTAAAGTATGCTAACAGGTCCAAAGCATAATTGTCGATCTGGTACATTCGAAGCATAGCAGAATTAAAGTATGCATTAATCCTCAATGATTTTCATGAATTTACAGTGCAAAAATTGTAGCACCAGGAACATGAAAATGAATTTCAACAGTTCATATAACTTCATCTGTTAGCAACAATTTATTCAAACAGACTTGAAGCAACAAAATCCATCCATCAAATTCACAGTCAATCAATTAAAAATGAACTATCAAGGCATGTCTCCCTAATCCACATTAACATGAATATATAGCAGATTTGGTGGCCGAATAGAGAGAGGGCATTGGGGGTTCACGCAGGACTAACCACTGTCACGAATGAAGTAGTTGTTCTCGTGATGGTCGGAGGGGCCGGATCCACGTCGGCTCGTGGCCTGAGGTGGCTGGCTCGTCGTTGTGGCCGGGGTTGACGGATCCGCGTCAACCGTCTTTAGGTTGGCCGGGAAGCCGTCCGCACGCCAGTAACCGCGTCCTTGTCACCGTCGTCACGCAGGGAGTGGTGGGCTGGAGAAGAGCAGGGCTGCGGCGGGGAGAAAGCGGCGAAGGTGAGCGGGAGAGAGCGGCGAAGGCGAGCAGGGAGAGTGGCGCGGTGGTGGGGAGAGTGCGGGCGTTGTGGATCTGTCTAGCGAGGAGCCGAATATGTCCCCTGAGGAACTACGCGCGTAACTGTGTTTAAGGAAATTACTGGCGTGCCCTTGAACGGCTCTCTGGTGGAATTGGAATTCCATGGGCATTATAGTCAATACAGGTGGGAAATTTTGAGCAGCTTGTGCACGGTTTGCCTACTAACGCTGACGCGTGGGCCAGTGTCATTGGCGACGATGGTTAGTGAACTCGCATCGCCTTTGTTGGCAGTTGGGTCCGGCGGGCGGGCAGTGGTTATCCTTTTATTTTGGCTGCTGACGCTGACGCGTGGGCCGGCCACTATTTTTTTCGAATGAAACGTGCTTCCCTAAAATATTAGAGCTCATAAAACAGCACCTAAAAAATCATAAAAATACGAACAATTCGTATTTGGACATTTAGTATTTGAATAAAATATCAACAGTCACACTTGTGTGCCCAAGATTCTTAGAATTCGTTTTTACATCCCATGTTAATGATGTAATAATTCTAATAACATCTAGTGTACTCTAAAAAATCTACAAATTGACTTGGCAACATAATTTGGGTACCTAGACTTGCCTTCAAAATTTCAAATAGTTTCGATGAAGGAATAATATACTTGTGTACAAATATCTACATCTCTCACATAGTTTCCTAGAATGTTTCCTTGAACATTGAAGTTTTCCACACTTTGCAACATGTTCGAACTCATATGCATTTGAAAACTTAACAAAACCTTGTGTTCACATTAAGATTACGAAAATGCAAAGTTTCATTACAGGAGGTGTGGAAAACAAATATTATTTATATGTTGTACTTACATTAAACAAGATAAGGCATATAAACATTGTTCAAGAAACGGAATATACACTAAACAATGAAATTAATGAAAACACGGTGATTTTAGAAAACTGTAAAAAAAATAATCAAATTTGCACTAATTACAACAGAGAAATACATGTTACAAAATTTGATTGCAGATTAAAAAGAGAAATGCCGTCGGCGACGCGGGACGGATAAACTGTTCTTCATTCTCCAATAGAACAAAGGAGGAAGCAGAGGGCACCGCCGCCCGCCGCCACCCCGCCATGCCCGCTTCGGCGGTTTTGACACCCAAGAGGGCATCCTAGGCCTCCTCGACGGCAAATGAGACCACCGCAACCTTCGATTTGACTCACAAACGTGACAAATCAAATCTTGTCTATCAAAAACCGATTAAAAACCGACATCCCGATAAAATCAAATCCGCGTTTAGTAATATCTAATAATTTACATTCAAGATAGATAATGTTCATTAATGCTTGCACCTACATCCCGATGTTCATCCTGCTGACGGCGTACTCCACGGCGACGCTGATGTTACGCGTCCAGAGGTCGAACTCATGATGGATGCGACACTCGGTGCTGCAGTAGTGGATGATCTCTGAGGTCTCCGGCCCGTAGCGCCTACATCCCGCTACCCAAATGCAGACGTGGGGATTCTAGACGGGCGGCAACGGAATGTCGTCGTCGCCGTCACCAAGCCAATACCACCACGCAATGTTGTGGAGATCCCGGTTGACGAGGTAGCGCAGCCGCCGCAGGTTGTGGTTCTTCCACCGCCCGTCAGGGGGTGACGGGCCGCCGCTGATTTCCTGGAGCAGTGCCATGGCTTCGGGGTCCGCAGGGTTGCAACGGTACTTCAGCATCGCTAAGAAGTACTTCGCACTGGAGTCTTCAGCAGCGGCATCTCCGACGAGCTTCAGACCCTTATCGGGATTCCGCCGCCTCATCAACCTCTCCATCCCCTCGAAGCATAATGCCTCCGTATGATTGGCCTCGCGAAAGCGCCGCTCAAAGCACGACCTGATGTAGCGATTCTTGCACACCTGATGAAGCTCACACAGTGACACGTGCAGTAATACCTCATTGGAGTCGCAGATGCGCCGGAAGGTGCCGCAGATTTTATTACGAAGGATCAGAAAACGAATGACGGGCTCATCCTTGATGGAGTGGATGATGATCTGGGTGATAAGATCATCTGGCAGCAGCCATCAAGCACACCACGGCCATCAAGGAGAAGGGGAGGAAATAGAAAAGCGACGGGGTTTGGAAATTGAAAGGCGACGAGGTTGAAATTGAAAGGCGACGAGGGTTGAAGTTGAAGGCGACGGGGTTTGGAAATAGAAGAAGGCGACTCGGCCATCTAAAACAATAAATGGAAATTGAAAAGGCGCCGCAGTTTGGCTGCTGCCGCTGACGAGTGGGCCCGACATCATTGCCCCTGCCCCTTCACCTTCCCGCGTAATTGAAAGGCGACGCGTGGTTTTGGACGGTTTTGCGCCCGAAACGGAGCCCGATGCGCCGTAGTGGCAGTAGTGGAGTCGTGGGTGGGGGCAGAGGCGCCTGACGGTTCCACGTCTTATCAATATAACTTCCCTGCCTTCCCCTGCTTTCCCCTGCTTCTTCCATAAGCTTATCATCTCTTTCGCTTCTTCTTCCTCCTCGTGATCCACCACTAAAAATCTTCGGTCACCGAGGGATCACGAAGGAGGAGATGGCGTCGAGGGGCCCACCGCCGGCGAAGCGGGGATGAAGGGAGGACGACGACGACGAAAGCCGTCGTCGAAGGAAGTTAGAGAAGGGGAAGGAGCCGGCGACCAAGGACGCCGACGAGGAACCGTTCGTCGACGACAGTAAGTTCGCCGTCGACCTGCTCAGGAGCGCCTTCAGAAAGCTTCAAGATGTTGGCGAGGCCTTCGACATCAAGGCGCCTCATGAAGTGGACAAGGACCCGAGCATGAAGGGTCTCGCCTTCAGGATTCACGGGTTGGCTGAGAAGCTCAAGAACCTCCCCATGGTCAAGCGGGCTGGCCGCCACTTCGTCTTCGATGACGGCGGCTCCGACAGTGACGACGGCTCCGTCGGCGACGACGGCGACGACGGCTCCGACGGCAGCCACGGCGGTGACGACGGCGGGACTCCGACGGCGGCGACCGACTGATTGATAGACTCCTCTACCATGTATAGTAATAATGTGTGTGTTTGTGTCTTCGTCAGGTTGTTGGACATGAACTACTTAGTTTGTTTGTCAATCATGAACTGCTTAGTTAATTAGTTTGGTTGTTGGATTTTGTATGTCATAAACTCGATCTAATAGACGCGAGTAGATCCATCTGCGTCTCCTATAATATGTGTTATGTTGTGATGAACTAGAGATCTGTTGTGATGAACTGGAGATCTGTTGTGATGAATTAGATCTTAGAGACAATGGATAGTCATTGCCGACGCGGGTTAGCGAACCTGCATCACCTTTGTTGGCAGTTGGGTCCGGGCGGGCAGGCAACGGTTATCTTTTTTTACATTGGCTGCTTACGCTGACGCGTGGGCCCGTCACTATTTTTTTGGAATGAAACTTGCTTCCCTAAAATATTAGAGCCCATAAAACAGCACCTAAAAAATCATAAAAATACGAACAATTCATATTTGGACATTTAGTATTTGAATAAAATATCAACAGTCACACTTGTGTGCCCAAGATTCTTATAATTCATTTTTACACCCCATGGTAATGATATAATAATTCTAATAACATCAAATGTGCTCTAAAAAATCTACAAATTGACTTGGCAACATAATTTGGGTACCTAAACTTGTCTTCAAAATTTCAAATGGTCTCGATGAAGGAATAATATACTTGTGTACAAATGTCTACATCTCTCACATAGTTTCCTAGAATGTTGCTTGAACATTGAACTTTTCCACAGTTTGCAACATGTTCAAACTCATATGCATTTGAAAACTTAACAAAACCTTGTGTTCACCTTAAGCTTACGAAATGCAAAGTTTCATCACTAATGGTTGTGTAAAAAATATTATTTATATGTTGTTGTACTTACAAAGAACAAAATAAGGCATATAAACATTATTCAAGAAACGGAATATACACTAAACAATAAAATTAATGAAAATATGGTGATTTTAGAAAAATTTAGAAAAAAATATCAAATTTGGACTAATTGCGACGAAGAAATACATGTTACAACATTTGATTGCAGATTAAAAGGAGAAATGCGAACTGTTCTTCATTCGAATAGAACTGGGCCCCACAGTCATTAGTGACACGGGACTGATAACCCGCGTCGGCTTTGCTGCTCTTCCAAAAATTTACACATATAATACGAGCAACATACAAAAGCTAATCCATTACTGATTTCCTATTCCAATACTCCGTTCGAACTTCACCATTTCGCGGCAGAGCCTACAGTCTTCGCTGCAAAACAGAGAAATTCCAAGCCATCCTTTATCCATGCCGCAGCCGCGGCCGTTGCCTGTGCACGGCTGATCGCCGCGCACCTATGCCGGAGGCGGCAGCGATTCACCCCAAATGCGCCAAGTCGAGGAGTGGATCGCACGCGCGGCCTTCTCACGCAAAGGCAGACACCCCTCGTTGCTCAGCCATCTCAACGTCGTACTGCCGCCGCTCGCAACCCGCCTCATGTACCGCTTCGCGGTGTCGTCGGTGGCGGCAACGCCATTGTCCCTGTAGAGCAAGATGTCGCATAGATAGGCCGCCGTATCGTGCCCACCCTCGACGACGCGCCGGAGATCATTGCTTTTTCCCTGTTTTCCATGAACACAACTTTGATCCCGGAGAAGAAACAATCCTCCGGATTCCCGAGATCGGTCAGCATAGCAAGGAAGGCTTCGTAGGCGGTGGGGTCCCACACCCAAGAATTCTCATCTCTTATCCCCTCTATTGACAAACGACGGCCGACGTCGCCGTGGCCGCACACGCGGCGCATGGTCGAGCAAGTACCGCGTAGGCTGCGGAGGTTAGCCAAGGGCCGCTCCGAGGTCGCATCGACGCGCGCCGCAATCTCAATGCAGAGGTCTTGAGGGAGGTCCAGCAGCAATGACGGCTGGTGCCGCCTGCTTCTTCCCGACATGCTATTCATCTCCGGCCGGGAATGGTGACGATGAGGAGTAGGCAGTTGCTGTTTTTGCGCGGGTAGATGAAGGGGCAGGGGATCTAAATTATTTTGGAAGGAGAAGATACAGGAGATTTGTTTCCAAACACGGTTTAAGTATGCAATGGAGACGACATTTGTCTAATCCGCGTATCCTTTAATTCTCCATTGCAGACGACGTTTGGCTAATCCGCGTATCCTTTAATTCTACATTGGTGACGACGTTTGGTTAATCCGCGTATCCTTTAATTCTACATTGGAATCACTGCCTCCGCTCTCAGCCATTGACTGGGCAACTATTTCCCCATTGACCGGATCTGGCATCAATTTCTTGGGAATCTTCCCGTTTCCTGTGCTCTTGATCTTATCCCTTCCTCTTTTTTTTTTGACAACCGATCTTATCCCTTCCTTGTTTTTGCTATAAAAAAGGGACCGACGCCTATCGGTCCTCCTCACTTGCTTCGTTCTTCTCTAGATCTAGATCTAGCTATGGCACAAAGAATAGATCTTGTAGGGCATAAGCTTTTGCTTTTCTCTCTTCCTCCTCCTCCTCGTTCTCTCAGTTGCTAGAAGAATTCTTGTGATATGGGTGATTGGGTTGCTCATCCCGCTAGCACAGCTACTAGAAAAATCCTTGTGATATATTTCCTTGTGATTTGGCATCAGCTGTCGGGGGGAGAGTAGCCCAGAACCTCCTGCATCAGGAAGAACAAGCCGACGGAAAGATCACTGAAGTCTGGGGAGAGAAGCCCAACTCCACTACATCTTTCTCGTCAAATTTGTGCTTCCTTTTGCTTTCCCTTCTCCTCTAGGAGGAGGATTTTTGAAGGGATATGTTTCCACCCTCTGTTGTATCTTTCTCTTCTGCTCACTTGTAAGCATGAAGAAGAGCAAGCGGACGAGAAGGTCGCAGAATCTGGAGCATATCTCGTCAAACTTTCGTTTCCTTTTGAAGGGATATGTTCTCCCCTTCTGCTGTATTTTCCTCACTTGTAAGCATGAAGAAGAACAAGCCACTGGGAGCATCTCTTTTGCTTAGTTTAGATCTATATGTGTTCCTCATCCTGGTAGTGCCTAGTGATGATGAACATAGATGGCCGCTTTGTAACCTTTTGATGTATCAATGATGACTATAATCTGTGTGTGTGATTTTGCATCTCAAGAGACATGCTTGTGTGATTATTTGTGTGCAGTCCAATTTTTTGTATGATTTACCTACTCACTTGCAAGCATGAAAAAGAACAAGCCGACGGAAGTATATCTCTTTTGCTTAGTTTAGATCTATGTTCCTCATCCTGGTAGTGCCTAGTGATGATGAACATAGATGGCCGCTTTGTAACCTTCTGATGTATCAATGATGACTATAATCTGTGTGTGATTTTGCATCTTAAGAGACATGCTTATCTGTGTGCAGTCCAATTTATTTGTACGATTTACCTGCTCACTTGCAAGCATGAAGAAGAACAAGCCAACGGGGCCTGGCTAATCCGCGTCTCTTTTGATGTAATCTGTGTGTGTGATTTCGCATCTCTTGCCCATAACAAAGGCGACGCGGGTTGGTTAATCCTCGTCTCTTGCCCATAACAAAGGCGACGCGGGTTGGCTAATCCTCGTCTCTTTTATATTAATGCCCGTTACTGAAATGAGGCAGCCTGCAACATACTTACTGAACTGAAGCGGAATATAAACAGAATATATATAGTATCTTAGGCAGAATATATTACAAAAAGGATTCAAATTCCACCACATCCTATATATTACAAAAAGGATTCAAATTCCACCAATACATCACATCCTTTATATTACAAAACAGATTCCATTTCCACCAATAGACACATCCTGCATTACAAAAAGGATTCAGCAGAAATCAGGCTTGCTTTTTCTTCCTTGATTTCTGTATATGGATTTTTTCACTATGGTCACTTCGCAAGTATGGTGTTTTGTTAGTTCCCAAGAGTCGGGGCTTGTATGAAGTGTCGAAGGATGGAATTTCGTCAAACTGGTAGTATTCCTCCTCCTCAACAACATTTTCAACCCCAACAATCCTTTTTTTCCTGGCAGAACCACAGACCAGTTCTTCTTTGCAAGGTCAGGTACATAGAACACTTGCTCAACATCGTTAGCGAAGACAAACGGTTCATTTTTGTAACCAAAGACCCGGAGATCAACACTAACATAACCATATTTGTCCTTGCTCACAACTCTCTTCCCATTGGTGACCCATCTACACCGAAACAAGGCTACCTTCAATCCTACATAATCAAGCTCCCATATCTCCTCTATTTGACCATAATATGTGTATGTCTCCATGTCATCATCATCATCACTGTCGTCGACGACGGCCCGTACACGCACACCACTATTTTGATAGACGCTCTTTTTATCCTGGGCCATGGTGTAGAATGTGTATCCATTGCTTGGTATTTCGTAATAGTGAACAATGGCCCTGCTGCTAGATTCCTTATCTCGTCGGTTATTACAGCAGTGCTGCATGTCTCGACATAATCTCAGAGCCACCTGCTGAAACCTTGCATGTGCATCTTTGCAAGCCAAGCCCTACCACGGTCAGGGTTGTCTTGACGTAGTTGTCACTTGTGCTCATTGGCAAACGGTGTAATCAGGTGTAGCTGTTGTATCACGGTGAAATGAGCCTTTTGGAAGGCATCTGGTTCCGGAGTGACTGACTTTTTCCCCAGGGTCCCAACACCTGAAAGCCTACCTTCATGCCATCAGCGAGGCACACCAATGGGGTTTTGGGGGTCCATATAACCCATGGCCCACTCCACTGCTTCGATGGTCTCGTAGCCATGAACAATGGCTCCCTCCGGAAATAACCAGTTATGTACCAATGATTTCAGGAATCCAAAGAACCTCTCATATGGAAACATCTTATGAAGGTAAGATGGGCCAAGGAACCAGATCTCCCTCGCGAGGTGTGCTGTTAGATGCAGCATGAGATCAAAGAATGATGGTGGGAAGGTAGCTTCAAGCAGGCATAGGGTCTCAAAATGCCTCCTCTCTAAGTCCAATAGTTTTTCCTCATCAATCACCTTCTGTTCTATTGCATTGAAGAATAAACACAAGCTCATGACCGCGTCGCGAACCAGTTCTGTCTTGATACCTCCAAGTGCAACAGGAAGAAGAGCTGTCATCAACACATGGCAATCATGAGATTTCATCAAGTTGAAATTCATTTTCATGTCCTTCACCGACACTACCCTCTTGAAGTTTGATGAGTAGCCTGAAGGTACTTTCAAATCATGCAAAAACTGACAGAATTCTTCTCTCTTCCTTTGACAAGGTGGTTGCAGCAACGGGAAGGTCCGTCCCCGTCTCTGTTTCCTCTGCATAGAGCTCCGGCCAAATGCCCAGATCTTTAAGATCCTCCCTTGCATTTTTATGATCTTTTCCTTTGGACTTCTGTTGTAGCAATGTTCCACAAGTAGCTTCACACACATTCTTCTTGACGTGCATGTTGTCAATCGAATGACGCACATCCAACATCGGTCAATACTCTAACTCCCATAGAATTGATTTCTTGTTCCACATTCCTCCTCCTCCTTCTTCTTCTTCTTCACCATCTCATTTCTTTCTTTTGCCAAGGGTTTTTTCAGTCAGTTTGGGTAACTCCTCGATAGTTATGACGTCCTTGACTTTCAAGTGGACCAGATCTCTAGTCACATGCAACGGCGCCTCTCGATTCTCCTTTTCCCCATTAAACTGACAATCCATGGCCCGGTATGGATGTTTCTTGCCGAGGAAACGACGGTGCCCCATAAATACGTATTTCTTTGAATGTCTTAGCCACACTGCGCAAGTATCTTCCAAGCAGTGTGGGCAAGCTGCACCTTTCCTTTTACTCTGGCCAGAGAGGTTGCGATGAGTCGGGTTGTCATTGATGGTGGTGAACAACATGACGCGCATTGTGAACTCCTCACGCTTGAACTCATCCCAAACCTCCTTCACACCAGGCTTCCACAGTATCTTCAAGTCATCAACTAGTGGTCTCAAGTAGACATCAATACGGTCGCCAGGTTGCTTTGGCCCGGAGACCAATATTGTCAGCATCATATATTTCTGTGTTGCATCTGCGAGGTGCCTAAACTTGCCTTCTTGCTTAAGCTCCTTTCATCCTTCGTCATGCCAACGCAAGAGTTGGGCCTCCTTTCATGTTGCAAACCATCTTCTCAGCCGAGGAATGATGCAAAAATACCATGCCACCCTCACAGGAGCCCCTCTGTTAGCCTTCTTCTTGCCTCTGATCTCGTCGGGCTCGTTCTCGTCATTAGCATTATTATCATCTCCACCATCCTTTTTCCTCTTGTACCGATCATAGCCACACTTGGGGCACTTGTCAAGGTCTGCATAATCTCCACGGAACAATACACAACTGTTCTTGCATGCATGGATTTTTTTCAACCTCTATTCCCAGAGGACAGATTATCTTCTTCGCCTCATAGACAGACTCTGCTATTTGGTTTCCTTCAGGTAGCATGTCTCTAAGCACATCCAATAGATGTTTGAAACTTTTGTTGCTCCAACCATGATCTGCCTTAAGCTGCAGAAGTTTTAGATCACTAGAAAGGCGAGAGTACTTCTGGCAATCAGGATATAGGGGTTTCTTTGAATCTTCAATGAACTGCTTCAGCCTCGCTAATTCAGAAGGTGTGTACACTCATTGAAACTCAACATCCCGCAACATTTGATCAACATTATGCACACGTTGCAACACCTTACCATCATCGAAGCCCCTAACTTCTTGATCTGTGATATCCTCAGGCCTCATCACATTAGGTGGGAATAATGGTTCATTTTCCTCAAAAACTCCACCGTCATCAAGGTCTTCATCATGGTCGGTAGTATGGTGTCGCACTTCACCTTCATTTAGGCAGCCTGCTTCGAGTTCATTAAGGCCTTCCTCACCATGTTTATTCCAACACGTGTAATTTTTTGTGAAACCACGTGTGACCAAATGATGAAAAAAGATTTCCCGTTGTGCGAATTTCTTCTGGTTGAGACAATCTATACAGGGGCAAAGCATTGCCTGAACACCACGGTTTCCCATATCCGCCTCTGCTTGATTTAGAAAACCATTGACCCCGCTTAAGAAATTCTCCCAATCTTCTTGGGGCTATCTGTACATCCAAGCCCGAGCAGCAACCGCCATCTGCATTCCATACACCAAATGAGCATAATTCATCACACAAAAAAACCGATAACATAAGAGGATTAGGACAGCTGAAGAATTTCAATAAAAGGGGCAGTTAATTTCCACCTTGACGAGGACTTTCTACGAGGCGAGCGCGGCCGAGGAGGAGGATCGGAGGTGGCGTCGCGGCCGCGGCGACAGCGCGGAGGACGGCGCCGAGCCCCAGGGGGAGGGGGCACGGAGGCGTCTGCTTTGGATGACGCCGCGGTCGACGTCCGTTGGCCCCATTCGCCGTCTCGCACGCGGCCGGCCGACTTTCTGAGGAGAGAAAGCACGATCCTCAGAGCGCACGCAGCTGGCGGCGGCGAACGGTGCAGGCCGGCGGGGACATCTGAGCAGAGAGATCGAGCGAGTGACCTTCTGAGGAGAGAGAGCGAGCGTTGTTGTCGGAACGGGAGTGGCCTTCTGAGGAGAGAGAGCGAGTAGTGTCGGAAGGAGAAGACAGAGACGAGCAATAACAACACGCGTCTCCGATGTGAGAAAAAAGGCGACCCTGGGTGGCAATCAAAGGAGACGAGTCCTAAGAAACGAGTGTATCCAATTGGGTCTCCAGCAAAGGAGACGCATCCTAACAAACATGCGTCTCCACTACGAAAGTTATCGGTAACGGACTTTATAGGCCGTACCAATACGATAGTGATCAGTAGCGGACTTAAACAGCCCGTTACCGATAGGGCATTGATCGGTAACGGACTTTACGAGCCCGTTACCGATAGGTTTAACTTTTGTAACGGACTCGATTTAACGTCCGTTACAACGAATTCATGTAACGGGCGTTTAAGAAGCCCGTTACCAGAAGTCCACATTGGTAACGGGCGTAGTGGAGGCCAACCCCGGGGTCGGCCTGCCGCGCTTATGGGTAACATGCGCCAAACAACAACCGTTACAGATGTGGGTGCATGTAACAGGTGTTAAGGGCCCGTTACAAATGTTGCGTGACCTATTTGTGGTTTTCACGTAGTGCACATGCTTTGCCTGTTTTGCATGTGATTTGTACTGATTTCATCTTATTATTCATGCTCAACCGCAGGAGATCAAAATGGAAACCTTCATGGAATTGGTGCAGAACAGTGCTAGAACTATCGATCTTGACGCTGATGAGTTCATTTTTGGAGCCATGCCCCATGAACAAGAATAGACAGAAGCATCTGCAGAGGCTTCTCCCCCCTTGAAGATGGGAAACAAGAACAGGAAGAGAACAAGGAACTTCAACGAGAAAGAGGATATTTTGTTGGCGTCAGCATGGCTAGAAATCAGTATGGATCCTGTTCAAAATGGTGATCAAACTCGCAGTACTTATTGGGAGCGAATTCATGAGTACTTCCACAAGAATAGGACCTTTGAATCTGATCGTAATGTCAGTTCTCTCTCACATCGTTGGGGTATCATTCAAGCAAGTGTTAGCAAATTTTGTTCATGGTATAGTCAGGTACTCCGTTCAAAACAAAGTGGTGTGACGGAGCAAGATAGGGTATAATTCTTGGTCTTCAACTTATTTTGAAATGTATATGCATGTTGCGTGTATGGTTAATAAACACATTGTCATGTGTGTAGGTTCAACAAGCATGTGTGTTGTACAAGGATCACGACCAATATAAGAGGTCATTCACTTTACTTCATTGTTGGAACCTGCTAGAACATGCCCAGAAGTGGAAGGACCTTCCTTGTAACAACAACAAAAAAACAGAAGACATCATCTAAAACAAGCCCAAGATCAGCTACTCCTGGAACAAATGAAAGTTGCCATGGTGATGAAGAGGATGGTCCAAGTCATACTTCACCAACAAAAGGTAGCAGACCAGATGGTCAGAAGAAGGAGAAACAAAGGCGAGGTAAAAATCCTATACCTAATGGTGAAACTCTCTACCTAGAAGCAGTAGAATATAGTTGGTCTAAGAGAGAAAAGGCTGATGAGATAAAAGAGCTTAGGAAAAAAGAGCGCAATGATGAGAGACTTGCTCTAGAAAATAAAAGGATTGAAATGAAGCTAGAAGTAGCGACTAAGAAAGTTGCTATCAAGGAACAAGTAGAGAATAGACGCCTTGATCTACAACAACAAGAAATGCATCTGAAACAAAGGATGGATGATGAGAAATAATTAACATGGATCTAAGTGCACTAAGTGAGGTGCAACAGATATTCTATCATGGGCTGCAACAAGAGATCATGGCTCGACATTTGGGCAGCGGCAATATTTGAGATTGTGGATCTTGTGTTAATTTGTGGTACCAGTGGACAATTTGTGTAATTTGTGGTATCCAGTGGACAATTTGTGTTAATTTGTGGTATCCAGTGAACAATTTGTGTTGCATGAATAATTTGTGGCCATATATTAACTATTTGTATTTTGTGGTATGCATGTGAACATTTTGTATTATTTGTGGTCCGTAGTGAACAATTTGCATGAATTAGAAATACACAAATAATGGTTAGCTTGTTAGTTACATGATATGAATAAAGAAATAGGTGAATGAAGAGTAAGGAGGTATACGAGAGTTGGGTTTGAGTTGGACTCAAAAAGAGGACCCTTAAATCTAGATAAGAGGCCCATATATAGGTGGATAAGAGCTCAATTTTAAGAGTCCGGTTGGAGTTGCCCTAATCTCCTTTAATTTCAGTCCTTTGTTTCGCCCCTGGAGTCCTGGACACGCTGGTCATTCGGTGGTCCCAATGAGATACTCACCGGGTTGTCCATGCAAACAAGTACACGCAGCAACGGCGAGGGCTTCTTATCCTAAAGATCAACAACAGCAAGAGCACCATCGTACCACCCACCGACCAACAGATTTATAAAGATCAGATAAATTAACGATATAGTTCTGCCTGACCTAATTCCGTTCTAATCCAATCTACATGCATATGCATGCTTCAGTTTCCTGACAGCGATATTGAGTCACCAAAATATCTCTCCATCGATCTCTATATATGCTTTTCATATATAGAATGGCCCACCATTAATTGTATACATGTGGGGACTCTGGAGCACACTAATATATATGAGCTCCTGTATCAGCGGCGCACTTCGATCTTTTGCAGATAAGATCAGTACGTGTGCAGCAGAAATGGAGTATGTTAATTATATGTAGCACAACATGCATGCATGCCCTTGGATCATTGGGGCATATACAGACACAGAACGTACGGCATCAGAGAGGGTCATGTGCAGTGTCCTGTCCACACAAGCATGTGGATATATGTGTCCACGTGTGATCACACACACAAAAGGAATGGAGCACGATGAGAAAGCTCTGACCTGAGAGATCGAGCTACGATGCTTCTCAGCCAAGCAAGCAAGGTCAGACCTTCAGAGAGAGCATATACACATTCAGCCAAATTAAGACTCAAAGTTGTAGTGTGTGTTCATGCATGGTTGTTGGTTATTACCTCATCAGCTGCGTAACAAAGTCAGCTCAGCAGTTAGTCAAAGACTCCAAGTTAAGTTGGCTGCAACTAATTAACCAAATGCAGCCATGCAGGCACGAGCGTCACTGCGGGCATCATCGCGCACGTACGTATGCAAGAGTACGAGGCCAAGTTGTTTGCAGGATTGCTAGCTGCATGTGCTCTCTTGAGAAATTGCACTTTATTGTTGACCGATGATTATTCCACTAGCTAGCTAGCTAAGCTAGGTTGAACAAGCAAATGGAAGTCAAAGGATGAATATGTAATACTGTAATGACTACTGGAACAAGTTGTGTTTGTCCATCAAAGGGAAGTCATTGTTTGTATCCATTATTCCTTGATCGTGTGCGCTTTACGTACATGCTAATAACTTGGTAATGATAAGTCAAAGAATTGCCTTTGGGAGTGCGTCATTCGGAGATTAGTTAGAGATGACATTGATACTCCATTCATGGGGTGTTGGGGTTGGCTCTTTACAACATTAATTACTCAGTCAACTACTCATTTGACTCTTGCAGGGAGCATGCAGCGCAGAAAGCTTTCACCCACAAGAGAGAATGAGAGATCAATTGCCAGAGCTGCTCAAGAAATTGCAGCTCAGAAACAACCTGTCGATTCGATCCAGCAGCCGGGGCAGTCAACGAATGCAAGCACGAAGTGGGTGATGTTTTTGTTGGGGTAATGTAATCGAGTTTTGCCACGTACATATGGTGATGAATTCCGGTCCGGCCGCTAGGGCTTCACTTTGGTTTTGACCCAGACATTGTAAAAGTCAGAGGTGGTCGGTGATGATCTTTACCTTACCCTGTGGTTAAAAAAAGAGAATATGTTCCAGAAAAAAGTAAGAAAAAGAAGTGGATTAGCTGGGCCACTGCGCTGCATAGTCCAAAAGGTCAGGCAGTAGGCTGGATGGCCACTTGTGTGAGACAGACAAGCCCAGAATGAGTAAACGCCCATGGGCCAATCACCGAACAGCCCAAAAGAACGTGGATTGGTCGCAGGAATATGGCTACCGGAAGGTGAATAAGCATGGCAACTTCCAGCCCATCATAGTTCACCTAATTTGCTAGTTATTATTTTCCCACCAGCTCACCTCATGATTATGGCAACTTCCATAATGATTCATCAACATTTTTCAACATTTTCTGAAAATGTTTCAACATTTTCTGAAAATGTTTCAATTTTTTTTAGAAAAAAATTCAACATTATTTTCATCTTCATCTTCGATGGACCTCCAGCGGTGTCAGGGTTTGATACCGTCGGCAAGTAAATTTAGGTATGTCCGTGCGTCTGATCTGGATGGTAGGGCTTAGAGACACAGGGGTTATACTGGTTCAGGCACCGTGATGGGGCCCTACGTCCAGTTCGGGAGAGTGTTCTATATGCCCACGGGGGCTTGTAGTAGGGGGTACAAGCTTAGGTCGAGAAAAGGAGCGGGTCCCAGGTCTCTGAGTGTGGTGGAGAGCTCGAAGTGCTCTATGGGAGTGTTTCTACGAGGTGTTTCGTATGCTAGATGTGTGTTGTGCGACGATCTGTGATCGTGTGTTACCTTGCCTTTTTTCCTGTGTCTGTTTACCGTGTCGGCCTCCTCTTTTATAGTTCAAGAGGGGTTAGTGTACAAGGGTTAGGATGGTAAAACAACGTTCTACTACAGTGCTGCAACAGTGCCGGAATAGTGCCGCGTCGTGGGCCTTCGTCTTCGGTTGGCGTCGTACGATGTGCTAGACGCAGTAGTCCTCGTAGGGCGGCGTAGCCGGTGGCTCCTGCTCTAAGACAGCTCCTCCCCAACTTAGGGCCTTGCAAGACTGGTAGGTCGAGGCTTCCCGTGCAAGCCCCGACCTTCCCTCTGATAGCCGCTTGGTCGGGTCACGTCGTCTGATGCCTTATATGCGAAGGATTCGCCTGCCCTTCGCTACTGTTTGGTATTTGGGTGATGGAACGCCGGGGCAGTCCGCTTCACATGCCGGTGAAAATCTCATCATGGCCTGACAGCATAGATCCGCCCGCCCTGCAGCTCCCGCACGTCCCGGGTGGCGCGGAGCCGCCCGTGCCACGTTTCGGCCCTCGTGGTGGGGGGGTTGTCGGGCTGCGGGTGGCAGAGCCTTAGGTCGTGCGTGGCGGAGTTCTCTCCCGAGGTAGCCACGAGGCCGGGATGGTCCCTTAGGTCACGCGTGGCGAACGCCTAAGTTGAGGTCGGACCCGTGGATAATGCCAAGCCGCTGTCTATAGGAAGTGTTGGGCCTGCATTGCTGGTGTTGATGTTGGGCCGCTGCAAACGTGGGCCGTCCTTAGTCTTCATGGATTGGGGATTTAGGGGCTAAGATGATTACCCTTGGTTTATCCCCTCGTCAAGCAGCGCCAGCCAGCCGTGCAGCCACTGCCCGCGCACGACGATGCGCATGACGCCGCGCGAGCTCGCACGGGGGACATGAGACAGCGGGGTGTTGGAGGGAGGTGGGAGAAGGTGGGTAGGGTTTACTGTTATTGGGCTAAGTGGGCTATTACTGGGTTATAGTTTCATTTGAAATTATCTTCCGGAAGATATATATGAATACTCATCCTATATATCTTCCGAAAGTTAGTATGGATTAGAAGAACTTCCACTGTTTGAGATTCGCGCAATCACTTGTAACCTTTGGATCTCACGTCTAACCCTAAGTCACCTTCCCTCTCTCTCCTTCCCCCGTGCGTGCGCAACCACCCATATGGCGCGCCCACCACGCCGCCACCTGGGCTCCGCTGCGCCGTGCTACCCTGCCGTAAACGATCGTGTAGGCCATTTACACGACGTTTAAACCCTACACAACAGTCAACCGTGTTGGCCGTGTTGGCTGTTTAATCCGTTTAATCTCGTGTAATCCTTTTTTGGTCCGTTTAATCAACTGTATAGTCCGACTATTCGCTAAACGAAGGGTGACCGGCTGTGTACCGTCTAGCGTGTAAGGTAACATTGGCTACCCTGCGCTGCCGCCCCACCCGCCGCCGCGCTGTTAGCCTCTCGAGCGCAATGGCTAGGCTCTGCGCCGCCACGGCCAATCTGCCGGCAGCCTCGCAGCCCGCAGTGGCCCCCTGGGCGCGGGCGCTGGAGCGCCGCCATGACCTCCCCCGTGACCACCAGCGCTGCCGTCGGTCTCGCCGCGCACGGCCTCCCCAGCTCGCCGCCGGTCTCGCCGCGCACGGCCTCCCCAGCTCGCCGTCAGGCTCATTTGATTTATTTTTTACTTTATTAAATTATAATAATCCAGTAGGAAAGTTAAAAAAGGGAAATTAAGGAATACTGGTTCAATCATAATGGGATTCCAGTTCTTATAGAGTAATATTACAGTACCATAATTCAAACGAAATAGTAGTTCAAATATTACAACAAGGCAGGAAAGACTACAACATCATACAAAATGGCAAACTTCAGCCATTCTTGCGATGTGACGATGAAGGTTTAGCTTTCTTGGTAGTTTTTTTAGTTGGTGGATTAGCAACACACTGGTCTGCTGGTGGAGCATAAAGACCACCTGTAGCATAAAGACCACCCCAAGGAGGTTCCTCTCCTCTTACAATGGTATCTGCAGTTTTTCTTTGCAAATAATGATGCATGTCTGGTGGAGCATAAAGAGCATCTCAAGGAGGTTCCTCTCCTCTTGCAATGACATCTGCAGTTTTTCCTTGCATACAGCGCTTAAATAAATTAATTAAAGGGATAAATGTTACCTGAGAGGAAGAGGAGGGCAGAATGGAGGGGGCGGCGGCAGGGGGGGTGGACGACGGCCGCCGTTGGCCTTTATACAGGGGACGCCTGCCGCCGACCGCCACGGCGACTAGGGCCTACCGCCGTGGCCCACGGTGCTACCGCCGTGGCGCACGGCGGTAAGTTGCCGCGGGCCCACACCCAGGAACCGACCGTTGGCGGTAGCCTTACCGCCGTGGGCCACGGCGGTTGGACGTGCTGCCGCCATGGCCCACGGCGGTTGGCCCTATCCGCCGTGGCCCACGGCGGTGATAGTATAGTTTTGATAAAATTTCAGAACGGTCGTATAAATTTGCAAATTGGAATATAAAAATATAAAAAAAATCCTTATCCACGTTCCGGTAGCCCTCCATTGGTCAACCTGAAACGTATGCGCACCGAACAAAATTGGAGTCCCTGAATCTGATGTAGTGTGCAACCTCTGCAAATGTGTGCATCGACGTCCATCGAGGACTCATATAGTCAGTCGTATATGTCGCTTCGAAGATTTGAGAATTTCTCGCATGTACTAGGAGGGCACCGAGCGTTGGTGGGGTAACAAGTGACCAAAAAAGAATAATTCTATGAGTTCCTTCTCTTTTGGAACTTTTTTTTTTTTGCGCATTGGAACTTTGATTTGTTTGATTTGACGAAGACACTGAAAAAGGACAACGGCGATCCGCGTTGGAGCTACCGAGCCCGGCCGGCCGGACGCCCACAGGTCACTGCCAGGGCGGGCCCACATCAACGGCCCCTTTGTTCCCTTCCCTGGATTCCATCTCTGTCGGGCTCCCTCCGCAGACGCCCACGCACCTCCAGATCCGCCGCGTCCCGATTCGAGACACAACGAACCGCCGCCGGCAAGGAGGGAGAAGACTAGGATGGGGGCGGTGGTGACGGCGGTGATTGCCATCGCGGCGGTGGTGCTGGGCTGGATCACCATCGAGATGGCCTGCAAGCCCTGCCTCGAGACCGGCCGCCGCGCCATGGACCGCGCCCTCGACCCCAACTACGACCCCGACTCCCCCACCAACGCCACCGCCACCGGCGCCTCCGCCAACGAGCCGCTCCTCGCCGACCTCTCCGCCTCCACCGCGCCGCCCGCCAAGGCCATCTGATTTCTGATCTCCTTCCGCCATCCGGCGATTCCGGCAGCCCGACCGCCTCCTGTAGGTGCGGACAGGCAAATGCAGCAGTAGGCTTTGTTTGCTCCTTCCTCGTGATCTTGTTTGTCTATCCATGTATGCTGTGAGCTTATGAGTTTGTTCATGTGATTTCTGATTTATGGTACCAAACTGCTATCTAGCTGTGTAAGCTGCTGTAAAGAGAGCATGGTTCATCTGAATGTCTTTTGACTATACATATCTGACAAGATCATGAATCATGATCGAGACTTCAAATCTCTATGCTACAAGTGGCATTTTGCAACCTAGATTTTGATGGGGACTTCACCTTTCTACACCATACGCACACACTACAAGCTCAGATAAAATTTGGGGCCAAAATTGGTCAGGTTAGCAGGCAGAGAGATATGTACAGAACTACAGATTAGTACCTACGCGGCTATTCCTCCATCGGCGCCCCGCTGCTCCCTTCCGGCGCTGCATCATCCTCGTCCATGGTGGTGTTGTCGTTCTCTGCAGCCGGAATGTCCGAGTCAGACTCCGTCTGCTCCTCATCTTCCTCATCCACGCTTCCGTACACTTGGGAGCTCACCACATGACCGTGCAGGTCCTTGTGCTTCAAATTGCCTGATAAAACAGAGGCATCAGAGGTTGTCATAGCTTTGTAGGTTCTATAGCATCAGATCTAGATTGAGAAATCGTTTGTTCCCAGGTTGCATTTTTCTCCTTTCAAAAAGTAAAGAAAAAAGAAGAGAAACTTGCACTTCTGTGATGGAATCATGGATGAGGTGGCGAGATTTACCCATCCAGAATTTCTTCTCCGTGGAGCAGTTGTGTAGCAGCGCCTTTACTTGGAACAAGAACCGCTCCAGGGCTCTCTTTGCAGGAGGTATTTTGCTTGTGATCATTGTCCGCTTGTAACCCTGTGCAATATCGAGGTACTTGTTCTAAGCATGGAACCATGGAGCATAAAACTTATGACAGTCAGCATCACACACAGAATCATTTATCATCTGTACCTTGGCCTCTGCACATATAGTTTGGATGATTCTTGTCGCTTTCTGAAGTTCTTTTAGCTGTGTTGGCATAATTTCATCAGTAACATTAAGCAGTCATTGTAATGCATCATTGATACCAACAAGGAGCATTAGCAAAAAATAAAAAAATAAAAAGAACAGCTCCTTACCATTTGAAGTATAATGGCATTATGATCCTTGAATTGTGTCTCTAGAAAGTTGAAGGCTGCAAACAGCAAAGGTGAAATGAACATTTTCTTTTGTCAAACATCATGATGAAGATACACCGAAATTGGTTTTACCAACACCATATTTGCAGGTGAAGGCATACATACATAGTGATCTTATCAAGCCACAATTCCTCACCTTTCAGAAATGTGTCTACATACTTTCCCCCATGTTTAACTGCCATTGCGTGCATAGATACCTGTCATTAAAGACCAGTGAGTAGTCTCTTTCATCCAGCAACCCAAAACATAACGCACAGGGTGGCTGTGAGAGGGATTTGAACATAACTAAATAAGTTATTATGGTGCACCTAACCTTTTCATGAGTCTTGCACTTTTCTATTAGAGAAACAAACACCTCCACTGATTTCTGAATTTCCTCCAGAATAGAATCAATTGATCCTCTTTCTGGTACTCCTCTAGTCTTAAGGGCCTTCTTGATCTAGAAAAACAGGAAGGAAATTATCAAAACATCAGGCGACACGACAGATAGTTGTTTTATGAACACAGTAATAGGGCAACAAGGAGCTAATCTAGTGTGTATGCATAGCTAAATTTCTTACCATCTTGTTTAAACTCCCAGTATTCTCTTCATGCTGCATTCACGACCAAAATTTTATAAGATAAACAAACATGGGATATTTTATAAATGCACTGAACACCAGATACTTACCAGGACACGGTACCAAGAGGGGATAGTGGAGGAACACAGTGTTGGAAAACCATTTGACACATCCTGGGTACCTTGTGCTTTGGTCGAAGGTACCTTAAAAATATGGAACAAGATGCCTATGAGCCTCTAAGGCAAAAGGCAGGATTTCATATGTACAACTATCTGCTAAATGAGATGACTCCAAGAGCATCACTCAAGAAGTAGAGATGGCCCACCCACCTGAGACAATGCTTTGGAAAGCTCACGAAGCAGATCTGAAGTGGATTCACTATTTCTGAGGTATATTTGCAATATCTTCTGTATAAGATCACCCTGGCAGACAAAACAGGGGACACATTAGGAGCTACAAGCTTGCCAACCAACTCACATACTCCCTCTAATGATAATTCATAAATAAAGTAGTTTTAGGTTTGTCTTAAGTCAAATTTGTTTAGCTTTGACCATCAATAGCTAAAAATATAAATAGTTTGGCAACATAAGGTTGAAATTCAGTTTAAAAAAACATAAGGTTGAAATTAATTTCAGACTGTATATTTTTATCTATTTTAGTTAATACTTGCTTACAAAATTTGATGGTCGAAATTACACCTTGTAGACCATGTCTATATTTGTGATTGGAGTGTCACATTACAAGCTAGAAAGAAACTTTAGCTTACTTTACTCTGCCATCCATTTTCAGCCTCTTCGCTAGGGTGATCAACAGTTAGCAGCTTATGAGCTGACTGCCCAAGATGCTTTCGCAGGAAGGGAATGATTGCTTTGGAGCATCCTATTTGTAGCTTCTTCCTATCTGATTCCCCAGATTCATCCAACAACACAACAACAGAATTTACAATTGATTGCATAGTAATTAACACATCAGAAGACAGAACATGTGAGAACAAGCACACTGCATGAAGATTAGAGAAGTAAAATTAGGCAAAAAGGTTGCATAATCTCCGAGCACTGTGGGCACAAAACTAGATAGCTAATTACCTGGATCCATAATATCCTCAAACATTTTACATGCTCCACAGTATAGATAATCAACATTGCTAGGAGCAAGAGATGGTTGGAACTCAGAAAGAATATCATCAAATTTTTCTGTGGGCTGCAAAGTCTGTAGAAGTTGCTTCAAAACTGACATGTTTGGTTGATTTAACACATCAGGAATGGCCAGTAACTGCAAAAGGCACCAGGCATGTTAGCATTAGCAATTTTTTAAGATCCGGATCTCGTCTACTTGCTGAAGAAAGAAAAAACATTCATATAACAACCTTCCTGTAGCAGCCAAGAACCTCCTTACATACTGCAGTTGCGATTGATGATTTCGAGATCACCACATACGAAATGTCTGGGTTGCCAGCTGAAGATGAATGTGAACTCCAGTTATCTGTGCAGCTCTCTGATTCTAAATCATAGTAGTAGCTTATTGATATTGACCAAAAGCAAGGAGCGTCAAATGTAGGATCACAAGTACAAATTTTCAAACACTATAAAAGGAATAAGAGGCAGAAATTAGGAAATAGAGAAGATTACCATCTTTGATCATTGAAACTGCTCCATCTAGATGCTTCCTTAGAACCGAGAATAGTGGCTGGATATTGTCAAGGAATTCTTGTGTGCTCTTATGGCAATAAACTTGTGAACATTTTACTTGAGAATTACTAAGAAATGGCTTGGTTGTGGGATTTAGATTATCTAATTTGTTGTGCAGATCACGGAGGAGATATAGATATATAGGTAGCTGCAAAACAAAAAAGGCATATATTAATAATTTAACCATATTTTGGTAGCTAAATTATCTAGTAGTAATAAAGTACCTCAGTTTCAAGGTAAGAACAGGATGAATCTTGACACTGCAAAAGGTGTATCAACTATTTCAGTGAACATAAGATGGTAGATAAAAATATTATTTTTCTGGGGGGAGACAGCCCACTGCATTTTCTGATCTACTAGTCAATTTGAACTAAGAAACGCATACCTCTGAGTAGTTCAACAATGACAAGCATCTTGTATGGAGAGTTCTGAATTTGAATCTTTGCATATCCAGCTGAACCGGTGCTGTCATCAAATCTACAAACCCAAGCTCACCAGGATCATCAGCCTCTTGTTCAATATTCTTTGACATCATTCCACTGGATGATGGTTGAGAAGAAGCTTTGTTTGACGCTTGACTGACTGTTACTCCTGCTCTTTTGAAAGCATCCAGTATCGTAGGTTGCTTGAGTTTATCATCAGGATTCATTTTTTCTGAGGCTGCCTTGTCCTTGCGACCCTTTTGTCTTTTGTTGGAAGATGTGCCGTCCATGCTCTCTTCTACCATTTTCTTTGGAAGGTTGAATTTGCTAGTGCTAACTGATCCAGAACAATCCCCAAGATATCGCAGCTCAGGTAGAGATAGAGGATAATTTTTTAGAAAAGCATTCAGCAAGCCTTCAAGAAATCTGCATTGTAAAAATTTGTCAATCACAGTTGACTGTATGTGAATGCATATCAACATATATCATGCCACAACCACATGATACATTTTTACACTTATACATTAAACCCTCTAATATTCCATTCAAGCAACCAGCAGCCAGGTAAAGGGAAACAGTTCATAAAGAACATGTGGAATCTACAAAGTTCTCTGATTTAGGATAACACTGTTGGATGTTTACCCAGACATAAGGAGCCGTGCAAATTTTCAGCACCCAGGGATGGTGATGGTAGAACATGCACAACAATAAACACAGGACTTCAATGGTTCTATCCCATTTATAGATGTTTTCTGGAATGGGTGCAACTATGAACATGTATTTATTAACAGTATTCAAGCACAGTAACAATGGGTGTACACTCACATCAGATTTCTCAGACGCTTTAGAAGTTTCACTGCTGTCTCATCCCTTGCTTTCTGTGAGAAATTATCAATCCTACTAGCAACCTGTGTGCTGAAAGCATTGAGCTGCATTGATGCCACTAGTTTTAGACAATAGACATAGATATCAATATATCATACAGTTTGAAAAGCAAATCATACAAAACCACTTACCAACTCCCTGATCCAGTTTATTGCATAGTACAACGAATGGCACACTGCCTTTTTCTGCAATCCTGACAAGTTTCCCCATTTAGCTCCATCCAAATGCTGTCAGTGGTACATATTATTAGTTATTGTTTGTTTTAATCATTGAAAAACTCTTAAAATGAATTTGAAATTCTATATAATGCAAAAGTGAAACTTATATAGTGGAAAGCAGTGAAGAACTTCTGCACAAGATTGAACAGATGTGCAAACAGCCCTTAGGTAAACACCTCAAGGAAGTACTCCCTCCGTGTCATAATACTTGTCATTTTGGCTTTTCAAAATACATTCCTACTACTATGCATCTAGACTTAAGTATATATCTAGGTGCATAGCAAAAAGAATGTATCTAGGAAAGCCAAAACGACAAGTATTATGAAACGGACGGAGTTACTTGTCATTCTTAGGCCTATTTAGGACTGCTCCAACACCAAACTCCACTGTGGATTTTAGTGGAGCACTCCCAAACACCCAACTCCACCACTTTCTAGAGCAGCTAATCGCGTGAAGCAGCAAGCCCTCCTAGTTCAATTCGGGAGAACAGAAAAAGAGGTGCTCCGGGGGTTCTGTTTTCTGGTAGATCTGCTCCACTGTAGGTCTTTTTTAAGCAGAGTACAGAACCTTTAGTGGATCAGTCCCAAACAGGCCCTTAAAGGCTTCACATTTGATAACTATAGTTACACAAAGAATCAGCACTTCCAGTTTCTTGGAAATATTTGCAAACTACCTTATGAACTAAATCATTTGAGATTTGCCACTAGAAACCATGTGTAGCAGCAAGCAAGAGTTGGAAGTATTCCGCAACCAAACAATTTAGAACCACAGAAAGAAATTAGATACCAATATAATTTCAAAAAATTAAAGAGAAGTTTATACAACCTTGGTAGAGGGAAGGTGCAAAGGACAGCCAAGTAGTGCATTTAATCCACCAAGCGAGCCTTCATTTGCTAAACATTCAACCTTTGATGTAAAGCAAGAACAATGTACGGTCAGCAATTAAGACATGTAAAATTACATAGTTATTGGACTTACTGTAGTTAAAACTGAAAATTGGGATGGGAGGATCTGCAAGCAGGGTTGAGATCTGCAATAAGCAAAAATAATATCAATAAATTTAGCTAGTGTAGGTTCTTTGAAACTAATTGGCTACCAAATAATGACCATTAATAGCTAAGATCTTTTACTTTTGTGGCGAAGTGGAGGCTAGAGGCATAATATTTATACATATTGGAGAGAGATTTCCATCCAAGTTCATCCATAATTCTCCTGTAACCAAGGTGTCAACGGTTACAGTTGCCCTCATTGTAAGTATTGAAATATTATGATTAAAGGAAGTGTAGGAGTCCACAAAACAAAAGGAATTATAAAACAATGTAACTAACCTTCTATGCCATCACTCAGGTATTTTTCTGATAGCTTACCATTGTCTAGATCAGCAAGAAAATATGTGTCAAATTCTGCAACGTAATCTCCTACCCTGAATGAGCCAGTTGGTAAAATGCTATCTTCCATGAGCACAGCCAGCAGAAAATACAAAGGAACAAATACCTAGCAGCTAGCACATACTACCATATTATACCTACCACTCAATAATTGCAGAGTGAAGAACTTTGCTCTCCAGTAAAGCAGCTAACTCATCATATAGAAAAAGTAAGGCCAATGTCGCAAATTTGCAGGAGTTAAAAGACATCTTCAACAGTTCCAGGGCATCCTCGTAATTTGGTTGCTACCAAACCAAAAAAAAAAACAAAGTGGCATTAGAATTTCATTAATGCAAAACAAGGCAGCTATCATGCTGAAAATTTTTTGATGCAGGAAGTGAGGTTCATATCCCAAAAGGGAACTCTACCAAATTCAGGTGTACAGGCCTAACATTTTATCCTCCATTTTAGCATGCGTATGGTACTGTTTTGTCAGTTATTTTCATGATGCTCTGGAACCAACCTAATAATCAACTAATAATGAGTGGTTTCATTATTTGTACAAAATTGTTGTTGTCCGATAATATTTTGTAATAATAGACAGTTTATCACTTTAATAAATACCAATACAAGGTATTCATGGTGCTTTGTATTAAATAATTTGTGACCACATGATTTATTAAATACAAGGTACTCATGTGCTTTGTATTATACATTTTGTAATAATAGACAGTTTATTAAATAATTTCAGCAAATCGATTATTGTGACCACATGAGTGCTGGCATTCACATGCACATATGAAGAATGCCACACAATAATATATGCACTTGGCATTGTTGTTTTGACATGAAAATTGCTATTTCCCCTATAATTACATCATACTCAAACAAACCTGAGATGATGAACAGTTCACAGCAGCACTGACATCAATGTCAGCGATAGTTGACACTATCCTTAAAGCTCCAATTATTCCCATTCTTCTATACTTCATATCTGGATTGCTAACCTATAAGGTAACAGGCAGGCACAGAGAATAATTGTGCATAGTAATTTTGCAATTGAAAGCCACAATTACTGGAAGAATGTGCCACATATGTAATAAGCATGGTTATTAGCTATTCCAATACCTGCTTTCTCACCACCATTAGAAGTTCATTAGCTACAGAAGAGCCACCTGAGCCAGTGTTGAAACCAGCAGCAAGTGCCAAATGACAGAAGATATCGTAAACCTAAATTACATAATTGGTTATTATTATTTATGGTGGATTAGGAGAAAGAAATGAACAATATATCAACAATATATCACAAACCTTTCGAAGATTATCTTCATGGAAACCCTCCAGGTAATCCAATATTCCTATAATGTAAAAGTTGATGTGTCTGTTCAGCAAATGAAAAGCATTAAATACAAAGGAAAATTTTATTACCAGTTATATGTGAAGATATAGGAATCAATTCTTCTGAATGGTTGGATGTTAGAGAAATCATTATATCCAGAGAAGACGAAACTTCATAGCTAACCCCAGAACCTATATGAGCAACCAATGAGCCTACAAGCTGCGAAAAATGGCAAACCCATTAGGAAATGAAGAACAGATAAAATGCACAAAATATGACAGATAATTAGAAATCAAACGTAATCAATTCCGTGCGCACGAAAGTTGAATGGACTGCTTATCATATAAGAAATCACTTCCAAATTACATGGTTTATGCCAACCGCTTGGAACATAGAAAAGGTATAACAAACTGAAAGCAGTATCAGATTGCAATACAGGATCCCTTCCCAGGCTACGCTAGCTGGACATAAAACATATCACACAACTTACTTCAGTGCTTCTGTGAGATCTGAGCATGAACCTAGTCGTGACTCATGACCAGAAATTTCAGATGAAAGTAAGTTCCTCAGCTGTAATCAGTTTCCCAAATCATTCCTCCATCTTCAACTCTCAACACTATTCTAGCTAAGGTATTATTAAGTACTACATCTACATTCCATCGAGCATAAAGACATGTTATGTTCTTAATACCATGTTTTTGTAATGCATTTTTCATATGCTGGACCTGAACATAGGCATCCAATGCAAAGTACTAATTCACAATAAGTACACACCACCTATTATGCCTTTGTACTTATACTACAACTTGTCTATTTTTTCTACAAAATTGAATGTTTCAGAAATCATAGAGTATATCGTTCCGTCAGCATATATAACATTTTAGATTTTTTAGCATGTGGATCATGACAGACAGAAGTGTAGGCAGATAAGCAGTACCTCTTGCCTGGAATATGTATCACTGAATTCTTCAAACAAAGCTGTGAACAAATAGGATGCAAACTCTCTAGCTTTCTCTTCCTTGCAAGCCAACAAGTAATCACTCACTGAGAGGAACGACATGAAATGTTCCTGATTCAAGTCAAACCATGTATCATTTAGACTCTAAACTAGCATGAATAGTCAAGTATAAGCTGCAATTGTAACATCATTGCAGTATAATATAGAACTAACCTTTACCAACTCAGTGTTCCCGTGAATGCATTGATCAAACAGTGTCTCTCGTATGCACCCCTGCAAGATCTTGGACTTCAATATTTTCTCTGCACCCTTCTGCAGAGCACCACCATTGGCATAGATAAGCATGATTAGCCAAACATCAATCACTTTGTGATCCCTTGGGTGGTCAACTGACTTCAGCTCCTTCAAGAAAACCTCACAAAGCATCTGCATAGTTAATTCACAAAAAAGCACAGCCGAGATTAAGCTTCAGCATACAGTACAGTACTCTGGTGCAAAATATATAAACTGAAGATTCAAATAACTTACATTCTTAAACCGCAGGCCAGATCTCAGCGTATCAAGTATTGCCCCATCAGTGCTGTTCGTCGATGCCTTCCCCTTCAGCTTCTTGCTTCGAGCAGCCCGTGGATCCACAACACCAACAAGCCTCAGCTGCTCGCGGATCTGCAGTATGATCCTTCCAGCATTGGCTGGCGTAGCAGCCAGCAGCAAGAACCTGAGCAGATGTGGCATCTGGTCCGGACAAATCGTCCGTATGCATGATATCGCAACAGTCACCGCCTTCAAATGTTCAACAGGAGCATAAGACAGTCGATCAGCCCACATCATCATATTCACATTGTATACAAAACTAAGTTCCTTGAAAGACATGCAAAACAGAGCTGAAGTAAAAAAATGTGGCACCATCACCTGCTCCTGCAGCTCGTCGTTAAGGTTAAGATCCGACAGCACGTCAAGCACGGCAACAACGACCTCCGAGTCCTCCTGCAGGAGCTTCTCGAGCGCGGCAACCACGGCGGCATGGCTCTGGTCACCCACAATCTCAGGGAGCGACCCGATGATCTCCTTCTTCAGCCTGGGTGGCGCCACGGACAGCACCTCGACGAGCTTCTCGACGAAGGCGTCGGCGTCGACGAGGAAATCGAGCCACCGGAACTGCGAGACGATGAGCCTCCCGACGTCATCCTGCAGCGGCAACCCGTCGAGCGCCCCGCCGTCGTCGTCGAAGTACTCGGGCAGCATCTCAAGGAGCATCGCGAGGAGGTCCGGCTGGAGCGCGGGCACGGAGAGGAGCGCGCGCGCGAGGCTCGGCGCGTGCGGGGCCGACGGGAGGAGCAGCTGGCGGAGCCGCGCGGCGGAGGCGGACGCGAAGGCGGCGACGCCCGCGAGGAGGCGCGGGGCGGCGGAGGGGTCGGCGGAGAGCGCGCGCCCCAGGCGGGCCGCGAAGGCGTGCGGCGAGGGAAGCAGCGGGGCCTGGTGCGGCGGGACAAGGAGCGTGCAGCCCGCGTCGGCGAGCAGCGCCGCCGCCGCGTCGACGGCGGAGGAGGGCCCAGGGTCGGCGCCGGCGGGCCCCGGGGGCTCGGCGTCGGGCGGAGGGGGCGGGCGCTTGCGGGGGTTGACGGGGCGGCTGCGCTGCAGGAACACCATCGCGCCGCCGATCGCCGCCGCGGGCGCGAGGTGGCTTCCACGAGAAGACAGCCGGGGTTTGGGGAATTTTGTGGGAATGAAAATTTTTCGCGCCACGGGGATAGGGAGTTCAGGCGTATGCCTCCTTTCGTGTTCACTGGCAGGTGGCCCCGAGATATCAGTGGCTGACGTGGTTGGCTAGGCACTCGTAGCAACGATTCAGACTTCTGAAGCATATTCAGAAAATCAGGACACGATATATTATACGTAAAATAATACAGAGTATATATATTTATAAGTAAAAACATTACACCAGATGACACGAGTGACAGACTTCGTACTCTTGGAAGTTAAAGGCTATGACATTATTCTGGGTGCTGACTGGATTTATGCTCACAGTCCAGTTGGTTTGGACCTCAGAAGAAGGGAATTTAGCATCACCAAAGATGGAACCCAAGTGGTTACTTTTTCTGATGAAACTTTTCAGCACAGCAATCAAGTAATTGGGGGCAAGAAACTATACGAACTGCTCAAAAAGAAGGCTGTGGGTGCTGTAAATCTTTTGAACATCTCTCCATCTAAGAACAAGTCTGCAGACCAGCAAGTACCACCTGAAATCCAAGCAATCCTGTCTGAATTTGCAGATGTGTTTCAAGAGCCTGGTACCTTAGCACCACAAAGAGCTGTTGATCATACAATCCCTCTAATTGATGATCATAAAGCAATCAATCAGAGGCCTTACAGATTGACATTCCATAAGAAAAATGCCATGGAAGAGTTGATAAAGCAATTATTGTTGGCCAACATGATCAGACCTAGTGTCAACCCTTACTCTTCACCTGTTATACTGGTCAAGAAAAAGGATGGAAGCTAGAGACTGTGTGTGGATTATAGAAAGCTCAATGCAAACACAATTAAAAACAAATATCCAATCCCAATGATTGAGGATCTGTTGGATGAATTATTTGGGTCCAAAATATTCTCCAAAATTGATCTTAGATCAGGTTACCATCAAATTCTTATGAAGGAGGAAGACATTCATAAAACAGCTTTCACAACCCACTTAGGCCATTTTGAGTACATTGTCATGCCTTTTGGTCTTACAAATGCACCAGCCACATTTCAAACCTTAATGAATATTGTCTTATCAGAATTTCTGAGAAAATTTGCCCTTGTCTTCTTTGATGATATCTTGATCTACAACAAGGATCTCAAAGATCATGTGGAACACCTCAGAACTATATTGCAAGTTTTGAGAGTCAACAAGCTCTTTGCAAAAATGAGCAAATGCACTTTTGGACAGACAGAGATTGAGTATCTGGGTCACATCATCAGCCAGCAAGGAGTAGCTACTGATAAAAGTGCATCTAGGCCCCTAATTAATTTTGGTGATAATGTCAATCACAATTTGAGTGGTTTAACCTTTTAATAAGATGTGTGCAGGAATTAAGAAAAGAGTATTTATTGAGTTTGATCAAAGGAAGTCCCTCATCTCATTATATTCGGTGTTGGAGCTCAAATTGGCGATTTAATTTGAATTTCATTTCGAATTTGAGTATAGGAAACACCGTTCTATAAAGAGGGATGCTAATTGTTGGATCAAGGTTGTCACGTGTTTCTTCTTGAGATCTAACTACCCATGAGAGACACAAAAATCACTCATGAACACTTAGTGGTGACTTTTCAGGGTGTATCCGGATGATCCGACCTTGAGGTCGGATGATCCGGCCATCCCGGGTGATCCGAGTGTGTCTCCCGGTCGCTCTCTGGTTCCCATCGGATGATCTACCCTCGAGGTCGGATGATCCGGTCAGGACGCGCAGGGAACCCTAACGGCTAGTTTTGGGGGTTGGGTATTTATACCCCCTCACCCCCTCTTCTTCAACCTTCCGACCTCCACGCCTTCTACACCTCCCAAAGCTTCAATCCCTCTCTCCCAACTCCCTTCCAAGCCAATCCTTGCTAGGATTAACTTAGGGTTTGGGTGTGAGAGAGATTTGAGGTGTGAGATTAAGCCCCCTTGTGAGAGTTCATCACTCATCCATCTCAAGAAGCACTTGTGGCGGTTTTGGTTCATCGATTCGCGTTTGTTACTCTTGAAGTTTGCTTCTAGACGGTTAGGCGTCGCCCGTTGAGTGCCCTCTCCGTGTGGAGCACCCGGGAACGTTTGTATTACCCTCTCCTTTGTGGAGTTTCTTTGTGAGCACCAATTTACCTTTGTGGTGGATTAGGTGAGGTAAGTGGTTCTTCGTGATAGCCCTCCCTTTGTGGAAACCTCAACGAAGACGTAGCCTTCTTAGTGGAGGTGAACTTCGGTAAACAAATCGCTTGTCTCTTGTGCTCATCGTGTTCTTCATATTTTCTCTAACCCTAGAAGCTTGTATTGCCCCGATCTATATATTTGTGTGGTTGCTTGACTAATCATTCTTGCACGGAGCTCCTAGTACATTTGTAAAGCTTTTGATTCAAGTAGAATCATTAGTTTCAGTTTTTATCTTGTATTTCGCTTAATATCTTTCCTGTTGTCGGATTACCCAACCCTGATTTCGGGTGACCCGGTCTCAGCCGGATCATCCGACCTCAAGGTCGGATCATCCGGCCTCTGATCCGCTGCTAAGTTTTTTAGGAATTTTTAAGTGATCCTATTCAACCCCCCCTCTAGGCATCACAAGATCCTTTCAATTGGTATCAGAGCCTAATCCCTTGATTTAGGCTTAACCGCTAAGGGATCAAGATGTCGGAGAGTGGAGGAAACCAAACCGCCGAAGAGATCGCCGCCAATGAAGCTCAAGAAAGAGAACTCAAGGAAGCTGTCGGTGTTTTAGACCGGCAACCTACCAAGGGGAGTACCCAAGGTAGATGAATGTGGCATCGCCGAGATCGGTAACTCGAAGGAGAGACACGTGGCACACAATTTAGACAGGTTCGGGCCGCGAGGTGCGTAATACCCTACGTCCTGTATGCTGCGTAGCTCTGGATTGATTGGGTGTGTTTACAAGATGATGCGGATTGATGAGATAGGGGTCCCTGCCTCGCCTTATATAGTTCGGGAGGCAGGGTTACAAGTCGGTTTGCCAGAGGAGTACTAGTCGTGTGCGGCTAGGAGTACTCTACATGGATCCGGACATGTCTAGCTTCCTAACCGAGTACTAATCCTCCGTTTGCCTTGCGCTCTACGCCATCAGGTGCCGTGCAGCTCAAGTCGGGTAGTCCCAGGGGCCCACAGAGTAGTCGGTCCCAGTACCCACCTGAGTAGTGGGCCCAGGGATGTCCGTACGACAAGCCCCCGAGTACTTTGTAGTCGAGCAGGATGTCTTCGAGTAGTCTTGATGGCCTTGGCGAGTAGTCCTTGAGCGTCCCCAAGTTCCACAAGCCGAAAGTCCTCAAGAATGCTTGAATTATCCTGAGGCTGGAAGGTACTCCAGCTGAACTTTGAGTATTCTTGAAGTCTTCTCGAGTAGTCCTCAAGCGTCCCCGAGTGCTTCTCTCGAAGGTCTTCAATAGTACTCGTGTTGTCTTGATGAAGAAACCATATGGAAAATGTGATTCGGAGAATCGCATTCCATATGGAATGTAGCCTCCGAGCCTTAGGTCGAATCGCAGATTCAAGCTGAGGGTCAATCTGAAGTTCTGCCAATCTTATCCCGAAAAATCCGGAGAAAAAACCGAAGGACACGTGGCACGGAGCCCCCGAGCCTTTAGTCGAGTACTCTCTCTCGAATTAAAGGATCATCTTGACTGTAGAATGTGTCCTGAGTGGGTCTGGGATCTGGTGGTAGCCCACTGAGTCCATCTGACGTAGTCGAGCCCCCGAGACTGAGAGCTTCGAGTACTGGAAGTCAAAGAGTCAGGCAGCTGTTGTTGAGTCACCCATCTGACGCCTTATCTGCCCATTTAGATCTGAGCCGCCTGGCCGGTTATAAATAGCCAGTGAACCCCTTAGGGTTTTTCATTCCCAGTAGTAGCATTCCCCCAGATTAGATCTGAGAGACCGCCCTCTCTGCTCCGCCGCTGCCGCCACCGCCACAAAGTAGGTTGGATCTACTTGCGCCCGCCACCGCAGTCCGCCCCCTCCTCAGCCCCCGAGCGAATGCGAGTGAAGACTCCGGTGACTTGGAGGATGAAGGCGTCTCCAGCAAAGAGCAAGAAGACCGGCGCGTCGAAGAAGAGGAGCCGTGATGAAACCGGAGATGCCGGCCAGTCGTCGTCGTCACCGCCCTCGTCCCCTCGCCCCAATCCGGCGAATGAATGGAAGAAGGCAAAGTTGAAGACCGAGGACCTTCTTGCCTTGGTCAACAGCGGATTCCTCCGCGAGAAGGAGATGGATCTATGGCGCACCGCCACTGGGGATCCATACCCAATGGAGAACAATCCGGACGAGATCCCGATGTTCGCCCGGTTCGTGGAGCGTGGACTTGCGCTGCCAGCCAGCGATTTCTTCAAGGGGCTTCTCAGGTACTACGGCATCGAGTACCTCAACCTTAACCCCAACGGGATCTTCCACACCTCCATCTTTGTGCACTTCTGCGAAGCGTTTCTAGGGATCAAACCCCACTGGATCTTGTTCCGGAAGTTCTTTCGAGTGAAGCCGCAGCCAAGCACTGATGACCCGCGAGTAGTCGGAGGCGCCGGAATTCAGATGCACGAAGACGTCGCCGGCCAGTACCTACCGTACAAACTCATCGACTCCAACCAGGACTGGAAGGCGAAGTGGTTTTATATCAGCAACCACCATCCCGAGTTGCCGAAGCCGAGCGGGCGTCAACCAAAGCATGCGCCGTGGTGGAACACGGAGCCCACCATGCCAGAGGGTATCCAACTACCCCCGCTGCTGAAGAAGATCAAGGCCTTGCGGGAGGCCAGACTGAGGGCCGAGCACGTGACCTTCAGTTTTATGAAGAGGAGGGTGCATCCACTGATGGCACGAGACACCCTCGGGTACCAGTACACCGGTGACGAGGATACGTCCCAGATGCCTGGCTTCGAAGTCGAGGACGACGTCCTTGTTGAGAGGCTGGGCAAAATCTTCAAGGATATGCCCCCGTACACACCGTGCCCGGTGCCAGAGTACTCTGCGGCACGGCCGCCAAACCAGGTCAGTAGTCGTGACATAAGCCCCCGAGTACTGATTTGCTTGACGTAGTCGTACTCATGCTTGCTTGATGTTGTAGGATGATGTGGAGAAGTACATCTCCGTCCCGCCCTCCCCTCCGCGACTTGAAGGACAGGCGCAGGGGAAGACGGAACCCAAGGGGAAGGAGCGCCGCGAAGTCGGTGAAGGCAGTGATTCCGTCGTCATCGAGGACAGCTCTGATGATGAGGATGAAGAGACGCTGCAACAGCGATTCCAACTCCGCTCAAGGTTCAGCCGAGCTGGGATGCCGAACAGCCCGGTCATCGAGAAGTCATCTAGCCTGGAGGCTAGCTTGCCAGTGCCGCCTAGGAAGTCACGCAATGTGGTGCGGAAACGCGCCGCGAAGAAACTGAAGCTGTCAGAGGCCACCAGGCCAGAGGTGAGTAGCACGACTAGTGTAGTCGAGTACTGCCGAGAAGTAGTCTGTTGCTGACAAGCTTATTTGAACTATTGCAGGACATCCCCTCCTCGGATCCCGTTGATCAAGGCGACGAGGACGCCTGGGTGACGATGGGGGCGGGAGCTGAGAGGAGTGTCAGCCCACCTCCAACCATTGAAGGAGCCGTACCAGTGGCAGCACAACAAGAGACCGGCGCTGTAGATTCGCGGGCGTCGGTCGAAGAAGGGCAGGGTCCTCCTCCGATTGCAGCGGAACAGCAGCCAGAGGAGGCTCGTGCTGAAGCCGGAACTGGCAGCAAGGCTGGCATAGTTGACATCGCCAGTATACTTGGCGCTCCGACCGTGACCGTCGTGCGATCAACCCTGTAAGTTCCCTGAACTCTCGAGGAGGAAGTAGTCGTTAATCTTGCATTGGTGACTGGATACTTCATGAAACATGAAATCCACGGACTTGTCGTGGGATGGTGGGGATGCCAGCACTCCGGCCGATGGAGAGGACCGCTCGGCGGAGGTGCGTGAACCCACGCCACCGCCACAAGCTGAAGCCGCGGTGGAGTCGACTTTGGAAGAAGCCACCTTGGTCGAAGGTATGTGTCATGTCACATCTGGTAGTCATCATGCGAGGTAGTTGTAGTCGTTGAAATCAACTTCTTGTACTCATCTTGATAGGAACACAAGCTGAGGAAGTCGCGATCCCTGAAGCCGTGGCTATGGAGACGGAGCCCACAGGATCGGTTGTTGGGGCAACGGCAGCAGCAGCCCCCGGGCTGGGGACTACGGTAGCCCCTGAGCTGAGTGCGGAAGCGCGGGTCGATCCACTCCCCGAGGCAAGCACGGAAGTAGTCGTCCGCGAGCCGATCATAGAAGAAGCTGCGCCGCTTCGCTCGGCGCCCATGCCAGAGGCGGCGTCATCAAGCCGTGGGGGTATTGAGCTGCTGGAGGACAACCTTGTCGACTCGGCCGTTGTGGCTCTGAGCATGGAGTCATGGCGCCGCACCGAGCAATGGGTCAAGGTACGTTGCGAGTACCCCGAATAATCTTGCTTTGTTGAATACTGAGTACTCATGGACTGATTCTGTCTTGCGCAGGATGTGGTGGAGCGGTCCCGTCAGAAGTCTGATCTTCTGAAGGGGTATGGTGACACAGTTCTTCACGCCGAAGGCCTGGAGAAGGAGCTAGACAAGTCGAAGAAGCATGCGGCTTTGCTCCAATCCAAGCTGGATGGCGCCTTCGCCCAGTACCATAACGAGGTGCAGGAGATGCAGGCGAAGAGGGATGACTTGATCCGGAAGAACAAGTCGCTACGCCAGAAGAACAAAGGTATGTCTTCCACCGGAATGCTGAGTAGTTATTGAAGCACTTGCGAGTAATCTGACCTTGAATTGAGTTGTCTGCAGAGCTTGAGGCAATGGTTGACCAGCTGAAGGCATCGGAGACGGACCTCAAGAACATCGTGTATCGTGAGACCGACAAAAGAGAGGTACTTGAGTATGAGTACGCTCAGTTGCGCCATGAGTGTATCAAGCACATGGAGCTCCGTGAAGCCTCAGATCGTGACCTTGTCAATTGTTATAAATCTCTGCAGAAGCTCAATGAAGACTGCGAGAAGCTTCGAGGCCAGCTGAAAGAGCTTGAGGAAGCCGCACTGCCCATCGCAAGGTTGCTTGTGCCGCATCCGGGCGGACCCAAGATTGCTCCACTGGTGGACCGTTTGAAGGAAGCCCCCGGACGGTTGGCGACGTATGTCAAGCATCTGGCGAAATCGATCCCAAACCAGGTGCTGGCGTACATGAAGTCATACTTCCCGAAGGCACCGGTGGATGTGGTAGCCGGCGGTCTTGTGGCTAACTGTAGCGATGATCAGTACAAGACCCTTCTCGAGGAGATGGCGCCCATTGCTGAGCAGGTGGCAGAGAAGCTTAATCTCCAGTAGATGTACCTGTAGAGGTAGCTAGAGTAGTAGTTGTAAAACAAACAAAGTGGTCAGTGACTTGTTTGAATTATCAATGAAAGTTGTCCACGTTTTGTATGTGAAATGAGTACTCATGGCCGCCACTTGCAGCGAAGTGCGCGGAGTACCAAACTGTGGAGAAATTGTGAGTAGTAATACTCGGTAGAGTCTGCCTGACTGGAAGGCACAGTAAAGAATTTGAATAGAATCAATCTTTATTACTGATGAAGGAGTACACCTGGATGGCCAGAGCCGTTTACAAGTGTAGTCGCCAGGACCCGTAGGCCGCCTACAGCTAGATGGTTGCCAGGGCCCTTGAGCCGCTTACAGCTGAAGATCCGTTAGTAGCCGTATAGGCTGGATCTAGAGTACATGGTCTGTTGACCGCCGCTAGAGTCCTCAATGCTCTGAGCAGCCCAAGATCCGTTAATAGCCGTTGACGCTGGATCTTGGAGAAGAGTAGTCCGGAGACTAGTGCTAGGACCGAGAGGCCGCTTACAACGAAGAGTCCGTGAGTAGTCGTATAGCCTGGACCCGTAGATGAGTAGTCGAGCGACTACGCGTAGAAGCGACACAGCTGGTCGACGTTCCACGAGTTGCTGATGTCGTCGCCTTCAAGTGTTTGGAGGCGGTAGGAGCTTGGTCCGGTCACCTTGGAAACTGAGAAGGGACCTTCCCATGGCGAGCTGAGCTTGTGTAGTCCGTACGTGTTCTGGATGCGACGGAGGACTAGATCGCCGACGTTGAAGGATCGTTCCTTGACGTTGCGATCATGGTAGCGTTGGATACCAAATAGGTATCTTGCTGATTGGACGAGGGCGGCACAGCGGGCTTCTTCGAGGCTGTCGATGTCAACCCGTCTGCTGTCTTCTGAGATGCCTTCGTCGTATTGTTCTACTGCCGGGGATTCCCACATCAAGTCG